>OW052065.1:3027500-4277500 GCA_932526445.1 Phragmatobia fuliginosa | reverse complement strand
TTTCAACTTGTCGACTAGACTATAACTAGCACAGAGAAGTAAATCATCTTCCTACAGGGTGGGAAGATGACTTACTATTGTCTAAAATATAAGCGTAGATATAACAATTACGAAGATCAAAGGTCAGATTCAAAATGAGGCGCATCATTGATTTCAAACATCCGTGTATTTTCGCTCCCAATAGATTCCTCTGGGATCTGTCGGCTTAAAGTTTAATTAAAGATGCAACCTCTCAGAAAGAACTGGTTTCATTCAGTAATAGTTTAGTGTTTGGCACTTCACTGATAATACTAATTGATTTAAGTTTATCTGGAGTTTTCTAAAATGACAATGCCCTTTTCTTATTTTATAATAGATTGTGACAAAATAAATAGAGATTTTAAAATACTAATATTACACCTGATCTGATTATTGTCCTTATCTGAAATGACATAAGGGTTTGAACTTGAACGGTTATTCAGTCGTTTTCGGCTGTGCTTTGATCGGTTTACAAATCGAAGTGTGAAATGTGTGTAACGGTACATGACTATTAGAACGCTGTCATTTTAGATCGGTCTTCTGTGAGGGTATCGCCCGTTCATTTAAAAAGAATAGCATTATCTTTATGGCTGACAATATAATTAACTTCTGAATAACTCAGCACTCACGACGTCATTTATCAGCTGTGACTTATGACTTTATATATAGTAACAAGACGTATTTTGTCTTCCTGTCATCTTTAGAATATAACCTTTTAGAACACAAAGAACCGCGCCTGCTGGCGGTGCTGCGCACTTGCATGAACTTACTGCGCGAGGTAACCCTGACGCGCGCGGTAAGTAGTGCACATACTAAACTTTATAACTGACGAGGTGGATATATTTTATTGTACGCTGAGTAAATTCACAAAGAAAGCACTTTGCATTATTATTTAGCAATATTTTTAATTAGCTTGCAGGAAAAATGTAACTGCAATATCACATTAGAGTAGTCTGTAAGGATATTGTAAGTAAAATGTAAATAAACAAATTATGTAATAAAAAAATACAATACCTGAATAAATAATATTTATTATTGAATAGCTTTCCTTTATTTCATAGGCAAGTAAATCGAAGTGTCATTCAATCACATTTCGTGATATAAATTATTACTAAACGTATGTAGTTTGGAGTAGTAGTTTTCACATAATTCAATTACATTAATTTTTTACCCATTTTGTTTAATGTTTTTGTTCTATCTGTAAACTTTAAGTGTTTCAAATTAATAGAGTTATCTTTGAAATTCATACGAAGCTGTTGGTTTAAGATCAGTCGTCCAGTTATAGTTCCCTCATCTAATAAGGTATCTAGTCAGTTAAGACTCTCAAGACCTCCTCTGCATGATAGTCGGGATGAGACATTATTCAACGCCAATATGACCTGCCTGTAGCCATACTTTAGCCATTGAAGGATATTGGCAGAAGTGTGGTTATTTTTCCTTGTATATTTTTTTATTTAAGCCGGCTGGAGTGACTACACTCTGCTCAAAAGAAACCATGAGTAGAATCTAAGAGTAATGGTAACGATAATTATTAGATACATAAACAATACAACATAATGACCCTCGCTAGGTGAGGCAATAATTGGGCCTCCGGTTTTGCACTCACTAACGATACACTTCTTCCTAGCCTTATTCCCAAGTTTATTTGAGGTCGGCTACTAGTTCAACCGGTTTTACCTGAATTTCAGTTTTTCCACGGAGCGACTGACATCGGACCTCCGCAACCCTAAGGGAGAACTGAAATTCGAAGATTGAACTAGTTTTCAGTATAGGGCACTGACTTTCCAATAACGATTGCCATAGGTGTTCATGACAACCGGGACTGACGGCTTTACGTGGTATCTGAGGAACGGTCGTGAATATTCCAAACTCCGGGCAACTATTAGGAATTTACTAAGAAAATCCCAAAAACACTTTTTGGTCAGATCCGGGATTTGATCCCGAGACCTCTTGATTAGTAGTCGCATACGCTAACCACTAGACCAACGAGGTAGTACTCACCAACGATAGCATGAATTCTGTCACTTTAGATTCGTGTTTTGTGAGAGGTGAGTACCACCACGGTTCTTTCGTGCTAAAATCAGTGTGACTTTAAGGTCCATCCGTCTTTCAACACAATCCTTTGTAGTTACGAGGTTGCCTATGCAGTGTCTTTGAATGTGATGTACTTTATGATTGTACATAGTTCGACCTCGACTTATCGTCCAAATGGTAAGTGCTAGAAAGATGAAACTTTGTAAGTACGTCGACAAAGTGCTATAATAAAAATATGTAAAATATTTTTAATTGGGGTACCTCCCCTACACGTAAAGCGGGTATTTTTTCTCGCGGCTACCCCATCATGTGGGGTATTTATGGATAGGTCTTTTAAAAACAATAAAGGATTTCAAAGACGATTTTTTGATTTAGGTATCCGTTTGCGAGATATTCTACTTTAAAGGGCACTTTTTTGTAAAAACAGGGCGCCCCCCGCCCCTCTAAAAGCTACATGGGTTGCTCAAAAAATCTGGAAAAATTCGTGATGGTGGTCCATATAATGAACTTCGAAGAAAAACTATAATGAATTAGATGACTTTGTTAGTTCAGGAGTTATAGAGGCTTAATTGTAAAATGCGCTCACTTGGAAAACGTCATACAAAATTAACGCAATAATACGTAAACAACAATTTTCTATTGAATACGATTTTAAATCGATTATGGGTGACTGAGGACCCTTTCTATGCGTGGCCTGACAAGAAGATGCACAAGAAGCGTGAATTAAAACAGGTAACAAAAGAGTAAATAACATAAATCATATTACTCTTGTTAAAAATAATAAGCCGGACTTACTTATGTAGTGTACATTGATCTAACTAGTACAAGCTCATTATTGAGTTAAATCAGAATACGTAGAGATTAGCAGCTTGATGCTGTTGGTTCTAATTGGATTAAATTCATGTGTCTCTCGGAACCCTGTTGCAATGTAATCGCTTCAGTTATAATATCCCTACTAATATTATACATGCAAAAGTAATTTTGTCAGTCTGTCTTACTGTCTGTTACGTTTTCACGCCTAAATCGCCGATTTTGACAAAACTGGATGCGAGAAGCCGACGATCGAACTCAGTGAATTAATAGGAACTCAATCAATTAAAGAGGTTTAAATCAAGCAGTTGACTGCGAAAGGCTGATGATGATGATGAATACGATTTTCAATAGTCACAGTAATGCTCATTTTACTCACATCTTTTTCAAGGATCCATCTGAGATAGATGGATCCTTGGAAAAGGACATAGGCTACTTTTTAGCACGATAACCTACGTACAAGCTGACGGAGGGCAAAAGGTATTTTGAAAATAAACAGAACGTCCGTATCTTGTTGACTTATATGTAATATTTATGCGGTTTAAAAGTCTTTTTCCTTCCCCCCGACGTATGACTTTTTTTCTAAATGAAGATTCCAACTTTTCCTGTAACATTCTTCATCGTGTACGTAGAATGTCATGATGATTGATCGACTAGTTACGATGTGGAAGTGTAACAAACCAATATTCCATTATCAGAAAATATTACATTCTATACTTGCGATTATAGTTAGTTCGATTATAACATGTCAACCTTTTAGGCAGATAAATAAGCTATATTTATATAAAAAAAAGCTAAAAATTCATAGTGCACTTTTTGGGTTCCACTTCGAAGCATGGGGAGACGCCAAAATTTATTATTAAGCTATTATAAAGCTTTTATAGCGGGCTTCAAGAATCAAGAAATTCCGTAACGAAAAAACCTAACACCCTAAAAAAGGATAGAGAATATGATATTTTAGTAGGCACTAAAACGAGGCTTGAATTATTACTAAATAATATAAGTTTTCCTAAATTAACTAACTGCTTGCCTGTCAATCCTGGGCGGAGTGTTGTCTCATCCCCTCACTAAGTCACGTGATTAATGATCCGCCATCTTGGATTCTTGTGTAGCAACCAACGTTATCGTTTCCTTTTCGTCTTCCCTGTGTCACTTACTTGTTGGATCCGGGATATTTTCCAAGGAGTTTACTTGCTATACACATATATAGGTACATAGAATCCTGTTACATAACAGCCATTATATAAATAAAAATGATAAAAGTGTTTTGTAAAACAGTTAACCAGAAGCAGAACTTCGAAGCTAACAGATTTTTATAGGAATAAAAAAAATTCAAAGCATAGTTAAAATCACGTTTCGACCAATAGAAATCGAGCACTATGGACAGCAGATACCGATAAAATTGGATGACTCAGCTAATATGATGTAATTTTTTCTTTCAAAGACAACTCCCGCATGAATATTTATCCAGTGTCGCGGGCCACTTTACAAACATACTTACATGAGACGAACACAAGGAACATCCAGTCTTAGAACAACAATTTTTAGATCACACAAAGTATTGTCTCATGTGAGATTTGAACCCACCAGGCGCAGAAAATAGCGATGTGACGACCGCTTATACCAAACCTATTCTAAAACCTATTCTCTATTCGATTTCTCTATTCTATTGTTCCATAGTGAGCCAACCGTGTGGTGACGGATTAAGAATACAAAGTGTCACCACCCCTATTCATTCCATGGGTGTCGTAAGAGGCGACTAAAGGAACAAAATAAGCAGCTAACATCACTGCCAAGAGAAGGAAAACTTGAAACAAACCCTTTACCAACCCGTCTGGCCAGCGTGGTATAGTAGGCCAAAACCTCCTTTCAAAGGAGAGGCCTATGTCCAGCAGTGGACTGTTAAAGGCTGTTGATGATGATGATGATGATGATTGTTCCATTGGCTAATCTTTTATTGTGATCACGTGACTGAATGACATTAGCCAATGAAACAATAGAATAGAATAGAATAGAAAATTAAAAACGTTTGCAACATCGCTTCGCAGGACCGTTAAAACACTTTTTTTCTTCGTCCACATTCACAAATCATTGCATGGGGCATGCAAAAATTTTGAAAATAAAAAATAGTACGTACGTATATTGATTTTTAAACAAACGATATTAGAAAAACGATCAATGACAACTATTAAAGATGCGTCTCACATTCCTGTATGAGTAGCAGTGTAAGTCGACCCTTTCATGGTTCACAAAGTTCGTGAATCCTGTTATGCAAATATCTAAGGCAATCGTTGCTAGTTGCCTGACGAACGACTTTGTTACTCTGAATATCAGGTGATAAATGATCTCAGTGAGTGGTAGCTATTTCTGGGGTAAACATAATCTTCCTAGCCTATATTATTTGCAAAATTATTTTAAGCCGGTTAGTCCGAATACGAGTTTTTTAAGCGACTTGCATCGGACTTCCGCAACCCTGAGTGCGAATTAAAGTCGAATATTGAACTTGGAAGAAAAGTAATTAATCTTAAGCGAAGTTGGAATATCAATTATGAATACCTTTTCATTTTTATTTCGTATTTTAATACGCATGTATTCACAGACTCAAGCTACTCATACTCCTTTATTCTATTAAACTAGTATTTATATATTTATTATATTATACTAGGCGGTTCGCTCGCGTCCTAGGGGTATGAAAAATAGATGTTGTCCGATTCTCAGACCTTCCTAATATGCACACAAAAATTCATGACAATCGGTCAAGCCATTTCGGAGGAGTTTAACTACGAACACCGCGACACGAGAATTTTATACATAAGATTGTATAATAGATCTAGACAAAGAACTCGTATACCTACGTGAGCTTATGTTTTGACAGACTGCATATAGCTGCTTCCTCTAATATGTGCTCTAGTTCATAGGTGTAAAATTTTGAAAATAATAAACCCCAGAAATTAAACCAACCGAAATAACACTGTTACTTAGTAAATCCTTCCTTTACGGGTTTCATCCACAATCTACTCTTTATGACTGCTGTTCTTCTCATTATTGCAATGGATTTTAAATATAAACATTAAATGCACAATAAAAACAAGCATAAACTTCGTGACAAAGCAATAATTTTGACGGCACGCAATATTTTTTTTCTGGCAATATTTTTTCCTACCATAACCTAAGTTTATGATGCAGGATGTTGTGGTCCTTATTTCTAAGCAGTAAGATTTGTAATTGATTGGCAAAACATCAATGGAGTAAGCGGTGTTTAATCGGTCAGTTTTCACGTAGCATTTGATAGCCCGTGCGTGTTATTGAATACATACTGCGTTTGCGTTCGGATAACAAGATGATTTTTTAATTCACAATGAATGGGAGACTGAATAAATTTGTGAGTGAATGATTGAATAAATGAATAAAAAATGAACTAGTTGACATACGCAACTTCGTTTGCGTCTACTCATTGCCCGTGGCATGTGTGTGTAAAAATGGCCATAGTGAGAAAACCGTAAAAGAGAGAAAGGTGCTGTCGCAGACTTTTTCTTTAACTTTTAAAAAGGAAATAATTTTTCCATATATTCTTTTTTGTGAAACTTTAATCGAAGCTCTCAAAAGGAAATTTGCCCCCGTTTTTGCAATATATTTCATTAATTCTCTGCTCTTTTTGGTTGTAGCCTAATAATGCATAGCATAAAAGCCTCCCTCGAAAACTGGCCCTCTACCAGTTTTCGAGGAAGGCCATAGATTTGATGGGCTCGCTTTCTATAATTCTGTTTTTTTTACACCGAACCACAAACAAATAAACTCTTTATAAGTAAACATAGATAATAATTGAAATTTGAATAATTTGTTACCTAAAAATGTGTTCATTCGGGCGTTCCTAAGTCGTATTACTTTTTTGTTAGGTGACATCTTTCCTTTTGATTTTCTGCTCTCGAAATCACTCTCATGAGGAATGATTTCATGAAAAGGGACGGAAGTATGTAAGAGGAAGCAGGCAGTGTGCTCTATTTGATTTGACCAATAAGCACGTTCGGCACTTCATACATGTCAGATATCCTTCTTCCTACTAATACATATTATAAATGCGAAAGTTTGTGAGGGTGTTTGTTTATTTCTTACTTAGAATATAAAATATTACTTACTCTATACTTACATCTTTTTATGTCATACCAAAGTATTTTTTTGTTTTTGTTTTCAATTTAGGGGTTGTTTGCAAGGGTTGTAAGATTTTCAAGGGATTGAAAATGATTTTAATATGAGATAATTATGTTAGAAAATACTTTACAATTTTACCACTTACTATTAGACATGTTTTCTAGCGATAAAATGGCTCAATGACAATTTTTCCATTAAGGGGTTGTTGTTTACACCCCTTAAAAATAATAGGCGGAGTTCAGATCATTTTCACTTTTGAAGTTAAGGGTAAGGTGAGCCTAATTCCAAAATTTCATGCAAATCGGTTCACAGTAAAAAAATTCGGAGGTAAGACCGTATTTTTCGCTTCAAAGACTGCACTATTGATTCTATTAAGTTGCGCGATTTGCTAATTCATTTACCAGTATACCAACATATTAATTTCAATAATTATTAGTATTTTACGTGCTAACTACACCTCAATCATTCAACTAAAAGTAGTAGCATCGATAGATTATATTTAATCTTTCGTTTACTCACACGGTTTGAAACATAGACTTTGGAAGTTTATATTCGTATTACAAATAACTTAATTCAAGTCAAACTTCGTGTGAAAACCTTCGAAGCTGAGATCTATCCCTCAAGTTCTGAAAGTTTATGAAGCTGCTAAACTGCACTTACAACTAAACCCTAATACGTTACGTGGAGGAACGTGACCAACAGATAAATCCTAACTAATCATACCATAAAGTAAATTATAGTCATTTTTTTATGTTAATCATGTTCAACCTTAAGCAATCACTACCAAATTCATTATTTATTTTATCAACCTATAAATATGTGGCCTTAGGTGATTAGAAAAAAAATAAATTTGTGGCTTATATTATAAGCGTTTCCGTGATCAGCAGTGGTTTTTGGTTGTTATTATAAGAAAACAATAGTGCAGCTTAGTTGGAGGTCTTTGAGCGGCTAAAAATCATCCAACGGCTAGCCTACGTAGCTACATCGTGTCTTGCCAGTCTCCGACCCGCACTCGGTCAATATGACGACGTATGGCCTTAACTCTCTCCTGAGAGAAGACTCGAGCCAAGTAGTGGTTTGTTAAGGGCTATTGGTGATGATGATGATGAAAATGAGCCACTTTTAAAGATTTTATTGACAAGTTCCAAACTAATGGATACAAAGAAACATACAAAGTCTGAAAATAGTGGTACCATCGCAAAAAATATTTAAAAAAATCAAAGCGTTAGATAGATATACTATCTAACGCTACTATACGATTTAAATTATATTATCACTACAAGGCTAACAGGAGACTGAGATAGGGTTGTATGAAACAGCTAGTTATCTAAATATACAGAATTTAAAAGTCGTCTTATTCTAGATCAGTGTAAAGTGTGATCATTTTTCTCCCCAGTATATCACGAAGCTTATTGCAATAACCTCAGCTTAATGTGCTTTGATATTAAAGCTTTCACCGTTTTAATAGCTCTGACAGATGCTGGTACTTTTTTGATTAAATCCTTTACTAGAGTCGGAAGTAATAAATCAAAATTATCGCTAGGTTTGCGGGTGGTTTCCAATATTAGATCTATATAATAAAATGTGTGTGTATGCGGCTCGTTTGATTTTATTTTCTATATTCTTGGGATTATTACGAGTCTTAATTAAATATGATAACAGAGATATTACTCTTAAAAAGAAAGTGATTATTAGAAATAACGTTAAGTAGTAACGTAACGTTATTTCTAATAATCACTTTCCTTGGCTCTGCTACGTTTAAAAACTAATGTTATACTCAGTAGAGTATAACATTAGTTTTTCGGTGAGGCGGGGAGAACGATTCAGATGCTGCCGAATGATTGGACCTCTGGTCTCACACTCATCAACAACTGACATTTTTAGGGTGGTTTCTGTGTGAGGGTACTAACTAATGTTATACTCAGTAGAGTATTAAACGTAGCAGAGCCACTCTACTAAGTATAACATTAGTTAGTACCCTGTATTTTTAAACGTAGCAGAGCCACTCTACTAAGTATAACATTAGTTTTTAAACTTAGCAGAGCCACTCTACTAAGTATAACATTAGTTTTTAAACGTAGCAGAGCCACTCTACTAAGTATAACATTAGTTTTTAAACGTAGCAGAGCCACTCTACTAAGTATAACATTAGTTTTTAAACGTAGCAGAGCCACTCTACTAAGTATAACAATAGTTTTTAAACGTAGCAGAGCCACTCTACTAAGTATAACATTAGTTTTTAAACGTAGCAGAGCCACTCTACTAAGTATAACATTAGTTTTTAAACGTAGCAGAGCCACTCTACTAAGTATAACATTAGTTTTTAAACGTAGCAGAGCCACTCTACTAAGTATAACATTAGTTTTTAAACGTAGCAGAGCCACTCTACTAAGTATAACATTAGTTTTTAAACGTAGCAGAGCCACTCTACTAAGTATAACATTAGTTTTTAAACGTAGCAGAGCCACTCTACTAAGTATAACATTAGTTTTTAAACGTAGCAGAGCCACTCTGATTTCAGCAAGATTGGGCCGGCTCAACCGGGGCAATACTACCCTCACACAGAAACCACCCTAAAAATGACAGTTGTTGATGAGTGTGAGACCAGAGGTCCAATCATTCGGCAGCATCTGAATCGTTCTCCCCGCCTCACCGATTCAGATTTAGGCCGCCAAGGTGTGGGTCACCATGATGAAATTGTCTGCACTCATAATGAAGATTCAACTCATGCATTCTATCAGGCAGAGTAGATTCACTTTGGTAGGCTTAAATATAAATAAAAATATATTGTATGATGGTGTGGTTATCGATAAGAATACGGAGTGCTATTTTATGGGTGTCGTAATAGGCGACAACATCACTGCAAAGACAAACGCAACTTGAAAAAAATCTCGAAACAACCCGTCTGACCAGCGTGGTATAGTGGGCCGTGGTAACCTCCTTGTTAGACCTTTCTTTTTAGGCTATAGATGTGATATGAACTATAAACATGTTTTATACTTTACTGGTCGAAAATTTATTCAATTGAATTTATTCATCAAACGAACCGTAACTAGTTTCTGAAGGTAACAACTAATATAGTTTTGATAGAAGCTACAACACTAAATGTTAAATAAATTCCAAAATAACTGCTACTCAAGTCAGAATGTCGACGGCCCTCAAAATACTAGTTTTTGAAGGGAACAAGTAATATAGTTTTGATAGAAGCTACAACACTAAATGACAAATAAATTCCAAAATAACTGGTGCTCAAGTCAGAATGTCGACGGCCCTCAAAATACTAGTTTTTGAAGGGAACAAGTAATATAGTTTTGATAGAAGCTACAACACTAAATGTTAAATAAATTCCAAAATAACTGCTACTCAAGTCAGAATGTCGACGGCCCTCAAAATACTAGTTTTTGAAGGGAACAAGTAATATAGTTTTGATAGAAGCTACAACACTAAATGACAAATAAATTCCAAAATAACTGGTGCTCAAGTCAGAATGTCGACGGCCCTCAAAATACTAGTTTTTGAAGGGAACAAGTAATATAGTTTTGATAGAAGCTACAACACTAAATGACAAATAAATTCCAAAATAACTGGTGCTCAAGTCAGAATGTCGACGGCCCTCAAAATACTAGTTTTTGAAGGGAACAAGTAATATAGTTTTGATAGAAGCTACAACACTAAATGACAAATAAATTCCTAAATAACTGGTGCTCAAGTCAGAATGTCGACGGCCCTCAAAATTACTGACTAGCCTAGTAATGTTCCATTAGGTAATGTGTCAATTAATTACAGAAAAATTTCGAGACCCTTTCCAGTACAAATACTATATACCAAATGGTTAAAACCAAACTTTATTCTGTGTTTTTCTCAGGTAATAAAAAATTTAAAATCTAATATTGAAAACCCTAGTATTACTAATACGCATGCGAATATTAGTATCCTTAGTTTGGGTAGTAAAACATTCTATTCAGTAGGTACTGTTATAATTAATTAACTTCAACCAGAACATCATGAATTTCAAGATGTTGTCGTGGAAATACATGGCGCTGTCGTTGAATGTTACGTAATAATTAATGCGTAGGTACACATAATTGTTATTTCACTCGGGAAATTCGTTCGCGCTGAATCATCTCAATCAATCAAGTCATGTTGTAAGGGCGGGTGTGTTCGCCATGATATATGATTTCTGAGGACTTTTTATGTACTTGAATTGAACTTGAATAAATTGTAATGAACTTCTGAACATATTAGGACCACAACGATGACATTATTGGACGTTATGACTACAAAAAGGTGAGGTTCTCAATTTTATATTTTCAGTATTCCTATATTTTCCTCAATGTATTGTGTTAGATAGAACCGTTTCATTGATAAGAAATTGAAATAGTTTTTTTTTATTTAATAAAATCTACTTGCAGCTTGGTTTAATTTTAGAATAAAGAAATTCTTTCACCCTAAGTTAAAAATGTGATTAATACAGTTACACATTTTATCAGACGGATAAGTAATAATATAATCGATATAAAACAAGAACCTCAAAGTGACAATTATGAAATCAATATAATTACTAAATGACTGGTAGTTATACCTTTCACCTAATTACACCCTAGGTTGTCATCCGTGACGTCATAAAGTATAATTATGTAATTGCTATTGAGACCCACTTCGTGGTCATGCGAGCCATGTTTGAGCAAAGTACTAAGATTTGAGATTAAAGTATACGATACTACTATAGCCACCGTTGCGTGATGTTGTACTAACTTGGAACTAATTTCTTGTAAAAGGAAAATAAATAGGTACTTGAAAATTGTGCTATTTAAAAAAATAGCATAATTTAAAAAAACTAAGATTAAGGTGTGATGGATGTCAGGTTTTGACATGTTTAACGTATCTGTATACAACCTTTTCTAACTTCTTTATATGTTTTTGACAGCAAAAAATTTCACGAATGGACTTTTTCATTGTGTTAATTTTATCTCGGAATGATACGAGTATATCTAACAATACTCAGAATTCTAAATAGACTGAAAAGTCAGTGCCCTCAAAAATATGGCGTCAACAAGTTCACCTTAGAATTCAGTTTGCTCTCATTGTTGTCTAGGTCAGTGCCCCGGTGAAAAAATTGATATTCATTTAAAACCAGTTGAACGGATGGCCGACTCCAAATGGTATCGGGACTAATAAGGGCTACGAAGATGATGATATATCTACAACAAACAATCCTTATCTGTGTAAATATAACACAGTTTAATAAACTTGCTTTTTATCATCTTAGATTTAGTCCATACCAGTAGCGGGACCCATCTGTTTTGAGATATATCAGTCGATGTATTTGTAGTTACGTAAGAATGTAATAATTTTAATTCTCGCTTACTGTACACAAGACAGCCAAGTCAATTAAAATTTGTCACCTTATTACCAAACAAAAAGAGACCCAATTCATACTGCAATAAATGTTAAATTATAAATATCCTATATTTCCTTTAAATTTTGGGGTCACCCGACCTGAGTCGCGTGCCGACCTTGCCTTCTATTCACCTTCGATGCCTACCCAATATCTCCGTACCCATTATAACCGAGTCACGACATAGCACAAGCACCCATTGTATACAGTTTGCCTAATATTATGAACTTTAAACAAAATTAAGTGACTGGGTAATGGATTCAAGAACATTGAAGAACAAATGTTTTACGAGTCATCAACTTATTGTCCGTTTTGTGATTAGTTGAGTGCGATTTTAAATGAACTCATATACTTGCCTTTTTTATATTTCAGCCTACCAAAGTGACTTTGTTCTTCCTGATGGAAAGCATGAGTAGAATCCAGGAGTAGGGTTCACCATCCCCATTGTGTAAGTAAGTAATGCAGCCCGGCCTCTGCATTATTCTCCCGGCCTCTGGAAGCCGAGAGAATGTGCAAAATGATTGGGCCTCATACTCACCAACGAAATACGACTGCAAGAATGCTGTCATTACTAGGATCGACGTCTTAGGGTAGTACTGCCCTGTTCGAGCCGGCCCAATAGTGCTGATCATCAGCGTGTCTCTACTACCTAAGTCTTACCTACTACTGGTTTTCATGAGCTATTAGTTTATTAATACAAAACCCAAACTTAGCCAAGCGGTTAGTATTTGCGATTCTATCAATAAGTCTCAGGTTCAATTTCCGGGTAGCAACAACTTTAAATTAGTAACCAAACCCAAATAATTATGGGAATAATAAAAGCATCTTGGTAATAAAATATTATTATACTTATTGTAACGCAATTATTAGTAATGTTCGTCTTAGTACTATTTTGTATAAATATAAACAACATTGGTAGTAAGTTGAATGATATATTCATCACTAACAATTGTGTCAGAATCAAATATTAACTTACTATGCTGAAGCAGTGTACCTATTTCAGCATATTCATGTTCACTTAATTATTACTTAAAGACACGTCTAGAGCCATTTCAGTCTCTGTTTAACTTAAACAGACAGACGGACGTACAAAAATTGATGTTCTTCAGACTGATGGCTGCCATAGAAATACTATATAAGTATGTACAATACCAAACAACATATTTTTTTTAAAACAAAACTTCTGTAACACAATGCACAGATCTTTCATCTCAGCAGCGGTTTATTTCGAATTGAATGAAAACAAAACATATCACCTGCCTTCAAAACCCACAAATCTACACGGGTACCTTATATATCCAAACACAAAGTAATAAATCAAATGGATTTTCATTTATACAAATACAATAGGGCTGTCTATACAAACATTATCGTTCAGCTCAGCCCGGGGCGCCTTTCTATCATCGGGCATTAAAAGATAAGCTCTAGCACGCATTGCGCCGAACACGATAATCGTGACGACCCTACCGAGCTCAAAATGAACACCTAGGGGTACGCTGGTAAGCTCCTTTTATTTACTACTACTTATTGCCTAAAAAGTATGTTTATATATTTGTATCAGTTGTTTAGTACCCATAATACAAGCTCTGCTTAGTTATGGACTAGATAATGTTGTGTGTAACATGCCCGAAATATTTATTTATTTATTATTGCCTTTTATTAGGTACTATTATTATTTCTTATACAAACTAACTCTTGCTTGACCATCTTAGATTTAAATTTTCGTAAGTTATTTTGTAATGGGTACTTACTATAATATATTGTAGTTGGTTAAGTTGCATAAAGTTCCATAAACGTTTTTGTTTTGTTTTGTTCGTGACACTTAAAAAAATATATTTATTTGTTTGTTCACGCTCACTATTATTATTCCCTACACTTACTATGCTCCTCACACTTCGTTTCCACTAAGCACCTCCTGCCAAAATTTCCAGTTTGTAGTCCCAGCTTTGATGGGTCAGTTAGCAAGGAAAATTATTTTATATGTATTGATTATTTAATATATGTATATTTATCAATGATCATCAGCCTACGCCATTGCAGTCCACTAATTTGTATATTCACTTGTAGATGCGAATGAAAATGGTACCGTTAGTACTACCCAGGTCGTGCTGGTACATTTGAACAAAAATCGCATATGGGCTTTGAACTCATAACACTTGGTTTAGTAGAAAACGGCGTCGTGACCATCGGGCAGTCAACAAACGTCTTTTAACATAAAATATTAGAAGATACTTTGAAAATATGCTCAATTGCCACGGATGCAGATGATGAAGATAAAATCATTAACTAATTCGTTATTTCTATAATTTAGTTTACTAAAGTACCAACACACTCCTGCAGATATATTTTTAATAACAAAACTGTTTTAAAGTCCGCCGTTATTCGTGTGATAATTAAAATTTAATTTTAAATGTTAATGTAATTAGTCCGGAGTTCCCAGATGGAATCATATTATATTTAACTGCAATGGAATTAAAAAATTAGGGAATTGTTACATGAAGAACTGTGGATAGTAAAGATAAACTTTTGTATAAGACTGCCTTGTTGGTTAGCGTATGCGGCTGCTGATCAAGAGGGCTCGGGTTAGATTCCCGGGTCGGACCAAAAAAACGGGCTTGGTTTAGGACTAGATGGCGTGTAAGATGTCCGAAAATATTTATTATTTATTTATTTAATTACTAGCCGAGACCGTCGACTCGCGTCTATAATATCACGGTTTATTACCTAAGAGCATAAAAATAGTTTACGTCATATTCTCAGACCTGCCGAACGAACACATAAAATTTCACAAGAATCGATTTTTTAATTTTAATTTTTGTTAGCACAGGGTGTCCCATCCCTAAAAGCTAAACGACCGACTCAAAGGTAGTGATGGACTTAAAAGAGAAAGTATAAAGACTTACATCACTTTGTTAGTTCAAGAGTTATAGAAGCCTAACTTTTCAAACTCGTTTCTTTGTTAAATTTCGTACAAAAATTAATAAATATAACCATTGAATACGATTTTAAATCCATGTGTCATTATGGGTGACTACGGATCCCTATTTTATACGTAGCCTGATATGCACTTGACTGATTTAACAGCTTATTGAAGGTCATGTTCTTTATAGTAATATTATAAATGAGATAGTTTTTGAAAATGTATGAAATTATTCTTTCACGCAAAATTCTCCACACACGCTTGTGTGAATGTCGGTTTTCGCGGTAAAAAGTAGCTGAATAGCTAGCATATATCCTTCCATAAGAATTAAAGTGTAAATTAGTTTAGGCGTGAAAGCGTAATCAAATAAATTATTTTAGAATTTGTTATGGACCAATAGGTAGAATTGATACATATTTCGGACAAATGACACACAACATCATCTAGACCCAAGCTAAGCAGAGCTTGTATTATAGGTAACTAGACAATTGATGTAAATACATAAACGTATTTTTATTTGCAAATGCATAGATATTTATTTTTACAAACTCAGAAACAAATTTGAGTTTGCGTGTTTTCTATGTATATTAATTAAGTATTTACAAAAAGAAAGTTATGTTTAAGTATTGATAACTAAGCAGAGCTTGTATTAACAAGCTCTGCTTAGTTTGGGGACTGGATGGCGTTATTTGTAAAAAAAAATCCGCAATATATTTAAAATATTTGCGGAACACACAAACATTTGGTCCGACCCGGGAATCGAACCCGAGACCAAGCGCAGCAGTCGTATACGGTCCCAAAGCGCCACCGAGGCAGTCGATAGTACTTAAAAACACAGTATTGAATCTGGGTGAAATTAAACTCATACCACCTTGATTCATACTCAGGCCAGCCGAAAGTGAAAAATGTTTCTCATTTTTAAGATATCTTACAAGACATTTTCGTACCTCATATCTCCAAGGTCAAAGAAAATCTTCGTCCTGGCAGCTAATGAAATAAAATAAAACTCCAAGAGATATTTTTCTTTTTCTTTGTAAATAATATATGGCATCTGAGATAGCTGACGTCAGCCACCTTGTTTTAAAGGTTGTTGTAATAAATCCAATGTTGCCAGTTAACTGCTGAAACAAATTGTTCTGTCTAAAATTCTCTGAGTCGCCTTTTTCAGTGTCCTGTTTCTTAAGCATTAATATTTTTCTGTTTCCTTAGTTTGTTTAAAATTAATATTAATCTATACAATAAATATAAATTGAAGTATCTGTTTGTAATATCAAATCAACAGATTTTTACTACTTACATATAAAAGTATGTAATATTATTACACTGATAAAGCAATTTTTATAGTTTTTATCAATTCGTCTATCTGTCTGTTTGTCTATTACTTAAGGCTAATCCCTTTTTAGGGTTCCGTAGCCAAATGGCAAAAAACGGAACCCTTATAGATTCGTCAAGTCTGTCTGTCTGTCCGTCCGTATGTCACAGCCACTTTTTTCCGAAACTATAAGAGCTATAATCTTGAAATTTCGTCAGTAGGTGTATTCTGTGAACCGCATTAATATTATAACATAAAAATAGAAAAAAATCAATAAATTTTGGGGGTCCCCATACTTAGAACTGAAACTCAAAAAAAAAAATTTAATCAAAACCATACGTGTAGGATATCTATGGATAGGTTTTCGAAAATGATATTGAGGATTCTAACATCATTTTTCCTAAACTGAATAGTTTGCTCGAGAGACGCTTCCAAAGTGGAAAAATGTGTGTCCCCCCCCTGTAACTTCTAAAAGAAGAGAGTGATGGAACTAAAAAAAAAAATATGTTGTATATTACCATGTCAACTACCAACGAAAATTGGTTTGAACGAGATCTAGTGAGTAGTTTTTTTTAATACCTCATAAAGCGTAAACCGCAATTTACCTTTCATTCAATCCATACACTATTATTAAAACATCGATCAAAGTTACAACGAACTACAAAAACTTTTATATGATGTTACTTGCTGCTATGGAACCCTTCATGGGCGAGTCCGACTCGCACTTGGCTGCTTTTTTCTTTTCTAATTTAAAGGCCGGCAACGCACTTGTGACTCCTCTGATGTTTCAGGTGTCAATGGGCGGCGGCAATCACCTACCATCAAGTGATCCGTCTGCTCGTTTGCCCCTTGTAATATACTTTAAATTACATAGGGCAAACGAGCAGACGTATTTTTATAAAACAGATGGACCGATTTTGACGAAATTTTCATTCGCAGGTAGCTGATGACATAAGGAGTAACTTGGGATAATATTATTTAGGCTAGCTTCCCTCCACGTCGTTACTCGTGATTTAACACAATAACGGCGGGTAACAACGCGCGACTCAGCTTGTATAATTATAATACCTGAGTTATATATACAAGCCTCGTTGGTCTAGTGGTTAGCGTATGCGACTGCTAATCAAGAGGTCTCGGGTTCAAATCCCGGGTCGGGTCAAAAAGTGTTTTTAGGTTTTACTTAGGAAATTCCTAATACCAGCCCGGAGTTTGGAAGTTTGGCGGTTATTCCCGCCCGTGCCTCGGAGAGCACGTAAAACCGTCGGTCCCGGTTGTCATGAACATCTATGGCAATCGTTATTGGGAAGTCAGTGCCCTCAAATATACTGACAACTAGTTCAATCTTCGAATTTCAGTTCTCCCTTAGGGTTGCGGAGGTCCGATGCCAGTCGCTCCGTGGAAAAACTGAAATTCAGGTAAAACCGGTTAAACTAGTAGCCGACCCCAAATAAACTTGGGAATAAAGGCTCGGAAGATGATGATGATGAGTTATATATACAAGCGACTTTTATACTGTGGACCATTTTTAAATTAAATATTTACCATTGTCAGTCACAGTCAGAGAGGAGCCTCCCCGAGCTACGTAAAAAAGAGAACAAGATTCCCGACGTAAGCGCACCCTGGTCACCTAACACTCATATCGCAGAGTTTAGGTGACAAATCCTCTCACCACAATGGATCAACACAAGGCCAAACGCAATCCGCCTCACTGAGCACTAGGCCGAAACCATGTAGTGTTGCCATTGATACGATAAGAAGAAGAATTGTCAGTGACGGGTCTGGTGTCTTGTATTTTTGTTGATATTAACTGCGGTGAAAGAAGTATCAAAGGTTTAAAGGATAAAGTTGATTCACGGTTTGAAGAAAGGGGCAAAGAGCAGGATCGAGTGTTTTCTGACACACTGATATATCGCAAAGTATTTGTCGTACATCGTAAAAAATATAAAATAATATTAGATATTTGACATACAACATCATTTAGTCCCAAACTAAGCAGAGCTTCTACTGGTACTAGGCAATTGATATAAATACATATTATAAAACATAGAAAGCACTCAAACTCCGAAACAAATATTTGCAGAACATACAAACATTTGGTCTGACCCAGGAAAAGCACCCGAGACCTCTTGACCAGCAGCCGCATACACTAAGCACTAGACCAACAAGGCTGTCAAAATATGTCTCAATTAAAAAATTCTGTACTATATTCAAACAACCGCATATTATCCAATATTTTGTTATTATTAAAGAACAATACCGTCACCTAGAATAGTACCTTTTTTTTTTATATTTAAGCCTGCCAAAGTGACTCTACTCTGCCTGATGGAAAGCATGAGTAGAACCCAGGAGTAGGGGTCACCATGCTTATTGTGAGGTTAGGCAATGTAGCATGGTGACCCCTACCATGGCAGCCTGGTTAGATTATTCTGCATCATTCTCCCGGCCTTCGAAGGGCGGGAGAATGATGCAGAATGATTGGGCCTCCGGTCTCACACTCACCAACGAAACACGACAGCAAGAATGCTGTCATTATTAGGATGGTCTTCTGTGTGAGGGTAGTACTGGCCGGGTCGAGCCGGCCCATTCGTGCTGAAATCAGCGTGGCTCTACTACTTCTAATATAATGCTAAGCTGAATTTATAAACAAGATTAAATTAGTTCAATATAAAGTGGAATACACAACAATTGTAGCACGAGTGCTACAATCATGTAGTATTTGTAGATGAAGCTACGAAAGCAATCTACGAAGTCGCTACGTTATAATTCTCTTAAAAGCCGTCTTTTCTATTGTGTGTTGTTCATGTTTTCTTTTAAAGTACTTCACTTTAAAACAAATTAATACACTTTAATGGAGAGGCACAGAAAGATTCTATACATTTGTGTATTTTCAAACAATTTTCTTTTCTTTTATATTTCTTTACTTTAAGTGTTTTAAAATGAAATCTAAAATGCTTGAAAAAAACTTTATATTTAACCAACATTTTTGAACCAGACTGAAATATTTTAGTAACAGTAAATTAATGCTGCTATATAGCACGACGGTAAAGTTTACAATTATTTTTAAAGTTAATGTTCATCATCATCATCATCAATCCTCTCCGAATACAAGCCACTTTGATTAATTTTGGGCCCCTCATATCCTCATATCACTCCACCTGACTTGAGGATCAGACGTAGTGAGTACTGTGTGCAGTTTATATTATCTGATTATAATAAGATATGAAAAGAAAAAATATCAAATATTATGATCTTTTTTCAATCTGTAAATTTCACATGCCAAGGTCTTGAAGCGAATAATGGATTGCTATATCAGCAATCCGTATTTTATAAAAAAAATATCTTATTTTAAATTGTCAAGTTATGTTTTCATTTTAAATATACCGAATAAAATCTTCTAAGACCAATTTCCAAGACCAGCGAAATCATATACACACACTTATATTTTATGGATCATTTGAAACGTTTAGTCAGAGTCACATTAGCCTAGTTTTATACAGTTCTTGCAGAAAAGAAACGAGAATTTTTTATACAGATTACCTACTAGCTCTCACTGGCAACTCCTCCCGCTCAGTATAAAGCAGATGCAATAAAATTTACACAATGAAACGTATGATGATTCACTATAATAAAATGATAATCCAAAACAATATTTACAAAATCAAAACCCACTTTGCTCATCAAGGAAATTAAACCCTAAAGAATAGTGTATAAAATCGAAAATCAAATTAAACTAGTAGGCAGTTAACTAGTGCACGATACAACTTCGTACTAGCTACAGCCAGTAATTATTTAAATCAATAACAATTTCGCGTAAACGTCACGCGAACATTGCGTGTTGGCTCTTAAGACCTCTTGGAGTTGTGTCAGCAGATAATGCGCCCAAATTGGCAAATTAGTCAAAAGCTGTTTTAAAACCGTTCAACGTAAATAAATGTATATTTTGTGGTAAATTTTATAGATATTGCTTACAAACAATAGTAACAAACTATTTATTTCAAGATTAGATTTTTGTATTGCTAACAAGTATGCCGAAGACCGGTTCAAGTGGAGGAGGAAGAGCCGGAAAGCGAACTACGGGCTCCAAAGTGCTCCAAAGGCTTGCTTTGGAAGCAACCGGGAAGAACGTTAGGATGATGATGATGGCAGCTCATGAGTCACAACTCTGATTGTTAGCAAACCTGAAAAGAATTTTGCCTTCGATGTTTACGTAATTTTAACGTTATTTAGTATAGGGTTTTAGCATTAAAAAAAAACAAATTAACCTATCGTTGTTTACTGCTGAACGTAGGGCTCCCCATAGAACGCTAACTATAACATTTTTTTTATTAAATACTATAATACCTACTACTACGTCATGATGAATTGAACTGTTTTGATCACCTGTTTTTTTTAGATTTGAATACCTTATCCAAACATTTTTTTTTTTAAACCCATAACACAACACAAGTAACTGAGTTTACAAGTAGCAGAATTGAAAACCAGAGAATTAAAAGTCAGTTGAAAATAGATGAATACTGACAATTCTTGTAAGGATAAATTTACAAGACAAAATATTGATAAAACAGATTTTACTTACAACTTCATTCGAATTAATTTAGACTTTACCAAACAATTACATACCATCACACTCATATATATGTCAAGAGAATTGTACCTTTACATCAAAGATTAATTTACAATCTGATATGTACATGACACATGTCATATCGCTTAATATTCGTAATGGACTAACGGTATGTGTTACATCGAATACAATGCACTGCTTGCAGTAATATATTCAGTGGTGTGAACATGAAATGGAATTTACTACGAACTAGATTCAAGCATGTCTCCTTGTCGAATTTGAACGTCGTTTGCACTTTTCATCCAAAAGATAAACAAATAAGGAGTAAAAACAAAAAAAAAATATTCCCTTAGTAATTTTAAAAAAGTCCAGGAAACCTTGAGAATCTTTATGATTTTTTGTTTATCAAGCAAACTTTGTCAATTATTGCCCTGTTTTGTTATGCAGTGTACTATTTAGTTTGTAATGGCTTAAATAGAAAGAGATGCTTAATTTTTTTACCAAGCTAGTAGCGTAAGTCTGAAAACACTTGCACAAGTAAATAAAATCTAGAAAAAACAGCCGGTTAGTATTGGTCAGTGTTTGAATGATTTCAAACACTAATCAACACTAAGACTAAGAGATACTTATAAATATGTACCTAACTAACGAAATACGCGCTGTGCGATCTAAGTTTACAAACAGATTTAAAATAACTACGGTAACTCATTTCAAACTCACAAAGTAATCACATAATCAATATGTCACTGCTTGAAATTTCATTCAATAATATCCTAACATATAACTTATATTGGTGTCTACTAAGGTACGAATAACTTTGACAATATAATTATAACGTTGACAGGTACTTCGAATGTCGGTAGTCAATTTAATACTGCACTTAATTGAAAATCAATCACGTACATAATAAATACATCGGCTAGAAATCGGAACTGATATATTTATGATATTGGAGCTATCGCTCTAGTTGTCAAAGGGCAAAGGCTACCAACAAACTAAACACACAAAAAAAATTGTTATGGCCTACATAAAATATTTAAGTGAGCAAGCAAATGAGTCGGTCTTAATACACCATCGACCTATACCTCTATAGAGAGAAGGGGTTTCGGTAACAATGAGAGCGTTGTCGTCATGTGTTCGGTGATTTCTTCTAGACTTTTTCTTAATCTAGGTTGGAGTCGGCTTTAATTTTTATTTGAAAATAAAAATGAAAAATGAAAATGAAAAATGAAAAATGAAAAATGAAAAATGGAAAATGGAAAATGGGAAATGGGAAATGAAAATGGAAAATGAAAAAAGAAAAATGAAAAATATTTATTGACATAGCTATATGGTCTACATTACTCACATTATTTATTTGTACATGCAATCTTACAAGCTAACAGACTTGATATCCAAAACGTTTACAAGACTAAATTTAGGAAGCAAATTCATTAATTGTTGTCAAAGTTTGAAAATAAAACGTATGACAAAAAAACGAATTATTAATGCAAAATCAAAATGTCTGTTCCATATATGTATATAAAAACCTAATACATGTCGTCATACGCCTGAAGTTGGATTTTTTACGCGGTATGACTGTCGTAAGAGACCTTCAGAACTCAAATACTAGGTAATATCGAAGTTCTGTAGAAACGTAGTATTAGACTTGTAAGACTTACACTTTGACGTAAGTACTCACCGAGACACAGATCAGTCACAATGGATTAATGATGATCTTGCTTGGATTCTTAACTCCGAAATGTGTGAAACTGTTACCACGAGCCCCTCCGGTGATATCACAAGAAAAACTGTTAAAGATCAAATATAAGTCGTATATAAATACTATATTATATTTTATGCACAAATAATATATCCTAATCTGCGATATACGATGTCTGGATGTGACTTGAAGAGCGGGTGGATAAATATGGGGGAGTGTATTAGCCTACTTTAGTCTTGTAATTACTTGACATCGCATAACCGCACGGGACTACGTGATTTGTTGGTGCTATGCGTCACTGGAGCGAACGGTGCAATTGTTCGTCTTAACAAAGGAATGGGATAGAATCTTGTGTGGGTGTATTTTAGATATCTTGTTAATAATCCGTGTGTGTATTCATTCCATGGGTGTCGTAAGAGGCGACTAACGGAACAAAATAAGCAGCTAACATCACTGCCAAGAGAAGGAAAACTTGAAACAAACCCTTTGCCAACCCGTCTGGCCAGCGTGCAACTATACAGTAGGCCAAAACCTCCTTTCAAAGGAGAGGCCTATGTACAGCAGTGGACTGTTAAAGGCTGTTGATGATGATGATGATGTTAATAATAATTTTATAAAAAGGTAGAAAGGATTCGCCATAGGTATCACAATTAAATTATCCTTTACCTAATCTATACAAATAAATAAAATTAAGTGTGTGTATGTAATATGAAATTAACTCTTATTATTAAATGCGTAAGAATGTGTATACGTTACTCACATCAAAAAAGCTATTTTTTTTTGCCCGTTTGTTTGTTCGGGAGACTCGCGATTAACAATAATAACCGCAGGTAACACCGCGGTACTAAGCTAGTGTATAATATAGATATGTTTAGAAATATGTAGGTACGTTTATCAAAAGTCTGGTTTTCGTAACATTATCTAGGTACCTAATTTGGGATTAGACGGCTGTACTTGAGATGGGTAAAATTATTATATTATTATTACATTACTCTTGTTTTATGAACGTGCTCTTACGATATAGTTAGCGGGAATATAAGTTTTGTGTTACATAATGCGTAGCTGTTTCTTATTACTATCTTATTTATAAAATTCTCGTGTCACAATGTTAGTTACCATAGTCGGAGACCTTGGTTAGACTGGTTTGTATGAAATTTTGAGTGCATATCGGGTAGGTCTGAGAATCGGGCAGCATTTATTTTTCATACCCATAGAACAGCTAGTGTTACTATATATTACCCCAAATATATTAAGATTAATTATATATTTAATCTCAGTTAATTTGACATCCCACAATCATAAATATCTATGAAAACGACATCACTCAACACGTTAAATCACGTGGTCATAACAAAATATTTGCCAAATGCAAGCCAAGAGTGGTGATAAAGATGTTAAAATAACTTGCATCTTGGTTAAGAGAGCAGGGTAAGGGCAAAAGGGCAAAACATTTTTAGCTTTCATTAAAATTTAACAACGTAGATACATTTCTCAAGCCTCTGTCTAAGATCTATTTCCCCTACTAATAATATAAATGCGAAAATAATTCCGTCTGTCTGTTACGTTTTCACGCCTAAACCACTGAACCGATTTCAATGAATTTTGGTATAGAGATAGATGGAGATTTAGGAAAGGGCATAGGTTACTTTTTACTACGATAAACGACATACACGCGGGCAGAGCCGCGGCCAAAAGCCAGTGACGAATAAAAGGAATGGTATACCATTAATTGTTGCTGTAATTCTAAAGAGTTCCACCGCCTAATGTAAAGAAATAAAAAAAACGTGTGTTCCCAAGATATAACATTGCTGTTTATTATTTGCCACGCCATTGAATATAATACGCATGACGTGGATAACAGTCGAGTTTTTGGAGTTTTATGACTTGGAACCGGTGTGTTTGTGAGTTGATAAGGTTGTTTTATGGTTTTCCTTGAAGGAAATAATAAAATAAATCTTACATGAGCTCAGATCAAGGTATGTTGGTTTTATAATCAATTTCTGAAGATATTTAAGATTTGAAATACTTCTTAGTGGCGGGCAATTAAAGAGACCTATTTTCTACAGTGGACGACGATAGGCTGATGATGATGATACTTTGTTCGCGATAAACTCAAAAACCACTGCACCAATTGAAATGGAATTTTGTACCCAGATAGTCGAAAGCCTGAGAAGGAACATAGGCTACTTTTCACCACGATCACTGACATAGACACGGGCGGAGTCGCGGGTGGAAGTATTTTTTTTATATATATTTAGCCTACTAAAGTGACTCTACCCTGCCTGATGGAAAGCATGAGCAGAATCTAAGAGTGAGAGAAACCACACATCATTGCTATGAATGCAGACAGTAAAGTATGGTGGGTCACACTAAGGCGACTTATTGAGATGCTTTTTCACGTCCCGCTTAAAGGACCCGTGATCATAGTGGGAAGGAAACACGTGAGCTGGTAGCAATTCCAGCTTTTGACTGCTCGGCACAAGAAGGAAGAGCCGAAACGAACACTAATAATTTTGGCTGTTTTGTGGCAAGGCTTTGATTTTTCCCCAGATAAGTTGAACTAAACACGAGGACAGTAAAATTACATTATCTTTACACCTTAAAGTTGAATTGGTTTAGTTAATACTAAAAGCTAAAAACGAAAAGATTGTATGTAAAAGATTAAGTTATATAGTAACAAGAAAAAACGTCCTTTCATGAATTTGTACTTAAAGATTGAGTGCTACGGATCATAATGGTATGAACGAATTCGTAAAGATTTTATCAAATATGATTAATTGCATGAAGAAAGCGACTTGAACTGATAAAATTCTTGATGAAGGTAATTTCAACTTTAAATAGCAAAATTAAAGACGGAATTAAAATTTTCTTTATTACGTGTATTATGAATATTATGATGTGTAAATAGTATAATATTATAAACGGTTATTACTATTCAAGTAGGTACTAATTTGTTGAAAATAATGTAATGTAAGAAGCTAATAAGGTATATCTGATGGTGGAAGTATTTTGCTATTTCTTTTAACTTAATTTTCTTTTTATATTTTGGAGATATTTTTTATATGTAGCCTAACATGATGACTCTGCTCTGCCTGCAGGAACTTGATGAACTCATTGTGAATGTAGTCAATGCAACAATGTAGCATAGTGACCCAGACTACGGCGACCTATTGAGGTGCAAAATTTTTAGGCTGACGACTAATTTAAAGTTTTTTGCAAATTGAGGGCATGCGAGCACTTGGGTCTGCTAATGGTTACTGATAATCACAGCTCATGAATAATAGTATCTCATAATTACAAATACGTTTAATAATATTGGCGGTAAAAGTACGCCCTTTTCATGGGTTACAGATTGTATCAGTTTTGAATATGGCAAGAAGTTCGGTAACAAATGATAGTTTTAATTGCTACAAATGTCTTAGAAATAATGCAATGGAATAAAAAACAATGGTTACAAGATAATGATTCAAAAGAAAGGAAACACGAATCATTAAAGTGTTAGACGGATTCACGGTTGAGAATTCGGAGTAAAAAGCAGAAAAACGGTGTCAGGCTACGCTGGCTTCTCTCGACATTACTGTTGTAATGTCTAGATACGCGTCAAGGATACTTTTGAATATTTTTCTGAAAATGTTCTTATGCTAAACAATATTAAACATCGAGTAATTTTTTTTCCGTATTGAATGACAGAAACTTAATATTTCCACGAATAAAAATAAGTGAATTTACTTCTAGTTTGGTAAGCATGGTAAAGCTTAAATCCAGTTCACCGGGCTTGTGCGAAACGTGAGAGTTATTATCTTGGTTTAAGGAATCTAAGTATTTTAGAATATAGAATAGAACACTTCGCACCAAAAGTAACTTTTGAAGACACTGATGATTGATTGAGTGATGTGGAGCTGTAAACTATTTTGTATAAGGCCAAGGCTTATTTAAAGCCAAGGCTATACATATGATAGAAAATTCAGATAAGCTTTATAAGTATGCGTGTATGTTTCGGTGTCTGAGGGTGCATATGTATGTATATTCATATATATATCAGTACCAATACATATTTATGTATATGTGTATGTTGAAGTTATCTGCAGGGAGGTGCCGTTATTTTCTGATTTTGTTATATTTGTGAGTACATTGTAACATAGGTTATTTTTTTAATTCATAAAAGAGCCCTCTTTTGGCGAGACGCCTGTCTCGCCATTAAACAATCGCGTTTAAGAAGTATTAAGTGTAAATTTTAGATTTAAATTACAATTGAAAACTTATTAAAAATAGATAAATTCGCTTCTTGTCAGACTGTTTATTAAATCCAATTGACAGTTTAATATAAAAGTTCCGAACAGCTGTTTTAAATTTTGTGTTAGTGTAAGGTAATATTAGGCTACAATTTTCTGACCGGTTTGGTTAGGCCGTCATTCAAATTTTGGTTAAATAAAAATACAATTTTGCGTTTGCGTGACTTACATTGCTGTAGATTTTATCACAAAATGAGATGTTACTTATTTGCTCCTTTTGATAAAAAATCTAGAACAGTTCGAGTAAATCACTTAATCGAAGGAACATTTTCGGGGCACACGCGACGGTAGATAAACTTTCGTAACAATAGTGTTAGTTTTACGTGTGTAAGAATGGGTGTATGGAGGAACATAAAAAGATTCTACGACCAGGTAAGATGACATAATTCACTTACGAATACAATCCTATAGGTAGTAGAGTCACGATGATTACAGCACGAATGGGCCGTCTCACCGGGGCAGTACTACTCTCTCACAGACGACCATCCTAATAATATCAGAATTCCTGCTGTCGTATTTCGTTGGTGAGTGTGCGACTGGAGGCCCAATTCAGAAACATCTGACCAGGCCGCCATGGTATGGGTCACTATGCTGCATTGCCTATATTCACGAACGAGGATGGTGATCCGTACTTCTGGATTCTACTCATGCTTTTAATCTGGCTGAGTAGAATCACTTTGGCTCTAATATATTAAAAAAATAGCAATCCACTCACGTATAAGAACACTCAGATCACCTCGATCAGATAGCCTGTCTTTACTTCAGTGCCTTATTACGCTCGCCATAGTTCTTCTTATCTTAATATTGTCCACACCGATACACAAGGAGCAGGGTTCAGTTCAGACCTTATGCATATAAAGATAAGTAAAACAGGTATTAAAACAGCAAAACAAGTCCAATTTCTGTCGATAAATTCCAGGAGTCTCTGAGGTAATAACAAACAATATCTTTTCCAATACGTCGCCTGCTATACAGCTTTTCGTAAGCTAAATACTGATCCAGGAGTGTGGATGTAAAAAATAGAACAATTATTTGGTGTCAAATTTTGCACTTGATTTATACTAAGTTAGTCAAATTGCGTATAATATGTCATGGTATGTTTTTCTATTGGTTTCTGGTTCTGACCGCTATAGCAGGAGTTGAGACCATTGGACTATAAACATTATCATTTCTTCTGATCTATAAAATTGAGAAGCTATTAGCACTGCAATACGACCATAAAATTGTCGCACGCTTTGTTAAGAATATATCAGTTTAGTCGTATTGTAGCCCTTGATATTTTTAAGTTAGTTATAAAGCACAATGCTAATAATATAAATATCAATCATTAAACATATATCTTTTCTTAAATTTGTTATAGAAAGTAGATTTTTTAGCCATTCATCTCCTGGACTAAAATATGGATACAAGAATATGTTTTCCAATTCAATACGCCCGCTCAAGGTACAATATATGTACATATATCATATATTTTGTGGATAGCTCTGAACAAAAGAATCCTGCCAATCTATTGGAATGAATCAGGTAAGTCATGTTATATTACTCATTTCACACAAACGGTGGATCATATTTGTTTATTTTTTTGGATAAATAAATTGAATAAAGCATTTTTGGCCTTGTGGAACTTTTTTTGAGCATGTGGCTTTTAAAATTATTAAAATCTGCTGTCAGGAAAAGTATATTTATAAAGTACAATACTGTTTTACTAATACCGTGGAAAAGAGTGATGCTAGGCCTCCAAGGTAATCGTCACCATGCTGCATTGTGTGCACTCACAATGAGGATGCTGTGGCCGCCATATTGGATTCTGCTTATGCTGTCTATGAGTGTTTCGGCGATTCGTAGGCTACGTTAAGTGGTCGGTCCTGGGTGTTATTATAAGATAACAGTTGTAAAGCTTAGTAAGAGGCCTTCGAACGGCTTAAAAACATCCAACAGCAATAGGTAGCCTCCAAATCTCCAACCCACACTCGACCAATGCCGGGCCGAATAGCCTTAACCAACTCCTGAGAGGAGATCCTGGTCCAGCAGTGGAACACTATGGATTGTTGATGAAAATTGATTACATTATAATTAATTACTACATATTTTTTATCCTATTTCAGTAATCTTATATATAAAATTCTCGTATCACAATGTTCGTTCCCATACTCCTCCGAAACGGCTTGACCGATTTGTATGAAATTTTGTGAGTATATCGGGTAGGTCTGTGAATCGGCCAACATCTCGTTTTCATACCCCTAGGACGTGAGTATAATATAAATGCAGGAATTATTTTTACTTTGAAAATAAAAACGTAACAACGAAAAACAAACTTACATAATCTCACACAATGCAACAAACTAATACTAAAACCCCTTCTAGAGACCTGATTCAAAAAATAAACCATAGTTTAAATGCATAACGTTCCCGATCCATCCCACGTTTCTTATCTTGGCGCCACCGACGAAACTTAGCGAAATAAATCTACATAGTTGAGATAACGTAAGCTTTCGTGTGATGCTTAGTCTTACAAAATCGCACTGTGCTTTAGATAACTATAGGAATTCTGTTTTGGAAAAAGATGTTTCTTTCTTCTAAACATGTCGACAAAAGAGTGTCTCTCGATTCTATAATAAAAATACTCGGATGTAAGTCTGTCTGTTGCGTTTTCACGGCTAAACTGCTCCAGCAAATTTCAATGAAGTTTGGCTTGGGGATACTTTGATATTTGAAAAACAACATAATATATGCTATCCTTACCGCGATAATACACACACACTAGAGCGGAACCACGGGCAAAAACTACTATCTAATATATAAAATTCTCGTGTCATAGTTTTCGTTGCCATACTCCTCCGAAACGGCTTGACCGATCTTCATGAAACTTTATATGCATATTCAGTAGGTCTGAGAATCGGCCAACATCTATTTTTGATACCCCTGAGACGCGAGCGGAGCCGCGGGCATCAGCTAATTTTTTATAAAAATATCAAGTTGTTTTTATGAACCTTCTGAATTAATCTATTTATTGCAAATACAATGTGTGTTCAAATAATATCATTTTAATTTAAATATTAATAGAATGTGTGACAATAACGTACCTACTATCATTAGGCTATAAATTCTAAGCTACCCGTGACCACGAGCGGTATAACCCGTTCGAAACGTCGGAAAGTAGAAGGTATGCAACCTTTTTAATTTTATCGCAAATAAGTCCCGTTTACAGTAAAAAACTTGAGTATGTGTAAAAGTCGAAAAGTCTGAAAACAGTTCCAGGCCAAAGTTTTAACTGTGTTCCTTATTCAGCCATACACTTAATGCAGTCTAGTTTAGTCTTTCTACTTTACCTAGATAGAGTATTATTAATTTATATACACTGAGGGTATGAAACTAATAAGTAGGTAAAATTAACTTACAAATATCCGACATAAAGAGAATGCTGGTTTTAACGAAACAAAAAATAAATTACCTTAAAAATAATACATAAAAAAGCCGTAACATTTATTTTAAAAAGTGCTATAAACATTAGGCAACTCAAGGCTTTAACAAGCTACAGAGCCCTAAAAGCTTAACTGGCACTGAAAGAGAAACGACTTTGAACCCAACATAACAAGGGCCATAACTCAAAACTGCACATTTTAAGGTCAAGGTATTAGCGAACTTTTTACATACAGAATAAACTGTAACTGCTGAAATTTCAACAGTATGTGCCGTTGAAAACTTGAATAAATTAGACAACACACACAGACCTATTGTAGCTACGTATTGTATTGCACACAGCGATAATAGCACAGTATTGTATGCCAAATTCGTATGCTTGTGTGTGTTTACTATATATAGGTTGTTTACAAATTCAAATTATATTCGTGAATAAAAATAATACACTGCGACTATATTGACCGTCGATAGTAACACTTATCATATTTCTATCTAATAATCTCAAGGAAATTTGACAGTTTGTTTTAATACGCCAGGGTACATCAAAAACGAAAATGTCAGAGAGGTTTAATGAGATCAACAATATACTGGTTAAGGTCAGATCATGTCGTTCTTTTCATTCAATAACACTAAAATTTTAAAGTGTAACTTATACTAAACTAACTTCTTCTAGAATTAAAGGATTTCCATGCTAAATTTCAATAAAATTGCCATTACTAAGGCCGCGATAACGTAACAGATAGACAGACATCATTTCTTTTTTATTTATATATATTAGTATAGATTATAGTATAAAGTCAATGAAATAGAGAGAACGATTAACAGAAACAACTCAATGAAATATAATGGTTACACTTTATTTTAAGAAACAACCTGTATTTGAATGTTTGTTTATTATACCTCAGCGTGAATGGGTACGCAAATTAAGTTTTAATATTTACCACTATATGGTAGAAAGCTGGCAGTCGTCATATTCTTGAAGGTACTTTGCGATATGATTTTGTGAAACTGTTGTTTTGAGATCATTTTTGTTGTGCAAATTATTATTTCGAGAAAATTCTATATTAAAAAAGCAGGCAAGTGCGAGTCGCCCATGAAGGGTTCCGTAACATCATATAAAAGTTCTTGTAGTTCGTTGTAACTTTTATCGATGTTTTTATACTAGTGTATTGATTGGATGAAAGGTAAATTGCGTGTTACGATTTATGACGTATTAAAAAAAAACTGCTCACTAGATCTCGTTCAAACCAATTTTCGTTGGTAGTTTCCATGGTAATGTACAACATATATTTTTTTTAGTTTTATCACTCTCTTATTTTAGAAGTTAGAGGGGGGGGACACACATTTTTCCACTTTGGTAGTGTCTCTCGCGCAAACTATTCAGTTTAAAAAAAAAATGATATTAGCGACCTCAACATCATTTTTGAACACCTATCCATAGATAACCCCACACGTATAGGTTTGATGAAAAAAAAATTTTTGAGTTTCAGTTCCAAGTATGGGGACCCCCAAAATGTATTGTTTTTTTATATTTTTATATAAAAATCTTAATGCGGTTCACAGAATACATCGACTGACTAAATTTCAACAGTGTAGCACTTATAGTTTCGGAAATAATTGGCTGTGACATACGGACGGATTAGACAGACAGACAGACAGTATGCTTCATATCATATCATAGGCATGACACTTCAAAGAAAAACTATTCTGAGTACCAAAATCGCGACAGGTATGCTTCATATCATATCATAGGCATGACACTTCAAAGAAAAACTATTCTGAGTACCAAAATCGCGACAGGTATGCTTCATATCATATCATAGGCATGACACTTCAAAGAAAAACTATTCTGAGTACCAAAATCGCGACAGGTATGCTTCATATCATATCATATCATATCATAGGTATGATATGTACGCCTTGGAACAGACGAATAGAATCACGACTCATTAACTGACTGACTACTTGACATTGAAATAAAATTGTTTATTATGATTTGATTTGGTTTGATTTGATAACTCAAATTCCTGATGTTTATTCTAATTATATAATATTTTAATGCCTATACATAAATTGTTAGACCAAACTCCTTTTTAAAACTGTATTTATTTAACGAATAAATAATGATTTAAAACAGATGCTATAATTCGTTCTAAATATTTTAATATTTTAATAGATAAAACCTTTATCTCTATGTATGTTTAATCTCATCTTTTCACTAATTTAACACCTGCGTTACCTGGCCCGTTCCCGGGCCTGGTAACTGTTCTGGGCCATCACGCAGAGTAAGGTCATTTAGTAGATATAAATAATAAAAAAATAACTTTCACGAACGGAAAAAATATAGCCACTTCGAAAAAAATAATAGGTTAATTTAAACTTTAAACAAATTATGCATCGTATGACGTATCCCACGCTTTCACGAGAGTTTCACAGTTCGCAATAATAGTAAATTTTCTGGATAGCATTACCTCGACGTGTCTGTCGGTTACATATATTTTTTAAAGCCTTTTAATGCTGATGTGACAATTTAACGTTACCGCTTATAGCTCTCAAGTTAATCACGGTACCTGTTTAATTTCGTCATATAAACTGTTATTCGTGCTATTAACGTTATTGGGTTATTTTTTACTTTAACATTTTATTAACACGCTTTTAAAGGCTTAACTTATAAATAAGTATGGTAACAATCCTTTTCAAAGAGAGGCCTATGTCCAGCAGTGGCCTGTTAAAATCTGTTGATGATTATTTGTCGTTCATGTGCACAATAGAAAACTAAACTTATATATTTTATGTAAGCAATCGTTTATTGTTATTAAAAGTAAAGAATTAATGTTAAGAAAAAATAGCGATGCAAATGTCATTACATTTCTTAAAATCTTAGTAACACTTTTTAATCTCATAAATATTTGTCTAGTTTAGTCTTATGGTCAATTGAAATTAATTTTGAGTATACAAGTATGATAGAATATGAAAACTTAACACAAATCGCACTTAACTGGCCAGCATAATGCACTTGCCAGATAAGTATATGAAAACACTCTATACCCATAAAGCAACACAGGCCGAGAACAGGACACAAGCAGTAGCCATAGCATCTTTTTCTAAAACAAAAGAGTATCTTATTGCGGGGAGAACCCTTTACACATACGTCATTTTAGACTCACGTAATAAAACATTCGCTGTCACTATGTATTCGCTTGTCACTACGATTCCACACACCCATGTATGCGTTACATACATTATATCAACAACCCATAACGTCCCACTGCTTGACTTGGGTCTCCTCTCGACCTCACGTCCCCACGCTGGTCGAGTGTGGGTTGGGGACTGCACATGGGTCACATATTTGGTCTTATGCTTTGACAGAGGAGAACGCTTGCGTATTTCTACTTCCTAAAGGTACGCGTCCATTGGCCCGCGCCGGACGCACCGCACGTACGGCACGCAACGGATTGAACGGATTTGCCTCGCTCATAAATGCCGGCGTTCAGTGCGGGCGGCGCGGATAGTGGACGCAGCACTATGTGAAATCATACTAAGCAAAATAAAATCCGTTGCGTGCGGTGCGTACGGTGCGGGCCAATGGACGCGTACCTTTACGTGTTGCTCTATTCTGGTTGATTCCAAGAAAATGCTTATGTACATTAGTAGGTTGTTTATGACTAATAAAACTGAAATAAATATATTTGGACATCTTACACATAACGCCATTTAGTCCCGAAACTAAGCAGAGCTTGTATGTACTATGGGTACTGGACAACTGATATAAATACATATATACTTCTTTTTGTAAATACATACATATTATATATAGAACACAAACTCCGAAACAAATATTTACAGATTATATAAAACATTTAGTTCGACCCGGGAATCGAACCCGAGACCTCTTGATCGGCAGTCGCATACGCATATGCATAAGACAGTCAAATCATTAATATTGATGTAATATTTTTTACAAAAGTTTTCCTCATTTTATCATCAACATCTCATACGACACGGTGGTGTATCTATACCATTACGGTCGTGACTTTTATAATACCAACATTAAGTTTTAATGGCTGTAGTGCCTGTTATATGCTCTTGAAATGGCCGAGTATCAGGGGTTTACAGAAATCTCCTTGTTTAGTAGGACAATAGTTGGACAATTCTATGTATAATATGTGTGTATTTACAAAATATGTTTATGTATTTATATCAGTTGTCTAGTATCCATAATACAAGCTCTGCTTAGTTTGGAACTAGTTGGCGTTTAAGATGTCCGAAATTTAATTTCCGAAAATTTATTTCAAATGATCAGTTTTTTACTAAATGCTGTGAAAGTATATACGACCTACATCAAAATTGTATTTTTTTCATTTTTGTCTGTTTGTTCCGGATAATCTCATGAACGGCTAGACCGATTTTGACGGGAGTTTCACTTGTTGAAAGCTGATGATATAAGGAGTAACTTAGGCTAATTTATTTTAGATTAACTTCGCTTCGAGGCGTTAGGGCCACCGCAGACTAGCTACTTTTAGCATCGGCGATCGGCAACTAGTCGCTTTTTAGAAGCTTAATACGGCGACGGAACGCTCCACACCGCACACTTCAAAACGCCAAACGCGGCGATCGAGTCGCTTTTTAGAAGCGCGACACAGCAGCTGAACGCTACTCTCCGCACTATTTCGGATGCCGGTAGCAGCGACTTGGCATCTGAGCAGTCGCTAAAACGCGCGTTTCCGATACCGCGATCGAACGCAGGAAGTCTCTAAAACGCGATGCAGCATCGATGCAGTCGCCAAATCGCCGATCGCCGATGCTAAAAGTAGCTAGTCTGCGGTGGCCCTTACTCGCGATTTACAATAACACCGTTTGTTTCAGCTAGTCACACATAAAAACATATAAATGGTACACAAATAGAATTGAAGACATTAACTCGTCGGATATATTTATGTTTTGAATAATTTATCACCATAATTCCTTCTGAGATATCAGTTGTATTTTATTGTACTGTTTCTCCTATTTTGTTATAAAGAAAATCCCTGAGGAGACCGGAGGCCCGTTTTTCTTTGAACAAAAAACCTAGACAGTACGCCGCCGATGTGAGCCACATTCTGTCTTAATAATGTATTGTGTATACCTTTATTTATGGCTCGTACATAAACCGTATCATATTTCTATTATTTGTATGTTAATTTGGGTTGACGGTTATGTATTGACTGGCTTTACCGATGTGCCCTAATGTTTTATCTCACGAGTTGGGTTACAACATTATTATCGTATTTATTTGTACCTATGAGGTATTCATTTCATTTCGTTTAAAAATGTATTCAATTTATTGCCTATTATGTGTATACGTCTCGACGTATCATAATGGATTAGCTCAGGCAAAAATAGGGTTGGACAAATATATTAATTGATTGATTGCTTGATCGATTTTCTTGTTTTCATGGTTGTTAATTGAATTTAATATTTGTTTTTTTGTGCTTAAAGTTTATTTTAGTTTAATACTTGAGAATCATAATATATGCTACATTGAACGTTGTGTATGCAATGTGTGTTACATTAGTTTAACAATTTTTGTATCATCAATTTTCAAGGTCCCTGATTGACGACAAAAAGATGAATTTTGATTTCACTGCACGGTTGGCCTATTGGTTTTAGTGGTTGCCACGCCACTTTCTACTGCGTCAAGTATCGTGGAATCAAATCCCATGTGGGACAACACTTTGTGTGATTCACAAATTGTTGTTCTGAGTCTGGGAGTTGTTTGTGTCCGTTTCATATATGTTTGTAAAGTCCCCCTCAAGATTAAATTTCTAACGCAATCTCTGTCTTATGTCTCGATTATGCAAATCTACAGTAAGTCAAAATAGCTGTTTCATTTTACTTACAATTTACTTTAAATTAGCAATCAGTAATTTTTAATTTACTTATTTTTATAGATAACAGAGGAATTTATTTTTAAGGAATGATTATAAAACAATATATGAAACAAGGTTTCTTTAAAGGTAATCAGATGAAGTAGTGGACATATTCTCTGAGAACTATTTCGTCGACTAGAAATCGTGATCACAGCTTTCCAATCGCCATCCTCAGACCGTTCACATAGATTGAAGCTAAAGCTGCCCTGGGGACATACGGTAGAAAGTTTTTAGTTCCTTTTAATCTGTAAAATGTTTCAACTTTTATAAATATACGTAAGTAATTGGGGTTTCTGTTAAGAGCTGTATTGAAATTTGTTGTAAGAACCTTAATTTTGCAAGAGATTATTTGTATATTATTAGTAATTAATGGGGCATATAACCCTGGTTAAGTTTTTAAATAAATAAAATAATTCTCAACTATTATAATAGATGAAGTCTGGTTGCAAAAGAAACTAAATCGTTTAAAATTCTGTGAAGTGAATAGCTTTTTTATTTTTATAGACTATTCGAAATATAGTTATAAAGTATAAGTTAGATATTTAGGGATTTTGACTTTACAAGGTTAACAACATTCCAGCCAGCCATACAAGCAGTAAGAAATCAAAGAACGCAGTCTGTATGACAGTTTAAAACAACAATTATGTTTACCTACTACAGTGCTCTTCTTAAAAATAACATTTATCACAAAACAAACTCTATATAGCAGTGCCTTAACCGTTCTATTTACACAAGTCTTCAGTTTCACAAGAGTGGCTAGTCTCACAAAGTGTCGGTCCTCAAGTTAACCTCGTTTCTCGCACAACTTCCCAGTATATCGGTCCACTTTTCATAATATAGGGCAAACAAACAAATTAGTAAATTGTACGTTACACTGCTCTCAGTTGAAGTAACTTGTAACGACTTAAATTTATGTTCGAAAAAACCAATTTATTTTGACTGTTTTAAAAAGGTTCACAGTTATGAAGATTTGCATTCCATTTGACAATTCAATAACAGTTTGTTATTGTGTGTGTGTATTTAATGTGTATTTGTTTGAGTGTGTCTAAATGTTTTAATTTCATTTATTTCGTGTTTTTTACGATTCGTTACGAACTTTACTGTCACGTTTCTATCATACATTTAGATAGCATTTGTGAGAAAATTTATGATCAATTTGAAATCCGCCTCAGAGACTAGTTTGCTCACAACTTTGAGTGTCTTTTTAATAAATTATGTTACAAAACAAGCAAAGTATTATTTAGGCATACGAAATAAATATGGAAATAAAACAAAGAAATATGAAATATGCATTACTTACAGTCATGAATGTCAAAATAATCTTATTACATAGATAATATTATACTTATACTTAAATAATACAGTCGTATTTCATAATTTTTTGTATATTTTTCATTTTAGAAGATACACTTCCAAAAACAGTATCATTACATCGCAGTCTCAGTAGTTTCTTTGCAAAAGTGTACCCGTTAGCTAAATTAGCGTAGTCAGCGCGGCGTCTTCATTTAAAAACTTTCAGCTTATTTTCTAAATTGAAAATGTTGAAGAACGAGTTTAAATCTCCCGTTCAGCTACTTGAAATAGGTTACAGTTAACAAGCTGAGAAGTGTTATTAGAAAGGAGTGGCCGCGAGTTTTTATTGCCATGTTCTTTTCTCCGGCTCTACCTATTGTTTGCGAACATGGCATAAATGTACATGTAGAATCTTGACCTGTCATAAGAGATGTATTGCATTATAAGTGAATAAAGAATTTTGAATTTGAATTTGAAAGAGTGAGTTATGATGGTAAATTATTTAACTTATAGGGACACTACTTTCGTCGGGGAACGTTTTTTACACTACTGTCTTTGTGTGGCTTTCATTAAAATCAAAGTGACAAATATTTTGCAAATCAGTTGAACGTTTGTCAGTCAATTTTAGTCATATCATAGTCAGAGCAGAACATGTAACGTTGTGAGGCAAGAGATTCAGGTGTTCGTTTAAAAGGAGATCTTTGCGGATCACTGTAGATCTTAACCTATTATTAAAAAAAGACATGTTTTATAAATAGTAGGCTTGAGGCTTGGTATGAGGAGTAACGTTTGTTATGTTTAAATGTTTACTACGACCTTGTGATTCTATTTGACGCTTAATTACATAACAGAATTTAGCAATATCCACATTTCTTGTAAAAATATATTTATTAGTCAGGTTTTTAGGGTTCCGTAGCCAAATAGCAAAAAACGGAATCTTTATAGATTCGTCATGTCTGTCTGTCTGTCCGTCCGTATGTCACAGCCACTTTTTAGGGTTCCGAAGTATATCACTCGAAACCCTTATAGATTCGTCATGTCCGTCTGTCCGTCCGTCCGTCCGTCCGTCTGTCCGTCCGTCCGTCCTCGACTTACCGTCCAAACGGTAAGTGGTAGAAAGATGAAACTTTGCATGAATATGTATTGTTATTACGCCGACAAAGTGCTATAATAAAATTTTGAAAAATATTTTTATTTGGGGTACCTCCCCTACACGTAAAGTGGGGATGTAATTTTTTTCTCGCGGCTACCCCATCGTGTGGGGTATCATTAGATAGGTATTTTAAAAACAATAAAGGGTTTCTAAGACGATTTTTTGATTCAGGTATCCGTGTGCGAGAAATTCCACTTTAAAGGGCACTTTTTTGTAAAAACAGGGCGTCCCCCCCCCTCCCCCCGATTTTTTGGTTGCGATTTTGACCCCACTTTAAACGGCCAGATTTCGTTGATGTTGTGAATAGCTACAAGTATACGAAATCTGGCCGTTTAAAGTGGGTCAAAATCGCACCCATAGGAGTTGGTTACAAACAAACAAACATACAGGTGAAGCTAAAAAAAGCGTGTAAAAACCATTTAATAATTTACAATTCTATTCTTGAAATAATACCAAAGATGATATACCTCAGCTTCCTAATTACTACAAATATTTAAAGGTATCTGGGGGGATGATTGGCCCTTCGGACTGGTCTGGCCCCATACAAAGGGTCTTAACCTCGTAAGGCCCAACGACCTAATTTAATGACAAAAATATTTTGACGTTCCGGCCCAAGACAGTTTTTAAAATTATTAAATTACAGCCCAGCGACCTAAAATTATGACATGATCAAAAATTTACTAAATTTGATTTTTTCGAACAATTATACTTAAAACTATGACCCAGTAACCTAAAAAAAGGACAAATTATTTCAACATATTTTTTTGCATGGAATAGTTAACTTTCGGTATAGGAAATACCCCCTAAAATAATTTTGCTAAAAACATTACATTTTAACACTTTTTTACTAAACCAAAGTTCTGGGCTGCAACTACTTGCGCCTATTTTTAGTACATTGGGTCGTAGTGTATATCGTCCTAAATTTAGGTTGGGCCTTACGAGGTTAAAATAGTACCTACCTTAGATAATATGTATAATATTTAGGTTTGCTACTATAACGTAGTTTACCTAATTTTTTTCACAACTTTCAAGACGTCTGGCAGAAGTAATGGCCCACGGAAAGTGTCTAGCAGTAATGAATTTTAATTTTAAATAATATTCTTAAAAAAATTGTAAATACTAGCTTTGCACCTTTAACGTAGGTAAGTAAGGTTTTTATCCATCTGTACTTCGCGCTACCTCAGAACCGGCCCCGCTTTCAAGCTAATGGGTACGCATACATCTGAACAAGACATTGTACTAATAATCCTGAAAATTTCAGCTTTGCACATATGACGTAGGTCTGGCGGCTCTGGGATCTTGGACTATAATAATTATCTATTGGATACGATTTTAAATCCACGTGACTGAGGAACCCTTTACTGTGCGTGGCCTGACATGCACTTGGCAGATCTATATGTTTTGAAACGTTTACTCTCAAGTTAGTCTATCAATGTACCTACATGTCTTTACTTTGTTGTGCATGTACAAAATTATTTATGTAGTGTCAATTTTTAAGGAAATAAAAACTTATTATTATTATATTAACCGCCTCTTGATCAGTAATGTACTGATTACCATCGAACGTAGTTGAACCACGCTGATTTCAGCACGAACAAGACGGCTTGACTGAAGCAGTACTACCCTCTCACAGAAGATCAATATAAAATGACACCATTCGTGCTCTCGGGTTTCATTGGTGAGCGCGAGACTGAAGTATCTCGCTAGGCCGCCATACTGTATGTCATCATGCTGCATGTCTGCACTCAAAGTGAGGATAGTAGCCACTACTCTTAAATTCAGTTATCCACAATCATTAACCACATCATTCAGTCAACATCATCATCAACAGCCTTCAACAGTCCACTGCTGGACATAGGCCTCTCCTTAGAAAGGAGGTTTTGGCCTATTATAGCACGCTGGCAAGACGGGTTTGTATACGGTTGGTTTCAAGTTTTCCTTCTCTTTGCATTGATGTTGTCTTGCGTAGTTTGTCGCCTTTTACGACACCCAAGGGATAAATAGGGGTGGTGACACTCGGTATTCTTAATCCGTCACCACACGGACATCATACAGTACAACCACCCTTGTCCCCTCTAACCTAAAAAAAAACATTTCTGAAACCTACTTCCACTAGATTTAAGAACAACTCCACCCAACTGTTTAATAAATATTACACGAACCAGTTGCATATTTTGAAAAGGTATTTGTAATGAATATAAAATTTGTTTCGCAATAGAAAGCTGCCTACTAACGGGTAGCAATATTTATTAATGTATTATGTAATACACGAATACAGATACGTGACCATTTTATATGAGTGGGGGCACGTACTGAAAAAATTGCCCGGAGCGGTTCAATCGCGGCGATAGTACTCAGTTATTTCGATATCGAAGTATGTAATTAATATTATTGGTTACATAAGGCCTGGATATAATACTTAGTTGAATGTCAAAATTCAATTCTTTTTAATTTTTATTTAAAATATCCTTACATTTTCGTTTTTTTTTTTTTTTTTATATATTTAAGCCTGCCAAAGTGACTCCACTCTGCCTGATGGAAAGCATGAGTAGAATCCAGGAGTAGGGGTCACCATGCTCATTGTGAGGGTAGGCAATGTAGCATGGTGACCCCTACCATGGCAGCCTGGTTAGATTATTCTGCATCATTCTCCCGGCCTTCGAAGTTCGGGAGAATGATGCAGAATGATTGGGCCTCCGGTCTCACACTCACCAACAAAATACGACACCAATAATGCTGTCATTATTAGGATGGTCTTCTGTGTGAGGGTAGTACTGGCCGGGTCGAGCCGGCCCGTTCGTGCTGAAATCAGCGTGGCTCTACTATCTAAATTAAATTGTAATATATGTTTATAATTTCAAATTAAAAGTTAAGTTAAGCACTAAGTGTATATGAAAGAAGAAATTATGTTATCAAAAAACTGGTCTTTACTAGTTTTATCTGTTTGATTATGCCGCTAATCTTTAGAAAGACCGTACCGATTATCAATAAATGTGAATCTAATAATCTGTCTGGCTGGCTGATGATGATAATATAAGGGGAAATTTAAGATGCATAAATTTTAGACAAGCGTCACCTGGTGGTGTTACCTGTGTTGGTTGTTACAAAAGTATAACACTAAACTCAAACAACAATGCGGGGCGCAGCTAGTGTTCAAATAATGCTAGCAGCTGCAACTACCGACGAGCCAGCAATTTTTTGCATCATCAAAAACCCATAAATGACCCACTGCTAGGCTCGGTTCTTCTCTCAGGATAAGATCGTACGTCTCTACGCTGGCGGAGTGCGGGTTGGGGACTGGCAAGCCAAGTTGTGGCTACGTAAATATTGGCCTTGGATGTTTTCAAACCGCCCGAAGGCCTATGTCACATATGTTAGCTTATGATAATAATCGGGACCAACTGTTTAACGTGATTTCTGGATCACGGAAACGTTCATAACATATCATACCATACACGGTCACCCATTTAAGTACTGACCGCGCCGTCGTTGCTAAACCCCGGGAATTGTTTCCAATCACCTAAGGCCACTTGGCTTTAAGCGCTTACTTCGCTTGGCTTGCATATCAGAACGTTATTAGCGAATACCTCATACATGCATACTTTTGTGGATACGTATCTCCAAGGATAATCTCTAGATTATAATGTAAGCACAGAGAGAGATAACAAGATGTCTGTGTGTTGATTCAGGTTTACTGTTGTTTATGTTTATGTTTAATGTGTTGTTTTGGCTAAATAAACACACTTTACCAAAACAAGAAAAGGTTTAAATAACTATGACACGGGTACGTAAAACTTTTGATGTTTATACAGCCTATAACATCCGGGTTATTATTGCGAATAAATTGACCCTCAGTCATTAAAATTGGTTTAACATTTCATGCGGTATATTTGAACATATAAACATACATTGACCTTCTGTTGTTATCATTACCAAATTTGAGTTTACTGAAATTTGTTATTGGATACTTTGATTTCATTAGCTTACAGTCCATTTTCCAATAACGCACGCATGAATGTTTAGTTCAGAACCAAATAAAAGTTAATCGGATACACGCTTGTTTATTAATTAAAAACCTTTAACAAACATCTATCGAAGATTGCACCTTAATAACAAAACAATTGTCGCTATGGGTATACCATATAAGATATGATAATTTACAGAATTGTGACTTTTATTAAGAAATAAACAAAATTAAATTTCTATAAAGTTTCTACATTAAAAGTTTGGTTTAGTCGGCATGTATTTACACGACGACGTCTAATTTTAGTGCAATATGTCTCGGCTACACGTTTTGAACATTCAAAAACAGAATAGTAAGATTTGAGTTATCTAAAAATAACTGTAAACCAATGGTATTAAAGTATATAATTTAACAACAAACATGATGTTAACAACAAAATTACCCTTCATTTTGGGATGATGAAAAACATGAATTAAGTCATCATTCTCCCGGCCTCTGGAGACCAGGAGAATAATGCAGTATAATTGGGCCTCCGGTATCACACTCACCAACGAACGCAAGAATACTATCATTATTAGGATGTTCTTCTGTATGAGGTTAGTACTGCCATGGTCGAGTCGGCCCATTGGTGCTTAAATCAGAATGACTCTACTAACGTTCAAAACCCAACAGTAATTACCAAAATGCGGTTGGTAGATACACCTCTTTTCGCACTGTACTAGTTTCAAGTAAATGCATATTTCGATACACTAATCCTTACTAATATTATACTTTCTAAAATAACTCTGTCAGTCTGTGACGTATTCACGGCTAAATCACTGCACAGATTAAAGGCATTCAGATATTTTGATTTCTGAGAAAGAATATAATCTACTCTTTACCACGATAACCGTATGTCAGTAACACGTGGGTCAAAAGCTAGTAAAGGTTAAGCTAAAGGTAAAGCTAGTAAAGGTGCGCGTTCATTGGCCCGCGCCGCACCGCACGCAACAGATTTTATTTTGCTTTGTATGATTTCACATAGTGCTGCGTCCATCATCCGCGCTGCCCGCACCGAACGCCGGCATTTCAGAGCAAGGCAAATCCGGTCAATCCGTTGCGTGCCGTGCGTCCGTCGCGGGCCAATGGTCGCGCACCTTTACAGTATATTTCTAATATTATCACTCATAAAACCCGTTCTTCGATATGTTTCTGCTCGGCGGTGTTGAAACTAAGCAACAAGAATACGGTTCATTCGTCCTAGTTACTAGAATTTTTCTCATGGACAGTGAAAAATATTCATGTTTGCATTTGTTCATCCATATTGGTTCGATAAGCACTTTCCTTTCACTCCAACGAGTTTGAGCTAGAATTATTTCTTTATATTATCGTAGGTACAGTTATATCTTATTTAACTTTTAGCTCGCGGTTCTGCCCGCTTGTATGTCGGATATCGAATTGGGACTAGCTGTGGGTAACGCCGCGGGGCGAAGTAAGTCTAAAAAAGTAGCCTAAGCTACTCCTTATATCATGAGCTATCTGCCAGTGAAAGTCTCGTCGAAATTGATTCAGGCGTTCCAGAGAATTCTCGTCGAAATTGGCAAGGGCAAGGTTATTTTAATATCACAAACAGACACTCCAATTTTATTTATTTATATAAATTAATATAGAACCCGACGATCGAACTAAGTGGCATCCGATTTGAGAGGTCTATGTCCAGCTGTAGACTACGATAGGCTGGTGATGATGATGAAGATATAGAATATTTAATACATGGGGATTAGGCACTGATAGTCGAAATTCAGGCTCCACCTAGTTCGACTGCAGAAGCTTATTCAATTAAATTTATGAAATTTTAATTTAGATATTGAAAGATGTAACTTATAAGTATTTGCGTCTGCAAATTTATGTAAAAAGGAGTACCAAGTTTTTGCTTCATGTATTAAGGGGATCGTTTCCATAACTGCTCGAAAAAGCACTTACGGTTATGACAAGAGAAACAAATTTATTCATTATTTGACAGTAAAAAAAATATTTCAGTTCCTTAATAAAGCAATCTATAGAGAAACCGAGTAAAATTACTAAAACGATTATTTATTTTCGAGAAAAAAATCATCAACAGTGACTAAAATCACCGAAATCGACCTTTTCTGTTTGGAATCAATCTAGTATTATGTTGCTTTATTTGAAATAAATATTTTATTAGTTGCAAGAAAAAAGTACAAAAAAGAGATTAACCATTTAAGGTTTCTATTAATTCTCACCAGAAAGTCATAATTTAATCTTAAACATCATTAATTTTTAGCGGCAAAAGTTCCATACATTTAAGTATGGAGAAATAATTTGCAATAAAACAGAGTTCACGCGATCCAAAAATTCAGTGTTCTCCGAATATTCAAGGCGAGCGCACGCTCGTTTTTAGCTCCACACGCACTGTCACGCACACAGAGATTTGATTGTTTACATACGACGACGTGACTGTGTGTAACTTTTGATAATATTTGGTAGGTCTGAGAATAGACACACCAATCTTTATATTTTAAATTATTATTCACCAACTTTAAAAAAGGAGTATTATTTATGTTTAACTAAATGATTTTTTTTATTGTACATTCATTGATTACTCTGTCAATTGTGGACCGATTTTTAAAATTCATTTTATATGACTGCCTCGGTGGCGCTGTGGTAGCATATGCGATTGAGGCCTCGGGTTCGATTCACGGGTCGGACCAAATGTTTATGAGATCCACAAAATTTTTTTTTTTAGGTGTTGGCTGTTTTCAGTGTTAGTTTATAGGGAAACCCTAAAATTTTATAAGCAAGTTATAAATAGTTATTATATATTTTTTTATTTTGTAATGCTATTCCAGACGCAATATCTGAGCTGGTAGCCATCATTTCATAATGATGAGGGCAGTAGTAGCGCATGCGACTACTTTGCTTGAGTAAGGATTCAGGTTCGATTCCCGTGTAGGACCAAATATTTGTGTGATCCGCAAATATTTATTTCGGGGTCTGGGTGTATTCTATAGGTAAGCAACAAAAAAAGTATGTTTATGTATTTATATCAGTTGTCGAATCAATAATATAAGCTAGCTCTGCTTAGTTTGGGACTGGATGATGTCGTGTGTAAGATGTTCGAAATAGTTGTTTATTTATTATTGTAATATATCATAGTGCCTTGTTGGTCTTGTGGTCATCGTATGCAACTGCTAACCAAGAGGTCTAGGGTTCGATTCCCGGGTCGGACCAAATGTTTGTATGATCTGCAAATATTTGTTTCGGAGTTTGGGTGTTTTCTATGTATAATATGTATGTATTTATAACAAAAAAGTATGTTTATGTATTATAAACTGAGAAATAAATATTTGCGGATCACACGAATATTTGGTAGATGATATTCTGTGTCATTCGTCTGAAATATTTATTTATTGTTATTTATTATAAACTAACTTTCTGCCCGCGGCTTCGCCCGCGTGGAATTCGTTGATATCACACGACATGGTAAGGGTAGATTAAACAATCTTACCTGATTTTATGTTTGATAATAAGGAACTTCGACACAAACTTTCGTCCCCTATTTCAAACCCTTCTACCTTTATTTTCGCGATAAAAAGTACCCTATGTCCTTTCCCAAGTTCAGTTCTATCTTCATACCAAATTTCACCAAAATCGGTTCAGCGTTTTAGGCGTGAAAAGGTAACAGACAAACAGACAGACAGAGTTACTTTCACATTTATTTTAGTAACATTATTGCGTAAATAAGCCGTTTTCATTAAATATATTAAAAAAAAAACACAGTCCTCTGCCTCTTCAACCTGTCTATTAAACTCAAAACATAACGTAACTTAAAAACTACTGCACCGATTTTCATGATGTTTGCAGCAATGGATAGATTGGTTATAAAGGAGGGTATAATTTGTCAAATTTTAAATGTTTTTTAAATGCCTATAAGACCACGTATCGTTAATCACACATTATTGACATAATAAAATCTTACACTGAGAGTCACTAATGTAAGATTACGGCCAATTACGGGTGCGACCTGGATGAACGCTCTGACGTATTATAAAATATTTATTTAAATAATATTGTGTAATAAACAATTTTATTCTACATATTTCATGTAGAATAAAATTGTTTTAAATGTCTACAGTATTTATTATGATAAGGATTAATATTACATTGTTCCAAATTACTTTGATATTATTATTCACAAATAAAATAATAAAGAAATATTAAAAAAGTATAATTAAAAAAGTATTACTGTAGGTTATTCCTAATTTATGTAACTCGTAAACTTTTGTCAATATTGGCTTTATTTATGTGTTCCTTTAAAATAATAAAATAACATTAATAAATCTTCTTTAAAAGGTCACCTTAATTATGATGAAAACCGTATTTAAATACCTTGCGTATTTAAAACGATCTGAGTTGACAGACAATGCACGCGAGCGAATTTATTTTATACTGAGTAAAATTATTTTATAATCTTTGACCATTCGATTGGTATACAGAAAGTATTATGACTTTCTGTACTGAATGAATCCTACGGGCTTTACGTTATGGCAAGATACATTGCGTGCGTTGTAAGACATTAAAATACGTTCTACAAAGGCGAACAGTTGATGGATATTTAACATAAGCAAAAAACCGAAAGTCGGTGATTGCTTGCTACGGTATGTATGCGACAGTGCGCGATGCGTCTGTGTGCATGTAAAATATGTATGTGGGTGTTCAATCACAAATTCTCACGCTCGGTGTTGCGGGCCTTAATATGTAGATGATAGTGAAGTAATGTGTAAGATAGTGATATCTTATTTATCAATACTTATTGAACATTCCATGATAAAAAGTATCTCAGCCTTGTCCAATAAATAGATAAATTTAGTGGGTCATAGAAGTGGGACATTGAGTTAAGATTTTTACTTTAATCTATGACTCGTAACACAGATATTTTAAGTTTTATTTTGGTGGAATGACTTACAACACCATCTACTACTACTAGACAATAATAATTGATATTAATACATTTATACCTTTTTTATACATTCAAACATATTATATATAGAAAATACCTAAACTCCGAAACATTTATTTGCTGACCATACAAACATTTAATCCGACGCTACAACGGAACCCGGGATCTCTGGATCAGCAGTCGCATAAACTAACCACTAGACCAACAATGCAGTCAGTATACTTGATTTCAATTGATATTATTTATTTTAATTAATGTTCAATTAACTTAGATTAAAGGTCGTAGATTAACTGATATTTCTAACACATCTATAAAAATAAATAAGTACAAATAAATATACTGTGTGTAACAAACACACATATCCAACGATCAAGTTTTTACCAAATGCATATCAAAGTTTAAGCTGTACTTACATCAAAAAAGCAATTTTAAACAATTTTGTATGTATGTCTGCTTGTTAAAGCCAATGTTTAGAATGGCTGGTCAGATTTTCAATGTGGGGTTCCGTTGCGAAATGGCAAAAAACTGAACAATTATGGATTCGTCATGTCTGTCTGTCTGTCCGTCCATATGTCTCAGCCATTTTTTCCGAAACTATAAGAGCTATACTGTTGAAACTTGGTCAGTAGATGTATTCTGTGAACCGCATTAATATTTTTACACAAAAGTAGAAAAAAAGCAATAAATTTTGGGGGTCCCCATACTTAGAACTGAAACTCAAAAAAAATTTTTTCATCAAAACCATACGTGTGGGGTTATCTATGGATAGATCTTCAAAAATGATACGGAGGTTTCTAATTTTTTTTTTTCTAAACTGAATAGTTTGCGCGAGAGACAATTCCAAAGTGGTAAAATGTGTGTGTCCCCCTGTAATTTCTAATTTAAGAGAGTCATAAAACTAAAAAAATAAATATATGTTGTACATTACCATGCAAACTACCAACGAAAATTGGTTTGAACGAGATCTAGTAAGTAGTTTTTTTTTTAATACGTCATAAATCAAAAACCGCAATTTACATTTCTTTCAATCAAAACACTATTATTAAAACATCGATGAAAGTTACAACGAACTACAAAAACTTTTATATGATGCTACGATACCCTTCATGGGCGAGTCGGACTCGTACTTGGCCGCTTTTTTTTAACTAGCTTCGCTCCGTGAAACTACTCGCTACTTACAACAATAATAATTAAATAAATAAATATTTTGGACATCTGACACACAACGTCATCTAGTCCCAAACTAAGCAGAGCTTGTATTATGGGTACTGGACAACTGATATAAATACATAAACATACTTTTTTCTTGTAAATACATACATAATAGGAAACACCCAGACTTCGAAACAACTATTTGTTGTTCACACAAATATTTGGTCCGACCCGGAAATCGAACCCGAGACCTCTTGATTAGCAGTCGCACACGCTAACCACTAGACCAACAAGGCAGTTACCGCGGGAAACACGGAATTAGTTTATAAAATAAAATGTTTAATATAAGCAAGAAATACTAAAGCTAGAAATAACTAAAGGAGCTACATGCATCCAATTAAAGTGTCTTAGCTTTCAGCTTAAACTACTAACGCCTAGCAAAAGTATAATTCACAAAAACAACACGGCAGCAACAATTAAAACGCGCTTTAAACATGAGACGTTAAACTTATAACAACTTTGTTAATTACGTTTTCGCGTTTCGCGAATGCTATTTCATAAACTATTTGTTGGTATTTCGCTTCTACTATTTTTTTTTGTTTGTTCATCGTCTCGTATTCTTTCCTTATTGCACGATAACGCAAAACTGTAATTTATTATGTATGATTTCTTGATTGTCTTAGTAGATTTATTTATTATTAGCCCCGAGTTCTTGGATATTTTTTACTGTAATATGCATGTGTCTAATAGCACGTAAAGCCGTCGGTCCCGGTTGTCATGAACATCTATGGCAATCGTTATTGGGAAGTCAGTCAACTAGTTCAATTTTCGAATTTCAATTCTCCCTTAGGGTTGCGGAGTTCCGATGCCAGTCGCTCCGTAGAAAAACTGATATTCAGGCATAACCGGTTGAACTAGTAGCCGACCCCGAATAAAATTGGGAATAAGATCAAGAAGATGATGCATGTGTCTAATATAATATGTCTATGCTATCAAATCAAATCAAATCAAACCATTTTATTTCAAATAAACCATACAACGGCACTTTTGAAACGTCAATATAGTCAGTCAGTAGTCAGTCGTGAAGCTAATCGTCTGTTCCAATTCGTAGATCCTATGGAGAAGAACAGACAAGAAACTCCATGGACACTCTTTTCAAACATTGTTTTTACAATTTTTGGTTACATTGTTTAAGGCATTTTATTAAATGTGAGGACAATGTAACGATGCTGATATTTACACATGTAGTGTCCAAAAAGAATTAAATAATAAATAGAAGTTGTGAGATGACCAGCCCCGACTGGCGGCGCCCGTATCACGAGCATGACCCATGCACCAGCCATCGTCCAGTTCAACCATATCGTAGGGAGCCGAACGACCCGCTACACACGCCACCGCCAGCAGGACTTTTGAGCGAGCATGACATACTCACAACCGCCAGTCAACAAACTTATGCTACCAGTGACTACAAAGTGCTCACATGTACAATTCAAAATGTTCGCAGTTATACAATAATAAAAACCATTTATAATTATGCTACTCTCTAAGAATGCGATAAATATTTGGATCATGTCAATAAAAAGTAATTTATTATGCAATAATGATATTACAAAAAATAATAATATAATGTCAAACATGATACAATTAATATATCAATAATCCATGTCAGAAATATGGATATCCAATGTCAAAAAAAAAAAAAAACTAAAACGTGGTTGAATTAATTTATCTTTATTCCTAGTATTATACCCATGTCTATCACATCTTTGATTGAAGAGATGTAAATTTTTTCGAACATACATTATGTTTTCATAGATGTACTGACAAGGAACTGTCATGATATTGATCTCCTTAAAAAGGCCCCTAACAGAATCGCAACTGCGGAGACTATATATAGCTCTAATGGCTCTTTTTTGCAGAATAAAAATTGACTCTATTTCTGCCGCACGTCCCCAAAGCAAGATGCCGTATGACATGATGCTATGAAAGTAACTAAAATAAACTAATCGTGCGGTTTCCACATCCGTTAGTTGCCGAACTTTTCTAACAGCATATGCCGCTGAGCTAAGCCGCCCAGCAAGTGATTTTACATGCGGACCCCATTGTAATTTTGCGTCTAGCGTGATTCCCAAGAAAACAGTTTCGTCTACCAATTCTAGCTTCTCTTTGTTAACTAAAATGTCACAATTACTGCTTTTAACATTTGGCAAAGAAAATCTAATGCATTTGGTTTTCTTTCCATTTAGCAATAAGTTATTAGTAGTGAACCAATGATGTGCGTTATTAATAGTATTATTTATATCAACAAAATTTTCAGCCCGCCTATCAACTTTAAAGATCAATGAAGTATCATCTGCAAATAATACAATGTTCGGTTGATCTTGCAATATGTGTGGGAGATCGTTAATATACACCAGAAACAAAAATGGACCTAATATTGAACCCTGCGGTACTCCCATTCTGACCCTTGAGCCCAGAGAATTTACGCCATTTACCTGTACTTTCTGCTGCCTATCATTGAGATACGACTCAATCAAGCTAAGTGCTCGTTTATCTAGTCCGTAGTGATTAAGCTTTAATAATAATGTTTCATGACTTACGCAATCAAATGCCTTCGAGAGATCACAGAAAACCCCGATAGCATCCTGTGACGCTTCCCATGCATCAAAGATGTGCTTTAACAAGGTGACACCGGCGTCGGTTGTACAACGTCCTTTGGTGAAACCGTACTGTTGATCGTGAAGGATGTTATTTTTGTTAAAGTAGCGAAGCATCTGATTGAGCATGATCTTTTCAAATACCTTGCTAAAGACTGGCAAGATTGAAACAGGTCTATAATTATTAGTATCTGTAGGGTCTCCGGATTTAAATAAAGGTATTACTTTGCTTTGTTTCATTAAATCCGGAAACACTCCTTGATCTACACAGGAGTTAAAAATTGAAGCTAAGTAGGGGGCAACTGTTTCAACAATGGGCTTACAAGTTTGCACTGACATACCCCAAATATCCTCGGTCGGTTTGACCTTAATTTCATTAAAAGCCTTTATAACGGTAGATGAGTTTATGTAATTAAAATTAAAAGACACTGGATAGGCAGCGACTTGTTTTCGGAGCAAGGCCAGAGAGAGAACCGGTGAGGGATTCAGAGCTTCTGTTGTCCTAACAGGGATATCAGTAAAGAAATCAACGAACTGCTGTGCCACCTCCCTATCAGTCTTTATTATACCACGTGATGTTTCTAATCTGTAACTATTACTTAATGGTTTCTTCCTACCAGTTTCACTATTAATTATTTTCCAAGTAGTTTTAATTTTGTTGTCCGACGATTTAATTTTATTACTAATAAATAATCCTTTAGCTTTCTTACAAACATTTTTAAAAGTTTTTGAATACCTAGATACATACTGATTAAAACTTTCAGTGTTTATGCAGGGTTTTAGACTATATAATTCGTATAGTGTTTCTCTACTTCTCCTAATACCATTTGTCGCCCAGTCGCTAAATGAAAACTTGGCGTTAATATTTTTAACTTTTACTTGAAAGATACTATTGAATTCAGTGTGCACTATAGAAAAGAAATCTTTATATAAAGCATTCGCGTCATGCATGTTAAGCCTAAGAATATTTAACTTATTTCTAATAATATTATTAAATCTAATTGAGTTTTTAGGTGATATTTCTCTATACATAATTGGTACCTTTAGTATTGAAGTGTTGGACCTAAAGGTGACAATTTGTCCGCTGTGGTCGGATGGCAGACAGTTTATAATATCCTTATCGACATAATCACAACCGCTAAATACATTATCGATGCACGTTGCAGAATTCAGAGTTACCCGAGTCGGCTCGAAAAACACATTAGTCAGATTAAATGATTTAAAAAGGCTTAGTAGCCTACTCGTGTTGGAATTATTTTCGAGAATATCAACATTAAAATCGCCACACACTACTAACGATTTGTTACTACAACTGGTTTTAGTCATAACATCTTCCATAACACCCTCAAAAGTTGAATAATTTTGATAGTTTGGGGGTCTATATACGCACACTATTACATGCCTATCTAGCTCAACACAGGACAGTTCAACACTGTGTTCAACCGATAGCTTTTCTATGTCTTTGCGCTGTTTATATCGTAAACCATTCCTGATCAATATTAGTGTACCTCCATGTAACATATATTTACGGTTGAAACAACTAGCCACATTGTAATTCTCAAAATTAATTAACTTCTGGTAATCTTTCAACCAGTGTTCACATAAACAAATTACATCATATTTCATTTTCTCTAAAAACAATTCCATCTCTAGTAATTTTGAAGAAAAACCCTGAATATTTTGGTGTAACAACTGTAAGGTATAATGCTTAGACCCTTTATGACTATTTGGTAATTGAATGCTAGGAGACACTTTTGTTTTGGTTACTATGACATTTCTAACAGCATCCCCTGTTGTCTGAATGACTAGTTTAAATGTTGATCCAGAGGGTGACCAGTCAGTGAGCACCCCCCTTCTACCCTTGTACTCACAGACTGAGCAACCTCCTTCGTACTACTATTACTAAAAGCAGCTGAAGAGCTACAGTCAGATCGGCAAATAACCTTAATATTAGTACTATTATTAGTACTATGCATACATTGTATATGTTAAACTTTTAAAAAACCATTAAAATCCTTTCCGTATTTTTTTTTTATATTTAAGCCTACCAAAAAGTTTGATAAATCTAAGCGTACAAGAACAAAAAAGTTACATAATTATTATTACTCTTCTTTCCTGTGCCGAGCAGTTAAAAACTGGAAAAGGAGCTCATGTGTTTCCTTCCTACTTTGATCTTGGGTCCTTCAAGCGGGGCGTGAAGAAGCATCTGGCTACGCCGCCATGGTGAGGGTCACCGTGTTGCATTGTCCACATTGGCGCTGAGGACGGTGTCCACCACTTCTAGATTCTGCTCATTTCCATCAGCCTCAGCAGAGTCGTTTTGGAAGCAAATTTATAAAAAAAATACTATATCAAAATCAGCAACCTATTGCAGTCCACACCTAGACATATAAAGGCCTCTGACATTTCACGCCACTCTGATCACATTTGAGCTTTTTATTGACAATAATATGTTGAATAATAATTTTAAAAAAATCATTAAATATATGCAACATTTAAGAATAATTTCACTACTTTAAGCGGGGCGTGGAAAAGCATCTCACTAGGCCGCCATAATGTGGTTCGCCATACTGCTTGCCCCACTTATGGATCTTACTCATGCTTTCCATCAGGCATAGTACACCTTGGTAGGCGTTATATAAAAAAAAAAAAAAAATATACACTCATTATGACAAATTTTACAATATTGTATTGAAATAATCTACCTTCTATTTTCTAAAATAGATACTAAAACGGTACAATATTATTTTCGTACCTATTCCCAAAATAATGTTCGTATTACCGAATTTTGATAAATTTCATCAACATTTTTACCGCACGCCCACTTCTCTGAGTACAAAATTGATTAATACTAACTAATTATGAAAACAATAAACCCAAGACAATTCCTGTACAATAAAACATTTTGAATTTTAAAACGTTGTTACAAATTTACGAGTAAATACAAACAAAGAAATACTCAACGGAATTCTGCTCAAATTAATTTAAGATCCAACGATTCAAATGAATATTTTAACTCGTTTAATCTTCCTAGAGGAGAAATAAAAGCTTTGTCGCCGCTTCGAGTACTATCGAGTATCATTGACTTGTATATAAGTAGTGCTAATAGAAAGTCTCGGGTTGCTTCTCTCTACAAAGAGATCTGACTCTCATTCTACTTGTATTCATTTAAACGCTGAAAGTTACTATTTGCTTAATGAAAATCTACGACAAGAATGATAGTTCAAAAGTTGTCTAATGAAGTGACAAATCAATTGATAGAGTCCTCCAATACATTGTTTTCGATGGAGACAGTGAATAAAAGAAAGTTAGTAAATTCTTTTGGGGGATCAACTTTCGATTGTATTCGAAAAGGACTCTTTTAATATATTGGTCTCTAAACAATACAGGTTAGATATTGAGCGTTTAGAGGACATATTAGATTTTAATTGTTTGAAGGTGGGTTACTGGTGAAAAGTGACCATCCTCGTTCGACCAACTAGTTTAGGACGCAAGTGCATTTTTGTTTTCTAATTTTTGCAGCTTGTTTGACTGATAAAAGAAAAAATGCTGATGTTATTTTTGGGAATTAATTGTGTGATGTCCTGATTGAAATAAACTCATTGCACACTTCAACTTAAGTAAATGTTATGTACAAAGACTTGAATGGTTGAATTTCCAATAGTACGCACTCTTTAAGACACATAAAATAACCTTGTAAAACTAATATGCGATAAAAAATTTAGAGACTTTCAACTTTTGCATTAGGAATTTATATCTTGTGACGCGGGGGGCTTTTCGAACATGCATGAAACGAACACTAAGAATATCTAGACACTAGAATTTGTGAATCATAAAAAGTATTGTGCCATGTGTTATTTGAACCCACAACACTGGCACAGTAGAAAGCGACGTGGTGATCGCTTAAACCACTAGGCCAACTGTGCAATTTAACCATTTTTAAACTGAAACAACTCTCAAAGGTTAGCAAAGCACTTGTGAGTAGCAATTTACTACTGCGTAGCGATAGACATCGCGACGACACCATATTTTAGTTTTTAAATTCATGTCTACGTTTTATCAATTCAACTTACTCCTTATACTCACAGATAAACTTGTTCATTCTTGAATTTGACATATTTGACAACCATCAATTTTAATAACCGCAAAATATAAACCTTACGCTTTTACACCTTAATATAAATACATAGTGCTTGAAGATTTGTGACGTGATCAAACAATAAATCAGTGTCTCCCCCGTCCCTCCTTTCTGTCCGGTGTCCCGGAGGAATGTTCATAAAGGCATCATCTGTCACAGAGCCTGACGTACTCACGTTGACGCCATACTGGACTCTGTTTATCACTGAAGTCTTATTATTTCGGATTGTATCTTGAGGATAGGGGGCGAATATTTTATCTTTATATTACTTTGCCTCTGTTCCAAATAGTAGCGTCATTTGGACATTCATTATGACTACTAGATGAACAGTTTGAAATTGACTTAAATAGTTACTATCTCAATACCAGAAGCTTTCTAATGCATTTAAAAAACCTAACTGTGATCCACAAACAAATCGTATATTTAATTTAGCTTATAATCCAGCCATAGTAAAAATAGCCATACTTAAAATGCAAACATCATTTATGAACAAGCATTAATATTTCAAGTTAATGAAACAGACATCGTCAATTAAATTCCTTCCTTTCATTCTGAAATCTTGATAAAGATAATACGACAGAAAATGAAAATATAACATAATTAAGTCAAAATTCTTTTCGAATGTAGCGCTCTTTCATTTACTCTGAGGGAAATCAATTTTCCTCACAAACAACAAGAAAATACAAGGACATCGTTGACAAGGGCCGGCGGACATTTGTACTTAAGTTGGCCTGACGCTCTACAGACAAACTGAATTTCCTGTATTGCTCTATGGGTATTCATTAATGTAAGGTTAGGTAAGAGGAAAACACTGACTGCCTCGTTGGTCTAGTGGTTGGCGTATGCGACTGCTAATCAAGAGGTCTCGGGTTCAAATCCCGGGTCGGGCCAAAAAGTGTTTCTGGGATTTTCTTAGGAAATTCCTAATAGCTACCCGGAGTTTGGAAGTTTGGCGGTGATTCACGCCCGTGTCTCAGAGCACGTAAAGCCGTCGGTCCCGGTTGTTATGAACATCTATGGCAATCGTTATTGGGAAGTCAGTGCCCTCAAATATACTGACAACTAGTTCAATCTTCGAATTTCAGTTCTCCCTTCGGGTTGCGGAGGTCCGATGCCAGTCGCTCCGTGGAAAAACTGAAATTCAGGTAAAACCGGTTGAACTAGTAGCCGACCCCAAATAAACTTGGGATAATGGCTAGGAGGATGAGGTAAGAGGAAAACAAAAACCTTCAATATTTATGTAAAAGTAAGAGAGAACATGATATTTAACATATCAAATAAATTACATCATTATTGAACTAATGCTATTTTTATAGTATATACTTATATTATTTATACGAAACAGAACTAAATGGTTCGGCTCTTCCTTACTGTGCCGAGCAGTCAAAAACTGGAACTCACTACCAGCTCACGTGTTTCCTTCCCAATATGATCCCGGGTCCATTAAACGGGGCTTGAAAAAGCATCTCACTAAGCTGCCATAGTGTTGGTCGCCATGTTTTATTGTCTGCATTCACAGCAAGGGTGGTGGACCATCAGGCAGAGTGAAGTCGTTTTGACAGGCTCATATAGCAAAAAAAACTAAGTTTATATTTTATATAGTCTATGACACCCGGGTCATTACTACAAATCCATTGACACTTCAGTCAATAAAAGCGGTTCCGTAGCTAAGTGCTATGGTGGAGTATATAAAATATATAAATATACTGTCAAAACCCTTCGTTTTGACTTCACCGTAGTCGGGTAAAAATGCTTACTTAACTAATGAGAAAAAAACTAAGTAGGTACCATACATTAACAAGAAAGAGGGTGGTCAAGACGACGCGGCGAAGAAGCTACGCGTCCTATCGAACCACATATTTCTGAATTTCATACATATTTCATATCACATGCATTTTGCTTAAATTAATCCTCGCAAAAACGTAGCAACCAGGGTACATTTTACAAAGGGGATTGACCGGTGCCCACGATTTCCCGTAGGAGGACCATTTAATTACGTTCGCAGACGTTCAGGCTTTGTTTAAAGAAGCATTTCATTTTTCTTACGGCGCCTGGGAATAGTGGGTTCATCGTAATTTTGTTTTGTTACGTTTCTGCGCTGACATTTATTATATTTTAAACGTCCTTTATTATATTTAGTTCAATCACTTTGTTCTCGTGTTTCAACTCTAATTGATTTGACATTTGGAAGACTGCCTTAATATATTTTAAAGACACGTTTATACCGTATCCTTTGTTATGAAATTTGTTTGGATGAAAAGGATAATGTTACTGTTATTTATCGTGAGGAAAATAGAGAGAGAAGAAAATATCAAAGTAACAAACAGTAATAAGTATAACTTATATGGTATCAACAACTTTAGCTGTTGTTGTCCCGAGTTTATTTCGCATAAAATTTGTTACAGATAGATTTGATCAAATTGTAAGGAAAAGAGTGGAAATGTGTGCACATACCACATACTCGTATGTATTTCTTTTTCCATTATAACTTTTTTACATGATCCTACAAAAGTGACTGCTCTGCCGAATAGAAAGCATTCTTAGAATTATCTAAGAATGCTTTCAGCAAGAAGCATTAGCTCGCAGGATCCAAGAGGGTCACCATCCTCGTTGTGAGTGCACATAATGCGGCATGTTGACCCACACTATGGCGGCCTAGTGAGATGCTTCTTCGTCACTGGGCCTCCGGTATCACACTCACCAACGAAATCCAACAGCACGACTGCTGTCATTCTAATGGGCCCGGTAAACGATCAAATTTGTATGACAAATTTGTTGGTCAAACTTAACATTTACATCAAAAGAGCCCTGTAAACGATCAAACTTGTTTGACAAACGCGTCAAACACAGCATCACACGATCAAATAATTTGACAAACACGTAAATTTGACAAACAAATTGGATCGTTTACCGGGCCCATTAGATTAGTCTACTATAATAATAATAAATATTTTGGACATCTACCACACAACATCATCTAGTCCGAAATTAAGCAGAGCTAGAGGTACTAGACAATGGATATAAATATATAAACATACTTTTTTTTGTAAATACATACATAATATAAATAGAAAACACCCAAACTCCGAAACAAATATTTGCAGAGTCGAACCCGAGACCTCTTGATCAGCAGCCGCTAACGCTAACCACTAGACCAATTATGCGAGGCTAGTACCGTTCCGATTGAGCCATTCTATTGGTGCTGAAATCAACGTGACTCTACTACCTCTCTGTGTAAGTAAAATCAATTTAAAAAAGAAAGTCGTATTAGAAAACCTCCGAAATTATCTAAGTGTAACCAAACCATCATAACAAATATTAATCTGTATATAACTGAACAGGATGGCTGCGTAATGTGGGACTAATGGGAAATCTATAGGATTACCACAAAACGTGGTTAAATGGAACTCGGTCCTGATTGTGTTATGAATTTAAATGAATCTATCAATCAACATTCGGGATTCCGTGTTTTCAAAATATATTACTGAAACGGGAATTGAAATTTGTTTATTTTTCTTCTTTATTAATATGCGTAAAAAGTTATCTCTGCATGTTAAGTTGCATAAATTGAGGCATGAAATCTGTTTTGTTGTCGTACATTTTGTCACCAAAATTGTTTTAAACAAATTGCCTTATACATTTAACATAACATTTCTCTATTTGCAAAAATCAGTTATCATAATTGAAATGTGACGGGTCCCAGTCGCTGATCTCCCCCCTGGTTCTCGTAAAAAGACATAAACGAAAAGACTTAAAGTGAACACACTTTTGAGTTACAAGTATTCATGGGTGATGATACTCACTTATCATTGAGTGATCAATCGGAATAAAATAAAGAAGAAAAATAAATAATATATATATTTATTTTATTATCTTATAAAAATAAATGTTTGAATTAGTTAAATATTATGTTATACGTATGAATTAATTTTATGTTTATGTCTATCATTTTTCTTTTTAATGTTATATTATATTATAGTATATTATTGAAATTGTACTAACCATAGAATTAAATTTCATTGTAACTAACAAGATGGACACAAAGTGGTCGGAATAAATGATTATTGTTATTATTATCACTACGCCATCAACTCAGTTAAGCTTTTAAAACGAGAGGCCCTTGTGCAACAGTGGATTGCTAAAGGAGATTAAACCAAAATACTATTTTATCAGTCGTTTCTTAAACTCTGTGAGTTACATGCATGAATTCCTCTGCTCGTTGTACCTACATCCTGTTTTACAGGCACCTTAAGTGTGTAATTTAATATAAACATTTGTAGAACGTATTGCAGAGGAATTAACTAAGGTGTGACATTCCTGGTGCGACAAAACAAGTTTGACTTTTAGCAAGTTTGTTATTTCAAAATTATTCATTTACTTATTTTATTTTTGTAGTAAACGCTTATGACAGAGTATTTATGTCCTAGTAGACTGGGATGTTAGCTGCAAATTTGTTAAAATAACTGTAATTTTAGATAATTTGATATAAGTAATGTAATTTCTTGATTGATTTGATTTCTAGATCATTAAAGTAATATATGAATATTTTTGTCAAATTTCATCCATATTTCCCTTTCTAATGCTGGCTTGTACTCAGTTTTTCTGGTTTCCTCATTATTTTAATTTTCCTTAATATCATCATCCTCAAGATCTATCTGTCACAGTCCACTGCTGGATCGCAAGCCTCTATCATTGCACACCACTCTGATCGATTTTGGGCTTCTTGCGTCCAGCTCCTGCCAGACATCTTAACGTACTGGTCTAAAAACATTTACATTTTACCTGGGCTTAACTCGAGAAAGCTTATATAAAAGAAACTAATTTGCAATGTGTTTACAATAAATCAGTTAATATAGCTGCATACATTCGGGATATTCATATTACCGTTGTGCGTATACAGCTCAAATATTTTAAATTTGGAATAAACAGAAAATGTGGCTAAAAGTAATTATTAATATCTTCTTCCTAGGCTATTCCCAATATTATTTTTGGTCGGCTACTAGTTCAACCGGTTTTACATGAATATCAGTTTTTCCACAGAACGACTGGCATCGGACCTTCGCAATCCTACGGGAGAACTGAAATTCAAAGGTTGAACTAGTTATCCGTAAATTTCAGGGCACTGATTTCCCAATAACGATTGCCATAGATGTTCATGACAACCGAAGTCGACCGCTGTACATGCTCTCCATAGCACGGGCGTGAATCACCGCCCAACTTCCAAACTCCGGGCTGCTATTGGGAATTTCCAAAGAAAAACAACAACCACTTTTTGGCCCGATCCATGATCTGAACCCAAGACCTCTTGGTTAGCAGTTGCATACGCCATCCACTAGACCAATGAAGCAGTAAAAAGGGAAATCAATAGTGGGCAATAAATTCCGTATGTAAGAACGGATTGAGGAATGTAAGCAATAACAACTAGTTGGTATCGGGAAGTCCAAGCTCTCTACTAACTACCCTTTCACAGAAAACCGGTTGGTTTTTAGGTTTAAAATGCGTTTTTTAAATTCGTGCTGTCATGTTTCGTTGGTTAGTGCGAGTACTAATGAGGCAAAAGAATCTCACTCGGTCGCCATAGTGTATAGATAGGTCATCTTGCTGAATTGTCATGCAATGAAATTGGTGAACTCCCTATTTTTAGATTCCACTTATGCTTTTCATCAAGCATAGTAGTCACATGCTCATTTTTGAAAAATACATTAAAACAAATAATTTAAGTTCCAGGTTTGAAAACTTCCATCTCTTTCTTAAATGTTATGACGACATTTTGCGATTATTTTGTCTTACCTTCAATAGCAATATCAAGCCAACCCTTCCGAACACACAGTTGCGCGTTACACTAAAATAAGGAAATTCAGTTTTCCTCAGACGCATGTACTTATTTTATGCTAATAAGTTGTCTTACCCTCGTTCTGTAAAAGCCTTTAACTGGGGTTATCTCATTGTATTAAGGAAACCTCAATGTTTATTTATTATTACCCGTTTAGAGACATTACCTGGGTGGGTTATATCCATAAACATTAATCCTTTGTTCCTTTATACATACCTATGAATGGAACAAATTTACTACAAAAAATATTGCGTAGATCCAAAGGTGGATAGCCAATATATTGTAAGGTTTTACGTAAATGAACAAATGTATTTTGATGAAAAGGATACTTGACTCACTTGACTGACTTCGAGTACATGTCTAGTTCCAAGTGATACTCACTGTGAAGTTATAGGTCGTAGAATCGAAACCATCTAGATTTAAACAAATTGACGAGTGTGATAATTTATTCTTATATCTAAGTATAATTTATAAACAAACACATACATATATGTATTTTTTGGCATCATCATCAACTGGCTGCTGCCTGGACATAGGCCTCTCCTTTGAAAGGAGGTTTTGGCCTACTTTACCACGCTGACCAGACGGGTCGGTAAAGGGTTTGTTTCAAGTTTTCCTTCTCTTGGCAGTGATGTTAGCTGCTTATTTTGTTCCTTTAGTCGCCTCTTACGACACCCATGGAATGAATAGGGGTAGTCACACTTTGTATTCTTAATCCGTCACAACACAGACGTACGGACGACGTTTTTTTGTCATTTGTACCAATCATTCTTTCTGTTTTTGCTAAAGTAATAGAACTGACCAGTCAATATCACTAGTGTGATCGTAATGGGTAGTAAATATGTAGTTGTGCTCGTGGTTTGTCAATTCCACGATTTCCTAGAAGTAATATAGTCAGGGAGACTGCTTATGTGTAAGATAAGAGAATGTGGTATTAATGTTTTTTTTTTTTTTTGACCAAAGGGAACTGCTTACTTTCATTAAAAACGTTATATCCTTGTAGTATGTACTCGTGTCTACTACTGTCTTCAAGTGTTTTTTTTATTCTAATTAAGAGGTTATTTTTTGAAAAATACGTACAGTCTACCCGTGACCACGAGCGGTATAACCCGTTCGAAACGTCGGAAAATAGAAGGTATCGTAACCTTTAATATTATCGCGAATAAGTCCCGTTTACAGTAAAAACATGAGTATGTGTAAAAGTCGCGAAAGTTTAAAAACAGTTTAAAAAGAATGTCTGTATGATTGTTCCGGCTAATCTATAGTATGACTTTACTGTTTTTGATGAGAATTTCATTGAGAGATAACTGATAGCATAAGCAGTAGTTTAGGCTATTTTTGTAGACTAGCTTCTAGTAACATCGCGATACTCAGCTAGTCGAAATATATATTATATTATCCCTATGTAACAATAATTTATTTATTTTACAGTAAGCGTTACATTACTTACACATAACATTGCATAATAGTTTCTAACATTGCAGTTTCTCGAACTGATTCTTTATTGAACTCGAACTCGATCTCTCGAACTCTCGAACTGATTGAGATGTTTCTTTATCGATACTATACATCATTTGGGTAGGAAGTTAAAAATGTATTCTACTACTCAATAAGAAAAGTTCCGCGAAATGCTGTGTCAATCTATTACTTGATATTTTTGGAGGAATAATTCTAAAAAGTTATCACAAATAAAATGTCCATTAGACTTTAAACCTCACTGCCTTTCTTATCATTTAAATATAAAGGTCACATACACTGTCTAAGACCCTGCATCCCCTCAGGAATAGCCCATAAATCCCAACACTCCCGCCTACTCCAGCAGCTTTAAACAAATAACACTAAAAGTACCTTATATATTATTCAAAATGAAAATTCCACGTATTCATACGCATTAGCATATCCTAAGAAAACATGAAAGCAATAACTTGACTGAATCCATTTCTACTGCCCAATGCGAGGCTTAGTCGGTAAGCAAGCATGGTCGAACTGATATTTTATTTTAGCACACTTTATACGACTTTTGTTAGTATATAGCGTGGGAATGTAAATTAAAATAGCACTTTATCGTCCGAATATTAAAAGGGAAAAGGTTCGTGGTAGTATGGAGAAAAAAATGAAATGTGGTATTCCAGAATTTGAACAGTTTAGATAAAGTTTTGATGAAAGTTTTGAAAATATTGGATATTGTTTTTATCAATTACTGGTTATATATGTAAAAAACTAAGTTATTTACAAATATTAAAATAATAATAATCATGAAATGAAATGAAATTAGGTTACTTGAAGACCTTTGGAAATTAAATTTTCTAAGCAAATGACATCGTACTAATACTGAAAGTACTAAAGGGGAGGTTCTGAATGTTGTTCAATTAACACTGCACGGATGGCCTAGTAGCTTAAGCGGTCGCCACGCCGCTCTCTACTGCGCCAAGTGTCGTGGGTTCGAATCCCACGTGGGATAACACTTTGTGTGATTCACAAATTGTTGTTCTGAGTCTGGGTGTTCTTTGTGTCCGTTTCATGTATGTTTGTAAAGTCCCCCGCGACACAGGAATTCATATTCCTAATGCGGGAGTTGTCTTTTTAAAAAGAAAGAATTAATTTATAACTATTCGATAAATATAATAATAAAACTACTAATGATTTCAATGCTAACAAACACAGTTGTTCCTCATATTATCTCTGAAATAACTAGAATTTTAAAGCACCTCCATCATCAGTTGTCCCACGTTTTTCTCAGTCCTTGGTATTACAACTAACACTTCTACAAACCAGAAGTGCAGTAATTCTAACATAATCCTGAAAACACATTACATGAATGCTGGTCTAGTTAGAATACTTTTGAGGTCCGCTGTCTGTCATTTGTCATTTTAAAAACTCTCTTAATAGCTATAATCAGTGTTCCAAATTTTTGAGAGCAGGTGGTCATATTTTAATTGAAAAACTCCTCAAGAATTTCCAGAGGACATTTTTCTGAATTAATGACGTATATTTACTTTGGACTTTTTTTTTCTTTTAATATTTTACGGCTACGAAAAGTTATGACAGCTTTCTTTTAAAAAAATGTTATACTTTCTCTAGTGTCCTGCTTAAATACATTTTGCAAAGAATTTTTTGAGCAGAAATATTGAGTTTTTTTTTTTATTAGAATATTTCTAAAGTTACCAATTTATAACAACGTACATAGATAGATAGATAGATAGATAACTCTTTATTTGCACACAAAATTACAGGGTTACAAAAAAAAGAAACACATTGATCAAATATAGAGTGTACAAAGGGTGGCCTTATTGCTAAAAGCAATTTCTTCCAGGCAACCTTACGTAATGCATTTTAATAAAACTACAATGATTTGATTACACGGACAGACGGCGAGGAACTTTGAGTGGTCCCCCCGCCGCTACCTACTACACTGAGTGCGGTTGGTTCAATCCTCATGGGAGATTACAAATTAATATTTTACGTGTCCTTTTCTTCAGACACAAAAATAAATTACGACGGTGATGTACTCCTAGCCGATGGGGGTTCCCATATAGAAGATCTACAAGCCGTAGATGGCCATAGGTACTTCGGGGTTCGAGGGATTTCCTTCCGAGGGTACACCTGGTTCCTCGACTTGTAGTATCTTGCGGTTCTAGTCGGTTCCAGGCCAACATAGATATCAACTGGTGGTATCTGGAGGGGAAAAACTGTACAGTTGTGTAGTCAAACACAGGTGCACTCTCTCTGTGCCTTCACTATACACTAATTCGAGGGAATGGCTATCCTACACAACCAGGAAGAGATCAGTTGCACGGCTTCCAAACTCCGGACTGTTACACTTTTTGTCCCGATCTGAGCATCAAACCCAAGACTTCTTGATCAGCGTTTGCACAAACCAACTAACCGCTAAGCCAACGAAGCAGTTGAATGTGAATATAGCATTTGTAATGTAACAGATTCCAAATAGGTTACAATCGTACTCTTTCCTTTTAGAATTTAGTAATGTATAAGATAGTCTAAGCTTAAAAGCTAATGGAATAAGTCCTTATGTAATATTGTGATATTGTAATCTCGCGAGATAAAGTATATGAGAGACGACGTTGAAGGGGAGAATACAGGACGCGGTGCTTGACGAGCCGTATGTTATTATCGCTTTACGTTAATCCGGTTTGCGAAATTGTCAAGTCTTTAATAAAAATCTTAGCTCTCTTGCTAATATCCGAAAGTGAGTTTTATAATATTATAAATAGCCTCCGCAGCGTAGTGGAAACCTATGCGACTGCTGTGCTAAAGTCTCGATTTCCATTCCCGGGTCGGACTTAATATTTGTTTCATCTCCATATACTTGTTTCGGAGTTTAATGTTTTCAAACTATTATATTATTATGGATGTATGATGTTCCCACTTTGGTTGCGGATCCTTTAAACGGAGCGTGAAAAAGCAATTCACTAAGTCGCCATAGTGTGGGGCGCCTTACTTCGTTGTCTGCATTCGCAGCAAATGTCGTGGTCCCCACTCTTGGATTCTGCTCATGCTTTCCATCAGGCAGGGTAGTCACTTTGGTAGGCTAAATATAAAAAAAAACTATATATTTTTATATACTAGACCATCGGCTTTATTTCTTCTATAAACCTTCCCTTGAGCTATTTTATCTATAACTGAAAACTGCATTAAATTCTGTTAAGTAGTGAATTTATACTATGTAAAGATTTCAATGATGAGATTAATTCGGTTTTGAATGAATAATATACACGTTCTTAAAAACAAAACAGTAACTGTTGTTTGTCTCTTATGCGATTGCCGAACAGGAGGTCTCGGGTTCGATTTCCGGACAAATGCTTTGTTGGATTTTTCTTACAACAAACTCTTATGAGAGTACGTAAAGCCGTTGATTCTAGTTATCACGAACATCTATGGCAACCGTTATTGTGAAGTCGGTAGACTCAAATATACTGTCAACTTAATCAACCTTCGAATTCAGTTCGCCCTCAGGGTTATGGAGGTACGATGCCAGTCACCCCGTGGAAAAACTGTTATTCAGTGAAAATCGGTTAAACTCATAGCCGACCCAATAATCTTAGAAATAATCAAGGTCAGGAAGATAATGTTACCTTTCCTATCCTCTTATCCTAATACAACTAAGTTTTGTACAATTTCTCTCGATTATTTAATTTACGAAAAAAACCGACGACAAGTCGGAAGTCAAACGGAAAACAGTATTTAATATTGTTTTAACTCTGTTTTTATTATTTCATAAATTATTGCAATGCCTAAAAGTTAATCCAAAATTTGAAAGTTATATAAGAGTTCTATATAATAACTACAAACTGAATTGTAATCTAGTTTTTGTACTAGAAACGCTCTCAAGACACGATAAGAACCAAAAGCTGAAGAAGAAAGAACTTAAATTAAACTGTGTGTGTCAGTGTTTTCGATGTTAATTTAAAACCTGACAATGGATCACACGTATTATCGTCTCTATGTCTGTATTAGCGTTGCCATACATCCCGTATTTTCCGGGAGGTCCCGTATTTTACACATAGTTTAAATTGTCGCGGCGGGATTGTTTGTGTCCCGTAATTTTATTGTATCGCTGAAATCGGTTGTCTATCTTTGAGAAGTACTTACGCACGCAACGTTTGCATACCCATGACATTGCATACAATACAAAAATCCAAAATCGAATTCTGGATTTCGTGGAATACAATAACGAATAAGCAAATCAAGTAATTAAATTGTTGATAAGCTCACTGGACAAAAATGGATCTATACATGCTGAAGTTTATCTGGGACAAATAATTATTGAAGATCAGTTCGAATTATCAGACTTAAAGTTAAAATAGGATTTCCGATAGATTTGAAAATCATATCGCAATAACGAAAGAGAAGAGATATTGTAGAACTGAAGAAAATCGTTTTCTATCATAGAAGTTAGTTTGTATCAGCAGTTAATCCACGCGTTACCTCTTGATTGCCAAAAAACTTATCTTTTATTCTTTGCTCGATCTTCTCGCGAATCACCTGAATTCCAGTATGCATCTCAATAATTACAACACAATAGTAGAATATCTAATTCAATCTTCTTCATTGTTACTTCTACCGAAAACATAATGTAATGGACAAACGACAAATACTAATAATAATATAAATAAGGTCTTTTTCATTTGTAATTATTTTCTCTATTTGACGCAGAGCTTCATTGCGGAATTCCAAGAAATGAGATTTTAAGGCAGGCAATATTTTAATGTTAATGATTCTTTCAATAGCATGACTTAAAGAAATGTCTCGTCAAAAAATATATTGTGTTCAGTTATTTCTTACTATTGCATTTCTTTCTCTTTAAATTGAAGTTGTAAGTCTGCTCTTCTTCTTGCAGATTTACTCATTACTTATACTTTATTTTGCAGGTTGGAACTTTATTTTGCAGCTATATTCCATATTCTCCGGACGGGGTAAAAAGCCCTAATAATGTTTTGAGCTTTAGACAGCAAAAGTGTATAAATGGAATGGTTTGGCCGAAGTTTACATTCATATTATCAGCGGAAAATGCTGATACTTTTTTTAAAGATAATCCATTGTTATCCAGTGTTTTCATTAACAATTTAGTTATTACATTTGTTGATTCATCATTGCAGTCTAAGAAATAGAGAAAATGATTTTAAATTATTTTAAAGTTATGTCTATACAAACGTTGCGTGCTACTTGTCGTTCTTGCCAAAGACCTTACTTTTTTTTCAACCCATTTTAGCGATACCACAAAAAACGGGACAGAGAGGATCCTAAAAGTAAGTTCATTTGTCTATCTAGTATATTTTTAAAGCAAAACCGCTACACAGATGTCCATAAAATTTGGCAAGAAGATACTTTGATACTTGAGGAAGGACATTAGCTCTCTATTTACCGCGATAACCGACATACAACACGCGGGCGGGTTCGCAGGTAAAAGCTAGTAGTCAGAAAGACCCAAGGTGTCACTTGCCTAAAATGATACTTAGCATCTTGTACTATGTGATAAAAATGATAAAAATTTAAGCCACGACACTTTAACATCATTTGAATTCTAAAGTCAGTGAAAGACCGACCTATGTTTGTCATATTTTTAAAACATTGTTACCGATAATAACATTTGAACATGTCAATTTATATTCTGATGAACATGTCGGGATAAATAATGCAACATGTTACAAATATTATTAATCAAACTGAAAGCCTACACAAACGAGCATTTCATTTCAAACCGATTGATTAAATTGTGTTACTTAGATTTACAAAGGACGGTTGAATAATTTGCGCGGTTTGTGTTTAAAAATGACACGTGTTTAATTAATTTTTACACTTTTATACTTTTTTACTGAATGTGCAATGTGAATTTTAATTGCTATTTGGGGATCGAATGATAAGGTTATATTTTTTTTCTTATTTGAAAACCTCCCAAAGTAAATCAATTCTGCCTGATGGGAAGCATACCCAAGTAGAATACAAGAGTGGATAAGGGCCAACATATGAGGCCGAGGCCAAAAACCTCGTACTTACTGCGAATGCAGACAATACAGTATGGAAACCAACATCTGAGGACGTCAAAAATCTCAAATAGGTTACGACAAGATTAAGCGTGGAATAGTTCTAAAAGGGATTTTTCATAACCAAATGTACGTCCTCAGATTCGTAAAACACCCCTCAAATTCATTAAACATGAGTCGAACATAAATCAAGAAAGCTATAACTTTTACATACGATAAAATTGTACATAGTGTGCATAACTAAATATACTTCAAGAAGTTAATAGGTCACAAGTTGACATACTCGTAGACCGGAGATTACGTACACAAGCAATGCATTATACGCAACTATATAAATGCTGCAGTCCAAGTTAAAAATTTAGAAAGTCTAAATAAACTAATAAAATTAAATAAAGATTAGGTCTAGTTACTTATAAATTGAAATGCTTAGATTATTCGGAGATTAAAACCGATATACATTTTCTATCCAAGAGGGATCACAATTTAGATCATCTTTGCGTTAGTGTTAAGGAATAAACTTCTCCAAGTTATTTAGACATTTGATATGTAAATTTTCTAAATTACTGCAAATATTTCTGTACTCTATAAAAATATTTTTATAAAAAATAATTTAAATATAAATCTGCGGGATTGCTACCATGTACCTTATTGTTTGTGAGTATCCGATATTTCGGCGCTGTTGCAAGCGCCATGATCACGGAGTAACTGAAGATCTTGCGGGTGGGATGTTATTGGCAGACATATCAGTCTACCCTCTTTCGAAGTCTTTTACTACGATCGCCCCCGGTACCATTTTTAAATGTTACCGGCCATGAAAGTTTAAAAATTAAAAAATAATTGGCTGGATAGTCACCGAAATCTCTTTAAACTTGTCAAATAATTATTTTATTTTCTAGAACTATGTAATTTTACCATCATAATCATAAAATATCGATCTCGAATCATGTCATTTTACCTTCATATTCATATTCGTACGATAAAAGATGAGGTACCGATTTCATTGAAATTTGATTACAATAATCGGAATATAACTATGTAATCAAGGTCACCTGTGTCGTGTAGTATTTTGCAATCAAGTCTTTCTCAGGCATGTAATCAGTATACTAGAATTATCGTTCACCACCGCTGAACCGATGTTTTCCATGCTATAATAGTAACCATGAACCAAAAATACGCTACGTAATCTTGCCGTTGTATGTTCTTAAGCCGCCCGAAGTCCTCCAACTAAGCTTCAGGGCTGTTATTTTATGGTAACAACCGGGACCGACAGCTTAACGTGACCTCTGAATCACGGAAACGCTTATAACATATCATGTCACTAACGGTCACCCATCTAGATACTGACCGCGCTGTCGTTGCTTACCCTCGGTGATTCATTTCAACCATCTAAGGCCAATTTGTTATGCACTGAGTTCACTGAGGATGAAATATACTCGGCATTAATTTGAATTCTTACAGAATTCATTAAGTTTTTTTAATAACTTAAGACTTCGTTTTAAAGACAGATCAACACGTACGTAAATACCTGTTACGATTTATAATCTCTATAGCATCATTGAATGCAAAGAATCAATCATTTATTTAAATCCAAATGCTGCTTATCATTCTACTACGGTTTTCTGAACGTTTTACCAGTGCAAGATTCTGTGAATGTGTCTGCAACACAAACAATACACATGCAGTAATAACGAGACATGTATAGCGTTACGGATATTGAAACTGTGATCTATTAATGATTGTATCTGATCAGATATGATGCCCGGGTGGGCATCAGCATCAGATTTGGGTAAATCTGATCAATCAGTGAAAAAACGAACTATTACTACGAAGATAAAATGACATATGATAGTGTAAGAGTAAGACTTAAACCTAAAATGACAGTATTCTTGCTGTCATGTCACGTTGGTGAGTGACAGATCGAAGGACCAATCATGCAGAAGTATCCTAATAGTCGGACACAACATCGGTCACCATACTGCGTTGTCTACATTCACAATGAGTCACATTACAGAAAAGAAACCACATTCACACACACACACACATCTACAGCTTTTAATAGTCGACTGCTACCTTCTCAAACCTCTCTTCGAAGTAGATTGTGGTCTACTATACCACGCCGGCAAGACGGGTTGGTACAGAGTTTGTTTCAAGTGTTCCTTCTTTTGGTAGTAATTTGACTAGACTTTTGTTGGCGTAGTGGTTTAAACGGTTATCACGCCGCTTTCAAACTGTGCCTTGGGCTGATGTTGTGGGCTCTAATCCTACACGGAATACAATTTTATGTGATTCCCAAATTATTCTGAGTCTGGGTGGGACTGGCATGGTTTGCTCCCGTAACCACCTCTTACAACAAACAACTACCGATAAGCAAAGTTGGTGACACCCCTTATTAATCTGGAGCCCCACGGTTTGTAAAACTACATGGATATGTATTTATTTTAATGGAGTTTAAAACTGTTTAAGTGATTTCAGAGTCTGCTGAAACACGAGCTAGGATAGCATGCAAGCATATGCAAATAAAATAGTCATAAAGTTGGATGCTTTATATTCGGATAACTCGAAAGTTTTACTAATTTTCATATTTCGTGTTTTATGGCCTACATGTAAACATATAGTTGTTCCGAAAATTGAGCAATTAAAGGACAAATAATACATCAATTATGTGCTTACGATAATTCTTGTATACATACATAACTATTTTTAAAGTAACAATTTACAAAACAGACGTAGTGATAAATCATAAACTTGTTACTTATATGTATTCAACAAATATATTACTATTTTATATGTTCAGATCATATATTATTACATTTATTTAGTGAAATACGTTATTGAAGCCAGAACATTGTAAAGATATAATAAAATTACTACTTTTTAGGAATTTATTTTGGTTATAATAAATAATAATAAAGATATAGTAAGTAAGTAAGTATAGTCTTTAGTAGGTAGTAGAGCCACGCTGATTTCAGCACGCATGGGCCGGCTCGACCGGGGCAGTACTACCCTCACACTGAATGCCAGCCTAAAATGACAGCATCCGTGTTGTCGTCTTTCGATGGTGAGTGTGAGACCGGAGGCCCAATGATGCAGGGGTGACAGTCATCGTGGTATATGTGCGAGCAGAGGAATGCTCGTGGAGTCATTGTGTGGGTGACGTGGATGGAACCGTCGGCCAGGGAGACCCGTAGAAACGGTGGTGCCGCTGGCCGCCCGCGGCATAGAGAGGGGCCCAACCACGGTTAACCACCCTGGGAGGCCGCCCCGTCAGGTCGCGAATAATCTCGGAGTGGTTCGTCGTGCCGGTTGGTGACCGGATGGTGGGACCCGGCGACCACTTCCGGGAGGGTACGGGGGCCCTTCCGTCCGACGGTTCGGTCACCGTCTCACTACACCGTTACATGCCGACACATCATTCTGAGTCTCGGTGTCACACTGCCACGATGACTGTCATGTCTTTCACGTTTCCCTTACCCCTTTAAAATCAAAATGGTAGCAAAAAGTAAAAAGAAAATGCGTACTACAGCGGCATCCTCATCTCCCACCAACCCGCTCTTTGAGGTGGAGTTCACAAACATTCGTGGACTCCATGCAAACCTCAACGCCGTCCACCAACATCTTGAGACGGCACGGCCGGCTATGCTATTTCTTACGGAGACACAAATATGCCGCTCTTCTTCTTCTTATCGTATCAATGGCAACACCTTACATGGTTTTGGCCTAGTGCTCGGCAACGCGGATTGCGTTTGCCCTGCCGACACGGCATATCTCCACTATCCCGGCTATTTGCTCGAGGAATGCTTTCTGGCAAAGGCCGGGGTATGTCTTTTCGTTAGGGCGGATGTTTGTTGTCGCCGTCTGCGCTACCTTGAGCACCCATCCTTCTCCGTCCTCTGGCTCCACGTAGATCTCGGGTCCACAAGCCGAGTCTACGGGTGCCTTTATCGGTCCCATTCCGGAGATTGTGAGACAACCCGTCTTTTTGATCACCTGAGTCAGGCAGCGGATACAGCGCAGGAACAGTTTCCGACCGCCGAACTGGTAGTTCTGGGAGACTTTAACGCCCACCATGAGTCCTGGTTGGGATCTTCCAGAACTGATCACGCGGGTCGAACCGTCCACGCTCGCGGTACTCCAGCCCACCAGGATACCAGACATAACTAGTCAAGCGCCCTCCTTGCTAGACCTGCTGCTGACGAGTAATCCAGCGCAGTACTGTGTGTCGGTTCTCGCCCCTCTGGGATCCTCCGACCACTGCCTGGTGTCCACTGCGGTGCCTTATGCTGCTCCGCCACGACCTGTGGCAGCAAGGCGACGATTATGGCATTACTCGTCAGCAGATTGGGATGGTATGCGGGATTATTTTGCTTCCATCCCTTGGGCTCAACGCTGCTTTGGAAGTAGGGACTTATCGCAGAGTGCATCTGCCGTCGCTGACGAAATCACTGTTGGTATGGAATATTACATTCCCTACAGTGAGGTCGTTGGCGCACGGACTCGCCCCTGGTTCGATCACGAATGCGCCTACGCAGTCGCACATAAGCAATCCACCTACCGGGCATGGACCAGGGCTCGCGCACATGGTGACCCTGACGTTGATCGTCTTAAAGCAGCGTTCAATAAAGCCACTAGGGAATGCAAGAGGGCTTACAAAAGAGCGGATGCCCAGCGCATTGCACGGATCGGCCAAGAACTCGTCGCACACCCTACCGGTAGTCGTAAGTTCTGGCGCCTGGCCAAATCCGTGCAGGCTAACCACTGCCGGCCCTCCCTACCACCGCTGAAATATTCAGACGGAACACTGGCCCATAAGCCGCAAGAGAAAGCGCAACTGCTTGTTGATCTCTTTGCGGCTAACTCCCGAATCGACGACCGTGGCGTGAATCCGCCTACTATTCCAACCTGCGACTCCAAAATGCGGGATATTCGTATCCGGCAAAAGGATGTCCTTGCGGAGCTGCGGTCTCTCGACGTCCGGAAAGCCAGTGGACCCGACGGTATTCCAGCGATGGTTCTTAAGAACTGTGCACCGGAGTTGTCTCCTGTACTGACGCGCCTATACCGCTTCTCGTATTCCTCAGGAATTGTCCCGGAGGTCTGGAGAGAGGCGAATGTCCAACCCGTCCCTAAGAAAGGCGACCGCTCCGATCCGGCCAATTATCGACCTATAGCTGTCACCTCCATTCTCTGTAAGGTGTTTGAGCGTATAATTAACAGCCAATTAGTTCGTTACCTAGAAGATCACTCCTTGTTAAATGATCGTCAATACGGCTTTAGACCGAACCGTTCCACAGGTGATCTTCTAGCGTGCATGACACACCTCTGGGGTGAGGCTATGGATAGGCACGGGGAGTCTCTGGCCATCAGCCTCGATATGGCCAAGGCCTTCGACAGGGTCTGGCACCGTTCGCTTCTCTCCAAGCTTCCCGCATTCGGCTTGCCTCCCAAACTCTGCAGCTGGATAGCCGCTTTTCTACATCAACGCCGCATTAGAGTCCTATGCGACGGCGCGGCCTCCGACTTTCAACGGATAAACGCAGGGGTACCTCAGGGCTCCGTCTTGTCGCCCACGCTGTTTCTTCTGCATATCAATGATATGTTAGCACTCGGCAACATACATTGCTATGCAGACGACAGCACAGTACATGGTCGCTATTTGGGACAACCATCTGCTAAAACGGCGGATATTGAGGAAAAACGAAGGGAGCTTGTCGCTGAGCTCGACCTGGTTCTGAGCCATATTTCTCAATGGGGTGAAGAGAATCTGGTCGAGTTCAACGCCAAGAAAACACAGGTGTGCGCGCTCACTACAAAAAAATCTCCGTTCCTTCCCCTCCCCACCTTCCAGAACACTCAACTGCCAATGCAGGACAAGCTCGGTATCCTGGGTATGGATATTTGCCGGGATCTCAACCGACGGGAATACATAGAGAGCGTCACCAAGGCGGCCTCGCGAAAGCTCGGTGTGCTAAACAAGGTGAGACGGTTTTTCTCGCCGGGGCATCTGTGTCTTCTCTACAAGACCCAGGTTCGTTCCTGCGTGGAGTACTGTTCTCACCTCTGCGATGGATCCGCGCAATATTTACTTGACGCTCTCGACCGGTTGCAGCGGCGAGAAATCCGTATTATTGACAGTCCCGAAACTACCGAGTTCCTGGAGCCTCTGCAGTTGCGGAGAGACATCGCTTCCATGGCGGTCCTCTATCGCCTTTACCATGGTGAGTGTTCGGAAGAGCTCTTCCAACTGGTCCCTCCTTCTCCCTTCCTTTACAGGACAACGCGTGCTGGACTTGGAAGTCACCGCTTCAGAGTGGAGGAAATACGCACTAGAACGAAGCGGTTCGGCTCTTCCTTCTTATGCCGATCAGTCAAAAGCTGGAACTCGCTACCAGCTCACGTGTTTCCTTCCCACTATGATCCCGGGTCCTTTAAGCGGGGCGTGAAAAAGCATCTCACCAAGCCGCCATAGTGTGGGCCGCCATGCTTTACTGTCTGCATTCGCAGCAATGATGTGTGGTTTCTCCCACTCTTGGATTCTGCTCATGCTTTCCATCAGGCGGGGTAGAGTCACTTTGGTAGGCTATATATGAAAAAAAAAAAAAAAAAAAAAAAAAAAAAAAAAAAAAAATAGTAGGTAAATATTGAGAATAAAGGCTAGGAGGCTAAGAAGAATAATAAATAATAAAAAGCGGCCAAGTGCGAGTCGGACTCGCCCATGAAGGGTTCCGTATCAGCAAGTAACATCATATAAAAGTTCTTGTAGTTCGTTGTAACTTTCATCGATGTTTCTGTAATAGTGATTGAATGAAAGGTAAATTGCGGTTTACGATTTATGACGTATTAAAAAAAACTACTTACTAGATCTCGTTCAAACCAATTTTCGTTGGTAGTTTACATGGTAATGTACAACATATATTTTTTATAGTTTTATCACTCTCTTATTTTAGAAGTTACAGGGGGGGGGGGGGGGACACATTTTTCCACTTTGGAAGTGTCTCTCGCGCAAACTATTCAGTTTAAAAAATGATATTAGAAACAACATCATTTTGAAACACCTATCCATAGATACCCCCCCACACGTATGGGTTTGATGAAAAAAAAATTTTTGAGTTTCAGTTTCAAGTATAGGGGGGACCCCCAAAATGTATAGTTTTTTTTCTGTTTTTATGTAAAAATCTTAATGCGGTTCACAGGTTACATCTACTTACCAAGTTTCAAAAGTATAGCTCATATGGTTTCGGAGAAAAATGCCTGTGACATACGGACGGACAGACAGACAGACATGACGAATCTATAAGGGTTACGTTTTTTGCCATTTGGCTACGGAACCCTAAAAAGAGATACCAAATGAATAAATGAAATATAAATATAATAAAATTGTTTGATAAACCGATAGATGCTTAAACCTCTCATTCATAAATGTTATAGAACTTTAAGCAACGGTTCTGTGTTAATTTCAACTTTACGGCTGTAACTTTAAAGCTAAAATTAACACAGAACTTTAACTTTTCCAAAGCACTCTATGTAATTCCTCTTGTTTTTAATTGGCTATAAGCAAGTAACTTCGCGGTTCTAAGTAGTTAGAACAACATTTTAATTCTTGTATGACCACTTAACGCGTACAATTTCCTTTTACGATCAACTTGTGTACTTAAAAACAATAATGAAGCGGTAACAGACAGACAAAGAGACAGAGTGTTTTCGAGTTTATAATATTAGCACGGATGCATGTATCTACAACTAAATATATCAGAACTGAATGATATAATGCAGCGATAAAATAGGAGTGACTAACATCACAATAGAATGGACTTATGATTGACTGGTGATTGGCCTGCGACACAAAGCCAGTATTATAGACTATATTCACATGCTATAAAGGCCATAGTTGGATTGAATTATGCTGGAAATAATTCTAGACTCAAGTAGAATTGAAGTTGAAGCAATAATAATTGATTTACAGGCACTGGACTACATGATACCAGAACTTTGCTACGTTTCTGTGTTTGTAAATGTTGTTTACTGTTTGTGTTAGCAATTAAACTGAAGTGTTCACTTTTCGTAAGTGCTATTAGCGAATTCAATAGTTTCTTTGTTTTCACCGCTTGCAATAAAAGTTATACCATCGCACTAACAATAACAAAGGAATATTGAATAAAACTAACATGTACTTATTAATACGTGAAGTAAAAGCTTTGTACAATTAGTAGGATTTCAGAAGGCAAAAAAAGTCAAATGAATTAAGATTGAAATTTGACATACTTGGCAACCACTAAGTTCATTATAAACTTACATCACATCCTAAAACTAAAAGGGATCTAATTCAATTTTTTATGTAACTGAAATATTATTATGGTTAAAAAAATATTTGTTTCTAATCAAATTTACGTAAAGTATCACTATTCATTGAAAATCTCACTCTTTATCTGTACAAAAAAAATATAAAATCAAAGTATCGTTAATGATTTCGCCTTTCACTAAATGCGTCTGACATAACATCTGCTCTTACCAAAAAAGTATTTTTATTATTTTTTATTTCTTTCGATTTTTTGTCAGATAGCTGATAATATAAGAAACAAATTAGGATATATTTTTTTGGACTAGCTTTTTATCTGCGATATCACCTAGTTAAGGATATTTCGTTATATTGAGGAAATGCAGGTGAGAAATTAAAAGTTTCCGAAATTGCAGGAAATGGTTTTTATTAACAAACAAATAACAAAGTCATTAAAATTTGATAATATTGCCAGTGATGAAAAGAAGGAAGAAACAAGTCGTCTTATAAAATGTTAGTAAACAATATAGCATGGTACAACAATTTTGCTCACAAGAATTTTCTTAATTGATTTATGATTGCAATTCTATTATCATGGTTTTAATTAACTACGCTACGCTTAGTATACCTACATATATTATTATACCTGCGGTTATCGTTGTACCTTTAAAACAAAAACCCCGGGAAAAATCGCGATGCAAAGCTAGTTTAAAAAAAACGGCCAAGTGCGAGTCGGACTCGCCCATGAAGGGTTCCGTATCAGCAGGTAACATCATATAAAAGTTCTTGTAGTACGTTGTAACTTTGGTCGATGTTTTTATACTAGTGTATTGATTAATGAAAGGTAAATTGCGGTTTACGATTTATGACGTATTAAAAAAAACTACTTACCAGATCTCATTCAAACCAATTTTCGTTGGTACTTTGCATGGTAATGTACAACATATATTTTTTTTTAGTTTTATCACTCTCTTATCACATTTAGAAGTTACAGGAGGGAACACACACATTTTCCACTTTTTAAGTGTCTCTCGGTTCACAGATTACATCTACTTATACAGGATAGTTCATAAGGTTTCGGAAAAAAGCGGCTGTGACATACGGACGGACAGACATATAGACATGACGAATCTATAAGGGTTTCGTTTTTTGCCATTTGGCTACGGAACCCTAAAAAACAACCTAAGAGCCGTTCCAGAGATTAGCCGAAACAGAAAGCCCCATATTTTCGTTGAAAGTTGAAATGTAAGAACCGTATTTTTACTACATCATATGAATTTATTAAAAAGATATTAATTGTAAATGACGAACAGACACTTTGATTTTATTTATATGTATAGATAACAAACGTACTAACATAAAACGCCTATATTAACTAAATCCTGGTACAAAGCTAAATATTCAAATTTTTAAACGCGGAAAACTGCATTAAATTAAATTTGAATATCAGAAAAGTGACAAACAAGATCTTAATAAGCGTAATCATTTTGGGGAGTAACGGCGTATTTAGATAAGACGTGAATGAGCCAAGTGAGGGTCCCATGGGGGCGTCGCTTATGGAAATTTGCAACATTCGCGATATAGACCCAAATTGACATCTTGATATTCGCTAGTGGTGTGTCTTTTACTCGCTCCAATTTACGTTTATTTCGTTAGTTCTACTAATAATAGAAACTTTAATTTGTATGAAATATATTAAAGAATACAAAGTGTCACCACCCCTATTATTCATTCCATGGGTGTCGTAAGAGGCGACTAAAGGAACAAAATAAGCAGCTAACATCACTGCCAAGAGAAGGAAAACTTGAAACCAACCCTTTACCAACCCGTCTGGCCAGCGTGGTATAGTAGGCCAAAACCTCCTTTCTAAGGAGAGGCCTATGTCTAGCAGTGGACTGTTAAAGGCTGTTGATGATGTGATGATATTAAAGATTATTTTGATAGAACTATTTTCAATCAAGAGATAATGTCTATTACACCTTAAACAAATTATAAACGTAATTTGAACTCACAGTTTTCCACTAAATGTCTCTGTATAATATAAATATACCTATGTGGAGGAACGGTTGTCGTGTCCTTCCAACGCAAAGGGAGGATCCTCCTACCAGACGAGCTGATCATGCCTGGAGAGCCATGGCCCCACGGTCGATATTGGGATATTGTATGTATGCTAATCGGCGCGAGAATTTCTCTATCGCGATTCAAGATTAGTAGTTACTCCGTATAGTTCGTATCGTGTTTTTCTTTGTGGTTCAGTGTTTCTTGGGTAGATGGTGCTGTTGTATGTTTTCGTCGCGTTATTTGTCAAAAATCAATTTTAATATTTTTTGTCTGTTTGTCTAATCTCTGTCACGACTGGACTTATTTTGATAGTACTTACTCTAGCAGATAGCTGATAATATAAATTCGCCGGTACCACCATATCAAATGCGGGAAAAACCGTAGGGCATAGCTAGTTTTCAGTGAAAGGGAACTTCTTTTTTACTAACATCAGTGATTAATTTGACACTGACAAAAGCATTCCTACATTTTAAATCAATAATCCCACGTCACTACTAAATCGCTGAACCAATTCTAATGATTTAATCATCATCCTTTGTAAGTCATCTTCTTTTTCCTAGCCTTATTAGCCTTATAACCCAAAATTATTTGGGGTAGACTACTAGTTCAACCGGTTTTACCTGAATATCAGTTTTTCCACGGAGCGACTGGCATCGGACCTCCGCAACCATAAGGGAGAACTGAAATTCGAACTTTGAACTAGTTGTCAATAAATTTGAGGGCACTGACTTCAACGATTGCCATCGATATTCATGACAACCGGGACCGACGGCCTTACATGCTCTCGGAGGCACGGGTGTGAATCACCGCCAAACTTTTGGAAGTTTGGCGGTGATTCACACCCGTGCTGCTATTTATGTTAGGAAATTCATAAATAGCAGCCCGGAGTTTGGACTCCGGGCTGCTATTTATGAATTTCCTAAGAAAAACCCGAAAATAATTTTTTGAACGACTCGGGATTTGAACCCTCTTGATTAGCAGTCGCATACGCTATCCACTAGACCGATGAAGCAGTTAGTAAGTACGCCACCATTCATTAAATATAATATTTTAAAACATGCTGTACCCAAAAATACAGTTGCGATTCCAAACTGCAGCACAAATCACACCCTGGCTTGGTGAATTACGGCTGTAGCCGGTCAGTGAGCGCATTGGCTGTGGAATTACAGCTGTATCGCACATTAGTCACCCGGACAAAGGACGGATTGGCCGACATAGTAATTTGTCTGCGACATCGGTGATGTGTGGTAAATAACTACATAGCTTCAACAATACCGTAGGTGAGAAAGGCTATGGTGTATCGACTTCCCAATTATAGGTGATGGTTATATATATATTTTGTATTTCGGACATCTGTCACCCAACGCCATCTAGATGGCATTGGGTGTCAGATCTTAGTTTGGGACTTGTAGTTTAAGCTAACTAAGTCGAGCTTATACTACGAATACTAGATAGTTGATATAATGCATTTTTACTTTTTTGCAAATACATTCATATTAGATATAGGAAACACCCAAACTTTAAAACAAGTATTTGCAGATTATACAAACATTTACTCTGACCCAGAAATCGAACCGGAGACCAGAGTGGCATACGCTACCACTATCCTACCGAGGCAGTCAAAGTTAGAAAGACCTTACATGGGTAAGCCAATTAATTCAACATATTTTTTAAAAGACTACTACCACATTCGGTTTATACTCCTGTGTTGCGGGGGAGTTTACAAAGTTACAAAGAGAACACAAAGGGCAACCTATGTATATTACTATGTACTAAATCCAACATAAGACATTCCTATTTACTAGTCCCGTCCGAGGTGGAAGAGAGCCTGCTGATCTATAATACAGGTTTTGTTTGAAACCTAGCATAGACACCAGCTCTCACAAAGGTTATTTGAAGATATAATATATACAAAATATGTATTGTCTAAATGTAAGAAAAATTGAAATTTGTAAAAGCTTTTGTGGAGAAATAAATAATAATTATTATTATTATTAACCAATCTCAGAACAACAATTTTTAGATAATACAAAATGTTGTCCTATGTAGTAATTGAATCCACAACATGGCGTAGTAGACACCGGCTTGTCTACTACATATAAAACCTACCTGTAAACTTGTGGAGGACCGGATATTATGTCCTTCTAACACAAAAGGAGGATTCTCGAATCAGGCGAAGTGATCATGCCTGGCTGCGTCCTAACAATTGTTATTGGTCAATTATATATGTGTTAATTGGCGTGAAAATTTCTATGTCGTGATACAGGATTAGCCTTTGGTTTGGTGTATTTCGGGAGATGGCACTGTAGTATGCCTTTGTTTGTGCTGTATATAGAAGTCACTACCTCAACGCGACTTGGCACACGTGGAGTTAGCTATTTATATAATAATATAATAATTCTTATACTTAAATATTATTTCAAATCCTTCTGTCATTATTACTTTAACTTCGATAACATTGGACTTTCTTACAAACTACCATCCCCCTTTAACCTCAAAGAGGTTGATTTCTAAAGATATATTTTTAGTACACTCAGTCTCTTACTTCAAAACAGTACTTTCAACCTCCGTTTTACCCCCTTAGGGGTGGAATTTCGTAAAATCCTTTAATAGCGGATTTCTATACCCTTTAAGGAACTTACCTGCTAAAACTAGTAAAAAACATCTTACGTAGGAAATAATTGGGTCACCAATTACAATACATATTTCGGTACCTTTTCTACTTCAGTATTTGTTATACCTAACAAAAACTTCAATGAATGGCTACCTAGAGAAAACAATGGCCTACAGTCTATTTTAGTCGACAATATCACTCAAAAAAGGTCCAAGACTATTAAGACTAAAACTCATTAACATCGTTCAGCTAAAAAGATAGCTTATAATAAATTTATGGCCACCCTTGTACCTCTCTACATTGTCGCATATATAATCACTTTCACAGAATTATGGTGTCCCCTCGTCTAAATTATTAATGGCGTGAGAAAGAGTGAACAGAATTAACTCTCCATACATGCAAAAACAAAGCCAGTTTATTTAATAAACAACCTAAAAGCACAAAGGGAATGTATTCTTGTTACGAAGGGACACAATTATTTTTTTAAACAATAATGTCTGCCTGAATAAAGAATAATTGATTGTTATAGCAACGGATTCTCAGTCTTGTAACAATGAAGGTTCTGTGATAATTATGCGCGTATTAGCGTAAATAACGTTTTGAGACTGAAAAATGTCACACAAACACATTTTAGACTCACATTTGAAAACAATTTTGTCACTAGGAACTCACTCATAACAATTAAAACAAAAGATTCAAGATTCCACACACACAAATATATTCTGTTTCATAACACTGTAAAGCATATGCTCATTTAGGGCCACAGCACACTAGCTACTTTTAGCATCGGCGATCGGCAATTTTGCGACTGCATCGATGCTGCATCGCGTTTTAGCGACTTTCTGCGTTCGATCGCGGTATTAAAATCGCGCGTCATGTCGGAATTCGTGACTTTCTGCGTTCGAACGCGGTATCGGAAACGCGCGTTTTAGTGACTGCTCAGATGCCTGGATCGCGTCGGCTGTTGTGTTGTCTATAATTTTCCGACGCCAAATCGAAGCTATTGGCATCTGAATGTGTGCGGAGAGTAGCGTTCAGTTGCTGTGTCGCGCTTCTAAAAAGCGACTCAATCTCCGCGTTTTTTTTTTCATTTTTAATTGTGCGGTGTGGAACGTTCGGTCGCAGTATTTGCTTCTAAAAAGCGACTATTTGATGATCGTCGATGCTAAAAGTAGCTAGTGTGCTGTGGCCCTTAGACTTATACTTTGACTCAGAGAAACGCCTGCGTAGGGCTACTACTATGATTTCTCACAACAAAAGCTTATCCCTTCTAATATTATAAATGCGAAAGCAACCCTGTCTGTCTGTCTGTTACGTTTTCACGCCTAAACCGCTTAACTGATTTTGATGAATTTTGGTACTCAAATAGTTTAGTACCTGAGAAAGGACATAGGCTACTTTTAACCGCGATAACCGACATAGTCGCGGGCGGAGCCGCTAGCTAAAGCTAGTATGTTAATAAATAATAAAAATGTATTATTCATTTTTGAATAAAAGTGAGGCTAGTCATAATTATTTCGTTTTGATGTCCATTACTTTTGTTAGAATTCTGGAGATTTTCGATTCCTTACAGAATAACTCAACTACGGTTTTACTGACCCTGGCGAAATTTATACGTGTGATGCCTCAAAGGTGTCAGTTTTCACCATTAATTCAGATTCAGAGACACTTCATTAACATCATAAACAGACCTCAAAGTACACCGCTTTAAATAAAGTAGGGAGATTTAGGGCTTTAGATTAACTCCTTACTAGAAATAATAGCCAATAGTCTGTCAGATCCGTTAAGTCGGTACTGTGTGAAATGCCTTGCCACTGTTTGCCTCCAACTGATTCAGAACATGGCAATGCCATCCTAAACTTAGCTAAGCCCGGATTGCGGTTTGAAGTCGTCCTGTACATAAACAGACAAGGAAATGCATCTAGGGAGTCAGTCGTAATCGGACTTCGGATTTTGTGTTTTGTTTTAAACATCTGAACATGTAATTAACGAAGAATTAATGACAAAGAAATTAATCAGTACGTTAATTTTTGTGTTCATTGTCCATACTAATATTCTCTGTATACAGTATCTCTGTGTGTCTGTCTATCTGTTACGATTTCACGGCCAAACCACTGCACCCATTTGAATGTAATTCTGCATGGACATATTTTGATTCTTGAAAACTGAGAGATACAAAGAGATAGTTTGTATAAATTTAGTAATAGCAAATATCAAGTTTCCTAGAATTAAAGACAAATTTCAGTATCAGATTCTTAGTAAAAGAAACTAATCTGATGTAGGCAAGCGAATATTACTAACTAACATCGTGAATGAATCTTTTTCAAGTAATTTTAAGCTAAATTTTAAGTAGAATCTGTGACTGTCTTGATATAAAGTTTAAACAACCATAGAAAAGTTTTTTAAGTTATTTTTTTTATGTAGTGAAAGTTAAGGGAATAATCATCATTAGAAGAAGTTGTTTCTATGATAATCATCATCATCATCATCAACAACCCGTAACGTTCCAACGGTTGGGCTTGGGTCTCCTCTCAGGAGAGGGTAAAGGCCAGGCGCTCCCCCCCCCACTCTGGCTGAGTGCAGGTTGAGGACTGTCAAGACGCGTTGTGGCTACGTAATCTTGCCGTTGGATGTTTTAAACCGCCCGAAGGCCTCCGACTACGCTTCACGGCTAGCTTAAAGTAACCTCCGTATCACGGAAATGATCATAATATATCATGCCACAAACTCTCATACATCTAGGTACTGACCGCGACGTTGTTGCTCACAATCACCTAAGGCCACTGGTGATTGATTCCAATCACCTAAAGCCACTCGGGTATGAGTGCTTTCACTTGCCTCTTGTCCATAATCAGCACAAACATACCTTTTTCGGTGTTATGGGAGCAGTATAGACTAAGGGCACGATCCAATCTCATATCCACGAACAGATTCTCTTCATTTTATAGCCCTTAAAGCGTTTTTCTCAAAAGCTATCTTTCTAAAGTTCGACACAGTACGCAGCCGTTATTAGGATTAATGGGAGTGACTTTGCTATCTGCAGAACATTCATTGTGCTCTAACAAATCGCTCTTAGTACCTCGGGCTCTATTGTCGAACGAGGAACGATAAATTGACGTATATCTCCACTTCCTTTTTGTATATTAGTGTCATTACACTTTAAGAGTCATTCCGTATGAGTTTTATCACATGGGATCTGATTCTAATTTTTTCATTATTGGCGTCTTTTGAGACTAAGTCGAGGTTTAGGCCTACTATTATACTACGCTGGCTAAAGGTGTTAGTGAAAAGTTTGTTTCAAAATTTTTACGTAATTTGCTCCCTCAATCGGTCTGACATCTAGATGAAAAAAGGTGGTGACACTCTGTATTCTTAATCCGTCACCGTACTTAAAACAATTATACGTATGATAGGTATTCTCCTTAACGAATTTAACTACAGCGTCCAGACTCAAGGGAAACCGGTCAACTACACATTATATTTTGCAATGGATAAATATGTGTGCAAACACAGGTGCTCACTTTGTTTCTTTGCTCTTATAATCTGAAGGGACCGCTGTTTGATACGACCGGAGATAGATTAGGCGTATGACCGACGGCGTTAAATGCCATCTGAGGCACGGTAGATCCTCTTTGACCCCAAACTTCCTAACTCCGTGCTATTAATAAGTGATTCTCCAATCAGAAAAACTCAATAACACTTTTTGACCTGACGGCTACTAGTTCAATCGGTTTTATTTGAATATCAGTTTTTCCACGGAGCCACTGGCATCAGACCTAAGCAACCCTAAGGGAGGACTGAAATTCGAAGGTTGAACTAGTTCCCAATAACGATTTCCATATAAGTTTGTGACAACCGAGACCAACGGCTTTACATACTCTCAGAGGCACGGGTGTGAATGACCGCCAAACTTCCAAACTCCGGGCTGCTATTAGGAATTTCCTGACAGAAAAACCCAAAAACGTTTATGGCCCGACCCGGGATTTGAACCCGAAACCTCTTAATTAGCAGCCGCATACGCTATCATCTAGACCAACGAGGCAGTGACCTAACGTGATAATTATATTTAACTAGCTGACCCGACAGACATTGCCCTGTCTTAATTTTCTAATTTTCCGCGCAGTTTTTTAAATTTTTTCTCCTGACAATAACAAACACAATAAAAAGAAAAAAGTGAAATCGGTCCAGCCGTTCACGCGTGATGGCGTGACCAAGGGAAATAGGGATTCATTTTTATGTTTATGGATAGATTATTTTATGTATTATTAGAATTTTGTTAACGACTATACCTAGTTGGAGTCAGTCGGGCGTGTATGATATACTACAACATAATATTATATTATAGTAACGAGGACCCGATAAAATGTGTATTATCGATCTATTGTAGTAATAATAATACACTCTAATTGGCTAACTATATCTAAAGATATCTAGTCGTATATGTTGAACGTTTACACATGAATGAACTATATCTGTTTAGGTTATTTTGATATACGTAAATATTTCGGCCATCCGACACACAACGCTATCCAGGCTCAAAATTAAACAAAATTACTATGCATATTTATGTAGTTATTTGTAAATATATTCAATTTTTAAGGATTTTAACACTTTATTTACAATTTATTTACAATATTAACTCAAAGAATATAGACAATATTTACATACAATCGTCAATGTATGCACTAAATGCCTGATAAATATTTATCTACATTTGATAAAAAACATAGGTATATATTATACATGGTAAACACCCAAACTCCAAAACAATTATTTGCATATCATACAAACATTTGGTCCAACACGGAATCGAACAGGAGATCTCATGCACAACAGTGGCATACGCTGACGTTGGGCCTCGGAAGCAGTCTTATGAAATTTATACCTGCAAATTAATAAATTTGAGTGCCTGTTTATAATTTTAAATTAACAATTTTTCTCTATAGGCATATGAAAGTATACAGACAGTTACGTCAAAAATGCAATTAAACAAATGTTTCTCTCCGTTTGCTCGTTCCGGTTAATCTCTGGAACGTCTGAACGATTGTGACGGGTCTTTCAATGGCAGATATTTAGTAATGTAATGAATAATTTAGGCTATTTTTTTCAGACTAACTTTGCTCCACGGTGTTATCCGCAGTTTAAAATAACAGCCGTTAACTAGTCTTACTTAAAGTTTTGTAAACAAAATAATGTCGTATCTCCTAGATACATATGTTCTCGCTGTGCTGTGCCAATTTACCAGCCCTACAGATCAGGGCCTCAACCGCGTGACATAAGCCCCAGTACACACAAGTATCGTTCCGAAACTTTTCAGGCAACGGGATTTGCGGGGATTCCACATTTATCCGTTTTTCACGGTTGCCGCTCCATGCGCGATAAACCGTCCAAGGTAAGCTTTAATATTTATCGTCCTCTCTTAAAGAATAGGTTTCCACACTCTGATACTGTAAGCTTCAAACGCTTATGTATTTTGTTCTATAAATTATGCAATGGAAATTGAATTTTGTTACAGTTTCCGCAAAGTCTAATATTCAATATATATTTTACTGCCTATTTGAAACCTTCTAGTTTTACTACATCTTTATAGTGTATTCGGTTTTATTTAAACTCTAAAACGGTAAACACATATTTGAATTCATTGATTTATTGTTGCTATTCTATCGAAACGTCGTTATTTGCTATACACTGTTTAGTTCTACAATTTTGTGATTGACAACTCCTTATAAGCAAATAATATATAGATACTTTTAAGGGTTAAATAATATATGCATGCGTGTTCGTGTATGTCTTCGTAAGTTGTATAGGTATACCTGTATTTTATCTCATGACAACCTGTTTTGTCTACGCGTAAGTTTTGTTCATATTAATTTTATAAATCTGATAGTAGCTCTGTCTGTTTACGCTTTAACGGGATGCCACTGCACTAATATCAATAATATATTTAGAAATACTGACAACAATATTGAGAAATGAGAATTCAAAATAGTTTACTTCTTAGCGCGATAACCGGCAAACATTCGACGGATCTGCGAGCAAAGGCTGTTAAAGAAATAGAAGACATAACGAAGTAAGTTAGTGTTATTCAATTTACTATTAATAATTCAACTCTATATAAGTACATAATATGTTAAAGTTATAAAATTCAAAACAAATAAATCATTAAAAGAGTTATCACAAATGTTCTCAATCTAATATATTTCAATTACTAATACTTAACTTAGTTAGACTCTCCAAGAATTTTTAATTTACCGCCTAAGAACAACAAAGGCAGTAACAATTTAAGCTTTCTTACAAAACACGCGTTTGTATTCTAACGGGTAATATATTTACGTTAAACTTCATTGATCTCTTTGATCTGCTTTTGCTTTTAACAAATTATTCTCCGGCATGTAAAGGCAAATTTATTTCGTATAATAAAAGCTGAAATTATAAATGTTTACATTGAAAACGTTTAAGATGAGTGTGGAGAAAGCAAATAGTTTGCTGCATAATTATTGCCACTCAAGAGAAATTTTGCATTAGTGAATATATGCTGCTTTTAATTTGTCACTTTTACAATCATAAATAAATTTATACATGTATATATATATATATATATATATATATATATATATATATATATATATATATACAGCAATTCATTTATATATATATATATATATAAATGAATTGCTGTTCGTTAGTCTCGCTAAAACTTGAGAACGGCTGGACCGATTTGGCTAATTTTGGTCTTGAATTAATTGTGGAAGTCCAGAGAAGGTTTAAAAGGTGAATATATATAAATGAATTGCTTTTTTTATTAATTATTTAACTATCCTTTTGTTTGCTTCAAATTTATTTTATATAAAAGTTTAGGTCTTCTATTTATCGATTGAGACAGTACGAAGCCTGCCGGGTCAGCTAGTTAATAATAAAATTAAGTCTTAAGACAACCGCACACGTGCACTGTACTTACGATTCTTGAACTGTATGTGTCCGCGTGGTGAACTGTCCGTGTGGTGACGGATTAAGAATAGAATACAGAGTGTCACCATCCTATTCATCCCGCGGGTGTCGTAAAAGGCAACTAAGGGATAAACTACGCAAGACAACATCAATGCAAAGAGAAGGAAAACTTGAAACCAACCCTATGCCAACCCGTCTGGCCAGCGTGGTATAGTAGGCCAATACCTCATTTTCAAGAAGAGGCCTATGTCCAGCAGTGGACTGTTAAAGGCTGATGATGATGATGTGTCTGCGTGTGTGAAAGTATGAGATAAGCCCTTACCAAGAAAGTAAAAAAGTTTAAAGATTATAGTCCGATTACGTAAAAACTTTTTATAAAATGTATACAGCAATCGGTACCATTATTACAAAGCCATGGAAACCTCATTAATTAAAATAGGTTGAGAAACATAGGCATTGCGACGGAACATAAAAACATACATAGACTCCCAAAATTACCCTTCCTTTTCCTTTTGCCGTAGTAAAATATTTAAGAATTACTCCAGAGACGCTAGAATCTTGTAACCATGAATCATTATTTTTCTGCTATATGGCAATATAAATAGATTGGCATTTTAATTTTCTTCTGCGACATGAGAACGATGCCTTAATTAATTTCTTCTCATGTTTAGGGATCAAATATTTTACTCGGGTAACTGGGGTCATTACATTGTAAAGTTCATTGAGTACTTAGGGGATGAAGGATACGTTTATATTTAACAGTCCGAAACAATTTGCGATAAAACGTGTAAGAAATACATGGATTAAGATCTTTATTACCTCATAAGAATTCGCAATTAATTTACTAAGAAACAAATATTAATAATATAAGCTTACAAGAGTGTCCAAATATGTAATTATTTATTACTTCATCAGCAATCCATGTCTCACTGCTGGGATCAGATCTCCAGAGAGGGTTAAAGTCTTAAGACCCACGCATATAGCCCGGCAAGAGAACGTTTTACTTACATAATGTGGGAAATAGAACTGATGACTGTTTTGATTCCTTAGTTGTAGTAAAATAAAATTTTGTGTGTAGTAAAATATTCTAGCCAAAAAAAATATAAATAAATAAATATTTCGGACATCATACACACAACTTCATCTAGTCCCAAACTAAGCAGAGCTTGTATTATGGCTATACTGAAAACTGGTATAAAAACGTAAACATACTTTTTTTATAAATACATACATATTATTATACATAGAAAACGCCATATACCAGACGACTCCGAACAAATATTTGTGGATCACACAAATATTGGGTACGACCCGGGAATCGAACCCGAAACCTATTGATAAGCAGCCGCATACACTAACCACTAGAACAACAAGGCAGTCAAAAAATAGCAGATAAATAGTATTAATAATACTAAGACATGTGCTGTGAAAATTCTCACTTTTATACGCGTGTGAAAATTCAAAATAATCAACACTATAGTGTAAGGTTATAAGCTTCTGGTTTTGCTGAAAGTTTCCCCGCAAAGCAAACGAAATACCTGGTAATGATATGTGCATTATGCAGAGATTCATCAACGTGGAGTGCAAGCCAACACTGGTTTATAAGTAATCTTGTTTGTGCTCGGTAAGCAATATAGATGGTATAGTTTTGGATATGGAACATTTTAGTCTTGATTATATTTGCTTTTCGAGAGTAAACTGAGCTTCAATCAATCAACAACCCGTAATGTCCCACTACTGGGCTTAAGTCTCCACTTAAGAGAGGGTTAAAGTCATATGTCCCCGCCCTGGCCTAGTGCGGGTTGGGTACTGGCGAGAGAACGTTGTGGCTACGTAAATCTAGCCGTTGGATGTTATTAATTGTTAAAGCAAGCAAGGAAAAACAAAAGCTGTGTATAGTACAAAGATTCACAAAGACGTCGAGACGTTGTCTTTGCGCTTTTGCTACTCAAACGATCTCCAATATCATCGGCTTGGTGCATGCGTTACTCTGGAGTTTTGTTACTCAAACGCTCACAAATTCTAAGACAAAGTTTCACTTGTGCCGAAGTCTCATTAAATACAGGCTTCTAAATGACGTTGTTCACGCTGTATTTTTGTAATGTGATAACATTACTGTACTGTACTGTAACTGTCGAAATAAATAATTAATAATTTCTATTATGTGTGCAGTTTTGTTACATATTTTTGAGGCAAAACATTCTCAATCCTTTATATCCTGGGGGTATTATGCTATTGATCTTCCCAATATTTATGGATCTTATTTTAGCACAAGCGATAAGTAATATTACTCGAAAAATATATACTTTGATGGCGTGATCATTTTTTAATTTGTAATATATTTCTAATTTCAAAATTGGTTGTCATACGGGTAAAATTATATAGTACCCACTAAGAAATGTATTATTGGTAATTTCTAAAAAAAATTGTTTAGCTGCTACAACTTCAATATTGTGGCCCTTAAAAGTTTTAAAATACCAAATAAATAATATCCGCTGAAACAAAACCATTTTACATTCGTAAAAACGAAAATAAAATATTTGTATCCACAAACGAATAAATGTTTAAATTGCATTATGTTAGTGTATTTCCCTAGAGTGAAGACAGTGGCGAGAAGCAAATTTAACTTCAACTATACCTGGCCACGGGGCTCCAAGTTTAATAGAAAAAAGTTTGGACAAGTGGTGTTGGCAAAGCGATTTGTCATGGTGAGCTGACGGAGCGGTAAAAGGAACCTGAGGGATATAATGGGGATACCGAAAATGAATAAGTTTCTCTAGTAGCGGTTGAATGGTTCAACTTGTTTTTTATCTCCTAAGTCGAATAGTTGGACTAAATGATGAACTCAAAGTTTTTATTATGAAATAAACATACGAGCAATGCGGTAGAGAGTAACCATTCCTCTCTGTCAAAGCATAAACCCAAATGGGCATATGCATTACACTATTAAGATACAGAATGTGTATATGTGTGTGCGATATTTTAAAGTTTTTATTTTAAATGTAGTGTGAGTTTATAGTGATAGGCGATTGTTTTTGTATGCGAGTTTAATATGTGATGATTTCCCCCCACAGAATAGAGATGGACTGTTTTGTTTCGAAAAAGACGTTATGGCTACTCTCCTCCGGTTCGCAGGCAAGTATTGCTCTATAGCAGTAAAGACTGAATGGTTAATAGTTTAACTAAATTTGGCAAAGAAATAATGCCTATTGACATTTGTGTTACTGCCCTTAGACAACTTTTCTTCCAGTATCCGTTCCCTCCTCCACTTCATAAGTATGTCTTCATACTCAATTAGAAAAGTACATCATGATCATCATAGAAAGACGTCTACTGCTGAACAAAAGCCTTCCCTAAGGTTCCCCAAAACAACTGGCTCTGGGTTTCTCCAACAGATTTTGCCACCGGTATTCCCCAAACTGCAAAAACATTCGCGTATTTATTTGTACATAGTATATATTGTACAATATATATGTGAATATTGCATACTTAATGTTGAGATAAAGTTACAGCTTTTTATGTATAAATTTTCAATACACTGTTAATTCCTTTGGGGACAGAGAGTAATGTTTCGTAATATAACGGCAAAGAGTAACCTATAGTTTTTTTGCAGTTTTTTACTGCATTACTGGAATCATTAATGTAACGTTTCAACAATGTCGGAAAAGACATACTTGTTATATAAACTTTTAATTTGATTTGATTTGAAGAAAGTTAAGAAAACAGTTATATTTAAATTGTTATTTTTATTTTAAAGTATAAATATATTTAGTTATAAATAGAAAGACTTTAGTTTGAAGTATGCTTGAAATTTTTTAATAATTGAGCTGAAATTGTAACTCTATGAGATTGATTTTAAATTTGTTTTTCGTTGATTTTTTTGCTTATTTCTTGTCAAAACATATCCTATGTCTCATATTGGTGTGTGATAGGATACAGCAGCCAGCTAAACATTTTCAAATGAGCCAAGGCATGAAGTTGCTTCACGTAGCTCAAAAATACTAATTAGATACGTGAAGGTGCTAGAAAGCTAAATTCATTTGTCACACCATGAGTTTGCACACACACGGCTCATAAGAGAAATAAATTTCAATTCACATATAATAACATTAGGTGAGAGATTTCTTTGATCTTCTCTTAAGACCCAGAAATTACTAAATTGATTTAGATAATTCTGTAAACTTGTAAGCTACTACTATATATATAAAATGAAAGAAATTGAAGCGTTTGTTTGTAATTTAAAATTAACAACTTTTAAATAACTCTTTTTTTTTCTGTCTGACGATTTGTTCCGGCTAATCTCTGGAACGGCTAAGTGGAAAATAATAAATAAATAAATATTTTGGACATCTGACACACAACATCATCTAGTCCTAAGCTAAGCAGAGCTTGTGTTATGGGTACTAGACAACTGATATAAATACATAAACATACTTTTTTTTTTGTAAATACATACATATTATACATAGAAAACACCCAGACTCCGAAACAAATATTTGTGAATCACACAAATAATATTTGGTCCGACTCGGGAATCGAACCCGAGACCTCTTGATCAGCAGCCGCATACGCTAACCACTAGACCAACGAGGCAGCAAATAGCTGAAGATGTAAGAAGTAACTACTTTTTAAGACTAGCTTCAACTCACGGTATTACCTGCATTTGTTATTGTTAAAATATAAAAACAACCCCGTATAACAACACAGTATAAGGTTTATTTTAAGACTTTGCTTCTTCGCTTTTGCAGTGATATTGTACTGCATAGTTGGCTTTCCCTTATGACACCCGTGAGAGAAATAGTACAAATATAAGTTTTTTAATACATTAGGTTTAATCATTTACAACAAGAAAATACAATATACAATTGATATGAAACGATCATGACAGCAGTAGTATAAAATTGTGTCGCGGTCATTGTACAATATCGGTACAAAGTGCCTTGAATCCAGTGATACCCGTTTAAAGAAAACATCAGTACCTCAGAGCGAGATATTTATTAAACATAAGGTGAAGCTTATATACAATGGTTGTTGGCCAACGATAGTGCGATTCAATTTGACACTAACGCCATCTAGGGCCGAACACGACAAATTATTTACTTATTACTACTAACCTATTTTATTTTACAATGTTAACCTGGTTTATACTATAAATATTATCTTGTTTATTAAATACTGAACATTCCGCCCACCAAAAGGATTATTTCCTTTTATACCGCCCACCATGAACAAACTCAATTAATAAGAACAATGGACTGTATATAAATTTTAGCTAAATTACAGGGACGGTATCATTGGACGTGTACAGATAACAATTGATTCAATAAAATTTAAACCTTTCACAAAAACAAAAACTTGACCGATTGATCGCTTGCTAAACAAACATAACATTAAACACTATTCTAAATAACTATATCTAAATCAACTCATATTAAACAATTTTGTTTGGTGACTACTGGGTCGTGGGAAGTAAACATAACTTCGAAGTTGGACGTTTGATGGTAGTACCCTTGCAACGTATAGTGACAACGCGAGTGATATTATCCTTTCCTGGGTGGACCTCAACGACTCTGCCATATAACCATTTTGCCGGAGGTAAGTTATCTTCCTTCACTAAAACTATGTCATCGATTTTAAAATCCGTGGATCGTACCGCCCACTTATGCCTTTGGAAGAAATGTGTAAGGTATTCATTCTTCCATCTGTGCCAGAAACCTTGCACCATACGCTGCGTCAATTGCCACCTGCGTAATGTACTTACCGTGGCGTCCTCGTAATTATAATCTGGCGCTATCACCAATGGTTGACCCACTAAGAAATGTCCAGGGGTTAACGGTGTAGGATTCTCCAGATCACTGCTGCTTTGGGACAGCGGTCGCGAATTGAGACATGCTTCAATTTGAGACAGAACCGTGGACATTTCCTCAAAGGTAAGTGTCGAGTCTCCGATTGTTCGTTTCAAGTGATGTTTCACACTTTTAATCCCTGCTTCCCACAGTCCACCATGATTTGGAGCATGGGGAGGAATAAAATGCCACTCCGTTTGTGAATCTGCGAGAACTGATGCTATGGTTTGGAATGTCGAGTTTTGTTGAGAAAACAGAACTCGCAACTCTTTGGCAGCTCCGACGAAATTAGTACCATTGTCGCTCCAAATATGGCGACAATGACCGCGTCGAGCAACAAAGCGTCGAAATGCTGCCAAAAATCCTTCAGTTGTCAAATCAGAAACAGCTTCAATGTGTACAGCGCGGGTGGCCATACACACAAATAGGCAGATATATCCCTTATACGATCGCTGTCCACGTCCCTTTGAGCACCTTATGTTGATGGGTCCCGCATAGTCGACGCCAGTGTTATAAAACGGCTTACTGGGGGTCACCCTGCACGATGGAAGCTCTCCCATCAACTGATGTTTGGTAGTAGCAGCATAGCGAATACAGGGAACACAACCGTGTATGTGTGCTCGTACCAGATTTTTCACACGACTGATCCAGTATTTGGTGCGTATAAAGTTAAGCACCAACTGTTGACCTCCATGAAACGTTCTTTCATGCGCGTCGGCTACAATTAACTTAGCCAAGCTTGAGTCATGAGGTATAACAATTGGATGCTTTGTATCATCAGGTAGTTCAGAGCAACGCAGCCTACCCCCAACGCGTAATAGCTTGCTGTCGTTATCAACAAAGATGTTCAACTTATATAAGACACTTTTCTTGTCTATTGGTCTATTGTTTTTTAGGGCTACAATTTCTGCCTGAAACCATTGCTGCTGACTTTGCCCAATGCAAAAATGCAATGCTTCCCGTAGTTCCATTACTGATAGGTAAGGTGTTAAGGTAATATTATTTCTACGACGTCTGGTTGACTGTACAAATCTTTTACACAAAGCCACAACCCTTACTAGTTTTCTTAGCGATGAAAATCTAGAGCCCCAATTTTCCTCAAAATCCGTTACCAAGGTGACGGTATGAACCTTCACAGCTTTCTTTTCTTCATTGGTACGTATTGCGCTAGGCCTAGTGTATTCTACTGGATCGCTTCTTAACCATAGTGGTCCGTGTTTCCAAAGATCACTCTTGAGTAATAACGATGAAGCCAGACCGCGGGATGCGATATCTGCCGGGTTGTCTTTGGATTGGACATGAGCCCATTGCGTGTTGTCTAATAAACTGAGTATCTCTGAAGTCCGATTAGCTATGTAGGTTTTCCAACGACTTGGATGATCGTTTAACCATGCCAATACAACAGACGAATCAGTCCAAGCATGGATATTCGTCTTTGGTATGTTCATTACCTTAGCTACTTCGGTTAACAATTTCGCTACTAAAACAGACCCACACAGTTCCAAGCGAGGAATGGATATTTGTTTTATCGGAGCTACTTTGGTTTTGGCTGTAAGAAGATGAGTATGTATAGTCCCATTGAGATCGATAATTCGACTATATACTACAGCGGCATAAGCTATATTGGAAGCATCACTAAATCCGTGCAGTTCCATCACAACAGTTCCTTCCGCTTTACCAATCCACCTTGGAATGTGAAAATCAACCAATTGTTCCAGTTCTGCTCGATAATATCTCCATTCTTGTAGGAGTCCCGGTGGCAACTCATCGTCCCAGTCAATGCCAGCAATCCATAACTTCTGGATAAACACCTTAGCGGTTATGATGCACGGTGCTATCCATCCCAGTGGATCATACAGCCGGGATATTTCAGCTATCACTGTTCTTTTTGTTTCAGGTGGATCAGGCGATGACATTCTCACAGAGTAATCGAATTCATCGGTGTGTCTACTCCAGGTAAGTCCTAAAATCTTTGTCACCTTATCCATTTTTATTTCTAAATCCTTACCAGAAACTTCCTTTAACATCTCCAGTACGTGCATCCTATTACTTGTCCATTTCTGTAGCTGGAACCCTCCTTTCTCTAATAAAGCATTCATTTCGTTATAGATTTTAATTACTTCTGTTTCAGATTGGCAGCCAGTCATAAGGTCATCCATGTAAAAATCAGTCTTTACCCGGTCAACAGCCATTGGATACATTTCACCTTCATCGCTGGCAACTTGATGCAATGACTTAACGGCCAAATAGGGCGCGCTTGAAGTTCCGAAGGTGACCGTTTGAAGCCGGAACTCCTCGATCTGTTCGCTAGGATCCTCTCTCCAGACAATCCTTTGGAAATCTGTGTCTGGCCCTGCCACTTTAATTTGGCGATACATTTTTATGATATCTGCTGCCAGACAGATTGGATGTAGTCGCCATCTCATTATAATATGACGCAAGTCTGCTTGGAGAGTGGGTCCTACCATTAAGGTATCATTTAAAGAGAGCCCGTTGCTCCCTTTGCATGATGCATCATACACCACTCTCACTTTAGTGGTCAGCTTGTCTTGTCTCACCACTGCGTGATGGGGTAAGTAAACCGCATCACTATTGTTCTTGTCCGATTCGTCAGTGATTTTGTTTAAATGACCAAGCAATATATATTCCTTTATCACCTCAGAATACTGTTGTTTCAATTCATGATCCCTAGCCAACTTCCTTTCCAATCCTAGCAATCTTTTTACAGCTATATTTTTTGAATTAAGCGGCCGATCGTCTGAACGAAAAGGTAATCGAACAATGTATCGTCCATCTTCATCTCTTTTAGTTGTAGCATTGTAAAAGTCCTCACAGTACTGTTCTTCAGGGGTTAATGACTTTTTTGTCAACGATGGCTCTGCATCCAGTTCCCATAACCTTTTCAACATATCATTCTCTTCAATTTGAGCATGCATCGCAATAATCGTGTTACAGGAATTGAGAGAACCTTCTGCTCTACTAACATGGCCTGACACAATCCAACCCAAATGTGTGTCTTGTGCAACCGGAGAGCCCATGGGACTCTTAATTAATCCTACCTTCAAAATACGGCAATAGGTTTCCGCCCCTAACAATATGTCAATCTTGTTAGGTACATTAAAGTTCGGATCGGCTAAATTCATACTATGAATTTCGGGCCAATCCTGTATTTTGAACTTTGTGTCTGGCATAACTGATGTCAGTGTGCTTAACACATGCGCAGTTACTTCTAAGATAAAGGATGGGTCATGCAATGATTGTATGTTAACATTAACAACATGTCTAGAAACGACTTTGCCCTGACCGTTTCCTATACCTGCAATAGTGGTTTTCGACGCCACTCTCTTTAGACGAAGTAATTGAGCTGCAGCCTCCGTTATGAAGGACGCTTGTGATCCCTGATCCAACAATGCTCTCAACATCTGAGAGGATCCATTTAGTGATTCGGCCTTTATTAGAGCCGTGGCTAACAGAACTTGACCCTGCGCTCGTCCATTCACTAGATGGGTTGCTATATTTGAACTGACTTCTGAGGTACTCTCATGTGTGGTTGTAGTAGATTCCATTGGCATGGAAACCGCACTAGTAACACTGGGGTTCTTGGCAGGGTGCAACAGCGTGTGGTGCTTTCGCTGGCATATACGGCATTTGGAAAAAACACGGCAAACCTTGGAAGTGTGTTGACCACCCAAACAATTAAAACACACACCCAAGGATTGAGCAATATCTCGGCGCTTGTCACTATCTTCTTTACAAAACTTCTTACAGTTGCCTAATTTATGACTTTCAGAACAATGCGGACAGGTCAGACTAGTAACACCATGCATTACTTTGGCGTGAGATGTAGGAACGCCTTTCGGTTTAACTTTAGGTTCTATAAATTCTAGTGCACGAAAACGCGTCTCTATAAACTGGCAAAATTGTTTAAAGCAGGGTAAATCATCGGATGACTGACTAACATGCAGTTCCCACTGCTTCCTAGATTCTACGTCCAACTTTAAACTTACCACATATATGACAATTACATCCCACGAACTAACATCAATACCAAGATTGGTAAGCTCATGCAGGCAGTCACTAGTTACATCAAGAAGTTCCTTTAGTGCAGTTGAAGACTCCACAAGTATATTACGTTGGCTAAACAATCGCTTTAAAATACAAGTAGACATAAATTTCTTATTGTTAAACCTGTGTTCTAACATTTCCCAACACTTGTTATAATTGATATCCGTAATAGGGACATGTCTTAATAACTGCTCTGCTTCGCCTGACAATTGTGTCTTTAAATAATGAAGGCGTTGTACATTATCTAACTTTTTATTGTTGTGTACTAATGAAATAAATAAATCGCGAAATGACGACCACTCGGTATATTTCCCACTAAAAGTAGGTAAAACTATTTTTGGTAGTCTTACCACATTGTCAGGCGAGACATCACAAGTTTCTTTTTTGGAACTAGGAGCTTTTAATTGAGACAGAGCATTCTTCAGTTCTACTTTATACGTTAGGTATGTTTCGTTAACAGTTTCATAAACGTCCTCTTCAAAATAGTCGACCAATTCTGTTTCCTCACATTCGCCTACTATTGCTTCATATTTAGTAGCAAAACTCCTCCATTGGGTTTCCAATAACTCCAGGCGCGTATCCACGTAATTGTAAATTATACGTTCCTTTGGAGACTTTTTGAAGTTTACTAGCCCTTTCTCAATCTGTCCTTTGATGGCTTTCAACTGTTTTAGTTCCTTTTCCATTATGTATTCAAAGTATAGTTTAAGTGTATATCAAATTCTAAAATTTAATATTTTAAGTATGTAGGTAAATCACAAACTTTTTATAATTGCCGGGAAGAGTAAATTTTTCTAAGTCCGCTGTGATTATTCTAAGTGCCAATCGTTAATATTTTTCTAAGTGAATACAAGAGTAAATTTTTCTAAGTCCGGGCCGCTGTGATTATTCTAAGTGCCAATCTTAATATTTTTCTAAGTGTTTACAAGAGTAAATTTTTCTAAGTGTTTTTGTAACTTGTAAACCGCTCCAAAATCCAGCATGGATTCCCCGTATCTTCGTTTTTTTCGAAACTATTCTAAGTCCCAGACCACCGCCTTAATTTTTCAAAGTTCATGCATTAACTTGTATTTTTCAAAGTCTATAACACTTAGCACGATTTTAATAAACACATAAATTGTACTCACAGTTTTAAGTCCACTTTCGCACTTCACTACTCACGCAATAAGTTCAGTGTTCCACCGCTACACTCCAACTCGAAACTTCAACAGCACCAATACAATTCCGCAACACCAGGTTTTTCTTCGGTCCTCAGCAATCGTTCACACTACTAGCGCCAAGTTGCCGTCGTATTCAATAAACGTAAACATTTACTGCACTTGTTAAGGATTGTGTTCCTTCAAAAACGCCCTTCGACTCGTAAGGACCATGTACAATATCGGTACAAAGTGCCTTGAATCCAGTGATACCCGTTTAAAGAAAACATCAGTACCTCAGAGCGAGATATTTATTAAACATAAGGTGAAGCTTATATACAATGGTTGTTGGCCAACGATAGTGCGATTCAATTTGACACTAACGCCATCTAGGGCCGAACACGACAAATTATTTACTTATTACTACTAACCTATTTTATTTTACAATGTTAACCTGGTTTATACTATAAATATTATCTTGTTTATTAAATACTGAACAGTCATCAACGCCCCTCTTCAAGCAAAGAAACAATTTATTCCAGATATATTTTAAGAATACAAAACGTGATTTTTATTTATTTTACAACAATATAGAAATCTGTAGTAAGAAATGTTTTTCGGAGTTTGTATGTTTCCTATACAATTATAACAAGTATGCATTCACAAAAAAAGTCTTTAAGAATTATATCAGTAATCTCTGCTTAGTTTGAAGCTAAATGGCGTTGTGTGTCAAAAGACAAACCTATCTAAACGTAACTAATTTGTTAGCATTTCAAATATCTTGAAAGCAATTGGATTTCCTTCAAAGCCATTGTTTTACAGCACCGTTGGCACTTAATCCTTTTGTATTGTCAAGTGTTAGAACCCTTGGAGATATTAGAATTCTCGTGGCGTACTATTGGAATGTGCAATCTTTAGTTAAGAAACTTGCAGTAATCTGAGTTTATTGGTGTAGCTTTGTTGGAATACCAATAGGTATATTGTGTAACCTGTCGGTATCTTAACTCAAGAAAAAGAAACATTGTCGGTACAAATTGTACTTTAAGTTTAAGTAACTAAAATGTATAATGGTCTGAGCTACATATTTTTACGGTTACTTAATGTTGTGATTAATTTGTTTTTTATTCCCTCATAAAGGACAGGTAAGGCAAAATCTGTACATTTTTGGCTACTTTACAACCGTGGACAGTGTTAGATATATATATCTTATTAGTGTGTGTGTGTGTGTTGTATATTAGCATATTTCATAAATAGTTGGACAGTTGTTTTAATGTAGTGAGTTACCCTGCTTAGCCGTAGGTTGTGGGTTCTATTCCCGTGAAGGATAAACTGTTGTGATGGTTTAAATGACCGTTTATTCTATGCTAAAGAATAATATATCTATTGTATAAACTTTAAGATAGGGACTGGTATGTTTCATCAGCAGTCTATTAAGTTCAAAGTATATTTTGAACTTTGTACGTGTAGTGACATAATTAAAATACGAATTACCACCACATCGTGTCGTAAAACGCGACTAAGGGAACAAACTCTGTATAATAATATCAATACAAAGAAAAGGAAAATTTTATACCAACATGTACCAAACCGTCCCAAGTCAAAACAGTGTATTGTAGTAGACTAAAACTTCCTGAGGAAAATCTACCAACACAGACTCTTGATGATGGTGTTGAAAACAAGCCCTGACTGAAGATCAGACGGTTTCCGAGGAACTACAAGTAGTGTATTATTTTTCAAGTTTTAAATCCATCCCACCCGTGAGAGGGAGGTACAATGTTTTTGTTTTCGTTTTATTGGTAGTTCTGTTGGACAGTATGTCACGACAGTGTGACGTGATCTCAGGCCGTACGCTGCACTCAAGAAAACACAAAATTCAAAACTCAAGACCAACTTGTGTAACCCTCGACTTATCTCGACTCCGCTACTGTGACATGGCGGCTTGTTAACACTTAACTAAGTGGTTTGTTAGGTGCCAGTGATGATTGGTGTCTTGTATTTATGAAATAATAAATTTATTTACACCGTTAAATAGTTTTACTTGCGTATTTTCTTGAAATTTAGTCTTACCATCAATTGCCAACACAATTTTTTTCACTTTTTTGTTGACAGGGTTGGAAATCTCTTCGTATTGCGGCACGTCTGGAAAGTAGAAGTTTGTGGAGTTTTTAAAAACCAGCCGATCAAATTCCTCCTCCTGGAAGTTAACGACGAAAGATCAAGAGGTCGTTGACCAGTTAGGTGCACTGACCAGATCCAGTCTAGGAAACCAATCTACACGTTACCTACTCTTAATTTGGCCAAGGAGAGGAACAATTGGCGAGCACCGGTACGGTAGCTTGGGTTCTTATAAAATGACCTTATGCAAAAAAAGAATACATGGAAATGCTGACTTTTAAATCAACATAAGCAATACATATTTTTTTAAATGTTCTACATTTTTATTGAACATATCTGACTGACTTCAAATCCTATTCTATTTAACATCTTGAAGCTTACAATTAGTACTTGCAAAGTACAAATTGCTTACTAGGCACAATTTAAACTCACAAAAGTACGTAAATGTTACCTTTATTTTATCACCATCGGAGCTCCTTACCAAAACTTTTATCGTCCACAGTAAATACCGAGCTATTAAGTTTTACAATCACAATGGGCGTACGTGAGACCAGTGTAGACGACAACGTAACGACCGCGGAACGATCTGTTTACGTGCACGTTAACGAATACGTGTCGTGTGTCTCCTCGTAAAACGTACCTTGTATAGATTTGCCTAGCTTCCGCGGTTAGGACGTACGAAGACTCAAATATGGAGGTTACTTACATCGTAAGTGTATAAACCCATTCTTAAAAATATAAATTCGAAAGTTTCTCTATCTGTCTGTCTGTCACGCTTTCACGGCTAAGTAATTGAACTGATTTCGAAGAAATTTATAACAGAGATCCTTTGATTCTTGTGAAAGGACATAGGCTACTTTCCTCCCTTTAGCAAGTAAGTATCGCTGTTCATCAACACCGTTAAATTGAAATTCACATGCAAAAGCACTTACACGGATTTTCAAGGTAGTAGAATGGATCGGCCTGACCGCAACAGTAAATATTTAAATAAATATTTTGGACATCTGACACACAACATCATCTAGTCCCAAGCTAAGCAGAGCTTGAGTTATGGGTACTAGACAACTGATATTAATATTTTTTTTGTAAATACATACATATTATACATAGAAAATACCCAGACTCCGAAACAAATATTTCTGAATCGCACAAATAATATTTGCTCCGACCCGGGAATCAGTTGCTCTTAGGTAAGTACTACGTTCTTGCCTAAGAGCAACTTAAAATTACAGTATTTGTGCTGTCGTGTTTCTTTGATGAGTGCGAGATTAGAGGCCCACGTAGCAGCGTATTAGTAGGATCCTATAGTATGTGTCATCATACTGCATTGTCTGCATTTGCAATGAGTAAGAAGACCACTACTCAAGAGTACTCATTTCATTAGACGTAGGAGAGGTACTTTGGCAAGCCCATTGGAAAAAAAAAGCAAATAATAAGCTAAATAATGTTAAGACTGCAAAACCGCATCCACATGTTAAGGATGTTCGTGTTATGCATCCTGGTTATTGAGGATTGCAATTCGGAGAACATTTTACGACCCTCTTTACGAGACCGATACCATCTGATCATCGAGTCAGCTCTAGTTGTAGTGCACTGTATAAACGATTGTGATAACGAAGTGTCGTTTTATTTATATACCTTTAAAGCACGTCTGCACAACAAAGGGTATATTTAAAATAGGCTGGTGCCGGGCCGTTGTCAAATGCGTTGTATTTATTGTGGAATGCTATTATTACGATCTATTTTTTGTAGTTTGAGGTTCACTATGTGCCTGTTCAGAGTGAATACCTCAAGACTGTTTACTTTAACACCTTTGATGACTATAATGACTTTCGAGAAAGTCTGTAGGTAGTGCGAGTAGGTGCACATACCTTTATAAATAAGAATAATTATAGCAATTATTTCGCTTTCATACAGACTGAGTATGATAATAGTATACAGTTGTTGTTTGAAGGTTAAATTTAGAGATTGTCCCTATTATTATTATAATTTGGGAAATTAGATATTTATCAAATCCTTAGTGTTTTTCAATTTTATATATCATAATATCATTAAATGCGTAAATGGGAAACTGTAAACGACTTCACATTTTTTTAATATGTTTTGCTGCCTAATATAGGACAGACCTATATTAAGCAGCCATCATGCTAATACCAGTTGGAGCGGATTATGATTAGAAACGTGCGTCATCATCACCAACAGCCTGTAACAGTCCACTGCTAGACATAGGCCTCTCCTTAGAAAGAAGGTTTTGGCCTACTCGGTAACGCAGGCAAGACGGGTTGGTAGAGGGTTTGTTTCAAGTTTTCCTTCTCTTGACAGTGATGTTAGCTGCTTATTTTGTTCCTTTACTCGCCTCTTACGACACCAATGGAATGAATATGGATGGTGACACTTTGTATTCTTAATCCGTCACCACACGGATACAATTGGGTAGATCTGCAAAGATAATACATATTTTCGTCGAATCAAAAAAACATCTTCTGCTTACATGTATTTATAGATACATGATTTACTTATAATTTTTCGTTTACTTAGAATGGAATAAGCTATTGCGTATATTCATTATAATTTGAAAAAGACCGTTATTGAGTGAATATACTTTTCATAGAAGATTTATATAAATCAAACAAACAAATCTTACACTGATGGTGTTTAAGTGATTGGTAGCAAAAGTTTTCTGACTGTGATGGATTTAAGCTCGTTGTACCTTTTCAAAGGTAAATGTAAAAATACTGTATTATTTTTTCAATGCCTAATCCATCTATTAAGTATCACATCCCTCGTGTTGTAGCCTGTCACGAATCGTTGGCGAATGATCTCAAGTCTATTTCAATATTTTATACCTTTTTTTTATACCTTTTTATTTGTTACATATTTTTGCACTATAATGTCAGGTTTTTAAATCTATTACTCGGTTTGCTATTTTTTCAGTCCTAAAATGTGTTTCTGATGTTTATAAATTTTATAAAATGAATTGCAAAAAGTAAACATAATTTTTTGCTGAAGTTCATTACAATGATAAGTTATAGCATTTCGTTAGTAGTATATTATAATACAAATCAACCATATATATAAATAAAATTTTTAGTATTTTCAAAGAATTGAAACAGCTATATCATGCGTCCTGTAGCTTCTTAGTTTTATGATTGAAATACAATCAATACAACCTGTCAGTTTAAGAACCTGAATTAAATGAAGTTATAACGAAACTGAAGAAATGTACAAGGGCAAAAGTACTACACTATCCAAAATTCCTCCTTACTATAAACTGAAGTTGATCTTTTGATATCATTACATGATCCGATAGCGTTATCTCCACTTTGTAGTAATTTAACAATTGTTATCACAAACAATGTAATCGCTTCCTAAAGTCCCCAAAACTAAACGGTTTCGATATAGTCCACAACAGTAATCCTTTACAACTTTGTATCTGACCTATAAGGGTTAACTGTCGGCTGTTAAAACTACAGTTAACCCCTGTTAACTGTGGAATCAATAGTTACTGCTGGCTACTGTCGTTAAGACTTTACGAGTCTGTCCAATCACATGGGACATTTTAGTACGGGGCACGTTACGTTTTGATCATTTATTAGCACCTTGGGTCTGCTTAAAAGAATTTGATATGGAAGTAAGATCATCCTTTGGCACAAAATGTAATTTCTTGAAGGGCTGTCAGGGTACGCTTATAGGGTAAATATAAAAAACTGAGGCTGTAGTAGCTCAAAGAAGGACAGCTAACCGATGAGTGGGAAGAATGAGTATCATGTCTCTCCAAAATAAAGGGAAGATCCTACGACCAAACAAGGTGGTCATGTTTGGCTGGCCACAGCCCAACGGTGAATGTTGGGCAGTTGTAAATATGCTTATCGTTTCGAGAACTTATATATCTCCATTCAGGATTAGAAGTTACTCCGTGTAGTTCGTCGCTTCGAAGTTCGGTATATCTTCGATACATGGAACGGTCGTGGTTTTTGCTTGCGCTGTATGTGGAAGTCGCCACAAGTACTAAATCAACAAATATAGAGATACAAGTAAATCTTTCAAACAAAACATGGGTACACTTTAAAGATATTAATATATTTAAGCGGCTAGCCTTAAGCTAAATATCCAAGCAACTTTTTACTAACTACAAAATATTATGATAATATCCATTAATATACTATTGCAACTGTAACTTTAAGCAAACGATTAACAAGATGGCCAATACTATCAAAACATGCTGTTCTAACGTCCTTTACGTACAATAATAACACTATATTATACAAAATTACATGATATTTATAACTTTAAACTAGTTTAAGGGTTTTCAAGGGATTATTGAGAGGGGTTAATGTTATGGGTTCTCTATCTCAAAACCGTTACGATGAGATATTGCCAGTTACTAAACCTTTTATCGAAGTTAGTTTTTGACTAAAATAAGTTTAGCTTATTTATTTTTTGATAACACCTGAGAAAGCCTTTTATCTTTCTCAGGTGATTCCAAAATTGTATGCCCTTAGTATGACTGCATATATTAAGTATTTTAAAATTACGCAAGAATATTATCATATTTTCAATGTCTTAAATATTTATCAACATACATTTACATAAAAATGTATAATTAAATATGTTACAAAACCCAGAACTAAATTTTAACTCTACTCTGCCTGATGGGAAGTATGAGTAGAATCCAAGTGGGTGGTAGCTATCCTTAATGCGATTGTGGACAATCTAGAATGGCAACCCAAAGTATAATAATAATAATAATAATAATAATATTTATTTAATCCGAAAACAGTTTACAAATACATATTATTCAAATTAAAATGTTATAACAGTATGTATGAGCGATTATATATATTATATGATCGATGACACCTGTACTAATGCAAGCATTGTATCACAGGTGCCAGCGCTTTCACATTGATTTCTTCATAAAAGTTACAAAAATGAATAATATTATGTCCTAAAAAATAATAATAAAAATAAAATAAAAATAACAAATTCAATTTAGCCTATTAGATAAAAGTGTTCTGATTTATTTTTTCATTTATTAATTTATAAATAATAATTTAATATAATGCAAATATTCAATTGACTTTATTTATTTTATTTATTTATTGTCTTTATTGTTACAAAATAGTACAAAAGAAAAGAATCATAAAATATGAGTTACAAATTATGTATAACAATTGGCGGTCTTATCGCTCATGGCGATTTCTTCCAGACAACCATAGACTTTAGTTAGCAATTTGATTTAATTATCATTTCGTCGTAAGATCAGATTATGTATTTGTGCATGTATGCATGTGTGCGTGAGTGTGAATGTGTTAGTGTATGTGTGTGTTTATGAGTGTGCATGTGTGCGTGTTTTAAGCGTGTCGTATTTGTCAACTAAGAACTCGACTTTAAAAGGTTTTCAGTCGCTTGATAATCCAGAGTCAGCAGCCAGCTCTGTGTGAACAATCTACATTTTTTTGTAGTGAGAGGATAAACATAAACAATTTTGTTGATACGGTTGTATAATCGAGAACTGAGGATGAAGAAACTTCTTGAAGCAAGTGCCGTCCTATGGGGTTCAATATTACAAATTAGGTCTTTTCTTCTTCTAAGTATCTGCTTGTATGGTAGTTGAGCATGTTTGCGTAAAATAGTTTGGCGCACAAAGAGTTGTCTCACGGTCAATACTGAGCACTCTTGATACAGTGCTTCCGTTGAATATCTGCGTGGCTTTCCCAGTAGAACTTTAAGCACCGCTCTCTGTGACCTTTCCACTCTCAGCATATGCAGAGAGCTAGCGCCTCCCCAAACAGGGATACAGTAAAGTAATATAGATTCCACCAGTGCGTTATATATTAGTTTCAAAATTTCTACATTAGCCGATGGTTTGAGCTTTTTCATTACATATATTAGTTTCCTGGTACGTGATGACAGTTCCTCTATTTGTACGTCCCATCTAAGATACGCATCTATGTGAATACCCAGATACTTCATAGTGGACACTCGTTCAATTATGTTACAGTTACAATTTTCATTCAGACGGTTGCATGTGTGTGCAGTAAGCGTTAGTCGGTGCGGTGGCTGCGCAGAAACAGTAGGAGAGAATGCTACATACTTTGTTTTTGTAACATTTAGTGTGAGAAGATTTGTAGCAAGGTATGACATAACATGTATCAAGGCCATTTCAGCCAACTTAAAAGCAAGATCCCAGGTTTGTGCATGTACAATCAGTGCTGCGTCATCTGCATAAGTTAAAATTTTGCAGTTTCGTAAAGGTAATTTACACAGATTGTTAATATAAATTAAGAAGAGAGTCGGACCCAGGACACTTCCCTGCGGCACCCCGTACTCAGTAGCCCGCTCCTCACTAATGTAATTGTCAATCTTCACACACTGAGTACGACCATTTAAGTAACTTCGAAAGACCTCCAAAACCGTACCCCTAACTCCCACGCTCTCCATCCTGTCCAGAAGAATGGGAATGGATACAGTATCGAAGGCCTTCGAGAGATCCAAGAATATAGCCAAAGTTTTGTATTTATTATCGATCAGCTTTATCACAGTATCGGTCATGTCCATTACGGCATCTTCCGTTGACTTTCCCCTTCTGAAGCCATATTGATTTGGGGAAATTATGTCAAATCTTTCCAGATAGTTTGTCAGTTTCCTGTTTAAGATTTTTTCGAATACCTTCGAAACCGCGGTCAATACTGATATGGGTCGGTAATTTGCGACCTCTCTTTTTTCTCCACTTTTAAAGACTGGAGTGACCAAAGCCTTTTTTAGTACCCCCGGGAAAATCCCCTGAGAAAGTGACAAGTTGAATATATATTTTAATGGGGTGGTAATGTATTGACGTGATGTCTTTAGTAGAGACGCAGGTATTCCATCCCAGCCCACCGCACAGCGACTTTTCAAACTTCCAATTGCGTCACTTATTTCGTCCTCGGTGATATCAAGCACAGTCATTGAGCTACCCAAGTAGTTCTTGGTTGTTGTGTTGGATGAAGAGCAACCCGTGTTCCCGAGTGAGTTCGCCCGAATACGTGTAGCCAGAGTTTTGCCCACATTTGCAAAATAGTGGTTAACTACATCGACAGATTGTTTCGGGTCCTTGTGCAAGTGCAATAGTTCAGTCGCAAATTACTTCTGCTGACTCGTTTCTGAGATGGTTTTAATAGCCTCCCAAGTTGCTCTTGTGTTACCCTTGGCCTCCCTGAGTTGGTTTCTCTCATAGGTTATTTTGAGCTTCTTTAATAAGTTGTTACAAAAGTTGCGATAGCGTGTGTAAGTTGTTCGTAAAATGGTATTTTCAGGGGATTTCTTTGACTTCAAGTGTAAGGCGTCTCTGTTTTTAATACATTTCAGGAGCCCAACGGTCATCCACGGCTTCAGGGGACGCCGCCTATGTGTGAATTTTATCTGGTGGGTGTGTGCTTTGACGATGCTAGATAGGTTCCGTATGAGATATTCGGCTGCTAAATCCGCATTTTGTATTGAATATATAGGAGAGAAGTCAAAGGCTTTTATCGCTGTGACAATTGCGTTCTGATCCGTACGTTGTACGTGTTGTTTATGTATAGTTCTTTTATTCACTGAATCTAAACTAAGCAAGGTTGGAAGGTGATCCGTGATGTGTGTTTTTAACACTAATACAGTTGCGCGCTTTTGTGTCTTCAGGATCACATGATCCAAGCAAGCGTCATCTCTGGTAGGGATAAGATGCGCAGGTAATAATCCATGTGAAGAGCACAAGTTTAAATATTCCTCCTTTTGAGAGTCCAAGAGATTGGCACTCAAGTTTATGTTTATGTCGCCAATAATTGTTAAGGTTTTATACATGCGTAAAGTACTCAGGGCATCATCAAGACCAGTCAAGAAATTATCTATATTTCTATTTCCAGGAGAGCGAGTATGGCGCCCTACTCAGATGCATTTTTAAAAGACCCGGAATTGTGATGAGCGAGGCACACGTGCACTGGTAGTGAGTTCCAGATATTGAAAACACGGCACATGAAGAAAGAGTTGAACAGTTTAGTTTGAGAGGGTATGTCTACCACTCTAAAACGGTGACGGTTCAAAGCCAGCTCCTGATATCAATAGGGTCAGATAGGGTGTATAGGTAAAGAAATTGAGTACCGCAACCGTTTTTTTTTTTTCTTTTTTTTTTTTTTGTTTTCTTTTTTTTTTTTTTTTTCTAAGACAAGTCCCGTACTATGTATTATACGTATGCTCTTGTATGGACACTTTAGTTTTGTTTCCCAAAAACCTATTGATCGAGTGGCATTTATTCAAATGAAGGGTTGCATATGACGTAATAAAATTTTGATAAGCTATTCTAACAATAGCTTTTAGCTTACATTAACCGATTACCACCAAACCTTCACGAACAAGTGCTAGGCGAAATTTTGTAGAAAGAATTTTTGAGACTAAAATGTACTCTTATTTATTTATTTACTAGCTTTCCGCCCGCGGCTTCGCCCGCGTGGAATTCGTTTATATCGCGCGACACGGTAAGGGTAGTTTAAACAATCTTACATGATTTTATGTTTGATAATAAGGAACTTCGACACAAACTTTCGTGATTCAATTCACCCTTCTACCTTTATTTTCGCGATGAAAGGTAGCCTATGTCCTTTCCCAAGTTCAGTTCTATCTTCATACCAAATTTCATCAATCAGTTCAGTGGTTTAGGCGTGAAAGCGTAACAGACAGACAGACAGACAGAGTTACTTTCGCATTTATAATATTAGTAGGGATTACACCATCGGACAGTAGAGATTTTATCAAACAGAAAACACCCCAATTTTTTGAAAAAAGTTGATGGGTGAATTTTCGATATTAAGTCAAAATAGGGTGAAAAAATAAATATTTCAAATCAAATAAATTACAGTGTATTTGGGACATAAAAAGGTAAGTTTTCACTAAACTTCGTTTAAAAATAATTTTATTTGTAAAAGATAAAAATAAAAAAACAAAAACTTAAACAAATAATTTGAGGTTATGTAAATAAAAAGCGGCCAAGTGCATGTCAGGCCACGCACAGGAAAGGGTTTCTCAGTCACCCATAATGGTACGTGGATTAGAAATTGTATCCAATGGATAATTGTTATGTTTACGTATTAATGCGTTAATTTTGTATGACGTTTTCCAAGTAAGCACATTGTAGAAGTTAAGCCTCTATAACTCCTGAACTAACAAAGTCATCTAATTCGTTATAGTTTTCATTTAAAGTTCATGATATGGACCACTATCACGAATTTTTCCAGATTTTTTAAAGTGGAATTTCTCGCAAACGAATAACTAAATCAAAAAACCGTCTTAACAACTCTTTAATGTTTTTAAAAGACCTATACAATGATACCCCACATGTTGGGGTAGCCGCGAGAAAAAAAAAACATCATCACTACGTGTAGGGGACGTACTCTAAATAAAAATATTTTTCATAATTATTTTATTGTAGCACTTTCTCGACGTAATTACAATACATATTCATGCAAAGTTTCATCTTTATAGCACTTACCGTTTGGACGGTAAGTCGAGGACAGACGGACGGACGGACAGACGGATATGACGAATCTATAAGGGTTCGAAGTCATAAGCTTCGGAACCCTAAAAAGTTGTAGATCTTTTAATTACCTACAACTTTGCCATTTAACTTTTTTCCATAGGACGTGTAGTTTTGCCGGAAATCGAGTTACCCGTTTTTTACCCTTTGTTTTATATGTTTAGCCATCCAAAGTGACTCTACCCTACCTTGATGGAAAGCATGAGCAGAATCCAAGAGTCGGGGCTACCACACTTGCTGCGAATGTAGACAATAATGTATGGCGGCCCACACTATGGCGGCTTAGTGAGATGTTTTTCCACGCCCCGCTTAAAGGACCCGAAAACCTCTACCCCCCCTACCCCTTCCCGACCTCAGATCGCCCGTAAACTATTTTTCCTTTCATTTTTATAATATTCTCCTCCTTTTCCAATAGGTTTCATCCTACTATAATTTTACTTGTTTTCAAAAATTGACTACTTGTCTACTGGTCTATATGTCATTTACAAAACAAACTATCATTATGGTTGCCATGCAAGTGTGTTATGCCTAGCAACCTGTGAAGTTTTGACAGGAGATAAACAGTGATACATTTTGACATCTACGATTTATGTATTTTTATAATCACCTAGCTTTGGCCTTTGTATCTCGATTATTGCAGTAAAAAGTAGCCTATGTCCTTTCCCAAGTTCAGTTCTATCTTTATACCAAAATTTCATCAATATCGGTTCAGTGGTTTAGGCGTGAAAGCGTAACAGACAGACAGACAGACAGAGTTACTTTCGCATTTATAATATTATATATAAATATATAAATATATAATATATAATATATAAATATATAATATATATATATATATATATATATATAATATATAATATATATATATATATATATATATATATATTATATATAGTAGGGATAATGGACCTCCGACAAGGAATACACCTTACATGCTAGTTTTTAACAGAAATAACAAATTGTTTTAATGCTTGTGCTTCCTCAATTATGGGAAATCACAACATGCGTATTACAAAAATAAAAATAGGTACAATTAATAGAGTTTACAAACAGCATAATATTATGTAGAAAAGGTAAAAATAGGAAAGAAATTAATAAAATTATAAAATATAACAATAAGGTAAGCAAAAATTAGAAAATGTGAGGCAGTTACATATTTATCACACACATTAAAATTTATATTCAACACATATAAGTAAATATTTATATTTAAACAGAAAGTAGGCACGTCAACATTTAATTTATATTATATTATAAATTTAAACATTTAATTGCACTATTGGATCTCGAATTTTTTTTTAAATTATTATATACAGACTATTAGAAAAGATGTATATGTCGACTGAAGGAACTGAAATAGCATCATACTCATGAGTCATCCTAGCAATTGGTGTTTGTTATAAACCTAAACTATCCAACTTATTTAGTGAAATATATTATAGATATACTATTGAGAGCCAAGATAAATAAAATTATACTATAAACACTGTTAGAAGGACTTAACTATTTCTACGAAACTTCTCCTGCCTCTATAAGCCTCGCTTTGAAAACTAGTCTGAAGCATTCGATAATGCAGTAATGTTCTCAATACTAAGTTTGCTCTGATGCTTTAACTTTCCAATATTGTGTTAATAATACCTATCCAATATTATACATTGCATAACTTTGATATTTATGATTTTAAACTTCTGAGAACAAGCAGAAGATTGATCAGAATTAACTTCTATCTTAACCTGCTCAAGCCTCTGCTTAACCACTCTCAGAATTCACCTACTTAAGTTATATCTCACGAGATACATAAGTTGAATTGGTTTCTAAAAAAAAGGTAGTTGTTGGGGGCGAAAGCTTTAAATGAATTATAAAAATATATAAATACTCTTTTTTCATTTTACAGACACTGGTAAAAGCCAATTGAAAAGAGTTCTCATGAGCATTTTTCTAGGTACATAGAGGAGCGGTACCTTGGTAGAACTTGCAATCCAAATGGTTTTTTATGTTTTATACGAGGTTTGTTCACGGGATATTTTAAGTTCCAGTGGTACTGTTTCCTCGATCCAGATGCCATTAAATATTTGCCAGTTGATCCCCTCCGTACGTTAGCAGTTCTCTAGGGGCGTTATCAATCAACCAAAATAAAATGTAGGTATGCATACATCTCTTGCCAGACATTCTTTGGGCGCATATTCCATTATAAATTGAGTACGTATATTCCAAAATTAAATTATATTTTCCTATCCATACTAATATTATGATTTCGAAGGTAATTCTGTCTGTTTCTTACGCTTTCATGGTTTAGACGCTGAACCAATCGGTAAAGTTACATTGGACCTTGACAAATTTCATAATCTATTTTTTGTCCTGATAACCAATATACACACAAGTGAAACCGCGGGCAAAAGCTAGATAGGTAATAATATAAAAATTAAATAGATCTGTCTGTTACACTTTCACGGTTAAACCACTGCACTGATTTCAATTACACTCGGTTCCAAAAATTACGGGTACTGACCCGTAATTTTTGGAACCGAGTGTAATTGAAATCAGTGCAGTGGTTTTGTGACTGCACAAAAATTGAAATACCTCCAGAACTGTAAAAGCTAGATCAATGAAATAAAAAACAGAATAAAGACTTTTTAGTTGCGCTTCTAATAGCATATTATTTAAACTGGTTGATGAAAAAAACTTCATTAGAAAAACAAAATTTTAAAAAATGACTATTTTTAAAAACAAAATTTTTGTTTCATGTCATTATGGATGCTTTCCATTTCTATTCTGTCACAAAAAAAATTATCGTGAACGTCTTCCACGTGCATAATTATTATTCTGTGAGGTGAAGCATGGCAGTCACGCTAGAGGAATGTACCAGAATCCTAACTTTTTTGGAACTTGGGCGGAGCCAGCGTGAAACAGCCAGAAACATTGGTGTATCTTTGTCGACTGTTCAGCGGGTAGTCCAGCGGTACCAAGAGACCGGATCACACCTTAGAAGACCAGGAAATGGCAGACCAAGATACACAACGGCCAGGGAAGACAGACAACTGGTGGCTACAATGCTCCGAAATCGTTTTCAAACTGCTGTTGGTCTAAAAACTCACTTTATTCGCTTTGGAGGTGGCAATTTAAGCGCTCAAACAGTAAGAAGACGTCTTGCTGAAGCAAATTTGAAACCATTGAGGCCCTCAAATGGCCCCAAACTGGAACGGGGACATCGAATTGCAAGACAGAGATACGTGCGCGAACACCTAAACTGGACACTAGACGATTGGTCTAGGGTAATGTTCACGGACGAGTCTAAATTCATGCTTTATAAGCATGATGGTAGGCAGTTGGTGTACAGAAGACCAGGGGAGCGCTTCCATCAAGCGTGTGTGGAGGAAAAAGTGGCGTACGGTGGAGGCTCCGTACAAGTTTGGGCTGGGATTTCTGCTGAGGCCCGCACCGAGCTGGTGCTCATTCAAAATGGAACTCTAAATGCAGAGAGGTACGTGGAAGAGATCCTCAATGAACATGTAGGTCCTTTCATGGCCAGGATGGACCGGCATGGCATATTAATGCATGATAATGCGCGTCCCCATACCGCCAGAATTGTACATGACTACCTTGAAGAGGTCGGTATCGAACTCATGCAGTGGCCAGCGCGAAGCCCGGACTTAAACCCCATCGAGCACGCCTGGGACGAGCTTCAGAGATGCGTGAAAGGTCGAAACCCCCCACCAATCACGCTTCCCGAGCTCATACAAGCACTGGTGGAGGAATGGGAAGGTATTCCTCAGCACCGGCTCCGAAATTTGGTGTACAGCATGCCTAATCGCCTGGAAGCTGTCAGAAGAGCTCGTGGAGGCAATACAAAGTATTAAATGAAGAAAGTGATGAAAAACAGCAAAAAAACAATCATAAAAAAAATGTAATCTTAAGAAAAATATGACTACTTTAGTTTTTTTTTAATTTAAGATTAATATTGTGGGTGTAACTAAGTTTTATTTTATTTTTTATCTGTATAATTAAATTCTCAATTGAACAGTCTTCGTTTCATTAGGATGGCATACGTAGTTCGGGAGATATTCGGGTTTATGTGACTGACCCGTTATTTTTGGAACCGGCTTTAGATTTGTCTATGGAAATTTTCTGCTTCCTAAGGTAGAACATAAACTACTTTTTACCGTGTTAGCCGATAAAAAAACTAGAAACAAAATATGTGTTCAAATTTCAAAGTTGCTACAAAGAATTAAAAACCACTTTGATAAGTAACAAAATGGCTTCACCCCTTCTTGTTATCCGATAACTTCGACTCTAAGGGCAGGAGATTTCTATACGGCACATAAATTATATTAAAATACGCATCCTTTTGTTTTCGAGCGTTTTCTAAATCCGGAACCGAGCGTATATCGCTAAATTCAATTAAGTCGGTAGGTTTGATCTAAGTAATAAGCCGTTAGCGTACAGTATCAATTTGTTCATCATTTATCATAATGTATGTATGTGTAGAAGCCCAAAATCGATCAAAGTGGTGTGCAATGGGAGAGGCCTATGTCCAGCAGTGGACTGATATAGGCTGATGATGATGATGTGTGTATTTTTACATGTTTATGTATTAGTATTTCTAAGTCAATAGGTTATATTTATAACCCCGATGCGCATATCTTATTAGGTTTCTACACCCCTCATATGTCCGTCCGATGTATATAAGGAATGAAGTTGTATATAAATAACTCTCGTATGAATATTTGTATCAATAAAAACGTTAAAGTGAAGACCAAAATGACAAATAGTTATTAACACGTAATAATTTATCGTTGTCATCTACAAATCGGCCTTTATCTTTTCTATTTCTAATTGTCTCTGTAAAAAATCCGTCGTCAATGAATCTATAATTGCAATAAATTATATAAGTCACTTATGTACTAAATGTAATAAGCCAATATTAATTTATCAATCAATTTACTGGTAATAGTGTGTAATGATATTTAAAGCAATGTTTTATTATTAAATTTAAAAAAAAATTATTATATGATAAGCAAAGATTAAACCTGAATAAATATTAATAGCCTTCAATGTTTTACATTAATATCAAACTTGGATCACGTTACCGTTCAAAGGCCTATTTAATGGCAACTGATAATGTAGCTTTTAACGTTTGCCAGTAGCTGTTAATTACTGATTATTTTAATTCAAACACCTACATGTATGTATATTTATGACATTTATTTTTGTAATGACTTTCGCCGGTGTGTTTGTCGGTTATTGTGGTAAAAAATTGGTCTATGTCCTTCCTCAAAATTTAATCAAGCTGTTCAATCGGTCCAGTAGTTTTGACATGTAAATCGGACTGACAGACAGACAGAGCTATTTTCTCACTATAATACTATTGAGGATTAGTAAGGAAGTAAGGATTTAAATATGGAAAGGCGCTGGTATTTCCTAAGACACACTATGGGAAGAAATGACGAAACAAACCATAGACGTTGTAGAACCGCGCTGATTTCAGCACGAATGTAACGGCTCTACCGGAGCAGTACTACCTCACACAGAAGACCATCCTAATAATGACAGCACTTTTACTGTCGTATTTCATTGGTGAGTGTGAGACAGGAGGCCCAATCATTTTGCATCATTCTCCTGGCTTTCAAAGGCCGAGAGAACACATAAATTAAGAAATACAACTAGCGAAAGTACGGAAAAAAAACATTGTATAAGCTGTATAAGAAACTTCCAAATGAATTGAAGGAATACGATTGTTTGTGTGTAGTGTTTGTATTGTTATATGTTTGTGTTTGTTTTTAGTGAATATTATAATAGGCATAAGTAATTGATACATGCATCTAATTGATAATGAACTGACTGTAAATTCTTATGAGAATATGTTCTTTAAAGCCAAAATTTTGAACACTCCAATATGTCTAGGATTTTCACATGTAAATCAAAGTACATCTGGAAATTGTTTTTTTTTTTTCAACAGTATTTTATTACTAAAGAAAGTTGCCCTATATTTTTTTACGTACAGTTGTGTCAATGTTTATTTAAAACTAGCAGAGTCTTGCGGTGTAACGCCGCGGAACGAAGCTAGTCTCCTTATATCATTAGCTTTCTGTCAGTAAAAGTCCTATCAATATCAGTCCATCTAATCCAGATATTAGTCAGAACAAGCAGTTAGACAGGCAGACAAACATTTTAAAATTTGTTTTTCATACAATTACCATAGGTACATACATTGATATGGATTTAGTAAAAATCTGTTTATTGGATATTACAAACAGACACCAATATTATTTATTTGTATGTATAGATTTTATCACGATCGCTCGAGTGAGTTTAATATGTCTCGCTTATGTTTTGAGGAGTGCTCCAGAGGCGTCTCTCGCGTGCCCTTCAAACATAAATCGAACCCCGTTAAATCAAGTCTGGCCAATTCTCACGGGGATTCCGATCCTCTTTAAAATTTACTTAACGAACAATAAGACGTTCTATATAATACCTAATTAATTGTTATATCGCTTGGACGGTCTGCTCTTTGTTAGCACTTAGACCCTTAGATTCTTAATGGTCTCGTCCCTCGCTTACGTAAGTATGTTATAAAAAATTAAGTTATATATTATATGATGACGTCATGACATGTACTAGGTGTTTAATCTGAGAATCGAGATAAAAACGATAAAATAATAGTATTATCAAATATCTCAACACGGTCGTCTTCAAATTTGGTAGGGCCTTACTAATATTATAGATGCGAAATTTGACCATAATTTATTTGGATTATAAGTGGCAACATTATTAAGGTTCTATAATCACGGATTTCGCCAAGGCTACGCCACAATGTTAATTTAGTAAAACAGTATCTGTGTGTGCGTGTGTGTGTGCCAAATATATGGTATTGTGTGTAATGTTTTATTATTGACTTAATGTGTTTTATAAGCATAATTCAAAATTATATTAGCATTCTGTACTCATTCTTTACATAAACTATTATCTTGCGAACTATCATACTCCTCCATCCGCGTACTTATCGTAAAAAGCGATACAAAGTTTTTGCTTCACGTAATAATATTGTCCATATTCACACCGAGCATGGTGTCCACCACAGATGAATCCTACTCATGCTTTTTCATCAAGCCGTAGTGTCATTCTGGGAGGCTATATATAAAAAAGTATGGACTAAATTATCCCCAAAAATATTGTCCTCATAGAAACAGCCGTACCCCAGGACCTTATTTCAATGAAATTTCGGTATAAAAGTACTCTATGAGCTATTCTAGGTTGAAATTATATTGCATATAACTTATTTCATTGAAACCCGTCTAGTAGATATTACAAATACAAATATAGATCAGTATGTAAGTATGCATTTTTGTTTCTCTATGACTCAATAACTACTGAACGGATTACGCCGAAACTTTAAAGTACTAAATGTTTAATATACAGTATAAATATAAACCATGTTCATCGCAGAGTTCCTTTACAAAAAGCTCTTTAAACATCCACCTACTCAATACGTCAGGGTGTTTAGACATCACGTCACGTCAACGTGTCGAACCTGCCTCAGCTCAAGCGAAGCCGTAATCATGAACACGGCTTTGAGTGCTCTCTAGCCAAACTATAGAACAATATATATATACACTTGAATTTTTTTAGAAAATTCACTTGAAGTCTAGGCACCATACTGAAAGGCTTTGTATTAAAACAGTTTTTCAAAAGAAACTACGATGAACAACAAAAACATCAAAGACGAAGTTATGTCTTGTTTTTTCTTAGGCTTAATTTAACTTAGGATTTTGAACCACTAAGAAATCGTGAAATCCATCATACATTGATTCAAAGAGAATACAATTAATTTTTTATTTGTACAGGAAACACAATTTTTCGCTGTTTCTGACCCGGAACAGCTCATCTTACAACCTTCATCAAAGGAATTTAGTGCAGTTTGCAAAGCCTTGCGTTCAAATTAGTACAAAAATAAAGAGTAAAGATCCGGTTTATATTTTCTATATTTAGTGCTTAAATGATGTATGACTGCCTCGTTGGTCTAGTAGTTAGCATATGCGACTGCTAATCAAGAGGTCTCGGGTTCAAATCCCGGGTCGGGCCAAAAAGTGTTTTTGGGATTTTCTTAGGAAATTCCTAAGAAAATCCCAATCCCTGCCCGGAGTTTGGAAGTTTGGCGGTGATTCACGCCCGTGTCTCGGAGAGCACGTAAAGCCGTCGGTCCCGGTTGTCATGAACATCTATGGCAATCGTATTGAGAAGTCAGTGCCCTCAAATATACTGACAACTAGTTCAATCTTCGAATTTCAGTTCTCCCTTAGGGTTGCGGAGGTCCGATGCCAGTCGATCCGTGGAAAAACTGAAATTCAGGTAAAACCGGTTGAACTAGTAGCCGACCCCAAATAAACTTAGGAATAATGGCTAGGAGGATGAGTGCTTAAATGATGTATAAATTAGGTATATTTCTATTTTAATACCTTTTATATTTATCACTTCATCACCTCTAATCAATAAACAATCAAATCCAAATCTCCAGCGATTTTTCTATACAGTATGAAAGAGCTCCCTGCTTTCACGTCATAAATTAAAGGAGTAAATAGAAAAATAAAGCCCCCGCCTCACTGGATGAGCGATAAACACGTAGATTTCGTTCTAACACGAAATAATGTTGTTATAATAGGCGCAAACTGCGCAAACAATGATTTATGTGAACGCGGCGGCAAGTGAAAAGCGGGCTAGTAACAAATTGTTAGTAATCGAGGTTTATTTATCAAACTGCACAATCGTGCTTAGGTGAAGACGACGGTTGTCTTCAGTTACTTTCATTCAATTTAAGGTCAATTCAGTATAGTTAATTAACAGGATAAACTTAAAAAACTAGAACCCGAAAAGGGTCTTATGTTAAAATTTATACTTCATTATTGGAGTCATAGATGTTCATTGAAATTTGTTCAGTAGTTCTTATGACAATATGATGGAAAATACAAATAAATTAAATTAAATTATCTGTTTGTAATGTTTTAAATGACCAGGTTTTTACTAAATTTATATGAATGTATGTCCAAGAAAATTATCGGCTGCTACTAGCTCTGTACAAAAAAGGAGTGAACTTACCTATTCGTTAAAACGGCGGTCATTTTAAGTAATTTATTTCGTAGATCATCTAAATGTAAGTTATGTTTGTCTGTGTCTAAAATACAAATTAAAATGATTTATTTCAGTACAAATGTATGGGAAAAGTTTTTTGCGTTTTCTGACAATTCTAGTACTCAAACCTCAGTCGGTTAAGTAGAGACTTTTGATCCTTATAAGAAACAGGATCGATTGGTACCAAAAAAAGTTTTTGTTTAAAATGACCATTTTCTTACTGGCTGTACATTTTTTTCAAAATCTGTAAATGCAGTTCAGAGTATCTTAAAAAATTATGGATAGTCTCCTAAACGCGTTTTCCTGTAACTATAACGGTTAAGGTACCTGCCCTTACTGACCCGTTTAATTCACCCTGTATAAAATTCTTATGTCACAATGTTCGTTCCCATACTCCTCCGAAACGGCTTGACCGATCTTTATGAAATTTTATATGCGTATTCAGTAGGTTTGAGAATTGGGCCAACATCTATTTTTCATACTCCTAGGGCTCGAGCGAAGCCGCAGGCATCGGCGAGTATCTCTATATACGTTTCTTATGAGTATACTACAATCAGTCGATATTTATTGAAACTTTCAACGGTTTTTTATAAAACCGTAATAGAACAACTTCGAGTAACCTCATACATATGTATCTCGAAGCATAGATTCTTACCGTACAGTAAAACTATTTTACCAGTACTTCACATCATTAGCTTACGATGGCAAACTCTATCACGTTATCCACTAACATCTTTTACCACACGACAAATTCCATTTGTCCTGTCAAAGTGACAGACAGTTTAGCGTGAAGCCGACCATGCTCAACTTCATTGCGTATGCTCGCTACACTTAGGTAAAAATACATATTTAACATACGCTACGTTACCACTAGCCCGTCCTAAAATGAATGGAATCCTAACCTGAGAGAACACGTTAAGTCACGTAATGATCACGTAACTGCTGTAAAAAGCGAGTACCTTTAGCAAAAGTTCAACAGAGTTTATGTGAATAAATAAACCTGTTAACAGAAAATATGGAACTATGCAAGTGAACTGATGAGCCTTATAATTAAAGTATCTGTACCAATTCAACACTAATAGAACTAACTTTTGCCCGCGACTCCGCCTCCATGTATGTCGGTTATCGCGATAAAAAGTAGCCTAAGTCCTTTCCAAAGGTTCCATCCATCTCTATATAGAAATTCATCAAAATCGGTTCAGAGGTTTAGGCGTGAAAACGTAACAGACAGACAGAATTACTTGACAGATGATTATTTGCAACTTTAACTGATCTTTAAATAATGTTTTCATTTTATAAAGTGAGAAACCGTAACATGACGTGTGCTAAAGCTGTTACCACAATATTCTAAAGACATTTTCCGTCACACCGGGGTATTCAGAGTACGTGCTTAGTTTGCCTGGGCTGTAAAGGCTCTTCGATTTTGCCTTTAGTGCGTCTAAATTTATAAAAATGTGGTACTTTTGCTAAAAAATTTAGCAATCATTAGCTCTCTAACTCACAAGGTTAACTTGCAAAACAAGACATTATTCAACAGTTGTTTATTTGGATTAGAAAATGTTTACGAATCACCTGAAAGTTGATGATGTAGATAATATTAATTGTATATGAAACATAGAACTATCTCTACTAATATTGAAAATGCGGAAGTAACCCTGTCTGTCTGTCTGTCTGTTACGTTTTCACGCCTAAACCGTAGAAAAGATTTTGATGAATTTTGGTACAGAGATAGATGGAACCTTAGGAAAGGACATAGGCTACTTTTTATCTCGATATCCGACATACACGTGGGCGGAGCCGCGGGCAAAAGCTAGATTATTTAATTCCTCCTAAATGTGAATCTAATTCATAAACTCGGTACGCTCAAATAAATATATATAATACATAGCACAAAAGCATCCGATTCCATTAATCCAAGGCTGTCCCTTAATGCAAATGATGACCCATCCTGATCCGGTATCATTTTATTGTACAACAGAAGTTATGTTTTATACATAACAGTGTGCTGTATAGCCACGGTCCACTCGAAAAGAAAATTCAATTTGTAAGCAATGTTAACTTAAGTTTTTACTTTAATTTTTTTAAGTGGACCATTGTGTAGGCTTCAATTTTTGTATAAATATATGCGTTCATGTAAATGTTTAAATAGTAGCTTTTCTTGTTTTTATTCGTTCTAAAGGAAATAACTTTTGTGTTATATAAGTTATATAAGTGAATCTCTCTCTCACAATTAATTTATATGTAGGGACATCTTGGAAATCGATCCTCGAAGACTTTTTTTTTGGAAAGAAATATTTAATTTTAGCAGTTCTTTCGATATCACTTTATTTTTCTTAATTATTTTCCAATAAAATCTTTACAATCATCATTCCTACAGTCTACTTTGAGTTTGGTCTTCTCGTGTATTGTACATAATATCGACTGCTTTGTTGGTCTAGTGGTTAGTGTATGCGGCTGCTGATCTAGAAGTCTCGGGTTCGATTCCCGGGTCGAACCAAATATTTGTGTGATCCACAAATATTTGTTTCGGAGTCTGAGTGTTTTCTATGTTTAATATGTATGTATTTACAAAAAGAATAAGTATGTTTATGTATTTATATCAGTTGTTTAGTACCCATAATACAAGCAATGTTGTGTGTAAGATGTCCAAAAAAATAACTATCAATACTAGCAATATCACTATGTGAGCTTTGTATAATAAACATATTTTTTTCAATTAAACTGCAGATACTATTTATGTAAAGTTGTTTAATGTTCATATTTTTTGATTTGTTATAGACATTGCAGAACACAAATGTAAACTTTAAGTCATATAACCGAATTTCCAATCCACAGCAGGATACATGCAAAACAGAAACCGAATGTCTCTATGCAAAGCGTTCTTTCATTCGACTTCTAATTTGAATATTAAAATTCACTAAACACGGGTCATTCATGCTTTTTCATTCGGGTCGAGGGAGTGTCAACAGCGACAAGAGACTAAAAATAAAATATATAGTGTTACATAAATACGGTTTTATTTGCGGACTGCCAGAAAGTATTGTAGCAAAATGGTAGCGTATGCGACTGCTATGCTTGAGGTTTCGGGTTCGATTCTCAGGTCGGACCAAATATATGTGCGATCCGCAAATATTTGTTTTGGAGTTTCGGTGTCTTCTATGTATGAAATGTATGTATCTATAAAAAAAGAAAGTTTATTTATTTATATCTGTTGTCTTATACCTATAATACAAGCCCTGCTTAGTTTGAGACTAAATGGCGTTGTGTGTAAGATCACCGAAATATATAATAAAAATATGTATATAATATGGATTATGTTCATTATAGATCTCGGTATTCTGCAAATTCAGCCTATAATGTAATCTAGGTTCAAGTCAAACATAATTATATGTTAATGAAGTACACACTGACTATAATTAAACGGTTAATTTGATTTAGGAGGTAAATATTGACAAACACTAATATAGGTTGAATTACTAAAAAGTAATACTATTATCGCCGATGTATTTTGTGTTGAAAACACAATATCTTACAGAATTCATAATAAGTGTCATAGCTGAAGTGATAAATTAAAAAATATTGTAGTGAAAATTTTAATAACCATTATTATAACTTTATTTACATCATCACATCAAGAGCCTTAAACAATCTGATGCTCGACATAGGTCTTTGCCAAGGAGTTTAAACATATATAGTCTTAAGGGTTTGTATTGTAATAGGTTTCTTTTCAATTTCTCTTCAATTTGCAGCAATATTGTGCTGCATAGTTTACTTATTCAGTCATAATATATGACACCTATGGGAGAAGTAGGGGTGGTGACACTTTGTGGTGATCTGTCACTAGACGGAGAATTTACGATTTTTAATAAAAAAATAATTTATAATATTTGACAGTAATGTCTAATGTCTACAAGAAGTAGTGTATTTGTAGAAAAATTACCACCCATTTTGGTTTACGTAGAATTCAACTTATCTGGTAGCTATCTTGACACATAACTTACTCTAAGAGCAATTCTTGTATATATTTATTTTATTCTATCCAAGACGTAATGATATGGGTCACCATGCTGTATTGGCTACCCTCACAATGAGGATGGTGACCTGGATGCTACTAATACTTTCCATTAGGCAGAGTAGAGTTAATTTGGTAGCCATAAATATCAAAAAAATAGCACGAAACTAACCAAAGTAATATGTAAAATAATTTTAAGAAGTTAAAAAGTTCGACTTGATTACCACTGCGGTTGAAACGATGCTTGAATACTAAATAGCAGGTGGACAGTTAATACGTGATTGTACTGGTGTTGAACAACAAAAGCTGGAGATAAGTATTTCGGACATCTAACACACATCGGCAACTGGTTAAAAAATAAACAGAGCTTGTATTATGAAAGCAAGACTAACTGATTAAATATATGATACATAAAAAACATCAAAACTCCGAAACGAATATATGTAAATCAAATAAACATTTGTTTCGACCCAAATCCTACACGGGCAAACCTTTAGTGTGATTCACAAATTGTTGTTCCGAGTTTGGGTGTTATTTGTGTCCGTTTCTTCTACGTTTGTTAATTACCCAAGAGACACAGGAATATATAGGAGGAATATATACAAGATCGCTCGTTTAAACATATTACATTAAGATTGACTCTTAGAATAAGTTACGTGTCACGATTGCTACCAGATAAGTTGAATCCTACGTAAACATAAATGGGTGGTAATTTTTCTACAAATGCACTACTTCTTGTAGACATTAGACATTACTGTAAAATATTATAAATTCCTTTTTTATTAATAACCGTAAATTCTCCGTCTAGTGACGACTAAATAAGTAAACCACGCAGCACAACATCGCTGCAAATAGATAAAATTATTAAAACAAACCCTATACAAATCTGGACGAAGAAGTAAGCGACGAAATTACTGCTTCAATAAAACCGTCGGTAATACCGAGGGGTATTGCTAATCAAAAATAAAAAGACATTCGGGTAGATGATGTAAAAAAAATTAAATCACATTTTCCCCGACGGCCCTTTAATCCTTCGACATTGTAGAACCCCCGGGGTAAGGTCACCAATTCGTTAATATATTTAATTTTAGATAATTAAGGAGCAAGCATTTTATTCCCATTTCCCGGACTGGCACTTAATTGAAAAGGACGACGATCATTGTCTCCCGTTTTCGTAAAGGAATATCAATTGTAAATTTATATTTATGTTGTGTACAAAATTTGATATTTATTGGTGTACCATGAAGTTGAAAAATGAATCTTCTTCCTACCCTTATTCCCAATATTATATAAGGTCGGCTACTAGTTCAACCGGTTTTAGCTGAATATCAGTTTTTTCCACGAAGCGACTGGCATCGGACCTCCGCAACAATAAGGGAAAACTGAAAATCTAAGGTTGAACTAGTTGTCAGTAAATTTGAGGGCACTGAGTTCCCAATAACTATTGCCATAGATGTTCATGACAACCGGGACCGACGGCTTTACGTGCTCTCCGAGTCACGGGCGTGAATCACCGCCAAACCTCCAAACTCCGGGCTGCTATTAAGAATTTCCTAAGAAACAAAAACACTTTTTGGCCCGACCCGGGATTTGAACCTGAGACCTATTCATTAGCAGTCGCATACGCTATCCACTAGACCAACGGGGCAGTTGTAAAATAAATAAATAAATTAAATGCTAAATGCTAAATTTGCTGAAATTTCGATCACTAATAGTCATAGCACTTTTGACTGCACGGTTGGCCTAGTGGCTTAAGCGGTGGGGTGCTGGCTAGAAAACCTCCTCGTGGTGCACCCTGGAAACGCTGGCGATAACGCTGTCCTTCTCCATTTCCTCCGCGTTATCTGGAGGAGAGGATTATCGCCAGCGGCTAATATTCTAGCAGGAGAGGAAGCCATGCCATCGGCTCTCGGGCAAGGCCCGGCCAGCGGGGTGGGCGTGTCTGCCGGTTGCCCTGCTGGCTCTTCGCTCCTCGGAGCATGGAGGAGGAAACCTCGTTAAAAAACCGAAGGTGGGACCCTTCATGGGTCGGAGTTTCTCCCGCTGATAGCGGTGGAGAAAGGATGGCGGGCTCGGCGTGTACTTACACTACCACCGAGCAGGCAGGGGGACGTAGTCCTCTTGCCACCGTCGGCATAGCGTAATCCCGAGAGAAGTGCTGTGGTCAAGTCTCGCGGCTTTGATCGGGGACGTGGGTCTTGGCTTAACCGCCCGGACCGCGAGGAAGAAAACCTCTCTAAAAAATTACCCCGAATCCCAAGTTCTGGTGCGTGGCCAGGGGATGCATGGCTGATGGGAAGTTCAGTCGTAAGCGCACCCCAAGCCGAGGTACCTGCGGACCCCTCGGCTGGGTTAAAAATTTTCGCTTGCCCGGGTATTGGGGGATCTCTGCCCGGGTCGACTTTTATTTCTCCCCCACTCGTGGGATTATTATGGAAGCTGATAACACAAATTCAAAGGAAAAACGGACTGATAATAAATTAAACGACACAATGGCAAGGAAAATGGATAAGGAACGCACGACGACAAAGGAAACGGAAGTTGGAAAAGAGAAGAAGGGCATCCTCAAGGGAAGCTCTTCTTCGATAGTGGACCTAGTGTCCAAGGAGGCTGTGGTGGCACTCGGGCCGCCCACCTCGGTGGGGCTCCCAGTAGTCAAACAGACTGCTGGGAGCCGAAGAGGAAGAGGAGGAAGATCCTCGGAGCGCATACGCTCCAAGTCGGCGGTGGCGGGCAGGAGCGATGCTGCGCGCCCGGAGCCGATGGAGACGGAGATGCGGGCGGGCGACAGCAAGAAGCGTCTGCACTCCGAGGATGTGGACAGCGAGGCAGAGACGCCGGTCCCGAAGCGCTTCGGCACTGATGGTTCGCGGGCCCCTGTCTTGCTGCAGACGGACTCCGTGTTTTCGAATGCGGGGTCCTACAGGAGGAAGCGACTGGACAAAGAAGTCGCAGCGGAGGAGGAGATCGCCGATCTCCTGCTTAAGGTTCGGGAGCCGGTGGAGGGAGAACCCCCCCAAGCCCCCGTGTCCGTGCAGGAGAGGGCGAGCGCGGCGGTGGCCATTATTAACAAGGTGGCCATCAGGTCCGTGAACTTGAAGGGCGTCTTTGTCAGGGCCCTCAAGGACTCCTCCTCCGCCTTGTCGGAGGTTGTAGGGACCCTGTGCGGGGACATGGAGCGCCTCAAGGAGGCGAACTCTAGCCTGACGGCCCAGGTGACTGCGCTAAGTGCGCAGTTTGCCCAATTCCGGGCCCAGCGCACTCAGCAGGTGGCCCCGCCCTCGCCTGGGTCATCTCAGCCGGAGGCCCCGACCCCGCCCGGGCCGTCTAGGGCAGAGGTACCGGCCCCACCCAGCCTGTCTCGGGTAGAGGTCCCGGCCCCACCTGCGCCGCCTCGGATGGAGGCCCCGGCCCCGCCTGCGTCGTCTCGGCCGGAGGGCCCTGCTGGCGTCGAGCTCCCTGACGCCATGCTGCGTCAGGCGCTCGACGCTATGACGCGGATGTTGGACGGGCGACTGGCCGGCCTGGAGGCGAGGCTTCCCCCCGCGCCGGTTGTCCGCCCCCCGCTCGCGTCGCAGCGCCCCCAGGCTGCCGCTCCGTCCGCGCTTCCTCTGGTAGGAACGCGCGTGACCTACGCGGCGGCGACGTCAGCCCCGGCCCCCCCCCAAAATCAAAAGGGGCAGAAGAAGGGGGCCGCGAAACCGGCCCAGGCGCCGGCCAAGGCACCGGCCAAAGCGCCGGCCAAGGCACCGGCCAAAGCGCCGGCCAAGAAGGGGCCTCAAACGGCGCCCACAAGTGGAGCGGACTTCCCCCCGCTTCCCGCTCCGGCGCCTCCGACGGGTTCCTCGGGACCAGCCCCCTCTAACGAGGATTGGCAGGTTGTGGGGTCCTCCAAGAGGCGGGGGCAGCGGCAGCGAGCGCGGGCGAGGAAGGCCGCCCAAGGCGCAGCCCAAGCCCCGCAGTCTCCGCCGGTGGCGGCAGCCTCTAAGAAGAGGCCGCGTAAGCTACAGCCGCCCAAAACCGCGGCGGTTGTCGTCACCGTGTCGCCGGAGGCGGCCAGTGGCGGGCTCACGTACGCGGCCCTGTTCAAAGGGGCCCGTCCCGGGCTCGCCGCTGAGTTCGGGGCTGCGGGGATGAGGCTGCGCCGCGCCCAGACGGGAGCTCGAGTATTCGAGTTCCCGGGGGCAGAGGGCTCGAAGACGGCCGACACATTCGCCGAGAGGCTGCGGGAGGTGTTTGCCGCCCAGGACGGTGTCAAGATCGCCAGGCCCACCAAGTGCGCTGAACTGCGCATTTCGGGTCTGGACGACTCCATCACGTCGGAGGATGTCCGCGATGCAGTCATGGAGAAGACTGGCTGCGCCGCGGGCACCATCCGAGTCGGCACCGTCAGGCCGGGCCCGGGAGGCCTCGGCTCGGTGTGGGTGAGCTGTCCCGTGGCGTCGGCCAAATTGTTGGCTGACGCCGGGAGCATGCTCATCGGCTTTGTCAATGCCAGAATCACGGTTCTGGCTGCGAGGCCGATGAGGTGCTATAAGTGCCTAGTCGCGGGACACACTCGCACCAAGTGCGAGAGCTGTTTCGACTGCAGCGAACTTTGTTTCCGCTGCGGTCGAACAGGGCACAAGGCGGCAGAGTGCTCTGCTGCCCCTCACTGCCCGATGTGTGCGGCGGCTAAAAAGCCCGCCAATCACCAGATGGGGCAGGGGGGCTGCAAGCCTCCCCGCGCTTCTCGGCAGACGCCGGAGGCTAGCCCGGCGACCCAGGCTGCCTCCGACGTCGATCAGGCGACGACGTCGTCGCCCATGGAGGGGGTTGTAGAGACGATCCAGTAATGGATCAAGTCTCCAACCTCCTGGTCCAGACGAACCTCAACCACTGTGCCGCGGCGCAAGATCTTTTCCTGCAAACCATGGCGCAGTGGTCTATAGGTGTTGCCGTAGTCGCGGAGCCCTATTTTGTCCCTCCCCGTCCAAACTGGATGGGTGACTGGGACGGCTCCGTGGCAGTCGTCAGCTCCACGGCGGCTCATTCCCCGCCCTTGTCGCTAAAAGACAAGGGTACCGGATATGTTGCCGTCGAATGGGGGGGAATCACCATTTATGGTGTATATTTCTCCCCCAACCGGAGTCTGAGCGACTTCGAGGTCTTCCTCAACAACTTGGAGACCTCGATACGGCGATTGGTGTCTGGGCACGTCCTCGTGCTGGGGGACTTCAATGCAAAGTCCATTGCGTGGGGTTCCCCGGCGACGGACGCCAGGGGCGAAGCCGTCGAGGAATGGGCGGCGTCGGTGGGCCTCTGTTTGCTGAACAGGGGCGCCACCAACACGTGCGTGCGACAGCAGGGGGGGTCGATAGTGGACCTTTCGTTCGCTACCCCTGCAGTCGCCGCACGAGTAAGGAACTGGAGTGTCCTGGAAGAGGTTGAGACGCTCTCGGATCATCGTTATATCCGATTTGAGCTCTCCCGGTCCCAGGACGCCAGTAGGGGTCACGCGGCGCGGCGTCCCTCCCGTTTTCCGCGGTGGGCTGTCGCCAAGCTGGACAGGGACCTACTAGAGGAGGCGGCCATTGTTTGCTCTTGGCTGTCTCCGCAGGCCCCGACCGAGGAGGTCGACGTGGGGGCTGGTCGCTTCGCCGATGCGTTAACGCTCATCTGCGATGCGGCCATGCCCCGCGTTCGTGGCCGTCGGCCTCCTCGGAAGGAGGTCTACTGGTGGTCCCAGGAGTTGGCGGACCTCCGTGCGGCCTGCGTACGTGCCCGGAGGTCCCACACCCGGAGTCGGCGACGTCACCGCGGAGGCGGTGAGGAGGTGGACCGGCTTCACGAGGAGTACCGAGCAGCTCGGGAAACTCTGAGGCTGGCCATTTGCCGCGCCAAAGACGCGAGCAGAAAAGAGATGCTGGAGAGTCTGGAGCGTGACCCCTGGGGTCGCCCTTATCGTGCGGTGCGTAACAAGCTCCGCACGTCGGGCCCCCCCCTTACGGAGACTCTCCAGCCCAGCTTCCTGCAGGAAGTGGTCGAAGGCCTATTCCCGCAGCGGGCGGAACACACACCCCCGTCGATGGCCCGTCGTGGTCGTCGTCGGGGCAGCGTGGGTGATGTTCCGCCTGTCAGGGAATCTGAGGTAGGGGCGGCTGTTCTGCGGATTCGATCCAAGAACACCGCCCCCGGGCCGGACGGGGTTCCAGCCCGAGTGATGGCCCGTGCCCTCGACTACATGTCGGACCACCTCAGGGGAGTGTTGGACGCTAGCCTGGCGTCCGGACGCTTCCCTGAGCGTTGGAAGTGCGGGAAGCTGGTTTTGATCCAAAAGCATGGACGGCCTGCCGATTCGGTCGCGGCCTACAGGCCCATCGTGTTGCTGGACGAGGCGGGTAAGTTGTTCGAGAGGGTTCTCTCTGCCCGCATCGTCCGGCACCTCAGCGAGGTGGGGCCCGACCTGTCGGACGCCCAATTCGGCTTCCGAGAAGGGCGTTCGACGGTCGACGCGATCCTGCGCCTGAGGGCCGTGACCGAAGAGGCGGTGAGAGGCGGCGGAGTGGTGTTGGCGGTGTCATTGGACATCGCCAACGCCTTCAATAGTCTGCCATTCGGCTGCATCAGGGCCGCACTCCAATACCACGGAGTGCCAGGGTACCTGAGGCGGCTGGTGGCAGACTATTTAGAGGAGCGTACCGTCGAGTATGAGGACCGAGATGGCGCCTTGAGACGCAGGGCCATGTCGTGCGGTGTTCCACAGGGGTCTGTCCTAGGACCACTCCTGTGGAACATGGGATACGACTGGGCCCTGCGAGGGCGTCTCCCCCCCGGGCTGGGTGTAATCTGTTACGCAGACGACACCCTGGTCACGGCCCGGGGGGCAAACTTTGAGGAGGCGGCGCGCCTGGCCACCACGGGAGTCTCCCGGGTGGTCGGGCGCATCGAGGCGTTGGGTCTGCGGGTGGCCCTGGAGAAGACGGAGGCCCTGCTATTTCATGGGCCCCGTCGCGGTCCGCCCGCCGGCGCCTCGATCGAGGTCAACTCGGTCCTCGTACCGGTCCGGGCCCAGATGAGGTACCTGGGTCTGGTCCTCGACGGTAGGTGGCTCTTCGACGAGCACTTCCGACAGCTTGGACCTAAATTGGTGGGCACTGCCTCCGCCCTAGGGCGACTTCTGCCCAATTTGGGCGGGGCCAGTGTCCCCACTAGGCAGCTGTACACGGGGGTTGTCCGGTCGATGGCACTTTACGGTGCACCGGTGTGGGCGGCGGCTCTGTCCGCCCAAAACAGGGCGCGCCTCTGGCGCCCCCAGCGGATACTGGCGGTCAGAGCCATACGTGGATACCGCACGGTGTCCACAGAGGCGGCGTGTGCCTTGGCCGGAACACCCCCGTGGGATTTGGAGGCGGAAGTGCTCGCCGAAGTTTATCGGCGAGTGGCTGACTTCCGGGCGGAGAATGGCTTTCGCCCTCCGCCCGAGGACGTGCGCGAGTGGCGCGAAGCCGCTCGCCGAGCCACCATGCAGAGATGGTCGTTCCGGCTGGAGACCCCACGCGCTGGCTTCGCCGCCGTGGAGGCTCTTCAGCCGGTCATCTCGGAGTGGGCAGGGCGGCAGCACGGGACCCTTTCCTTCCGGCTGACGCAGGTGCTTTCCGGGCACGGTTGCTTCGGAAAGTATCTGCACTCGGTCGCTAGGAGGGAACCGAGTCCCGCCTGCCACCACTGCGACTGCAGTGAGGACACGGCCCAGCACACGCTGGCGGTCTGCCCCGCTTGGGCGGCGCAGCGCCAGGTCCTCACTGCAGTCATCGGAGGGGATCTCTCGCTGCCGGCCGTCATAAGATCGATGGCCGGCAGTGACAGTTGTTTTACCGCGGTCGCAACCTTCTGCGAGGACGTAATCTTGCAGAAGGAGGTGGCGGAGAAGGCCCGGGAGGACGATATCCACTCGGACCCGATCCGCCGCCGGCGCCCTGGGCGGCGGAGGCGCGCATATCTGCGTCTCATGCCGCCCTGAGAGTGGCCGCGGATGGGCGGGACGGGTTTCCCGTCCGTCCGCAGTAGAGGCCAACCGCGAGGGGGCGGCGTCCGCGTGTGACCGGACGTTGCCCAATTAGAGAATACACACTTGAGGTGGTGCCCGCAACAGTGCGGGCAGGCGCTGGTTAGAGTCCAGAAGGAAATCCCCTCCCTGGACTCCTTCCAATACAAAGGCGCAGAGAGGGTCACACCGTGTGGTTTTAGTCGGTTCGAGTCCGACACACCACCCCGCCGTAACCCCCGACGGGGTGACGGTCCGCGGGGATTTCCACACGTAAAAAAAAAAAAAAAAAAAAAAGTGGCTTAAGCGGTCGCCACGCCGCTTCCTACTACGCCAAGTGTCGTGGGTTCGAATCCCACGTAGGACAACACTTTGTGTGATTCACAATTTGTTGTTCTGAGTCTGGGTGTGCTTTGTGTCCGTTTCATGTATGTTTGTAAAGTCCCCCGCGACACAGGAATTTATATTCCTAATGCGGGAGTTGTCTTTTATAAAAAAAAAGAAAAAAAAAAAAAAAATTGCTCTTTCTTTCTTTGTTGCACCCACAGTCAATCTAAATCACATTTGTTCTACAGTTTTCAGATTGAAGATAAACCAAATTAAGTTTAGGAATAACAACTAGATAGTGGTCCATAACCATAACGCTCAGTAGTCTCCTGAATCAACGATAGTACTTTATCAGCCAACGACTTAACATTTTCTCATTCAAGGCCTATTTCCACGAGCGTCAGTGGCCGCTTAACATCAGGTGATTTCCCTGATCGTTTTCTTCATAAAATAAAAAGTATCAAAAATAATAAATCAATTAATTGCTCATTAAACTACCTTGTTGGTCAAGCGGAAAGCGGAAGCGAAATAATTTTGATTTCTATTCGCAATAGTGCTATAGGGTTTACTTACTAATAATTCTAAATAGCAGCAGTTTAAAAAACCCGTGCTTCGTAGAGTACAGTACGATCATCTATAACAATCGTTTTTAGAAAGTCAGTGCCCTCAAATATAAAGACATAGTTGTCTTTCGAAGAGAATTCCAAGGTGAACTAGCGGAGGCGCGCATATCTGCGTCTCATGCCGCCCTGAGAGTGGCCGCGGATGGGCGGGACGGGTTTCCCGTCCGTCCGCAGTAGAGGCCAACCGCGAGGGGGCGGCGTCCGCGTGTGACCGGACGTTGCCCAATTAGAGAATACACACTTGAGGTGGTGCCCGCAACAGTGCGGGCAGGCGCTGGTTAGAGTCCAGAAGGAAATCCCCTCCCTGGACTCCTTCCAATACAAAGGCGCAGAGAGGGTCACACCGTGTGGTTTTAGTCGGTTCGAGTCCGACACACCACCCCGCCGTAACCCCCGACGGGGTGACGGTCCGCGGGGATTTCCACACGTAAAAAAAAAAAAAAAAAAAAAAGTGGCTTAAGCGGTCGCCACGCCGCTTCCTACTACGCCAAGTGTCGTGGGTTCGAATCCCACGTAGGACAACACTTTGTGTGATTCACAATTTGTTGTTCTGAGTCTGGGTGTGCTTTGTGTCCGTTTCATGTATGTTTGTAAAGTCCCCCGCGACACAGGAATTTATATTCCTAATGCGGGAGTTGTCTTTTATAAAAAAAAAAGAAAAAAAAAAAAAAAATTGCTCTTTCTTTCTTTGTTGCACCCACAGTCAATCTAAATCACATTTGTTCTACAGTTTTCAGATTGAAGATAAACCAAATTAAGTTTAGGAATAACAACTAGATAGTGGTCCATAACCATAACGCTCAGTAGTCTCCTGAATCAACGATAGTACTTTATCAGCCAACGACTTAACATTTTCTCATTCAAGGCCTATTTCCACGAGCGTCAGTGGCCGCTTAACATCAATTGATTTCCCTGATCGTTTTCTTCATAAAATAAAAAGTATCAAAAATAATAAATCAATTAATTGCTCATTAAACTACCTTGTTGGTCAAGCGGAAAGCGGAAGCGAAATAATTTTGATTTCTATTCGCAATAGTGCTATAGGGTTTACTTACTAATAATTCTAAATAGCAGCAGTTTAAAAAACCCGTGCTTCGTAGAGTACAGTACGATCATCTATAACAATCGTTTTTAGAAAGTCAGTGCCCTCAAATATAAAGACATAGTTGTCTTTCGAAGAGAATTCCAAGGTGAACTAGTGTTCACCTTAGAATTCTCTTAAGGTTGCGGGAGTCCGAGGGCAGTCGTTTCGTAAAAAAACTAATATTCAAGCAACTGCAAGCAATACTGTAATACTGATTGAAGTACTGGTCGACCTCACATTATCTTGGGAAAATTATGAATGACATTAATTGGTAAGACGTTTTTATGAATATAAATTTAAGTATATAATACTTGCAATAAATTCAAGCGTCTAGTGATAAATGGAAGAATAAAATAAACGTAGTTCACATACATCTCATTTTCCACGCAGTTATCTTTCGCATTTTTCTTCTAATATGAGTGTAAAATTTCTTCTCTAAGAAAAGGGTCTTTATTTTATTTACTGTAGCTACTTAAATTTATTCAACTGTTCTTTTAACATAAATGTGTTTTACAATTGCTAATCTACATCGTCATTGATTTCAGCACGAAGGGGCCTCTCTCCTCACTCGATTGAAACGACCATAAAATTGGTCGCATATAAGATCAAACTAAGAATGACAGCACCAGGTCGTCATAGTGTGGGTAACTAACATGTGCTTTTTAGTTGATAATAGAAACCTCAATATCATTTTTGAAGACCTATCCATAAATATCTAACACGTATGGTTTTAATGAAAAAAAAATTTTTGAGTTTCAGTTCTAAGTATGGGGACCCCCAAAATTTATTGTTTTTTTCTATTTTTGTGTAAAAATATTAATGCGGTTCACAGAATACATCTACTGACCAAGTTTCAACAGTACAGCTCTTATAGTTTCGGAAAAAAGTGGCTGTGACATACGGACGGACAGACAGACAGACATGACAAATCTATCAGGGTTCCGTTTTTTGCCATTTGGCAACGGAACCCTAAAAATCTACTAATATTTTTAAATATTTTGGCTATATGACATTCAACGCCATCTAGATGCAAACAAAGCAGAACTTTTTGTTAAAACATACTTATTGATTTAATTATGCATAATGTAATGTAACTTTACCTGACCTTGGGTACATAGGTGTAAGGAAGGTCAAACCTTCCTTACACCTAAGGACATGTACATACCTAAAGCTGAATATTCAAAATATAGACAAGGTTAAAAAGTCGGTAAAATGTTAACTTCCAGAACAGACACACACAGTCTCAGTCACAGTCTCAAAAATAGAGAGAAGGAAGGAAGAAATGATTGATATTTATTTTTCAGTTTTTCTTACAGTATAGTGGAAAGCTGTTACAGAGGACCAGTTACTGTTACGTATGTTTTTTGTTTTCTATTCCATTTTCTATTCAAATGTTCTATTATTTTGTTTCATTGGCTAATATTTTGTTTTGATTACGCAACTGAGTCACATTAGCCAATGAAACAAGAGAATAGAGAAATAGAATTGAGAATTGAAAACAAAAAACGTTTGCAACTCTCCCACGATTAACCGACCATTCCTCACAATTCGATCCCAATGTAGTCAAATTGTTTAAATTTCGAACATCTTTTATCACATTTCAACTTCCTCCCACTTCTAAAACTAGAACAAGATGGCATTACTCTTGAGGAGAGAGCGGAATTTGCAAGTGTTTATGTTCGTAGCGAGGCCCGAGGCGTTATGTCAGTCGGTTCGGACCGGATATTACAAGTCTTCTCGACGCCTTAATTTTGTTTCCAATATTGTGTTTCAATTTTGAAGTCTTTCATAAAGCTCTTTCAATCTCGAGGTGTTTAGAAGGCAATAATGACATTGGAAACAAATTTTCTGATACGAAAATGTATTGTGAAGTTATTTAGTTTTGTATTGGTATTGATGTGTCCTGTTAGGAGTGAATTGAATAATAATGGAACCTTTTATGAATGAAATTATTTATAGCTTCAGAATATTGTGCTTATTTTTATATTTTTTTCTTTATCTTTTTTTAGTTGTATACATATCATATACGGCACTAAAGCCTGTATGTTCTTGGTGAAATACTTATTTATATATTTCTAAATACATACATTACTTTACATACATACATTAGATATATAAGATGATGTGTCCCAGACCACAGAACAAATCATGGGTTTCGTCACAAAAAGATTTGTCATGAATGGTAATAACCCACGCCCTCTGCCTTAGCAGTCAAGATCACAAACTTGGAAACTAATTCTGATGAATTGAAAGCGTCAACTATCAACCCAGGCTCGAATACGTCATTAAGTGAAGAAGAATATCTGGAGCTGTTTTGAGATATATTTTGAGCTGGCCTATCTAATCCTAAGCAACGTTTTAAGAAAGAAAAAGTGTGTGTGTGTGTGTGTCAGCTACGACAACGGCTACGATCACGGCTACGACCACGGCTACGATCACGGCTACGACCACGGCTACGATCACGGCTACGACTCATGGCTACTACTAATGGCTACGACTGACGGCTAAAGTTTACGTTACGCTACATACGGCTTGAGTACCGCGGGTGGTGTGAAGCCACGAGTGCGCTTTACACTTTGCTTTTGTACTTTGAGCACTTACACCATGTTGAAAAGAATGCGAAATTTCCATGACATTCTTGGAATACATAATAACAATCATTGTGTTTGTTTTAATAGTTTGAATATGAAAATCGATTCTTTAGTAGGAAGCTCCAAAAAGAATAAAATATAAAAATGTAATATTATTTACACCTAATTAAGAAAGATGTCGACTTCTACTACTTGGAAGATTGTTTTAGTTTCAAAAAGTTTTAATGATATTTAATAGACTGAAATGAAATAAATAAATAATTCGGACATCTTACACACAACATCATCAAGTCCCAAACTAAGCAGAGCTTGTATTATGGGTACATTATGGGATATAAATACATAATAATACTTTATTTGTAAATACGTACATATTATACAAAGAAAAACTCCCAGACGCTGAAACAAATATTTGTGGATCGCACAAATATTTGGTCTGACCCGGGAATCGAACTCGAGACCTCTTGATCAGAAGCCGCATACGCTAACCACTAGACCAACAAGGCAGTCCAAATACAGTACTACAGTAGTACATTTTCATTAGATATGCCACAAGTGACAACCTTAACAATAACACAGAAAGAAATAAACAAAAATATATATAACACCATCTTTTGTGTTGCGTATTAAATATAATCCCAGCTCAAATAACAGAACGAAACAAACAACAAGGCAATCATAATTCCATTACAACAACAGACGCTAGCAAAATAAACGCCGACATCCAATATCTCTGTTGACTCCCTAGCGAGGCATACTTGGGATCCATCCAGCCACCTCACATTACATCCCGTCAAAAAATGACCGAACCATAAACAAAAACATTTTACTGTCAACGCTACTAATATAGGAAACATAACAGTTTTTCCACAGAAATCTCTAAGGGAAGTCAAAAAAGTGACGCGAACGTACCCTGAAATAGGAGGTCATTTATCTAACGCTAGAGATGTCTGTCGCGCGTCGACAGAACTTCAGCTCGCAGAATAATTTTTTTCACGCTGATATCATGACGTCGGTCATTTCTGAGCATAATCGCTTTTGTGATTTGTGGTTTCTGTTGGACGACCTCTCACGTCTCGCTTCTTTAGGCTGTTATCTAGATCAATGGTGCGTTCAACTGTTATAGAACCTTCTGTTGTAATAAAGAATCCTCACCTCAGACTTGTCATAAGGGACATTTATAATTTTGTGGTTTATGTTTTGAAGTAATATATTAGTTTTAAGTAACATCCCATATTTTTCCTCTAAATTTATTATTTAGCATTAGGAATGTATTCCTGTGTCCGGGGGACTTTACAAACATAAAGTAAATGGATACAATGAACACAGACTCAGAATAACAATTTATGAATCACAAAAATCAAAATATTATCCCCTGTGGGATTTGAACCCACAATACTTGGCGTAGTAGAGAGAGGGGTGGCGACCACATTAACCACAAGTGCAATTGTGCAGTCACAAATTGATCTGGATAACATACAAATATATATACAGAGCATAACTAACTATCTAGCTAACACATATATAACAACGTAAATATGTCTACCTTGTTATTTTTGTCTTGTACATTTGTTATCTTTAAAATTTCCAAACAACTTTCTTCGTTTCTATTCAGACTTTTAACCTCGCAAGCATATATGTATATGTGTATTAAGCAATGCACACTTCCCATTATTGAAGGTACCATAATCTCATGGTTAATCCACAAAATGAAGTTGCGCCACACATAAGCTGCGCTCTGCCACCGCGGGGGACTCCTTATAAAGTCGTGTAATAGATGTTTCAACCCAAAAACGATAAAGAGGTCTCATTTGCATACGAAGTTCGTTAACTTTAATTACTGAGCCCCACGGACATACTTATTATATCTTTGTTACGGCGAATTTACACTAAGGGGTCTAACATAAGGGTGGAATATACATTGGCTCTGTCTAAACCATTGTGTTAGACAAGGAGGGAGATGTTAGAAGATAAAGACAGAACTAAATTAAATAAGCCATAAACGTCTATAAAATAATGACTATATTTTGTTTGTTTTAATCGTAAACGGTTAAGTTAAGATGTTTACTGCAGTAAATTGTTATGCGAATAAGACTTACTTTATGAGAATTTAGTGAGATGTTTATTGGTTTTTAAAATGTCATTCGATTTTATGTTGACCATTGCACATGACCTATGAATCTACATATAAACAAGCGAATGTTAAGCTTTAAATATAAATGTTTATGTATGTCAATATAAATTCAATAAATTTTTGTAATTTAATTTTGCGTTAGAGTTTCGTTTTATTAGTTTATTTTCCGAGATATAAAAATATATATCTAAATGTATAAAAAAAAACCTCACTGAGCCGCCATGGTATGGGTCACCATGCTGCATTGTATGAGGATGAGGATGAGTAATGAGGATGGTCTCCTGGATTCTACCCATGCTTTCCATCAGGCAGAGTAGAATAACTTTGGTAGGCTTGACCATTAAAAAAACTAACAAATAGGAAATTGTAAGCAATTATCACAATACAATAATTAGAATGATTTAACTGCCCTTTGATTTGATTTATATTTACAAATAACAAATTATGATATTGAAGTAATATCAGTTGTCTAGTACCTATAATACAAGTACTGCTTGGTTTGGGACTATATGGCGTTGTGTAAGATGTCCGAAATATTTCTTTTATTTATTTATTTGGTAATGAGTTAATGACACTGAAAATAAAATCTTTATTTAGTTTGATTGCAGATGATAAATTCAATTGATCTGTAAAATGCTGTCAAGTTTTTTGTAATCTAATACCCTATAAAATTCTTGTTTTTGGAAAATAATAATAATAAAAATATATTTAAATTAAAAATTTTAATAAATTAAAAATTTTAATTAAAAATTTTAATTTAAATATATTTTTATTATTATTATTTTCCAAAAACAAGAATTTTATAGGGTATTAGATTACAAAAAACTTGTAAGAGTAATTATAAATTTCTAAAAAGGAATTAACAAACTATAGTTCTAGAGCTAAAACTATCTAATGAGACTCTTTTTACACAACGTTCCAACGACACTTAGTTCACAAACAGTTTTTTGTAGCGTAGCTGCCATATTGGATTCTAAAACTTTTACCATTCGCTAGATTCAACAGATTTTATTATTCTTACAATATTCATAAAAACACAAAACTAAATATTTCGTGTCGTATTATCTCGTATTATCTTTCAAGATTTATTTACGTAGATAGTTATAAAGCAAATTTAACTAATTATAGCATTTCAATAAAGTATTTAAACTAACACTATGCACTTAATTTTTTTTACTGTTAGCAATTGCAGTTTACCTACATGAGCTACAATTTCTTATAATATTTGGTAATTATAATAAATTGGTAATATTTAAATAAGTAATATTTGTTCATCACTTATTAATACGATTATTCAAAACATATTCTGAATTTCCAAAACAAGGGAACGCATGTCTATTGATAAATTCCAACAAACGCAACGCATACATTACAAAAATACGAACGAACAATCTATTTTCATGTACTCCTCGCATGCTAATGTACATATTCAATTTATGGGTCCTATTAAAGACATTGCATCGGCAAGTGGCCTGGTTCAAAGTCTAGGCACGTTGGTAGCTCGTGTCTGTCCGAGGCCAGAATATTAACAATCCAACCAGTTGTAGCGCCAGTTTGCAGAAAACTGCCTTTTAGCAGACACTGAAAAATAAAATCTTGTCCCTCGTTGCGATGTTGGAATGACATAAACTTTTTGGTCGAACTTTTGCATCGCAACGTTTTATATTCAGAGAATATAATTCATGATTTCTGTATATTTTTTTTACTACAATAAAGTAAGTGTGTGTATGTGGACAAACAGGGAAAAGCTGGAATAAGCTGTTTGTATTTTCTGGTAATCAACGCAATAGTGTTGAAACTATTTTTTCATTTATATTCTGTCCCAACCAACATGAAATAATAAAATACGAACCCTGACGCCAGCTCTGTGATCGGAGATACCAATCAACAACCTATCATTTACCACTGCTGCAACCGACTCTCAAGAGGTTTAAGGCCATACATCCCCACGCTGGCTGGCTGGATGGGGACTCAATTATTCATATATCATATTTTTTAGGATATATATTATTTATGTGATATAATATTATTTGTATTGTCATAAACTGTAACAAAGCAGGCTGCAAAACGTAAAAATTTACTGAAAACATGTTAGTACGGATAAAGTGATAAATTGTACTCCAAGATCCTAAAAATCAACAAAGGACTAAATAGTATTGCCACAAAGATGGTCAAGATGTATAACCTTTTTTTTTATTATCATAGATAATTTTATTATCATAGTAAGCAGCAACATACCAAGTAAAATTTTCTCCTACTGCAAACTTGACCAACAAAAAGCGGTTAAAAAATTGCTGTTTAAGTGCCCTAACTGTAGCGAGAATTTTCAAACTGAAATTCTCCGAACCCTGTCGAGTGCCCAATAACTTGTGACAATGCCTATTATATTCCCGTTCCTTGTCAACATGAATGACATATTTGCTCCTCTCCATATACTGTGACATTTTTACACCAAATTAACTTGAAGCGTGGAAATATGGCAGCAATACCCTTTATGTGTTAAATATACCGGAACGTTTGTAATTCTCGTAAATGATCGAACAGCAGTAAAACATGTTTTATTGCATAATTGAATTTTATTTAACGACCAAATGTACGTTTATGAGGGCTTGTCACGATATTAATGGTTATGTGTAAGATAACAATTTGGAGAAAAGTTTCTTCCACTTTCTTTGTATGTTTTCATCGTAAAGTTACAAATAATATGATAAATTATCATTCTAAGATAAAGGAGGAAACGTTTATAGGGTTTCTGTCCGAAGAGTACAGTTAAAACAATCTCTAAATAATCAAAATCAATAGTTTCTTTGGCCGTTCAAAATGAAACTAATAGAGAATTCATGAAAACATATCCTTTATTATAATTTAAACGCGAAAGTTTGTGAGTACGAGTGTTTGTTGCTCTTTAGTGCTTAATATTCACAAACTGGCGATTGTAATTTTGTTGCATTCATACCATCATCATCATCAGCTCGCTGCAGTTCTTTGTAAGAAAAAATCATCATATATCCAGTAAAAATATTTTAACAAATAAAAAATATAAATATGAAACTTAACTATGGATGAAAATAATAAAATCAAATGAATTATATTCACGGGCCCCCGAAATATTGAGCATATTAAAATAGAGCCTTTAAAATAGGTTGTGTTTAATCTGGTTTAAATTTAGTTAATCAAATTAACCTCCGATTAACAAATTGGAGGTTTTGGGAGGGTTAATCGGGGGTTCATTAAAGGTGCCAAAATTACTATACACCGCCTGATGGAAAGCATGAGTAGAATCAAAAAGTATCGAATTGTCACTCTTCTGGGCCTATGGAAATACTCCTACATTTGGCCCTAAGGACAACAAGAATGCTGTCATTTTAGTTGCTCTCCTGCGTGAGGGTAGTACTACCGCCAGGTCGAAACGGTTAATTCGTGATGAAATCAGCTTAGTTCTACTACCTTAACTTGATATAATTAAAAGTAATTGTTTTAGGCAAACTCATATAAAAAGCTACACAGAACACATACAAAAAGGCTAAATACTACATCTTTTCTTTTTCTTTCTTTTTAATGAGACAATATTAGAATTAGAAATATACATCCTGTGTCGCGGGAGATTTTACAAACATACATGAAATGGACAAAGAATACCCAGACTCAGGACAAACACACAAAGTATTGTCCCGTGGAATTTAAAGCCACGACAATTGGCGCAGCAGGCAACAGCGTGGCGACCGCTTAAACCATTGGGCCAATCGTGCAGTCATTTGAGTAAAAAAACGGCAACTGCTAGCAAATACAAGCAAACATGCACCAACATAAATGTACAAAGCAACAAAGGAATTTTTAAGAAGACATTCATAAATAGTTCATGTGCGGTGTGGGCAAAGTGGGTTAATTGTTTTACTTCAATGGGCCCATAAACAAAGTGGGCATGCGTCCTAATTAATTTATGAAGCAACCTCTGAAACTGCAAGCACGGGAACTTGAAGTCAGTTTCGGAGTGTTTATTATTTAAAAGTGAACTAATAGTTTTCATTTTAACTAAAGCAGTTTTTAAAGAAAGATTTTTCTCAATTCCAATTCATTGTTGCATTTTTAAACGACTTCAAAAAAAAGGAGGAGCTCAATTCGTCGGAATCTTTTTTTTTATGTATCTTCAGCGATAGTTTCGTCATTTATGAACCGATTTCAAAAATTCTTTTTGCATTGGAATGGGCGTAGCTTACAGGTGGTCCCATTGTCACCATATCGGGATCTGATGATGGGATCATATAAGGAAATCGACGTAACTCCTCAAATATCATAGGCACAATGTCGCGATTTGGGTACTCGGAATAGTTTTTCATTGAAGTCGGTTCCTTTTTGTTAAAATAATACAATGTATACATATTAAATAAATGGTATCTAAATACTATAAGCCATGTATGTAACTTACCACCTATTTAGTTTTTTGTGTATAATAATAATAATAAATATTTTGGACATCTGACACACAATAAACATCATCTAGTCCCAAGCTAAGCAGAGCTTGTGTTATGGGTACTAGACAACTGATATAAAAATATAAACACTTTTTTTTGTAAATACATACATATTATACATAGAAAAACACCCAGACTCCGAAACAAATATTTGTGAATCACACAAATATTTTGTCTGACCCGGGAATCGAACCCGAGACCTCTTGATCAGCAGCCGCATACGCTAACCACTAGACCAATAAGGCAGTCGATTTGTAATAACGGCTTCGGTGGTATGGGTGATATAAATGTGGGGTGGGTCCAATTGGAGCCGAAGAAAAGAGTGGATTACTTACTCTCTTGGTACTAAATAATTTTTTGAACACAACTATATCGAAATCTGTTGTCTATGGTTTAAATTGCATCTAGTAAATGGTGTGTTTCACTATTAATGTAAATACTGGCATGACGTTAAAGCAAACGCAATATGCTACGTTTAATTACATTAACCACTTCATTACTGTATACGCGAAGCTTGCTAATGATAATATATAATTTATGAGATGCCAGCCTCGAGACAGGAACTAATCCACTTCTTCGGGGTTGCCCGCCTTCCCGCACTTTAATTATGATGTTTTTATTTCCTTACATACAGTTTACAGCTGCCAGTAACATTTCTTGAAAAAAAGTTTTATTTGTGGAGGTATCTTTGCCGCTTTGCATTTTAAAGGAAGTTAGAAATATGCGGGCTTGCAATTTAAATTCAGAATTTTCTTCTTTAAATAAATTATTAGTATTTTTATCTCGGTATATTTTTTTTTGTAGAGAATATTTCTTTCTCATTTTTCTATTGTTCCTAAATTTATGTTTCAGACTTGGTCACCAAAAAAACTAATGAGTCACAACATGTAATGATTTACAGATTAAACTCCCAAAATGAATGACTGCAACGATAAATTTTATAGCAATAGAAAACTTGGCACAATTCATTTAGTTCGATCATCTAGGTGTAGAACATTTCTGTGTCATAAATATGTTACTTACATCATCATCATCGACAGTCTTTAACAGTCCACTGCTGGACATAGGCCTCTCCTTAGAAAGGACGTTTTGGCCTACTATACCACGCTGGCCAGACGGGTTTGGTATAGGGTTGGTTTCAAGTTTTCCTTCTCTTTGCATTGATGTTGCTTCGCGTAGTTTGTCCCTTAGTCGCCTTTTACAACACCCGCGGGATGAATAGGGGTGCTGACCACCACACGGGCCACCACACGTCACGTCACCATACGGACAGAAAGTTAGTTACTTACATCAAAAACATTAGTCAGTCAGTCTGTATGTTTGTTCCGGGTAATCTCTAAAACACCCAGATCGTTTTTTTTTCATATATATAGCCTACTAAAGTGACTCTACACCGCCTGATGGAAAGCATGAGCAGAATTCAAGAGTGGGGGAAACCACACATCATTGCTACGAATGCAGACAGTAAAGTATGGCGGCCCACACTATGGCGGCTTAGTGAGATGCTTTTTCACGCCCCGCTTAAAGTTAAAGGACCCGGGATCATAGTGGGAAGGAAACACGTGAGCTGATAGCGAATTCCAGCTTTTGACTGCTCGGCATAAGAAGGAAGAGCCGATTCATTCTAGCGTGTATTTCCTCCACTCTGAAGCGGTGACTTCCAAGTCCAGCACGTGTTGTCCTGTAAAGGAAGGGAGAAGGAGGGACCAGTTGGAAGAGCTCTTCCGAACACTCACCATGGTAAAGGCGATAGCTGATATCATCAGGAGTAACTACTATATACGGCTATACTCGCTATATATAATAATAACCGTCGTTAATACCGTGGGACTCTGCTAGTAAGAAATAAATTTCTCATTACAGAGCAACAACTTGACTTTATGTTTCATTAAACAACATATTACACATGAACAGTACTATTCATATTTAATGTATTACTTGCCTCTATCAGTTGTCAACGTTTCCCATCGTAAAGAGTGGTGACACAGACTTGTGGGGGTTAATAACTTGTTCTGGACATTTTACTCTTGTATTTACGTTCTAAAGTCACGCAAGCTTATCCAACATGGACGACATTACTACATAGCTACATATTTTTACACTTTTTGTATTCAGTTCACCTGTAATGAATTACCGTTGCAGGTTTGAAATCTACGAGTGTATATTAAGGCTATTAAAAAAGCGACTTATTATCTATCCTACATTTTTGAGGGTTTTTGATTCTATGTGTACTATGTTTTTTGTGTTTACGATTTGGGACTATTTGAGACTATGAAGAATGAACTAACAATAAATAAAGCTGTAAAACAAGAATAATTGTGAAAAAACTGTAACGACCTAAACAGTAATAACTACCTATTCATATTAAAAACAAAAATTCACTTTAATTTTTTTTTATTACATAACTAGATAAAAATGAAAAAACTTTACATCTTCAAATTGTTTTTTTTTTTTAATTTCTCTTTGTTACGATAAAACTTCGGTATTGCATGTTTGGTATTCCTAACTATTTCTACTGAGCGTAGTAGAGTAAATTTAGATTTATTTTTAACTAGTTGCGCCCCGCGGTGTTACCCGCGTATATCATTATGGTTACTATACAAGTTTGTTATGCCTAGCAACCTGTGAAGTTTTGACAGGAGATAAACAGTGATACATTTTGACATCTACGATTTATTATATTTCTATAATAACCTAGCTTTCGCCCGTTTATCTCGATTATTGCAGTAAAAAGTAGCCTATGTGTTATTCTGATATATAAGCTATATTACTGTAAAGTTTCATCCAAATCCGTTCAGTAGTTTTTGCGTGAAAGAGCAACAAACATACACACATACTCACAAACTTTCACGTTTATAATATTAGTAGGATTAAACAAAGAACTGTGTATGTTATATACAATCTCTCACCAACTGAACCTGTTAGTAAGAACCTTACTCAACCAACCTCTCATATCAACATCATGAACCTTTTTTTCAAATATAAAATACTAGCTTTTGCCCGCGGCTCCGGACGCGAGTGTGTCGATTTTCGCAGTAAAAAGTAGCCTATGTCCTTTTCCGAGGTCCCATATATCTCTATACCAAAATCGGTTCAGCGGTTTAAGCGTGAAAACGTAACAGACAGACAGACAGAGTTACTTTCGCATTTAAAATATTAAGTAGAGACTAGCGGCCTTACTCCAGCTTTGTACGGGTAAATAGATAGATAACAAAAATTTTATAACACAATTTTGGTAGTCTCTCTATGCTTAGCACACTCTATAAAATCTGCATTTAAGAAAACAAACAATCAAAATTATCTATTTGGGAGCAATCATGATGCTCCAACGACTCGTGAACAGATACACACACGAACACAGATCTATACTTTAAGCTTTTTTTTATATTTAATTTAATGTTATTATGGTCATCATCATCGTCATCAACCACCCATAACGTCCCACAGTTGGGTTCAGATCTTCTCTCAGGAGAGGGTTAAGGCCATACGTCACGCATGGTTTCGGTTAATTTTAAGTAAATGTTTAGGTACTTATATATAATAGTGATAGTAAGATTTCTCATCATCACATACACCTTTATGTTCTTCTGCCTATCCCGTGAGGGTCATTAAGACGTGATGTTACGTTCATTTACAAAAATAAAAATACAGGAACCGCAAGCTAAATTTTGTGTGTATATTATCTACACAAGTAAATAAAATTGTGTCTGTATGTAACATGAAATGAACAGTTCTTTTACTAAATGCATATCTAAGTAAATACGGTATTAACAATAAAAGGCAATTTCTTTCAAAATTGTCTGTCTGTCTGTTTGTTTGTTTGTTTCGGCTAATTTACCCGGCCGGCCCGATTTTTACGGGACTTTCTCTGGCAGAAAGCTGATGACCTAATGATTACCTCTTTGTAATAATATATAATACTAGTTGACCCAGCGAACTTCGTACCGCCCAGCTTTAAAATTCCAGAACTTGATCGCAGCGCCACCTACCGGGTCCAATTGCGAATCTAAACCATTCCCAGATCCCCTTGAACACACACAAAAAATTTCATCAAAATCGGTCCAGTCGTTTGAGAGAAGTTCAGTGACATACACACTCACAGAAGAATTATATATATAAAGATAGTATATTGTAGTAAGTTCAGATGTATATAACCCCGTCCATTAATAATACTTACAAGAAAATATAACTTATTTGAACTCTACACCCCGCTTTCAAAAGTTTTCAAAACAAAAATCAAGAACCCCACAGTTTTAAATAATTCTTGAACGGTCAATTACTGCAAGAAAGAGTCGTTCAAAAATCCTTCAAGCACAATTGCAGTCCTCAATGACAAATATACGTACATTAAATACAATGTGACTGTGAACCATCTACTCGTGACGAGGGCATCAATCAGGGCTTCTTGGAATGACCGCAAACCCTGGGTAGATTAAGGCATTTCTGTCCTACATAATCTGCGGCTTCGAGAACAATGTGCCCACGCCATTAGTTGCTCACTATCTGCATACTGTTGAAATGTGTCGCTTAAAATTTATTTAAAGTGTATATTGTTGTTTAACTTTAAATTACATTTAATGACATGCATTTTCAAGTATTTATTTTAATAATTGTGAATTAATAATTAGACACAACGCTATCTAGTCCCAAACTAAGCATATGTTAATACATAAACATACTTTTTTTGAGTTGAATCACAGAAACATTTGATTCGACCCGAAAATCGAAACCGAGACCGAAGTTTTCCTTCTCCGGGTCCAGTTAGGAAAAACTTGTCATTATCACCATCATCAGCCTATCGCTGTACCTGCTCTTAAAATTTAAGAATGCAATCTTGTAAACTATTGTGCAAATGAAATGATTGCATTTAATATATTGTTAGAGTCCAGAAGTGAAAAATAATAAAAATAATTATAATTCTAAACTATTTACTTTAATTCTAAACAATTTATTTCATTAATTACAAAATAATCTTAGAAATGCAATTAGACATCAAACAACCGTTAATTAAGTAACGAATCTAAACAAATTACAGTTAGTTATACAGCAAGGGCGGTCACATAGGGCTGTACTAGCTGTTAGACAGTTTTCCTCGCACCCACCGCAATTCAGACAGTACTAACTTGTCAAAGACAGCTTTCCACATCTGTTAACAGAGTAGTACTAATTGTCCAAAGACAATGATCCACACTCCGCGACGCATTCGTCAGAAATGCGTACCGATACAACAGATCACTCCTATTTATAACCAAGCGCAGTGAAGTGATGGCGCCACAAAAATGACAACTACCGCCGTTGTGGCTTATACGGCCTCTCCTGACACCCTGACGTCCTCGGCAGGTCTGGATGACCACACTTCTTCATTGTTCTCATTCGCGGTTACTGGAACATGTACAAAAATAAAAGTTTATTAGACGCCTCTGTAAGTACATCATCGTCCAATTGGTCAGTTACTAAAAACAGTTATCAAATTTAGCGTAAACAGTTAGAGTTAACGAATAGTTTTACAAGATAATAACAGTTAACACGAATAAGAAAGGTTCGAACCTCCAAGGAAAAGAGTGAAAGATTATTTATAATCCGCGCCAGATTAGAAACAAACAGTCACTGTTACATACATTTAAAATAAAACTAGAAACTTAGTACTAACACAAGAGTAGACTTCAGCATGAAGGTCTACCGTTACCATAAGAACCATAATATCATAAGAACAGTTATCATAAGTGTGTGTCTTAAACATTTAAACTTAAAATTAACAAGACCACGAGTTTGGGGCTGGTTACCCTGTCCATGGGTCTTAAACCTCTCTCATCAAGACCACGAGTTTGGGGCTGGTTACCCTGTCCATGGGCCTTAAACCTCTCTCATCAAGACCACGAGTTTGGGGCTGGTTACCCTGTCCATGGGCCTTAAACCTCTCTCATCAAGACCACGAGTTTGGGGCTGGTTACCCTGTCCATGGGCCTTAAACCTCTCTCAACAAGACCACGAGTTTGGGGCTGGTTACCCTGTCCATGGGCCTTAAACCTCTCTCAACAAGACCACGAGTTTGGGGCTGGTTACCCTGTCCATGGGTCTTAAACCTCTCTCAACAAGACCACGAGTTTGGGGCTGGTTACCCTGTCCATGGGCCTTAAACCTCTCATCAAGACCACGAGTTTGGGGCTGGTTACCCTGTCCATGGGTCTTACCTCTCTCAACAAGACCACGAGTTTGGGGCTGGTTACCCTGTCCATGGGTCTTAAAATTATCTCAGGAAGACCACGAGTTTGGGGCTGGTTACCCTGTCCATGGGTCCATTCCAATATACACACCTCATGCTCTCCACCATCCGCCATACATTGCACCACACCTCACGCACACGGGGATCAGGCCGAAGATTGCGTCTCGTACACACGGTGAACAGGCGGAAGGTTGCATCTCGGGCACACGGAGAACAGACCGCAGGTCCGCTTATCACTGAGCGGCATGCAGGACGCAAGTCCGCACCTCGCGATACAGCGAGCAGGCCGCAAGTCTGCGCCTCACCAGGCAGCAGCAGACACCAGGTCACAGCCCGGGCTCGGCTCGCGTAGACTGCACCTTGCTCAGTGACGAGGCTCTCAATGCATCGTTATCATCTAAGGAAAGCATGAAAAATTGCATTAGTTTTGAATACGGTATTACTTTAACGTCACCAATATGCTTCATTATCGTCATGAATAATCAGAGCTTTTAGAAGGCGATACTAGCAAGCAAAGCTTTTAGGATATTTAAAAATAACAGTGCCCTCAGTATGTACGCAGTAATATCGTCAAGAATGTTACTAACTTTCGCATATCTCTCAGGACGCAAGACCCGGAGGATGTCAGAAAATGTTACAGAAGTCTCACGGTACTCGGTTAAGGATGTTCCCAATAATCGCAAAGCTCTTAGGATATGATACCGGGTCACCAGTTTTGGTTATGTCTGCAGCTTGACGATTGTCGTCAAGCAAACCCGAAACATGTCCAAGTATGCCCACGCAGTGAATTCGAGTTCAGACTAATTGCCCTCAAAGTCATTTTATGAACCAGGGCTTGTCCGACAGGTGTCGTTCAATCACTTACTGTAATAAGCCACCGTCTGCTTATAGTCGATCGTCTCGAGTCTGTAGTTAAACCTTACCATTTTAACCTTTTTACCTTTCTGCTACGGCGGCCAGTCCCAATGGTGAGCAACCAAAAACACAGTAGACACTACAGCACGCAAGTACTTGTCTAACACAGGTGTACGCCTTTGGTTCGATGAGACGGCCACCCAACATGACCCGAAACAGATCAGGCGTAGGACCGTCGACTCTTTGTACTCATTCGAGTCACGGAGCGTTGACCACAACTTTTAAACTTCGGGCCGTAACAAGCATATCTATAATTAGAAGTACACAGTATTATTAGTTATTGTTTGTTCAACCCAGAAATCGAACCTATATTGAACGGTAGTCTCATACGCTAACTGTCGACCCAACAAAGCAGTCGAAACCATCACTGGTACTGACGTTTCAATAAGTACCTCTGTCAGGAAGAAAGATCACAATAACCTGAGCTGGCTCGTAACGTGCTTATGAACATGTTATTAATCTTGATCCTATATGAATGTCAGACCTTTACGATCAAGTTTGCAATGATTTTGTGTATGATCTTAAAATTTAACACCTGAAATAGCCAGTCAGGCATGAGGATTATCTTTCCGGAACACTAATTGGTACTCTCACAATGACTAGTGCTTAAACCTCATTTTAGCTCGGTCTAACCTGACCATTAATCATTATTGTTACACAAACAACATAACATAGTTCATTTAATACCTGACACTAGTGAGGGTATTTAAAACCTTTCATAATGTTTCTATAACATCAAGAATAGCATGCTTAAGTAGACGTACTATTAAGATCGATAGACATGCAGTCTTTACCGGTATCAATACTTTGCATTTCGATAAACATTAAAACATAACTAACAAACGATATGTTTTGCTTTATCATAAGAGATCTTTCTTTAACATTTACAATTTGTTGTTGATGTTGTGTAAAACCTATTAGATTACATTTAAAATATGAAGTTTTAGTTTGGAGTCCACTATAGAAGGTTCATAGAAGTTTCTTTACTTTTTTTTTTCTTTGAACCATTAATAACAAGTGAAGTCACTTTCGTACTACCTACTCTGAACTATTAAATAAATTTAACATCATATCTTTAGAATTTAAACATTTACCACTGTTATAACGCTTCATAGATTTTACAATAACAGTTGACTAATGCAATCACCAGTAAATAATGTGACATAGTACATCTACCGGCGGATGATAAGAGTTCCTCAAGCTGTTTTAAATAGGCTCCGTCAGGACTAGCTCTGCTGTCCACGCACCCTTTTGCCGTATTGTGAATAGTTACATCACACGTTTATATACTCCCGATTTATTTGCTCTCACCAACCACCAATATAAAAGAATAGCCCATTCATCGAATTATCAAAATAAAAATTAGAAATGTAATGGATCATCAACTATTTCTTGAAGTGCGAAAGTAACTGTCTGTCTGTCTGTCTGTTACGTTTTTACGCCTAAACCGCTAAACCGGTTTTGATGAATTTTGGAACTCAAATAGTTTAGAACCTGAGAAAGGACATCATACACGCGGGCGGAGCCGCTGGCTAAAGCTAGTTGTTTAATAATGGTCATTTCAATTTTTAAATTGTTATAATCTGACAAAGTATCTATTTTTCGTTTCCATAAATAAAAGTTAAACAGATTAATCACAACGTGTGTGGGTATTATGTCCCGTCACACTTGCTGTGTCAGTGTAACATTTTAAGTAAATGGATAAAAGTTACTTGACCTTTAAGTAATAAGTTCGGGTTGCATTAGGCAGCCACTACAACTGCTATTATTCATCATTCCTTCGTTAAAAATAGTTCGTAACCATAGCAAAGAACGCCTACTTGATTATGCACTGGTGGGGTAGTTACAAACATTCGTTTGAGCGCTATTCACTATTTACGTTATACCAAATATTCGCAATAAATGCGAAAGTAACCGTCTGTTACGCTTTCACGCCAAAACCACTGAACCGATTTTGATGAAATTTGGTATAAAGATAGAACTGAACTTTGGAAAGCTACTTTTTATCGCGATAACCGACATACACGCGGGCAATAGCTAGTACCAAATATTCGCAATAACAAAAGGTATGAAATGAGGTCATTGTTAAAACTAAACTAACTACTTAAGCCCTTGTGTTAAGCCACAGCTTTGCATCAGCCCTAAGGCATTTTCGTATACGCGCCAAACAGTCCATTTTTTCATCATTTTAAATTGCGCACACAATTCACTTTTGTACACTACATATCAAAATTATGTGAAAATAAATCACAACTCAACATGTAATATGATTTGATCTTACCAGTACAGCGTCAAGCACAACTCACAAGTTTTTCTTAACTGAACCTTCTAACCTTCTCTCATTACCGTGTCGGCACTGGTGGACCACATTGTACACCTTGTACATTGGCACGGATGCAGTTTCCATCGCTTAGCACAATGTTTACTAACTGGAAAGAAAGCGTTATACACACGAACACACATGTGGTACAAATACCCTCATTATTTTATTAAAATAATCGTTTTAAAACCGTTTGTAATTGACACTAAAAACCAAATATAGAAGTCGTCACTTCCTTTACGATTTTTATATTTGCTATGTTTTGACTTTGTTTTGATTTTTGACTGATTTAGTTTTGATTTTTGACTTTGATTTAGAGCGGATAAGAATATCACAAAAGTCGGATTCCCTTATTAAAAATCACAACGAACACTGAATTTCGATAGCGTTCAAATGAGCACTAATAGTGTGCAATGCCTTTTTTTTTAACGAACGATCGCGTTTATCGTTCCCGGGACCTCTGCGGCGAATCACTGCGTATATTCACTTTGGTTCTATATGACAGCGCGATCTATTGTGCATTTGTCAATGCTCTCTATCGTAAGACACACCTAGATGATGAAGTATAGGCAAATTAAATGAAAATATCTAACTAAATGTCGGTAGTTGATCGTTTCCCAAATATTGAAAATTAATAATTTGTGAACGTAGATCGATCCAACTTCTGATGTTAGAGTCCAGAAGTGAAAAATAATAAAAATAATTATAATTCTAAACTATTTACTTTAATTCTAAACAATTTATTTCATTAATTACAAAATAATCTTAGAAATGCAATTAGACATCAAACAACCGTTAATTAAGTAACGAATCTAAACAAATTACAGTTAGTTATACAGCAAGGGCGGTCACATAGGGCTGTACTAGCTGTTAGACAGTTTTCCTCGCACCCACCGCAATTCAGACAGTACTAACTTGTCAAAGACAGCTTTCCACATCTGTTAACAGAGTAGTACTAATTGTCCAAAGACAATGATCCACACTCCGCGACGCATTCGTCAGAAATGCGTACCGATACAACAGATCACTCCTATTTATAACCAAGCGCAGTGAAGTGATGGCGCCACAAAAATGACAACTACCGCCGTTGTGGCTTATAATATATTCTTTGCGAAAGTTGAATCAGTTTATAATTTTTTATTTAGGTACATTTAAACTGAAGACAATACCGGTGTCGAGCGGAACTTCCAATGACACTTCAAAAAGCAACGAAAGAAATAGTTGACATCGGTTTTCACTTCTCCTTTGACCTGCTCTATTTCATAAATACAATGTCATACTATTACACCTGATCACATCTCGAACAGTTTTAAAGTAACTTTTACGACTAATAAAAAATGTGACTTGTTGTGCAACAGTAAAATTAAAATTCATGATTGTTTCCCCCTTGTCAAAGTCAATCCTCTTGAGACCCTCACAATTTACTCATAATCAAGTGCACCCTTCTCCCAATCCATACTCAAATTAATACACGAACACGTTATTTTATTCATTCCCAATAACCCTCCGATTCTGTGGGTAATACCAATACGGTATTAAGAAAACAATCGCTCATTCCGCACAGTAATCACACACGCGCTATTCCCAGCACGCAACAAACAATTCTAACGGAAAATACATTTCAATTCTTTATTGAATCCTGCCTACCAGTTTCCCATAACTTGACTCTCTGGGGCTTTATTCGTCCATCGTATCGATATGTACGCCCACCACTGCCTGTTATAACGTGTTGTTGTTGAAAAGCAAACGGGCTTTGAGTTATCTTTCATATTATTGATTAAGTTAGGGTTGAAATAATATTTTTGTATATTCGCGAAACAATTGATTACTGTTGGTTTTTGTTTACTTCTCATTTTGCGTTATTTTAGGGATAGGGTATCATTGTAAAATTGTTTAATTATTAGATTGTCCTTAATAGCTAGTTTAGATGGTAGTTTAATATTAATTTATATGTAGTCATCTTATTAATCCAATTTTATTATTTCACATTATCAACAAATGATACACATAAAACTTTTACAAGTGCAAAAATGTAAAAAATATAGCCTATGTTACTCAAGGATAATGCAGCATTCAAATGGTAACAGAACTATCGAAATCCGTCTAGCAGTTTTTGAGTTTAATTGTAACAAACATACAAAAATACAACGTTTCCTATTTATAATATTAGTGTATAATAGATGAAGACCAGCATTACAAAAATATATAAATTAGAACGTACACTTAAAACATCCATTTAGCAATACACTTAAATTGATCTCGCAACTATCAGTGGCATTTTCAGTATCGGCCTCTTTTCAGGAGTGCCAAAATGCAGACGATTTTAGCTTTCCCACTGGTATAATCCTCTTTTCACGTAAAATCGTTTCTGAATTCGAATACTTCTTTTTACTCAAAAAGTTAACTTGCTAAAACTGCGGCGATCAGAGATTCAGGCAGTATTAACGTATATTTTCACTACCGATAAATCAACTATTATTTCTGAAATAGGTGTGTAAATATAAGATTCTTTTAAATATTTGAGCCATGTTCAATAAAGTATAGTGTTTTAAATTTGTTTTTAATGAAATATGGGAATACATTTTTTTTTATTAAAAACTAGTTAATAGTTAACTAGTTAACTAGAGTCCCGCGGTGTTATTGTTTCAAATCGCGAGTAACGACGTGGAGCAAAGCTAGTCAAAATAATATTAGTCTGATATCCAAGTTTCTCCTTACGTCGACAGCTATGTGTAAGTGAAAGTTCCGTCGAAATCGATCTGAAGTTGACAAGCAGCACTGTGCTGCCATCCTACGTAAAATGAAAGACATAATATTAAAACACTTTATTTTATCAGTTTATGGACACGTCATAATTAACCTGGCCCATCCCTCATCACCGTTGCGCCAGGAGATGGCTTGAAGCGTTCCCTGCTCAATTTATTCGCTCACGGTAAACACCAGTTTTCACTGATTGCGAATGTTGACCATCGGTCGGTAGCGTTAGCATATCAAACAATGGAAGAAAACGTATAATATAACATACAGACCTAACATACTTGAAGCTTCGTTTTTTTATGTACTGTTAGCAAATATTCCAATATGGTTTCCAACACTGTCTATATTTGACCGTCCTATTTATTTGTCCGGCAATCACATTGGATCTATACTCATTTCTATTGCAAATAATTAAGATTTTTAAATTAAAATTATTTGTAGGTACTCCGTTGGCTAAGCGACCCAAAGTGAGTCTTAGCCTCCGACACAAGAGAACGCCGCTCCATTTGATCCTGTCTCCAGTTGTCAGCTTGAAGCTACCCAAGGTCCGCAAAAATATTAGTTAAATTTAAATTATTTGCAATAGAAATTTAAAAACAAATTAATTCATAATATTCGTTAAGATCACTAAATATTTAACTTTTGATTACCAATGATCAGAAGACCCTATTATTTTCTGAAATTAAAGCTAGGATAGTGACTTCGGTTCAATTTTTATTAAAGATGTTTGACGAAAGTGGCATCTACTCATCATCTTATGTATGTAGCAGTATTAAAATGAAATATGTTTAATAGTTACCGGAGTGTGTGTAATATGGAGAACGCATACACTTAAAAAATCATTTCAATAGATTCAATAGTAAGAACGTGATCTTTTATTGGCAAATGTATCAAAATTTCACATCAAGCTTAACAAACATTTCTACTGGATCAAAAACCAACTCCGTTGTAGTTGACTTCACAGCGTGGTCGTCTAGTTCATAGCCTCAAAAACGATTACAACGACTCCATATAGCTTTACAAAGGAGCGGTTATTTTGTTTATTTGTTAGTATACAAACGGGAATTCATTTTGAGCTTTTGTTTGAAACTGCTAGAATCCAGCAATTTTTGCAACAAAGTGGCCAGTAACTAATGTACTGTGAAATCTGAAACTGACAAATGAAATCCTATTATTTTGACTTATTTTCCACGTAGTTTGTAAACTAAAAAGTTAGAAACATACTTTATTTGTAATTAAGCATGGTGATACTGAGTGAAATTGATCATTAATGCTCAATTTCACTGAAATTCGTCCAGCGTAGGAGACAGAGCAACACATTATAAAAAAACATTTTCAAATTAAAAATATTAGAATGATTACCTTCTTTTATCATTTATTTTCTATCCATACCTACTAACGAACCGATTTCCAAACGACATATGTATGGGAGGATTCATTAATGCACAGAAAAATGTGGGACAAGAATCGTTTGTACCTCAAATATTCGCGATTTTATTTCCAAATCATTGGAGCAAATACCATCGAGTACTGTGTTAATGCAACCATTTTATATTTCGAGTTATTTTTGAATAAATAAATATTGGAACGGTGTACTACTTATTTTGGCAACCTTTTCTTTTCTATCCGAGTAATGGGAAGGAAGATATGGTAATAGTTTTGGCACACTATGTATGTTTATATATGTTTCAACGGAAACTAAACTACTGAACCCATATTAATGAATTAGGTATCAATAGATTCGCAATAATTTCAAAAGTTTAGAAGTTGGATTGTATTATTTAAACTTTTCTGAAAATGAGCAGCAGATCACCAGACTGTATGTGATTACAACATCATCAACAACTTATAACAATTTACTGATGGACATAGACCTATGTTTAATTGAAGTAGAGTTCTGAAGAGCTCTTCCAATTTATCCCACTTTCACTTTTTCTCCAGAGAACAGCACGTGCTGGCTTTGGACGTCACAGTCTCAGAGTGGAAGAATTACGCACCAGAACTAAGCGGTTCGGATCTTCCTTCATGTGCCGAGCACTTAAAAACTGGAACTCACTGCTAGCTTATGTGTTTCCTTTCCACTGTGATCCTGGGTCCTTTAAGCGGGGCGTGAAAAGCATTTCACTAGGATAGACTCATGTGGGTTTGGAAGCGACTCCATAGAAAGAAGGTTCTGGCTTACTAAACCACGCTGGTCAGACGGGTAAGTATTGGGTTTGTTTCAAATTTTTCTTCTCTTTACAATGATGCCGTCCTGCATAGACTACTCAGCCTGCGGTAGTGACACTTTATATTCTTAATCCTATTCCACACGGATTCATACACATCTACAATTCAAAAGTCACAAGTTGCGTCAATTTTGAGTTCGAATTTCTCATAACCAGCTATCTCACTCAGTAAAAAGCATGGCTAGAAGGACCACATCAGTTAACATCAGTTTTTCATGTGAGAGCTTGGTCCGAGCCGACTCAATCAATCAATTTAAGACTAATGAGCTCCGACATCAAACAACGAACACACCAAGGATAAATAGTAAACAAGCTCGAAGTATCCTGTTATGCGGTGCGTCTATTTATTGGTCATTGTATTTACATATAGGTAGGTACTTATCTATTTAATCTCTACAAATAAATACAATTGACGTGTCTGTTTGTGTCCATTATACGATCATGAACAGCTCTTCACTGAATGCATATATGTATTATGAAAGTCTTACAACAAAAAACCAATTTTTAAATTTTCTGTAACGGCTGGTCCCTGGAACGGCTTAACCAATTTTGACGGGACTTTCACTAGCCGGTAGCTGATGTTATAAGTTATAAGCAGCTTGAGCTTTTTTTAGAATAGCTTCGTCCCGCGGTGTGACTTGCGCGTGTAACACTGCGGGAGTCAGTTTTATATAAATACAAATTCTCTATCAATCTCGGTATTTAGTAATCAGCACAACGAAGGTTGTAATCGAAAGCTGATGAAAAAGTATAATTTATGATATGTAAAGTACTGACATGACACAAACCGATAGCAATTATAATGAATTAAGTTCACACCGCTTGTCCCCATACTTAACAAGAGACTTAATGAATATTAATCAACGTTTTAAATGATTATCAGTCACCGGTCACGATGCGTTCTTTCATTTGTGTAAATGAATATTTTAAAATATTCATTGGACGAATGGAGTTGTTTAATACCAATGCATTTTAAAACAGTTCTTTATTACTTTGTTGTGGCAACCCTTGTCAAAAGATTTTGTTGTTACAATACACCGTTCTCTTTTGTTACGTTTATATATTGGTGCTAAATTAATTTATTTATTATGAACTAGAATACCTATTGCAAAAAAAAAATAGTCTACTAATGCGAAAGTAAATCCGCCTTTTTGTAACGGTTTTACGTCAAAACTACTAAACTGATACATACACTGTCTGAGAAAGAACACACATAGGTTACTTTTTACCGTAAAAATTTGTTAAACTGGATCAAGTAACAGAAATAACCTTAAGTGTAAAGTGACCCTAATGACTTGTTTGATTGTTCTTGTTGTTTTAGTACATAATACTAACGTCAGGACCTTCTAAGAGAATTTAAAAAGTGAGAAATATTTGTATCGAATAATTTTGCTCCAGATGTCTTTGAATTTCAACGAATTCAATCATATTTTATTGAATTCAAAGATATGTTAGTTAAAGTGTGTACGTTACCTATTAATGTACACAAAAGTATCATTTCAATCTGCCAAAACAGTCACAAATAAAAATTCAAAGGCTCGTAATATGAGGGTACTATCTAAACTTCACAAACAGGCTCGTGTCGGCAGTTGGGAACAGATAAGAGCAATAAAAAGCCCATCGATGATCAACACTGAGCTTCACTGAATGAACCACACAAAAGAAAGAGCGGAATACATTTTACGTGGACTTTTTATCTGGGATGAACGAATTATCGAATTTGGAAATGATTTTGACGCGTCGGGTAAAATGGAACGGTAATATTATAGATATTACCGTGATGACAACCACAGTTTATGTCACTCTGTTGTAGCAGATATCTGATAATAAAATTAACACATTTATGAAAGTAATATCACACAGGTGCTGATTGGGAACTGGTAACTTAACTATGTCGAACATAATAAAAGTAGAAACCAAATTAGTAGACGCAGATTTTAATTTTAATTTGACTGAACAGATGAAGTAGTTATTTAGGTTGTCACTACGTCGCTCTCTACTGTGCTGAGTATTGTGGATTCAAATCAAACATGGGACAACTCTTTGTGTACTGCGCATTTTGTTGTTCAGAGTCAGGGTGTCTCCATTTGTTGTATGTTCGTGAAGTCCTTCGTGAATCAGGATATATACCTATACCTAATATGTCTTTAAGAAGAAAATAAAATATTAATAGAGTTCAGATATATTGCTTCCAGTCGGTTTTTGTTTGTTACTTGTATATGGAGGAACTAGCCTTTGCTCGCAGCTTCGCCTACGTGTTATTTTGATCTATAACTGTGTTATTGGTTATTTTCAAGGGTTGGAAATTCTCTCGAATTATCAAGGAACACAGATGCTAAATTTCAGCTTCCTGCGTCGAAAAGTTTCGGCTTTGCGTTGTCAGTAACGGAAGATCATCATCTTCCTAGCCTTTATTCCCAAGATTTTTTGAGATCGGCTTCTAGTTCAACCGGTTTTAACTGAATTTCAGTTTTTCAACGGAGCGACTGGCATCGGACCTCCGCAACCTTAAGGGAGAATTGAAATTCGAAGGTTCAACTAGTTGTCAGTATATTTGAGGGCACTGACTTCCCAATAATGATTGAAATAGATGTTCACGACAACCAGGACCGACAGTTTAACGTGCTCTCCGAGGCATGGCCGTGAATGAGTAAAGTAAGTAGTGAAACGCCAAACTCCGGGCTGTTATAAGAATTTCCTGTAAGAATAAACCAATAACACTTTTTGGCCCAACCCGGGATTTGAACCCGAGACCTCTTGTTTAGCAGTCTTATATGCTAACCAGTAGACCAACGAGGCAGTCAGTAACGGAACAGTTTTATATATATATTGATTTCTACAGCTTTTGCTTTTACCTTTATTCCCCGTCTGTAAATTTGGCTTGTGTATTTGGTTTGACTACCTTGATACTTTTATGTTACTTCCAAAGTACAGTTATATTCTTAAAAACTAGCTTATTATCGATTTTAGTGAATATTAAAGCATATTTTAAAATCTCAAAAATCATAACCTCTAACAGTTCAAAGCTTTGATCGTCCAAAGTTCCATTCTTGTTCCATTTTAACCAGAGACATCGAAATGATTTCGAAATTCAGTAATTCCTTAGCTTGGACCTTCTAAAGCTTTGTGTTCAGTACTCGATATTATTAACACAAGACCTCAGTACTGTAGTATACGTAATACGCTGCAGTACCACAGCCAATAAAGTTTTCAACATAATTTGTAAAGTTTTCTATTGCAATAAATTATATAAGTACTGTCAAGTACTTATATAATTTATGTTAAAATGTTAAAATGTAACTCATGAAAATCACGTTCTTACTGAACCATCTGATACACAACGCCTCTAAATTTCTTTACTTACTACTAATTTACTAAGAACAAAATGTAAGTTGTACGAAAAGAATCACAAACTTGAAACTTCAAAATCTCAAGAGGCGAAGTGAAATGAATAAATGCTAGTTGGACGGCACTTAGCGTCGAAAAAGACAGGCTCTGAAGCGCCCCCTCTCGGGATCCAACAGTAGCGACCAATTTCACGGTGTGCCGCCGGTATCTTTATAATGTGATACAGACTTTTTTAAATAGACGCATTGTGTTTTATAGGTAAGAGACGCCATTTTTCCAGATCTGGGATGAGATTAAAGCAATCTTATTACGTTATAACTGGAGGCTGTCTAAAGTAAGTAGTTGATCATATTTATCTATTTATTTTTATAAGTATAGTCGCAAAATGCCAATATTTGGGGCCGAAATGTCCGGCGAATGCTAGATGCGCAATACAATAAATAAAAATAAAATCTTTATTAAGGTAGTCATTTAATAGTCTTTTAACAAAATTTGTGCGTATTTGTGTGTGTTTAAACTAGACATTTGAAGTACAAGAACTTACATAGGGTATAAGGTGATTCGTCTTTGACCCTCAAATAAACCTGTATGATGAGTCATCAGTAGTTTGTCTCTCTGGATACTTACTAGGTAAAAACTTAATACCAAATTCAAACTGGTAAAAAGAGCATTATTCTCATGTGTTGGATTGAAACATATGACCCTGTGACCACATACAACGATTAAAAAATACTACAGTGCCATCTGTCAAAGATACAACAAACTACAAAGTAACTATCCTGTATCGCGATATAGAAGTTTGTGAGTCGATTATATTATATAATTAAAACTAAATCAAGAAGTGTGCTAATCATTACCTATTACTTGGATTCAAGTTCATTAAAATATTTGTACAACAAGCTACATTTAACATTATTTACTTTATCTACTTGACAGCCAGGTCGGGTTCTTTATTCTTCATTTCCACATCAAACACACAACAAAAACACACACAACTTCGAATAAACGCGGTTTTTTGTTTCAGACTCCTAAAACAACTCGACTACCCTCAAAAAACATTTTTAAATCAACTAGACACAGTCGGTAATGCATTTCACGTTTACATAAAACACTTACAAGACTATTACGTACACATTTGCCTCGAAGGTTATCCAAACATCTTTCGTTCGGGCGCCATTTTTATTTCCCCTTCACTTGTTTTTGTGGAGTAATCCGTCTTCATTACCAGTTCTATTTTGTCAGCTCGAGGATCGTTGGGAGCGCTCAGTGACTTCTCCAGGGCGCAATTGGCGCCTAATTGAATTGTTTCCAAATGAATGATTCGAATTGTTACATTTCTGTTATACCGCGCTTGAAGAGCTTCAAATTTTCAGAAAAATATATTTTTTACGTCAACCGCGGTGTTGGAGTGATTGAGGAAGAAAAGAAATAAGTATCACTTGGGATCTTATTGATGTTTTGTTTGTGAAGAGATGAAATAAGGCTTTTGTCATTGAAGAACGTCGTTGGCGTGTCTATAATGAATAACAACTTTGTTTGTTCCTGATAGAATACCTAAACATGATTATTTATTTGGTGGTTAGCGATCCTGGGTGCAAGGCTAAAGGTTATGGGTTCCGTTTCCACTTTGAACAAGAAATTGTGTGATAATCTATATCTACTACGAGAGAAGACTGCTTTTCTATATTAGTTCCATCTTATCTTATTGATCACTCACATTACAAATATCCAAAGGAATTCTTGGGAATATAAGATTTAATACATGTGAAAAATATCGGTGAAAGGTTACTTTTAACAAACTTATTATTATTCTGCTTGCAATATTTCTGTTACTATATTATAATAACCGTTCAACATTGCCGTTAGTAAGTTAGAAGCGGCAGAACCTATTTATTAGCATCTTCTTTCAAAAGCTCAATACAATACCTCTTATATTATTTAGCTTTTACGGCGATGTAGTTTATTGCGCACTTTTTTTTTACACTGACGACTGGATTAAATTAGAAGTTTCTGTTTCAACTAGGTCTCAATTAATCACTATCACTTAATATAAAATATTGTCTCTGGGGAGTTCTAACTTTAAAAAATGCTGTGCAGTAACAATAATGGAAAAAGTACAACTCCATTAAACACAAAATTCAACAATATATTGATTTTACTATATTCATATTCGAAGTGCTCGTTTTTAGACATTGTTTGCAACAACCTTACATCCATTCTAAGAAATCTACCAAATGAAAGTTTTTAAAATATTGAGCGTACCTTTATCAATATTCAAATAACCGTAAATCAAAATACGAGCTACACAAAACTGTATTTCAAAAAAAGGTGTTAATTACGATATTCTATAAAAAACAACACATATTTTAGAATCTTTATACAAGGTAGGAAGCATTAGGAAGTCTGCTAGGCATGTGTAAATTCATACTTCAATTAAATGAAGGACTGCAACGTGCAGCCATACACAACAAACTAGGATATAGTTAATGACACTTATGTTCAGTTAGAAACAGTGTCCACTCTGAAATTTGAAGGCGCTTCTGAAACTCCAGTTACTGAGAGGAGTTTGTAATTTACTAAATATTCACAACATGTACTTTGAAATCCAGTTCCAAGTGAATTTTGTTGAACTTTATTAATCTGATACTTTTTAAGTGGATTCTGTAGTATTTTATTTTATGGCTTTGATGTAAAAAAAATTTGTAAATAACGAAAGAATAACCTTTTTAACAGTTTCAATTTATTAACTTTTTGCTTGTATTAGACTTTTTTATACTCGCTCGCTCATAGACGCTCCGAGGGTTAACGACGCGGCGACGGCACGGTCAGAACTAGATGGGTGACCGTTTATGGCAGAGCGTTTCCGTGACGTCACGTTAAGCAGTCGGTCCCTGTTTTCATTATAAGATAACAGTCATGAAGCTTAGTTGGAGGCCTTCGGGCGGCTTAAAAACATCCAACAGCAAGATTACGTAGCCACAACGTGTCTTGCCAGTTCCCAACCCGTACTCGGCCAACGTGGAGGTATGGCCTTAACCCTCTCCTGAAAGGAGACCCATCCCCTACAGCGAGACGTTATAGGGCTTTGTTGAAGACTTTCTTGCTAAAAACAATAAAGTACTTGATTTGACATCTGTTAGATGTTAGTGGAAATACAGTTTTATTTTCATAGCTCTTTAGTATCATTTTACGGCTTCTGAAATATTTCATCTTCATCATCTCTATCTGATATACATTTATTTCATGTTCATTTTGCCATTTTCTGTATAGTAGAGCTACACTGATTTCAGAATCAATGAGCCGGCGCGACCGAGTCGGTATTATTCTCACAGAAGACCAACCTAACGAGACAGCAGTCGTGCAAGTACGAATAGCGAATAACATACAACAGCGCCATCTACCAAAGAAACATTGAACTACGAAGAAAACACGTAACGATCTATACGGAGTAACTACTAATCCTGAATCGCGAAAGTGACATTCTCGCGCGGATTAGCATATATACAACATCCCGACACCAACCAGCCAGGCATGATCACCTCGCCTGGTGGGAGGATCCCCCCTTTGTGTTGGAAGAACACGACACCCTTTTCTCTACACATTCCACTGACTTTGCAATCTGTAATAATCTCAAAATACCTGGCAGATAATTAATCAAAATAAGGTGACTCATAGAGTTCAAAACCCAGTATAATTAATGATATCTTCGCATTACCGCTTAATGGCCTTATAATATATGATTTGAACATTCGAACTGACCTTCGACCTATATAAGTGTTGCTGACCTACGCCCCTTCGTCTTCACCTCTTTTAAATCATGCTCGGCTTCTATTTGTTTAAGCAAGATGTTAACAATTCTATCTTAGGTACGCCAGCAAAACACATTTAAAACAACCACGAGCAACAACGTTTATATCAAACTTTGTACGAATTTTTTGTGCGAAAAGAGAAGTATTAAAATCAGCACAGTTAAAATTTATGTATGAAAAAGTAATGAAGAATGTTAAAAAAGTAATTAAATGAATTACGCTCTAATTTCGACCACTGGGTGAGCATATAACATACATCTATTAAACAGTATTTAATAGATGTATGTTATATGTTAGGTACTGACGAAGACACATTGCGTCTAATTAAAATAAAATCTTTTCAGTAAATTAATTTTGATTGAGACAAGCGACATTTTAATAGCAATATTATGGTATTATACATAGATTTTTCTCTATGAAATTTATGAATACATAACTAAATATTAATAAAGCCGTTAAACACGATATCCTATTAAAACTCCTACCTAATAAAATTACAAATAAAAGTCTTAATTATCTCATAAACATAGTTAATGAGGTGCGTTTAACAAATAGGTGTAAATAAAATGGACATTATTAGTATCTCTTGGACTATAAAACCGATTTACCTTTATCAAGAATCAAGCGAAAACGCCAGCTAAATTCTAAACGAGCTTCTCCATCAACTAAATTAATTTTACAAAAACAATTTAAGTGTCTGCAATAAATTATTTCGCTTCTCTTGCTCAGTAATAATGTAACGTGAGCCTCGCTTTATAAATAATGCTTACTAAGCCCGTAGAGATGTTTATTTGGCTTTGGAAGTGCACCACGACAGTTTGAACCATGGATGTATTAAATGTAAGATGAGACAATTGACGACTAGTTACCTTTCTTGCATACTATAGAATTTGGAATGTTTAGAAAAAAGAAGTTGGGTTAAATGTTTTTTATATATTTAAGCCTAACACAGTGACTCTACTCGGGCTGATGGAAAGCATGAGTAGAATCCTGGAGTAGGGGTCATCCTCATTGTAAGGGTGAGCAATACAGCCTTGTGACCTACCTTGTGCCTTGTGACATACCTAGACAACCTGATCAGATGTTTCTGTATCATTCTCGCGGCATTTGAAAGCCGGGGGAATATCATTAACTTCTGTTTGTTTTAAATTAATTTTGGAGAAACATTAATTCGTAAACTATATAGAATGCAAGTGAACAAATGAATCATTTGACGAATAGTCACTTCCAATATATTTGTACATATAACCTCAGATAGCTTTAAGTTTTAAGCACTCGGTGAAAGCACTCGGTCAAAAATTACCCCGCGAGGCCGAGACACTGCCAATTCGGCTCATGATTTCTACATACATGTTTTTCGGACATATAACACACAACGTGCCATCTAACTTTAGACTAAGCAGAGATTGTACTATGAAAGCTAGATTGACTGATAGAATCCTTATATACTTTTTATGTAAACATATACATATTATACATAGAAAACACACAAATTTTGAAATTTAATATAGCATTGCGAAGAGATGTTGCCTCTATGGCAGTCCTCTATCGCCTTTACCATGGGGAGTGTTCTGAAGAGCTCTTCCAACTGATCCCACCTTCTCCTTTCCTCTACAGGATTTCGCGTGCTGGCCTTGGGAGTCACCGCTTTAGAGTGGAAGCAATACGCACTAGAACTAAGCGGTTCGGCTCTTCCTTCCTGTGCCGAGCAATCAAAAACTGGAACTCCCTACCAACTCAATTGTGTTTCCTTCCTACTATGATCCCGGGTCCTTCAAGCGAGGCGTGAAGAAGCATCTGACCAGGCCGCCATAGTGTGGGTCACCGTGTTGCATTGTCCACATTGGTAATGAGGACGGTGGCCACCACTCTTGGATTCTACTTAAGCTTTCCATCAGGCTGAGCAGAGTCATTTAGGCAGCACTATATATAAAAAAAACAGGTCCAACAATGTATTCCAAGAATATTATATCTTTGTACGGTACTTTATAACGACACAAAATACGTGATCATTCTAAATCCACGGGACAGAGCAGTCTAGCCTCATAATAATGCTCACTGCATTGCAAATTGCTAGAATAATACTTAAATTGAAACATTTCGCGGGCACCAACAAGTGATTCTAAACCCTGAAACCATCGCACAGCGTTTAAAATAACATGTTATTGGTAGAAATGAAAACGTTACCGTCATATTATTTGACGAGTGTCCTGAATAAATTTGCAAGTGGTTTACACGATACAGAAAGGTATGCTTTTAATGGCACTTCCTTGTTTTAAATTAGCAGCTCGAAGGCAAATTTGTGATGGAGAATCACTATACAACATACTACCAGTTGTGACGTCGCGTCGTGATGGCTTGGCTTACTTTCAGAGCACTAGTTAAATTTAAATATGGCTTACTCAAATAACAATTTATATTTGAATTAGATATACACCTACCTACTTATTTATATACATACAAGCGTTATTTAAAAACAAGTATAAGTTTCTATGTATGAACCTGGCAAAGGGACTCCACTCTGCCTGATGGAAGCCAAGTGTAGAATCTAACAGTATTGGTCACAATACTCATTACGAATGCAGACAGTATGGTGACCCGTAAAGGTGAATACGAAGTTTTGTTTATCGTTAATAATGTATTGTATTTTCACGCAAATAGCTATTACATAAGATCAATCGCTATTTGGTAAGGAATTAAAAACGAAAATATTTTACTTTGACTCGTCTTTGGATAAAGAATGCGTTAATAGTCTTATTAATTATTTTCTAAGATACAAAACTGTGTAAATGTGTTAGTTTTATTGTACGTCGTACAATTTTATTGTGTGTTTAATGTTTAGGTATATATTATACATAAAACATTACCAAAATTTGTTACGAAAAATGGCTTTACCATGTTAACATAAGTAGTTTGTAATTATCACGAACTTTTTACTATAAATATTAAAAACTAGACGACAAATATTTCGGGGTAAACATTTGCATATTTGAAAAGTAAACGCTGATAGCCAAAGGACCGCTAAAATATTATCAAATAGAGCAAGATTCACAAACGTCAAATATGCAGCTTTTGGTTTTCCCTGTTTATTTTCGTGCACAGGACATCCACCATAACACTATTACAGAGAGTAAATATTTGTTTCCTCCCTGTACATCTCTAGGGGTTCCGAAACGGGGTACAGAAGAAATAAAAAGCCAAATAAACAATACAAACATTCATAGCTACTTATTACGTTTTCCGCTATATTCTTATCTAGGTTAGTCCCGGTGTGTTACCCGTGGTAATTGTTGTAAATCGTGATTTTGAAAATTACTTTACAATTTAATTGAATACGAACATTGTTTGTGAATGTTCGCATGAATGAACGTCACTCGACATAGACGCGGAAGGGGCCGCATGCAAAAGCTACTTACATAATAATGATATTGTTTTCGTAAGTCAATTTGTAGTAGAAGACACATATTACATACATATACAACACAAAATAAGAAAAAAAAAATTAACCCCACTGCAATATCGAAGCTAAAGAAAAGGGCTGAAAGATTTTTAAAGTTAGAACAGACAAAAGATTTTAAAAGTTAGAACAGGCACCAGCAGCTAGTTGAATACCTCCTTCATCTTGGAGGCATCATCGCTGGAGAAACTTCCTAGAGCCACGTCCTGACTCTAATCTATGTCCCCTGTGCTCGCGAACTAACTTTTATTGATTGTAACTTATCTGCTAAGTATTATATAACCTGTTGGTTCTCGTGACCGAGTTCTAATTTCTTTCATTTACTTCACCACTTGTCCACGAAGCCCTTAACGTTACTTTTAGCTAACAAAGCCCCCTTTAACGTGACATGTGCTAGTAAAACCCTTTACAATGATGACAAATCTTTTTTTTTTTAATAGGCGCCATATTAGCTTCAGTGACATGTCATATAGCGCATGTCGTATGTCGTTTATCCAACGGACTATTATGACGCTTCTAACGATACCCGATTTGTAGAGTTTTGAAAAGTGGTTCAGAAGCTATGAGGGAACAAATGAACATATTTAAATACCCATCTTTTGCTCTGTCGTAGTTGGGTAATTAGGTGGTGCAGAGTGCTGTTTTCCAATATAGGTTTTGATTTAACTACTTACATATAAATGGTTCTTCTTAGGTATTGTATGTCTATGTCATTTATTAATAAAATCCACCACTTGTAAGAACTTCACCCAGTTACTCAACAGAGCTAATACAGGTTCGAAAATCCTGAACGTAATGCAGTCACTTTAATCTACTACAACAGGTAAAAGGCAAACAAAATTTGGGATTTCTCCAACTTAACATTGTCGGGTAACATTAGCCCTCTTACGTCATAATCTGGGAGTCGGTAAACTCCACGCCTGTCACAAAAGGGCTCAGTTCCACTTTTGAAAAGATTACAATAATTACATTTCGCTGTAAATTTTCCGCTCGGTATAACACAAACATCGTATTGTCGCTGAAGATTTATATGCGAAAGCCTTTTCGGTTGAACTCGAAGCCTGTGTTTATTTGCGAAATGGATTCGGGGCGTAAAGTTTTTGAATTCTACGTGACTGCGGCTCGATAAACAAATGATCAGAATACCACCCGGCAATACATTCCGATTGTTCCCCCATTTCGGGTATGTATAATAAAATTTAAGTGCTTAGACAAGTTCAACTTTTATTTGACACAAAACTTTTTAGCATAAAATAGAGCCGCGCATGGAACTGTAAAGCAGAAAATAATAAGCTATTATTACTTATCCTTAATAGCTAACTTCTTAATCTAATGTAAGCATACCTAATTTTGAGTCGGTGCCGAACAATAAATAATCTTAATTAAAAAAAAAATGAACGTGATGATTTACCCTTGTATGTAAATTTATAGAATTATCAAGCAAGGGTGTGTGATCACGCTTTATGTAATTAAATAATGTTTCTTGTTTGACGTCGACACATAATTATTAAGGTATGCTTACATTAGCATAAGAAGTAAGTTAATAATAATTATTATTCGGGCATTTTACGCACAACGCCATCTAGTCCCAAACTAAGCAAAGTTTGTATTATTGGTAGTAGACAACTGATATAAATATAATAACATACTTTTTTGTAAAAAGACTATTTCATTATATATATTTCAATCTTATTACAGATTTTATATTACATAAATATCTTTTAACATAAATTGAGAAATAGCATACAAAATATTTTGGGACGACTACGAGATTTGAAAATGTATTACAAGATGGCAGACAAAATCAAATGATTTGTTGTACAAAAAAAATGTGTAGATACTAAAACTTCTATATCAGTTTTTTGGACATTACTACCTCTCATATCGATATGTGGTTGGTTACGAGTCACCACATATTGTAATGAGCCGATTGGGTAATGTATTTTGGGCAATATCACTAACCTGTAGGAATTTAATATAACACAATAAGTCCGTACCTTGACCGGATAATAGTCGCATCGGTGAATATTGGCATGTAAGTGGTTAGTTGGGCGACTTGGGAATTTTATGGCCAGGACATTTCCAGAGCCCAAACGAAAGGTTATGGAGAAAATGTGAAATAATTAAATATCATTCTTACTAATTTGACCGACATTGGTATTTGTTAATTCACATCAACAAATAGCAATGAATGAAATTATTCGTTAATGTGAATGAATGAAAAAAACCTCTTGCAATTACATACTTATGTCATTTATTCATCATTCTTTAGTCATATCATGAATTCATCAGAGAGACAGAAAACCACTAGAGAAAGGGAACTATGAAATTTACAACTGTAAATACGGTTGTTTGGCTGGAAAATCTTCTGGGTAACTACCCAGAAGATTTTCCAGCCAAGCAACGGTACGACGAATAAAAGTGATGCTGACGAGAATAAAACTGATTTGAACAATTTTAAGCTGAGTTTTTATATATTCAAAATTGGGGATCAAGAAACGTATAAAAATCAATCAATCAATGTTTATTTACGAATATGGGTCTTACAATCAGATGTTACAATATAATAACGGAACAGCCACATTCTACTGCTCTAGGTACTTAAAGGCATGTAAATATTTATTAAATTATATTGGTCACAATTAAATGGAACAAATTAATAAAAAAAAATCAAAGTCAACCTCAACAAATTATGATAAAAAGTTAATAATTATGATAAAATCAACTCATTATTTTTATTCAATCGCATAAATGTTTAAGTCAGTGACGGTAACGTTAATTTTAAAACTATAACATAATAATACTCATAGCTGTGCTAATGACCAACCAGCATGCGATACTGGTTGAAATTAGCAACAAAACCAGATACTGAAATTTAATTGTTGAAGATTACGTGCCCGCCGTTGAGTCATTAACAGTTTGTCTATTTGCTCTTGGCTAAATGGCCTAATTTGCACCCAACCGTTTCGATGCTTACAATAGCTACGTATAAATATAGGTATGCTTATAGTAGGTAGGTATATATGTAGGTACCTAGCTATTGTACTACAATTTTTTTACTCGTTATTTATCTTTGTTATAAATATATTTTTTGCACGCACGACCAAGACTTGATATCATTCCTTGTTTGGAGGGACGTTATTTGCATTACTGTGTATATCCCATACATGAAGTATTAATTAAAATGTTTCGTGTGTTTCTAGTATAGTTACTTTTAGGTAAGTTATTCATAAATTATATGAGATATACTCAAAAGAAAAAAGATAGCGTGTGCGACTGCTGTACTTGAGGTCTCGGGTTCGATTCCCGGGTCGAAATAAATGTTTGTGATCTGCAATTATTTGTTTCGTAGTTTGTGAGTATGTATTTACAAAAAAAGTATGTTAATGTATTTATATCAGTTGCCTAATGCTCTAAATAAAAGCTCTTGTGTGTAAGATGTTCGAAATATTTATTTACTATGTATTAACCTAAGCCATTATAGGGCTTATAGCCTAAGTATACATTAGGGCCACAGCACACTAGCTACTTTCAGCATCGGCGATCGGCAACTAGTCGCTTTTTAGAAGCTAAATACGGCTCTACACCGCACACTTAAAAACGCCAAACGCGGAGATTGAGTTGCTTTTTAGAAGCGTGACACAGCAGCTGAACGCTACTCTCCGCACACATTCGGATGCCGGTAGCATCGATTTAGCATCTAAAACGCGATGCAGCATCGATGCAGTTGCCAAATCGCCGATCGCCGATGCTAAAAGTAGCTAGTGTGCGGTGGCCCTTAGACATTGAATCCTAAAACCAGCTCAGTAATCAAGATGATAGATTATATATCATCACTAAACGTCAGTCTGAATGCAGTTGTCAAAGCGAACAGAGCAAAGAGTGTGTTGTGCTTCCAATATCCGGTTTGTCGGCCGCTCGGTTGCGATGTGGCCACACTAGGAATATTAAATTGTGTTGTCAGCATAGGAAATGGAAAAACGTAGAAACTTTTTTTTACACATTCTGCCAGTTTGCAGTGATTTCAATTCTAGATCAGGACAAAAAAACTGATTCTTTCACTTTTTATCGTCAGATACCGTCTCTCTATTAAGATGTAGTCGAACTGTTGCATTAGTAACACGAAATGAACATGAGCATTAGAATTAAATAAACATTTCTTGTACTTCATAATAAAACAAACATCCATTCATTTATGTCATGAAACTCTTTATAAATAACCATTTATATAGCCATTTCTGTTAGTAGAACCACGCTTATTTCATCACGAATGGGCCGACTCTACCGGGGCAGTACTACCCTCACACAGAAGATCAACTCCTGGCCTTGGTGGAAGCCTGATGATGACGAGGCCTGATGCAGAAACTTCTCACTTAGCTATATCTCGCCATGATATGAGTGTATACAATGCAGCATGCATTGTATACACTAGGATGGTAGCCCCTACTCCTGGATTCTACTTATGCTTTCCAACAGTCTGAGTAGAGTCACTTTGATAGGCTGCAATTGTAAAAAAAAACATGTCTTCTATTGAACCAACTAAAAAACATAATTCTTTCTGCGAAAAAGGTTTCATAGTAGCATAAAGTGTAAAAGCAAAAAAATGAAACAACTTTGAAATTGAACGCTGGCAACACAGCGCAACTAGTGTTCATGTGAACACGTCGGAACCTCGTGGACACACCTTGCTGCCGTGTTAGCGTGTCACACTCAAGCTGTTCTTTGACATGAATATACTTGGAATATCAGTTATCCGATCGTATTTGGAACTGACGCTTTTATTAACGGGACAGTAGACACGGGACGTGATTTTACAACAGGAAAACTTTATATAAATTACAAACAACTCGTATTCGTCAAAATTTTCCTTTCTAAGTAACCATAATGGTAAATAATATGTAAATTTGAGTTAGCTTCTGAACTAACACATTTAAATTTAATTGAATGTATAATTTGATGAGTAATTTAACGGGTTTAGATCTAAATAATTTCATATCAATTATTATAATTATCTGTAACATGCTACACTTTATGATAAAAAAGTGGCTGTGACATACGGACGGACAGACAGACAGACAGACAGACAGACTTGACGAATCTATAAGGGTTCCGTTTTTTGCCATTTGGCACCGGAACCCTAAAAAGGAAAATCTGGCGTAATAAGTTAAGCTGGAGTTTTTTCAATGAAAACTTAGAAAGACTTTGAATCTTAAGGAAGGATGTAGAATATTTTTTACCACGACAACCGATATACACTGGAGTGTAGTTGCGATCAATAACTAGTGTTAACATAAAGCAAAACTTTTAATATTAATCAACTTGTTAGCTATAACGACCGATGTGAGATTTGTGTATTCATATTTGATGCGAATGCAACACGATGTCGCGTTAGTGGACAATATAAAATTCTGATTGACCTTAAACAGAACGAAACTATTGTTATTTTAATAAACAAACCTAACAATAGTAGCTATAAATTAAAAGAACGAATTCTCAGAGTTTAATACTAAATTGACCATTATTATAATATAGGTAGATAGAAAAGCGCTCAGAGCCAAGTAGCCATAGGTGATATAGGATATGAAACAATCACCGAGGGTAAGCAACCACGGCGCTGCCAGCACCTAGATGGTTGACCGTTTGTAGCATGATGAATTTCGAGAAAATCGTAAAAAGAACAATAGCTTTCCTTAAATATTCTTCAGTTATCAATAAACAGTCCGTGTGGTGACGAATTAAGAATACAGAGTGTCACCACCCCTATTCATCCCGCGCGGGTGTCGTAAAAGGCGACAACGGGATAAACTACGCAAGACAACATCAATGCAAAGAGAAGGAAAACTTGAAACCAAACCGTCTGGCCAGCGTGGTATAGTAGGCCAATATCTCCTTTTCAAGGAGAGGAATATGTCCAGCAATGGACTGTTAAAGGCTGTTGATGATGATGATGATGATCAATAAACAAATGAAATATCTCCCACTGGATAAACATCTTGTTAATTGGCAAGTAATAAAATGTAAATCAGAGACAACAGGGCGTCTCCCCCGTCCTGTTTTACCTTTTTAATTATTTATGTAATCTTTTTGCCATCCTTATGTAGTAAACTAGACTTCATTCTCATATAGCCTACATATATTATATGTTTATTAAAAGCTATTAATTCATTGAACTGTACGGTTTTTCTAGTCGCTCCATTTTTTGCAAGGCCGCTAATAGTCCCGACGGCGTTAACGGGACAAATGGAGGAAACAGGGCTGAGAAAACGGACGCAAAAACTGAGTCGAACCATTCAGGAACACCAAATTGTAACGAGGAAGGAAAACGTGCTACTCTGGGGGATGTGAAAATTAAAAGAAAACAGAATTATATGTCAAATCTTTATCACAACGGGAAATTAAATTTTCATCATAAATTTTGAGTTGAATATTTAATACTTTTTAGAGATATGTAAGGGACTTGTTGCAAATAGAAAATAACAATGGGATGGGGATATCAAATTATCAGAATATTACGGTTTTTAAAGGCAATAAGTATGTGAATTAAAAAACAGTATACTCCAACCATTCCGATTACAATCAAACAATCTCTTTGCTTGATAAAAAACTTTTTACTGTTTTTATTTTTATCTGACATATACCAAAAGGAAAACGATGATGCTATTGTCTTTATGATGATCTTGTAGTCATTTGAATTAGTAGCCGACCTCAAATCTTAAGAATAAAGGACACAGCACACTAGCTATTTTTAGCATCGGCGATCGGCGATTTTACGACTGCATCGATGCTGCATCGCTATTAGCGACTTTCGGAAGCCGAAAGTTGAACTAGTTATCAGTATTTTGAATGTAATTGACTTCCCGATAACAATTGACAACCAGTACCAACGACTTACCGAGACACGGGCGTGAAATACCGCCAAATTTCCATACTACGTGCTGTTATTAACAATTTTTTTGTTAAATCCAACAATACTTTTAACCCGAATCGGAAACCGAGACCTTTTAATTGACTGTCACATAGGTACTTTAGCCGCTAGACCAACGAGGCAGTCATAACGTAAACACAGGTCAGTCAAAACACAGCAAAATAAATAAAACTAGCTAAATCTAGTGGTGTTACCCGCGGTTCTCGTTGTAGATCGCAAATCACACCGCTTAGCGAAGCTAGTTCCAAAAATTAGCCTAAGTTACTCCTTATGTCGTTAGTTTTCTGCCCCTGAAAGTCCTATCAAAATCGATTCAGCCGTTCCGTTCCGAACAAACATAAAAAAATGCTTTTTTGATGTAGGTAACGTATATACTTTGATATGCATTGAGTAAAAAGCTTTTCATATATCTTACAAACAGACACCGAATTTTATTTATTTCTATAGAATAAGTAAGTATATACCTACCTACCTTTGTTTTGTATACCTAACCTTTCCGCCATTACGAGCCTAAACCACCAAGTCAGTAATAATAGTGTGGTATCAGTACATTTCGAAGCAATGCTGCTAGTACTAACTAGTTTAAAATATGCTTTTGCTGCATTGGAGCCCAAGCCCCGTGAAGATTTCTACGCGATAAGGTATAGCGCTAAAAGCACAATAGCACGAACTTTAACCTCTTTCGTGAACAATAATAAGTTCACTATATATTATAAAAAATCGGCGTGTCAGGCCACGCACAGGAAAGGGTTCCTCAATCACCCATAATGGTAAGTGGATTAGAAATCGTATCCAATGAATAATTGTTATGTTTACATAATAATGCGTTAATTTAGTATGACGTTTTCCAAGTAAGCGCATTGTAAAAGTTAAGCCTCTATAACTCCTGAACTAACAAAGCCATCTAATCTCTTATAGTTTTCCTTCAAAGTTCATTATATGGACCACCTTCACGAATTTTTTCAGATTTTTTGAGCCAGCCGTTTAGCTTTTAGAGGGGGAGGAGACGCCCTGTTTCTACAAAAAAGTGCTCTTTAAAGTGGAATATCCCGCGAACGGATACTTAAATCAAAAAATCGTCTTAGAAACCCTTTGTTGTTTTCAAAAGACCTATCTAATGATACCTTACACGATGGGGTAGCCGCGAGAAAAAAAATCATCCCCAGTTTACGTATAGGGGAGGTACCCCATATAAAAATATTTTTCATAATTTTATTGTAGCACTTTGTCGGCGTAATTACAACACATATTCATGCAAAGTTTCGTCTTACTAGCATTTACCGTTTGGACGGTAAGTCGAGGACGGACGGACGGACGGACGGACGGACGGACGGACGGACAGACGGACATGACGAATCTATAAGGGTTCCGAGTCATAAACTTCGGAACCCTAAAAACAGTCCTTCACCGCGTTTGTCTGTCTGTCTGTTCGCGATGAGAAAGGAAATAGGCTACTTTTTAATTAACTGACATGGGCACGGAAGGAACCGCAGGCGAAAGCTAGTCTATTTTAATTATTGGACGTTATAAAAACAAAGAGTTATTTAAAAAAATCTGTTAAAATATTTATTTATAAAATTATTCGGGAAGCAGGTACCCTTTCTTTGTTAACAATTTTGTTTGATTGACAAGCTTTGATTACATACATGTATATGACACATACACATACAGGTATTGATGTCTTTTTTGTGTACATAGTACATACGTACCCCTGACAGTGTTAAAGCTTTCTTGAAATATGATGAGTGATTAATTTTACGTATAAAACAGTGACAACCAGTTGCTCATATTCGGAGTTTCCAATATAAAGCAGGCACCACACTTCGCTATGCGCTATTCGTTTTGCGGGTTATTCGCGCGCATACGGCGAAGTGTGGAGAGTATATTCGTTTCGTTCACCATAAAAATGACAATGAGACATGTCTACAACACACATATTTGACTTATTTGATGCTTTATTGGCATACCAGTTCGAAGTGTGGATGACATGTTTGTTGTTTGCGCGCATAACTAATATTTGGGCGAATACGACGTAGACACATAACGAATAGCGCATAAGGAAGTGTGGTGCCTGCATAATATATTACCACCTAAACATGTTAGATGAACTAATCATTTACAACAGTATATTAGAAAAAAATGTGAGCCGTCACGGGACGCCTGGCAGATGTGAAACATCGCCATTATTTTGTAAAAGTAATATGCAGAAAAGAACATATTGTAATAGGAACTAAATATGTCATAATGATAAAATAAAATATTCATAATTATTAAAATAGTACACACGTACACACTACTGCATATAGACTGTATATATATACCATCGTATAGCGTGCCGTGGCGACGCGTCGCCAGGCCAGAAATCTGTTTTACGTGCGGCTATAGATGTTTCACATCAATAATAAAAAAAAAATAGTTTTAATAAACTAAACAAACACGCTTTTAAACGAAAAAGTAGAAAATAATTTAATTTAAAAAGCGTGGGGTGACGTTATTGAAATATTTTCAGAAAGCACCCCACGCTTTGTTACATTAAATTATTTTCTACTTTTTAGTTTAAAAGCGTGTTTGTTTAGTTTTTTTTTTTTTTTAAAAAAGACTAAAAAGTTTAAACTACTAATCTGTTATTTTTTTTTCAAATTAGTGTATTGTCATCGTTTCTCGATAAATCTACAAAATTTAAACAAAATCTGGCCGATTAAAGTGGGTCAAAATCGCACTAAAAAGGAGTCGATTACTAACATGCAGGTGAAGCTAAAAAAAGCGTGTTAAAAAAAGGAAATATTAGCGGATATAACTATTTTTACGAGTAGGGTAGGTAAAGGTAACATGTATGTAAGCCACTAGCTGAAACACGCAGCCCCGTCTGCGTCTTCTATTACCTATTTGTAACGTGATGTTATACCGCTGGGAATTTATTTAAGAACAACAATTGTTTCATAGGTAAGTATATTATTTTCAAGAATCTTTATCATTTTACACAGCGCACGCTTTGCAAGCGCTGAAAAAAAAACCCCGTTTTCAAAACATTTGCATGGTAGGTATGTTACCTCACAACTTTGAAATTGAAAATGATGAAATGATACTAAGGTTTATTACAAGTATGATCTGATATGGTATTACTACTTGCTAAATGAAATTGAGAACACACGGCGCGTTCAATGACCGGTAGTGAACTATGAAATGGATTATATTATGAATATTGACGGAATTGCTGACCCTTTGTTTACAATTTCGCAATGTACGGTTGCACCGTACACGCTCACGGGCGGCAAATGAGATGAAAGTGGGTGATAATTATGATAAAGGAAATATGTAATTATAGAAGTAATAATAAAAATACAACAAAAATACAAACATAGTAAATAGCAGCCAATATTCAAAACTCATAACTTTGTCTGCCTTGTTGGTCTAGTGGTTAGCGCATGCGGCTGCTGATCAAGAGGTCTCGGGTTCGATTCCCAGGTCGGACTAAATATTTGTGTGATCCACAAATATTTGTTTCCGAGTCTGGGTGTTTTATATATATATAATATATGTATGTATTTCCAAAAAAAAAGTATGTTCCTATGTATTTATATCAGTTGTTTAGTACCCATAATACAAGCTCTGCTTAGTTTGGGACTAGATGATGTTGTGTGTAAGATGTCCTTTTTATTGCCTTATTTATTGCCTTGAATTTATTGCCTTAATTACTTAGTGTAGTTATATACACACCTTAATCGTAGTCAAAACAGAATTAAATGCACCTGTACTTGAGTACATCCATTGCTTACCTACGATAAAACAGCAAGCCGGTGTAAGATTTATGTTACCACTTCCTTTTTAGCAACGTGTTCATAAGCGAGTCCTGCTTTTCTATGTATGGAAGATATCCCTACACAGAGCACATTTAAACACATTTTATTTTCTTTAACTAAAAAACTGCCTCGTTGGTCTAGTCTCTAGTAGATATCGCTTTCGACTGCTAATCAAGAGGTACCGGGCTCAAATCCCGGGTCGGGCCAAAAGTGTTTTTTTTTATTTTTCTTACCGAAAATTCCTAATAACAGCCCGGAGTTTGGAAGTTTGGCGGTGATTTACGCCCGTGCCTCGGAGAGCACGTAAAGCCGTTGGTCCCGGTTGTCATGAACATCTATTGCCATAGATGTTCATGACAACCGGCACCAACGTTATTGGGAAGTCACTGACAACTTGTTCAACCTTTGAATTTCAGTTCTCCCTTAGGGTTGCGAATGTCCAATGCCAGTCGCTCCGTGGATAAACTGATATTAAGGTAAATCCGGTTGAAGTAGTAGCCGACCCCAAATTTTTTTTTTTTTTATTTATTTAAGCCTGCCAAAGTGACTCTACTCTGCCTGATGGAAAGCATGAGTAGAATCCAGGAGAATAATAATATTGGGATTAAGGCTAGGAAGAAGATTTTCTAAAACTAAAACGTACCTATATCTTTTAATCGTATCGTATCGACTATTTGTATTATTAAATATTTATTCTATTCTTTATTACGAGGTAGCTTAATGCGGTGTCTAACCATGGTCGGAGTTTAAAATACTAAAAAATAGAAAACGAGAGTTTATTTTGAGAAACTGATAAGTAAAAGTTACCTTGCAAAATTAACAATCTGTATTTATCAGATAAGCTGTCTAATAAAAATAATATGTCACTATCACTACACGCACAATTTCGAGAGTTTCACAAGTCTCAGACCTTAGATCAGCAACTTTTATCTGTCATAGAGCTATTAGTCAGATAACTATCAGAAACTTTATCAGGAAGTTGTGATACTTACTGACCAGTAGAGTATTGAAAGGTCGTAGTTCACTTTACCATATATATTTATATGAACCCCCATTCATTTGCAAAATCTTTACACACTAACAAAGAACAACTAGGTATACTGAAAAGAGAATTTAATAATATGCAGGTAATGCAATAAGTTCATCAAATCATAACAATATTGTCAAAAAGGTGGCAAAAAAAGTAAAATATTCGATAAAAAATCACTAATATTTCATATAAAAGCATAACATCGATAACAAAACTCAGTGATCCTGCAAAAATGGGGTGTAAAGTGAAAAAGAAGAACGGATATTATTTGATCGTACGATATATCACGTGAATGGGACCGAAGGCTGGAAGGGGGTGGAAAACAAACTCAGTTCCAATATCCAATGAAAAATCAATCCATCAAATCCAATAAAAAATCTAGAGCAAGTTATTATTACGTTATAGATGGCTGGCGGGAACGATTTGTGGCTTGTGATAGTTCCACAGACAATACGCATAAACTTTTATTTGATATTTTACCCTTTAACGCTAAAGGTTTAATGTGTTCAGTTTTGTTCAGAAGTAATTACTTGGGTAAACAAATAACAATAACATTTTATTGATGTGGAAAATAAGTGCTTTAAACTTGGTCTCGTCATTAGCTAAGTTTTCAATTAACGCTGCTTCGCTGGATTCTAAACAAGAAATAACAAAATAAAAGGAATAATTATTGCGATCATAATTTTATGTTCGCGGCTATAAAAGTGGCACGAAGAAAACGAATAACCGTCTTACAACACAGGGGTTGAAAGCTCGATAATAATATGAGATAGACTTTGTTAAGGATCCGTTCGCTACTAACAACTTTATTTTCCGAACAAAATCCAGAACAAAAAGAAACGCGGGACGTTTACCTTGAAACTAAAAACCTGAATTTGAATTCTGAAGTTAGTCCAACCATATTGAATATTTTTTGTCAATAAGGAATTCCCATCTGGCCAACGTAGTATAGTAAAAAATTACTTAGTATTTACATAAACCTCCTTTCTAAGAAGAGGCCTATGTCTAGAAGTGGATTTTTAAATAAAAATAATAATAATAATAAATATTTCGGACATCTTACACACAACGTCACAAAGTCATCTAGTTAAATGCTGTTGATATCATGATTAGGGATTATGTTTTTAAATTAAGTCTACTTCACTGCTTCAGACAGTCTTCTCTGTGGTATCGAGAGTTAACTAAATAGAGGGGTCACCTGATTCCAAGTAGCTTCTGTTGCCCGTGTATTAGTCAGTGTGTTACCGCCTACCGCCATTATTTTTAGCACCGGATTTCTAAGGAGTACCTAACACTTTGATCCATCCGTCATTTAAGACAAATCATCTCTCTGCTACGATAAAGCTCGGGCCCACGGCAAGCTATTGTCACTGTGTACAGAGAGAAATAGCTTCTAGATATGTTATGTTTCGGTAACACTTCAAAGGACGGATGGTAGCGAAGGATGTAGCCTGGCCTGTGATATGAGTACTTTTTGGCTGTGAATATCTATTTGAAATTTTTACAGCACAAAATATTATTATCATGTATTGTGCCAATGATAATACACGATAATAATAATATTCATATTATAATAACATCTATTCCGGGATATAACACTTTAACATACTACAATAACAGTATAGATGTTATAACCCTTCAACATGAATAGAGCTTGCTCCGACCAAGCGAGGTGATCATGCCTGGTAGATATTGGGATGCAGCATATATGCTAATTGGCACGATAACTTCTATATCGCTATACAGGAGATTAGTTACATACTGAGCGTTGTTAATTGTTCTGTAGTTTGGTGTATCTTCGATAGATGGCACTGTTAAAGGCTATAGATGGCACTATTTTCTGTTAGGCTGTAGATACAAGTCACCATACTCGTATATAATATTACTAGTTTTATTGACATTAATGTAGTCTTATACAAATGTTATTCAAATGTCAAAATATTCATTCAGAGAAATCAAGAATGTTTTCGGCTACTGTTTATAAACGCTTCACCGTCTGTCAAAAACAGTGAAATGTCATTCTGACGTCTGATGATTCGTTTCGAATGTTTTCTCAGCTGGTTTTGTAATTTCCACTCATTATTAGCTAAAACGCAAAGCAAATAAATATAATTGTCTGATTTAAACATTTTATGAGTAACATTAAAACTAATGAGTATCGTTTTGCGTTTGGGTACGTTAACAAATCATATTTATTTTGGTTTAATTTGAACTTTCTAGTACTAAAAATTTTGAATAATAATTTCAGGTATCTCCAACACTTGTAGAAATATGAGTTCGTTAAGTGGTGTGGTAGAAAATACAATTAGAAGTAAATTGCTTTCAACGTTAGAAGCCAAACATTTAGATGTGATCAACGAATCGTACATGCACAATGTTCCTAAGGGTGCTGAAACACACTTCAAAGTTGTTGTAGTGTCGGACAAATTTGATGGACTACCACTTATTAAGGTGAATTACTGTTGGTTTGTTCTGTGCAATTTGTTTTAAACACTTATTAGCTCACCTGAATCTTTGTGTGTAACTGACAGCAAGTCTAGTTTTTTAAACTATATTTATTGTCAGTAATTCCTTTATATTGTACCTATATGTATTTATTTGTGTGGGTGTGAGGAGTACATAGGTGCAGTGGTGTTACTGCGCATCCGACAGGGACTCCGCCCAGCACACGCTGGAGGACTGCCCCGCTTGGGCGTCTGAACGCGAAGTCCTAGTTGGCCAAATCGGACGAGACCTGTCCCCGCCAGCAATCATTGCTGCCATGCTGGCGGGTGAGGAGGGCTGGGGCGCAGTGGTCTCTTTCTGTGAAGCTGTAATGCTCCAGAAAGAGACTGCTGAATGGGATCGGGAGAGGGCCGATCCCGAGCGTAGAGAACGCCGGCGGCGACACCAGCCGTCGACGAGGCCGCAAGCTACCAGAGAAGGGGACCTCGGGTAGCAAGCTCTTAATTACTGCGGCTGGAGGTAGGAGGGTGGCCTGGTTACTTAATGTGATCAGGCTGCCAAAATACACTTTGATCGGCCAATGGGCATGAGGGAGCCTCTGTGGCTCCTTCTAGGACAGAGCCTGGATAGGCGTGGTGCCGATTCTGAGGAGGACCTGAAATAACATGGTCCGGGTCCTCCTCAGAGCAGGGTGCCTGATATAGGCTGTCGGGGTGTTTTTTTAGTGGAATCACCACATACTCCTGGTTCGTCATTTGTCCCCAAGGAGCCGGAGATCCGAAAGGATTTTTTACACCCCGTCAACAAAAAAAAAGGTGCAGTGGTGTTGAGGGTTGTTATATAATCAACAACCCATAATGTCCTACCGCTGGACGCTTGTCTTCTCTCAGGAGAGGGATAAGGCCATACGTCCCCACGCTGGACGAGTGCTGGTGGGAAAGGGTGCTACAGTTGCACGTGGGCCCTTCATGATCTAAACACTCAACATTCTTAATCATTCTTGATTTCTGCATTAAGTACGGAAAAAAAACAGCTTGAAATAGTCACACGACTTTGTATTGATGAAATGGAATTTGAAAATTTACAAATACATTTAAGTTGACTTCCTTTCTTGAACTGCAAACAAATTTCACCTTTTCTTTTACCAACTACTTTTATAGTAGTAGATACTGTAAGGTACAAAATTATAACATTAAGATTTCTAGCACACAGTGTAAAAAAAACTTAATAAAAAAGTTTCAAATATTGATGACAATATTTATCTTTTTCAGAGACACCGTTTAGTCAATGATATTTTGAAAGAAGAGTTACAAACTGGAGTTCATGCTTTGTCTATAGTTGCTAAAACACCTAGCCAGTGGGAGGATAGTGACAAGACTGTGGAGAGTAGTCCTAACTGCAAAGGTGGATTTGGAAAATAAATTTATGCAATTTAGTTTTAACCTTTAGTAACATTAACTTATTTCTTCTGTAGTTCCTAAATATATAAATTATGTTTACACAAACCTATATGATTTTTTATTTTGTGTTAAGATTGAAAATAATGAAAATCCATACACCCATTTATCCCTTATTTTACTGTCTTATCATCATCATCATCATCAGCCTATCGCAGTCCACTGCTGGACATAGGCGTCTCCCATTGCACACTACTCTGATCGATTTTGGGCTTCTCGCATCCAGCTCCTGACAGCCGTCTTATGCAGGTCGTCACTCCACCTCGCCTGTGGGCGTCCTACACTACGTTTACCGAGACGCGGTCTTCTGCCCCTAATATGGCCAGCCCACTGCCACTTCAGCTTGACCATTTATCCCTTATTTTACCGTCCTATACATTCTTAAAATTAAACACTTTTTTTTTATTCCACTATTTCAACATTTGAATTTTCAACAATTTTTATATGAGGGTCTTCATTTTTGGCATTATTCGCAATAAATAAGTTTATTTTCAATGTATTTTTTTTGTTTTTATTTTCAATATGCCTCGGTGACGCAGTGGTTGGTGTATGCGACTGCTAATCAAGGTCTCGGGTTCGATTCCCAGGTTGGACCAAATATTTGTGTGATCACAAATATTTCTTTCGGAGTCTGGGTGTTTTCTATATATATAAAATGTATTTACCAAAAAAAAGTATGTGTATGTATTTATGACGCACTTGTTTAGTACCCACAATACAAGCTCTGCTTAGTTTGGGACTAGATATGGCGGTGTGTGTAAGGTGTCTGAAATATTTATATATTCATTTTAAAAAGTTCTATCAAGTGCCGACAATCGAGAGTATAAATTTTACGCTCTTAGTTTTCAACACCCCTAGTGTCCATATTTAAAGAGTTAGGTTGCTTTTAGTGATATTTTCATTTACGCCAACCTTTAAGACGCTGAGTGCAGCCAATGACCTTTAGCAATGGATACACCCCTTTTTGTTCGATAAAGCAGCGCCGCGTTTGAGACGCGGTTCGTTATCGGTACTACCACAGTCTCCGAGAACTAATATTCGTCTTTGAATTTGCACTCTGCTTTTAACACAGGGCTTTAGAATATTTTAGATAGGGCAAAATAAAAATGCTATCGTAATGGTATGATAAAAAAAGTCATGTGGCACTCGGAGACTGCCGCGGTAAAGCTATTGCATAGCATTTTTTATCAACTTATGCAATTTAATTATTTATTTATTTTTTATTTATGTAGTACTTTTTATATTATATTAATCCAAGTTTACAAAACAATATACACTGTCTTTTTACCAACATACATTCTAACAATATTATTGCCAAACAATACAGTCATAGTATATAATATGAAACTATTCTGAACGCGACGATACCGTCAGAGCTCAGCGAGTATGTGATTTGTGTATGATGCAAAACTACATTCTGCGGTCCATCTCCTTCAGAGCTATTTTCCAATAGTCTTCTTTTGCTGTAAATAAATAGTTCATGAATTGTTAGTTAGATTTGAGTGACATTTCAGGACGTGCAGTATTTTACAGTTCTTACCTTGGAACTTCAGAACATTGAACGTTTTGTGAGAATTCCACATTTTGCAACCTGTGATTAAATAATAGTACTTATTTAATTTAATATCTTTATTGCTTAATTATTATGAAGATAATATTATGCGGTTAGATACACTATCAAAAATGACTATGCATAAAATAAGGCCATCATATGATACATTGTGTAACTAAAATGGCAGAGTCTACGACTTTTGTAAGTCTATGTACGTTACGTTCTTCAAGACTAAAGCTGGAAACACATTATCGGACGCGGCTGACGGAGGCGGCTAACAACCGCGACTGTAAATTATACATTATTTTATTAAAACACTAATAGAGTGCCTTGGTAATAAATTTTTATTCAATGTATTAAAATATTGACTCAGTAATATACATTTTTATGATAATAAATTGATTTTAGTGGAAAAATAAGTGTGCACAGTCTCGTCAGTCGGTCTTGTGCCAGATTTCTGTCGGACGTCCGAATGCTCAAGGTCAGTCTATCCACGACTTACGTCCGATAGTTTGCACAGCTGAGTGTATGTTCATACTCTAGATCACGGCTATCAGCCGCCTCCATTAGCCGCTTCCGATAATGTGTCTCTAGCTTAAGTTTGTTCCACTACACAGTTGACAGTTTTTAGGGTTATGAAACTACATTACGTCTTTGTAAGGATATCTAGTTAAATAATCTTACATGTCAATCAAATTATAAGTTTATTAATAAAATAAATTATTCTTACCTTATAGCCTCCATCATAACATGATTTTGTTTTGTTTTTTAATAAAGTTTTTTGATTTATCAGCTAAATATAGCGCGCGAGTCGAGCGACATAGGTCCGTTTAGCAGCGCGCCTCAGCGCTCACTGTCGTTCTCCATAGGAGTGACAGAGAAAAAGCGCTTGAAATAGAAGGGCGTAAGTGCCAAACCACAAAATTCGTTATTTTTTGTAAATGTTGCAATTTTAAAAAAAATCAAAGTTAACCATTTCCTTCAGTTACATATGATACACAATTTTACTTAATTTCATTTACATTACTTAAAGCACAACTGTGTAAAGTCAAAATTTAACTATTTTCAGAGGCTACTTTGATTTTTTTTTTAACGAGTGAAGTTTTTCAAATCGTGTTTTGGAAATAACCACTATGTGAGGAATATGTTCAATTATAAAGACATTGATTTTGGTAATGATATGAGCGATAGGTTTTTATACAAAACGATCTTTATTTACCTCTATTTTGGTTTTCAGCCCCTTAAGGGTTACAAGTGCTCCGATATCTCTAAAGGTAAGGGCTGGTCAATACTGACATTAGGCTCTTAGTGGTGTATCTAAAACTCCTTAGTGAGTGCTCATAACATAAAGTGTCAGTGTCAAAAATTTCAACTTCATTGACACTTGGCTCTGTAAATTAGGACATGTAATTTATACATTCAAGGTAACTACATGACTCTTGTGAGTATAACTCGTGCGAGCTAAGATGGCACCTGGCTCAAAACGAAACATGATACCGTTCCCCCGCGTGATACCCCTCTGTCGTCTTGCGAGTAGCGTTAGCATCACTATTACCGTTGCACGAATCTTAACATAATAATTTTAGTTTATTAAGTATTACCTAATGTCATATAAATCACTCCACGAATTTATATTATTAATATATCATTAGATTCATCTGGATAACCAAATTTTTTTGAGAAAGGTTACACAAAAAAAAAATAGCATGACGACTATGAGACGCAATAGCTTAAAATAAAGAAAATCCAAATACATATGATATTTAGAGACTACGATTAAAAGGCTTATCATGACGATCTAAATATTATTCTACAACCATTTTTCAGTTCCTAATTTCATTTAAAATGATATTAGGTATTACCTAATATTATTTAAATCACTGCACGAAGAATGCATTCGGGTAAATAATGAATGAGGCCTGCTTCCTATTTAGACCAGTGCTTTTAGTGTTTGAAAACAAAATAAATTATAGTAGGATGAAACCCATTGTAAAAGGAGGAGAATATTGCAAAAATTAAAGGAAAAATAAATTATGGGCGATCTGAGGTCGGGAAGGGGGAGAGGGGGGGGTTTTAAGGGAAAAAATGGCTTATCTCGATTTCCGGCAAAACCACAAGTCCTATGGAAAAAAGTTAAATGGCAAAGTTGTATGTAATAAAAAGATCTATATCTTTTACATTTACACTTTTTTCACATATCCTCAAATTTATGTGAAAAGTTTAAAAAACCAAGTTTTTGGTTTTTTATTTTTATCTTTTACAAATAAAATTATTTTTTAACGAAATTTTGTGGAAACTTAGCTTTTCATGTCCTGAATACACCGTAATTTATTTGATTTGAAATATCTATTTTTTCACCTCATTTTGACTGAATACCAAAAAAAACCCTAATTTTCAATCGAAAATTCGTCCGTCAAAATATCAACGTTTTTGACAAAAATTGGGTGTTTTCTATTCGATGAAATGTCTACTTTCCGATGGTGTAAAAATATATATACATTACCATAGTAAATCTTCTCAGAAAATGCAAAAAATGAAAAAACTCAAATTCGATATTTTTTTATCGTTATTGAGATATTTATTAAAATTTACACTTTAATCACTCGAAAAACGTAAGATTGCATGTTACAATGATAAACAAAAATATTACAAATCGAAATATACTACTATAATTAACAAAATAATAAAGTTAGTATTTAATAAAACATCTACAATATTTTGAGAAAGTTGCAGAATCTTCTTTATATTATATGCATATGTGCCTATTTATTATTATTTTAAGATGATTTAATACCTGAGTGACCTATAATTTATGTTCACTTTTTGTTATTTTAAGAGCTAAAAGCACTGGTCTAATTGGTATGCATATGTATTTTCTTAACTCAGGTAGTAAATTACCACTTAAGATAAAGTAGTATGTTATGAGAAACTACTTGAAGCAAAATAAATGTTGAAATTTAATAAAACTAGAATAAAGTATATTTTTCTTGCACTCAGTACTTTAAACGACTGACATTTGAGTCAGGTGCTATGTTAGGTCGCACGAGTTATAATGCACCCTTCAATAATTTCCTGCCTTGTTGGTCTAGTGGTTAGCGTATGCGGCTGCTGATCAAGAGGTATCGGGTGCCTACTAGTCCCATCATGGCACAAGTGAGACTGTCCCAGTAGTCTTATGGGATAAGTGACATTAGTTTTCCAGTCCCAGAAGTTCCACTCCTATCCGCACAATGGGATACTTTTATGTTATGTACGTACAGCATATAACAATTAGTGTACAGTAAATTGAAATGTAATGATGCACTTTACAATTAAAGTGGCACTACACTTCTAGTATTGAAATTTTTGTATTACTTGTGCCATGGGACTACTGGGACAAAAGTTTCACTTGAAAAATCAAACAAAAAAAATGTTTCAGACAGTAGACGATCTTCGCAAATAAAACTAAACATTCGACATCAAAGATTTAATTCTCACACAATTATTATAGGAAAAGATTATCACTCAGATTAACAATATTTCTCATTTTCCATCTCATAATATAATAAACATCATATTGTTATAACACACACAACTAAATATTAATTTGGTAGTGGAGATTGTGATAATAACATTTGATTAAACTCTCAGGATTAACGATAAAGCTTGTATAAGGACCATTATAATTATTATTAAACAGAGACTCGAACATAAAACAATTGAAGTTGCATTTGGTAAAAAAAGGCGTCTTATTTATAACAAAAAGCAGCAAAACAACATTAATACTTGTACTTCTTATTGAGATTGTAATTCCTAAATATATCTTAAGACTAGTAGCCTTCAAAGGCATAATAATTTTGAATTACGATAAGGGCCTGTCCATTAATCACGTGAGGCTCGAAAGGGGGGAAGGGTTCAGAAAAAATCACGAAATATCACAAGTTGGTGTAGTAATATTCTGAAAATTTTCGCGTTTCTTTCATTATTTTAATCAAAAACAACCTGCATCCTTTCTACTCTAAATCTGAACCTAATTATCGTATTCTATAATTTTTTATAATAAAATTAGTTGATACTTATAACTGTATTTTATTATTATTAAAAAATAGATAAGATTCTTTGTAGGTACTAAAAAATACACGTGATATAGGGAGGGGTAACCCTATATATAACCTCACCATGTATCATCAAGGGGGAGGGATGGGGGGGTTAAAAATGTCAAAAAAAGATCACTTGATTATTGGATGACCCCTAAAAACTATATAATTACAGTTTTACAATAACATATTGTTGAAAAGCTTTGAAATAAATGCACATAATTACTCTATTAACGCTATTCTACTGTATAATAGTTTTCAAGAAATCAATATGATTGAACAATGTGATTTATATTTTTGTAAAGTTCTTATACTTAGTGCGTATTAATATAATACTTAATTTAGCGTTTCAGTTTTATAAAAAAATAATACAAGTATATCTTTTTATTTAAGATCACACTAATCAGGACTACACACCGCTGACGATGATGATAATGAATCAAAACTGGAACAAGTTTCCAGCCTTTTATTTTTATTTAAAACTACCAAAGTGACTGCCCCATGGAAAGCATGAGTAGAATTCAAGATAAGTGATCACCATTCTCATGGAGAGTGCAGACAATGAAGCATGCTGACCCTACAATATCACGGCCCTTTAGAGATACTTCTACATCATATGTCCTTTTACACTCGCCAACGAAACAACGTCAGCACTAATGCTGTCGAACCGGTTCAAGTGATGAGAAGGACTACTATCTTGAGTTCGTATTAGGGCCACAGCACACTAGCTACTTTTAGCATCGACGATTGGCGACTGAACGCTCTACACCGCACACTTAAAAACGCCAAACGCGGATATTGAGTCGCTTTTTAGAAGCGCGACACAGCAGCTAAACGCTACTATCCGCACACATTCGGATGCCGGTAGAATTTGGCGTCGGAAAATCATAGACAACACTACAGCCGATGCATCTGAGCAGTCGCTAAAACGCGCATTTCCGATACCGCGTTCGAACGCAGAAAGTCGCGAATTATACAGCATGTCGCGCGATTTTGATACAGCGATCGAACGCAGAAAGCCGCTAAAACGTGATGCAGCATCGACAAGATCGCAAAATCGCCGATCGTCGATGCTAAAAGTAGCTAGTGTGCTGTGGCCCTTACTCATGGATTCCTTACAAAACATCAGCTAAAAACAGTTACAGAGCTATTTATATATTTTAATCTTACATCATTTATAGGAATTGTGGCCTGGACCAATTGTTAAACTTCACTGAACTTAGAAATAATATCTTACTCTAGCTACAACTCTGAAGACGATTGCATCTGATTTGAAGACGGAATACTTAAGACAAACTAAAATTACATACACTTAGCAGTTATGAGTGTGTGATTCGAGCCAACAACAACACGATAAGTCGAGTGAAATGGAATGGAGCTTGTTTTTTGATCATCATCTATATATAATTATGTTAACGGGAATATAACAACTTCACGATAGATGTTAAGTAACATATCTTTGATGTAAATGCAACCAGAAGGCCTAATTTCGAAGTGAAAATTCGGTAAAGGTATTAATCGGTAATGTCGGGGTATATAATAACTACTAGCCTTAGTATCATCCTCCTAGCCATTATTCCCAAGGCTTTGGGGTCGGCTACTAGTTAAACCGGTTTTACCTGAATAATACCTAGTAACCTTAGTAATCTTTACAAATACACAAAATTGAAGTGTACATGTGTGTGTGTGTGTGTGTGTGTGTGTCTGTCTGTCTTGCAGCTAGTCTCTTGATGGCTACTCGGCTGCTGAAGGAGCAAAGGAGTAGTTTAGTTAGCTAACTTTTACTTGTTTTTTCGCCTCATATATTGTTTTGACCGCGGATATAGGAGTTGAAGAATAACAGAGGGGCATAATTGGAAGTTTATTAAGAAAAAACCTTTTTTTATTTCCGAGATCGATACTGGAATTTGAACGAATTTTCCTACGAGAATAAATTGACCCTACAGTCGAAAAGTCAGGGAAGTCATCATAAAAGTATGGTCTTAAAACCTATCGTGTGCATTTTATTCCCCGTTAACTTAACTATATATTACGGACACTAATTGTTTACATCTAATTTGATCATTAAAAAAGGTTTGATCAATTGATTACCCATTATTCTACTGAGTAGTTCTACTGGTAGGACTTCAAGCAGGAATTTTTCTGTAGTCCTGTCTCGACTATGGTGACATATTATTAACTGTATATAGTCCTACTGGTAGTATGAATTGCAAACAATTGTCTGTAGTTATAATAGTTAGATCACAGACACAAAAAAGTCTAGTTCAGAAGAACCAGGAAAAAGATATTGTGTAAACACTTCACTCGGTCCATTCATTCTTGCACACCGACTCAACGGTGTTAGTTGTATCAGAGATTAAAGTTGTCCAATCGCAGCTTGCCCTCGTTCTCGGTCAAGTACAGCAAATCTGCCATAGTTTGTTCGCAGATGGCTTCTTCAGCTTTGTCAGACATCTGAAAATTTTTATTGGTATTTATTTGGTACAAAATGTCAGTGTGGTGTGATGGATTAAGAATAGTGGACACCATCCCTATTGCAGGTTTGGTGTCGTAAAAGTAGGACGGAGGACAATATCATTGCAAAGAGAACGAAATCTTGAAACATACCCTCTGTTAACCCGTCTAGCTAGCGTAATTTAGTAGGACTAAATCAGCTTTCTAAGTAGATGACTATGTCCAGTGAACTATTAAAAGTTATGGATAGGGGAGGAAAAAATTAATAAGTACAGTTTGTAGTTCATCTTTATATATATAATTCTTGTGTGTGTATGTCACTGAACTTCTCTCAAACGACTGGACCGATTTTGATGAATTTTTTTGTGTGTGTTCAAGGGGATCTGGGAATGGTTTAGATTCGCAATTGGACCCGGTAGGTGGCACTGCGATCAAGTTCTGGAATTTTAAAGTTGGGCGGTACGAAGTTCGCTGGGTCAACTAGTACAATATAAGGCTGAAGCCTTGGTACAACATCAGGCTAATAATGGGCTACCGAAACATCATTGCTCAGAGTTAATGCAGTAGTATGATTGAAATTCCTACTACAGTAAGTGTTGAAATAGGTATAATCTTCACTTAGGATAATCTACAAACTGTTGGTGTTGTTTGTGTCCGTTTCACGTACATTTATATAGCCTTTCGTGAGACATTTAAAACCAAAACTCACCGGTCTGTAATTATAGTCGGTAACTGGAGGACACTTGAAATTGGGCCCAAAGTTGATGCTGACAGTGATGTTCCTGAACGGTGACACGGATGGGTAGTAGCAGCCTTCATATATCTCAGTGAAAGCCAGGCCCTGACACTCGCCATTCTTGAAGAAGAATATCTTACTGCCCGGCAGTATCTTCAGATTGTTCAGAGATTCTTGGACGTTATCCTTGTCCTCATAGTACAGGTGGCTCTTGAATTTCACTAGGGGCTATAAGTTTTAAAGGTAAAGAAAATATGTAAATTAACAAAAAATATGTTTATTTTATAAAATAAAAATGTTAAACAGACAGACAGTGTAGGTCGCCATACGCCTGTATTAGTAGTGAGTATGGTGGTCTCTACTTCTGAATTCTACTCATGTTTTCCATCAGGCAGTACATAGTGATTTTGGTCCCCTAACAAATAAATATATTAATTTTTTTTCGTTTCCATGTACGTACCTTCCCCCCTACCCCTAGCACGCAACGTTTTTCATTTTCAATTTTATGTTCTTTTGTTTCATTGTCTAATGTCACTCAGTCACGTGATCAAAACAAAATATTAGCCAATGATACAACTTGACTAGGGTTTAATTATTAAGGGTGTCTGGCAAGGGGGTTGCCATGATGTTAATAATATTTTGAAGGTAATACCAAAAAATCGCTCCTTATTATTTCATGAAATTTAATCTGTATTTTACACACCTTTAGTACCGTTTACCTGCCAAAGCCACTGCATCCCAAAACTTCATAACGGACCATCGTTCTTACCTGTGTTGGGAGCATGCGCTGACAACTATTAGCTTTTATAAAATAACGAAGTTATGGGGTTCACTCGCTCTTACTCTAATACTTATATTTACATTTAGTGTTAATTTGAAATAACAAACTATATTTATTTATTCGTATAGTTGATAACACTTACCCTATCTTTATACGTATCAGGTGTGTTCTGTGTGGTCTCGCTCTTAGGCAATACGATTAAGAAGCCGACAGTGTCCCCCTCGCCGAATGGCTTGCTGTAACTTTTACCGCGCGACTCGTGGAATCTGAAACATTACCGCTATTGTATCATGTACATTAGTTTCAGTAACAACACATAAATGCCGTTGGAATGTTTTTATGCCGCCCGAAGGCCTCCGACTAAACTTTACGACAGTTATGATAACAACCGGGAGCGACTGCTTAACGAGATCTCCGGATCACGGAAACGCTCATAACATATCATGCCATAAACGGTCACCCCATTTGTTTCCAATCACCTAAGGTCACTTGGCAGTGAGTGCCTTCTCTCGGAACTTTGATACATTACCGCCATTGTATCGCACATTTGTTTAAGATTCCTTATCAACAAACAAGCATTGTATTTCATACGTTATGCGAGGCGTCTTTGTTGGTATTTTTCATACAATTGAGTAAGATACAATGGGGGTAAGCACTGATCTTTCTCAAGAGATGATGCAGAAGCGTCTTACTAGGCCGTCATACCGATGAAAGTTCATTCAAAATCGGTTCAACACTTCTAGAGAATCAGCTGTAACAAACACACCGACAATTTTCTTTATGTAAGTTAATACTTGTAAAAATGTTTAAACTACAAATACACATATCTTCTTCTTAGCCTTATTCCCAATATTATTTGGGGTCGGCTACTAGTTCAACCGGCTTTACCTGAATATCAGTTTTTTCCACGGAGCGACTGGCATCAGATCTCCGCAACCCTAAGGGAGAACTGAAATTCGAAGGTTAAACTAGTTGTCAGTAAATTTAAGGGCACTGACTTCCCAATAACGTTTGTATTGGATGTTCATGACAACTGGGACGTGACTTTACGCGCTCTCTGATGCACGGGCGTGAATCACCGCCAAACTTCCAAACTCCGGGCTGCTATTAGGAATTTCCTAAGAAAAATCCAAAAACACTGGCCTCTTGATTGGCAGTCGCATACGTTATCCACAAGACCAACGAAGCAGTTGGTCTACAAATACACATGAGTAGAAATAATATATGTACCTAGTTCCTTTACGACTGCGCCAGGAGTATCCGAACTTGTCGTACCCGCAGGGCGCCTGCAGGTTGGCGTGCAGCCGGCTCCAGCCCAGGCGGGTGTGCGCGCCCTCCGGCATCTCCTCGATATGAGCCTCGTAGTACCAGCAGCCCAGCGACACGCCTGACACACACCGACACACGCCATCACACACCTTTTACCACACTTAGCTATATCATAAGTACTGTGGAGGGATGTTGGGATGTTGTATTTATGCTAATCGGCGAATTTCTCTTTCGCGATTCAGGATTAGTAGTTACTCCGTATAGATCGTTACTTGTTTGCTTCTTAGTTCAATGTTTCTTCGGTAGATGGCGCTGTTAAATAACATTCGGTTGCGCTGTATGTGGAAGTCGCCACAATAACAACTGTGAAGGGACAACACAAAGGGAGGAACCTACGACCGGGTCAGGTGATGTTAAGCGGTTGTGTATGTGCTAAACGGTGCGAAAATTTCTATATCGCGATTCAAAATTAGTTACTCCGTGTTTCAGTGATTCTTCGGTAGAAGGCGTTGTTGTATGTTTATCGCTTACGCTGTATATGGAAGTCGCCACACTTCGATATATAAATAAATAATAGTTATCTGACACACAACGCCATCTAATCCCATACTAAAAGTGGAAAGTGGACATTGTACTATAGGTAGTAGGGCAATAGTTTACAGATTTCACAAACATTTGTCATACAAAAAGCTTAAAAACATACCACAGCGCCATCTTTCAGAGATATACCGAACTACATGGAGTAACTACTAATCCTATATCGCCATATAGAAGTTCTCACGCTAACTCGAATAGAAATTACTTCTATACAAATTCCCAACATCAATTGGAAGCCCTGGCCTGGTATGATCCCCTTGCCTGGTTTGAGGATTCTGCCTTTACAGGGGCAATATACCAATTCCCTACACAAAACTATGTATCTGACATCTTATGTGCACTCTTGAAACTTTGTAATACGGTGTAGAATGTAGAATAGGGTGTTTCATAGGTAGTAGAGCCACGCCGATTTCAACACGAATTCGCCGGCTCAACCGGGACAGTACTGTACCAATGATACAGGCAGAATTTCATCTATTCAACTATCATGGGAATGGTGAATAAATAGATAACAGTAACTGAACATTGTCCTTTTTTCTTTATACCGATCGAATTTGACGAAAATAAGATCTCGGCAAACTAATACTTGGAACTTATTTATCATAGGTAGTAGAGCCATGCCGATTTCAACACAAATTCGCCGGCTCAACCGGGACAGTACTGTACCAATGATACAGGCAGAATTTCATCTATTCAACTATCATGGGAATGGTGAATAAATAGATAACAGTAACTGAACATTGTCCTTTTTTCTTTATACCGATCGAATTTGACGAAAATAAGATCTCGGCAAACTAATACTTGGAACTTATTTATCATAGGTAGTAGAGCCACGCCGATTTCAACACGAATTCGCCGGCTCAACCGGGACAGTACTGTACCAATGATACAGGCAGAATTTCATCTATTCAACTATCATGGGAATGGTGAATAAATAGATAACAGTAACTGAACATTGTCCTTTTTTCTTTATACCGATCGAATTTGACGAAAACAAGATCTCGGCAAACTAATACTTGGAACTTATTTATCATAGGTAGTAGAGCCACGCCGATTTCAACACGAATTCGCCGGCTCAACCGGGACAGTACTGTACCAATGATACAGGCAGAATTTCATCTATTCAACTATCATGGGAATGGTGAATAAATAGATAACAGTAACTGAACATTGTCCTTTTTTCTTTATACCGATCGAATTTGACGAAAACAAGATCTCGGCAAACTAATACTTGGAACTTATTTATCATAGGTAGTAGAGCCACGCCGATTTCAACACGAATTCGCCGGCTCAACCGGGACAGTACTGTACCAATGATACAGGCAGAATTTCATCTATTCAACTATCATGGGAATGGTGAATAAATAGATAACAGTAACTGAACATTGTCCTTTTTTCTTTATACCGATCGAATTTGACGAAAACAAGATCTCGGCAAACTAATACTTGGAACTTATTTATCATAGGTAGTAGAGCCACGCCGATTTCAACACGAATTCGCCGGCTCAACCGGGACAGTACTGAACCCATGATTCAGTTACACCTCACTAGACCGCCATAGTTGTGGGTCTCCATGATGCATTCTTTGTATTAACAGTGAGAAGGAGGGTGACCCCCTAATCCTTTTTTTTCGTGCGGTAATCCCCCCTGATACCACTAATTGGGGGCTATGTCGGACTCGAACCGACTAAACCGCACGCTGTCTTGTTGCTATAAGTCCAGGAACCAGGTGTGCTCTCGAAAGGAAATCCCTGAAACCCCAACATCCTGGATTTACTCATGCTTTCCATCAGGCAGAGTAGAGTCACTTTGGTAGGCCTAAATATATTTTAAAAAAAAACTACCTATCTACTGAATAATTTTAAACTATTGACGCAGTGAAGTCAAAAACCACAACTTACCATGTGTTGCCCGCGCCATGCAGTATCCCTTTTCACCAGTGACAGCCAACCTATCTTCAGATATTTTGATCTGGGGTGCTCTGTCGTGCAAGGCCATCAGCACTACACCGGGACATAGCGTCCGGTATAACCATCCCGGGATAGGCTTGCCACTCCACTCGTTGCTTTCATCAAATTCCTGTAGACAGATAATATTTGTTGGATTTAGGATACAAATATTAGATAAAAATATGCCAAATATAATAGAACTAGCTAACCCGCTCAGCCCCTTCTGCGTCTTCTATTGCCCGTAGTGTGATGTTATACAGCAGAAACAAATTTGTTTACCATAAAAACCGATTATTATGAGCCAAACTTAAGATTAAATAAAATAAATATTTCAGACATCTATCGATGATCTAACACATCGCTTTGCTAGACCAAAACCAAGTTTTGATTTAGGTATCCGTTTATGAGTTATTCAACTTGAAAGGGCATTTTTTCTAAAAAAACAGGGAGTCCCCCCCCCCCCCCTATAAAAGTAAATTGCTGGCTCAAAAAATTTGAAAAAAATCATGATATTAGAACTTTCAGGGAAAAGTATAGCAGTTTTGATAACTTTTTTATTTTAGGAGTTATAGAGGCTTAACTTGTAAAATACACTCACTTGGAAAACTTCGTACAATTCGTATTGTATTGTAACGTTTCAAAAGTGCCCTAAAACGCCTACTTGAAATAAAACTACTTAGTGTTAATACAATTGCACTCGATATTACAACAAAATCTAACTCACAAAGACCATTATTATTAAATTATCCAACGTGTGGATCGTCTCGATGAAATCCGGTTAAGTGGCAGTCAACAATAAGACGACTTCCTGTATCAATTTGCAGTCGTTTACGTACAGAAATGAAAGAAATAAATTGCTCGCTTTAAATGGACTCTTCAATATAATAAGACTTGGACAAAGCTGTGCACACATTAGCTGATAATAGGATAAGTAATTTAACTCATAGAGATCATAATCATAATAATTTATTTGCCAGAATGTAGGTTTACAGAGTATGGTCTTAACAATTGTACATGTCCCATTTACATCCCACCAGTAAAGATTGGTATGCAAATATTTAATGTATTACACTTTAAATGAAATTAAAAATAATAAATTAATCAAATGTCGTATCCAAATGTCAAAAATAACAATAATAATTGATATGTCAACAATAAACTTAAAAAAATGACAAATTATAATAAAATTAATATAATTATAATGGGTATTGTCAATGTCAGTTGAATAAAATTTTGATTTAATAGCAATACTCCATAAATTACTTCCTATCCTCGCGATATGACAAATTCATTCATATCATATGCATATATGATCTAAGCAAGACCTTGACTGAGTATGCTAGTAAGTAAATTGTATGTTTTTTCAATGATACAGGCAGAATTTCTTATTAAAATTATTTTTCTTTAGAATTACACAACTCAAATCAAATCAAATCAAATCAAACCATTTTTATTTCAAATAAACCAATAGTCAATACAACGGCACTTTTGAAACGTCAAGTAGTCAGTCAATAGTCAGTCGTGAAGCTAATTGTCTGTTCCAATTCGTAGATCCTATGGTGAAGAACAGACAAGAAACTCCATGGACACTCGCATGGATATCATGGGAATAGTAAATAAATAGTTAACAGTAACTAACCATTGTCCTTTTTTCACAAAACCTTTTTTCTTTATACCGATCGAATTTGACGAGAACAAGATCTCGGCAAACTAATAGGTACTTGGAACTTATTTATCAAGCTTTTGCAACCGTTATTACGGCATGAAATACTGATGTATGGTCAATTAACAAAAATGTTGCTCTCCCAATTAGTCTAATATATAAAATTCTCGTGTCACAGTTTTCGTTGCCATACTCCTCCGAAACGGCTTGACCGATCTTTATGAAACTTTATATGCATTTTCAGTAGGTCTGAGAATCGGCCAACATCTATTTTTCACACCTCTAAAACGCGAGCGGAGCCGCGGGCATCAGCTAGTATTATATAGAACTCATAGCCAAGTGACCTTAGGTAATTGGCAACAATCACCGAGGGTAAGCAATGACGGCGCGGTCAGTCCTAGATGGGTGACCGTTTGTGGCATGATATGTTATGAGCGTTTCCGTGATTCGGAGGTCACGTTAAGCAGTCAGCCCCGGTTGTTATCTTAAGATAACAATCGTGAACCATAGTTGGAGGCTTTCGGGCGGCTTAAAAACATCCAACGGCAATATTTACTTAGCCACAACGTTGTCTTGACAGTCCCCAACCCGAACTCGGTCAGCGTGGGGACGTAATGGCCTTAAACCTCTCCTGAGAAGACACCCGAGCCTCGCAGTGGGACGTTATGGGTTGTTGATTGATTGATGGGTTTCTACCGCTAATACAGTCATCTATAGTGGAATAATCCTTACTAATATTATAAATACGAAAGTAACTGTCTGTCTGTCGTGGAAACTACTGAACAGATTTAAATGTAATTTGGTACATAGATAATCTAGATCCTGGAGAAGGACCTAGACTACTATGTTCTATGTTATTTAGGTCGGTTTCCGTACTTAGTCCTTTCAGTGGACCATTGTAAGTGACCCTACCTAGGCTACTATTTACCACGATAATCGACTAAAACTAGTATTCCAAATAAGTTGGAAAACGCATCAAATATTAGTCACCGTACAGTCCGTAGCGGATATGTTAGCAATTAATATTCGTAATACCGACACTGCGAGGGTACTATAGTTATGTCAAATACATGGACCGGTTTATCACGATATGAGGGCCTCTGCATTACAAAGAATGGGACGTCTGCGCGCAAAACACGACAAATGCAAGGACAGACATTAAAGGGTTTTACTTTTAATTTTTTTATCCATTTGGGTGTAATGTTTGTTTCATTAGAATTAGAACTGCGTAGGTATAGAATAGGATAAAGGTTTATTGGTTTCAGTACGTATGGATTACATATTTGTAAAAAAATACACAAAAACTATATTACCGAAAGCAAAAGGTCCAAGCGCTGGTTTTCAGCTTATACCTTTGACTCCCGTTTACAACTGTAACTTTTTAGGGTTCCGAAGTTCATAACTCGGAACCCTTATAGATTCGTCATGTCCGTCTGTCCGTCCGTCCGTCCGTCCGTCCGTCCGTCCGTCCGTCCGTCCGTCCGTCCGTCCGTCCTCGACTTACCGTCCAAACGGTAAGTGCTAGAAAGATGAAATTTTGCATGAATACGTGTTGTAATTACGTCGACAAAGTGCTACAATAAAATTATGAAAAATAATTTTATTTGGGGTACCTCCCCTACACGTAAAGTGGGGATGATTTTTTTTTCTCGAGGCTACCCCATCGTGTGGGGTATCATTAGATAGGTCTTTTAAAAACAATAAAGGGTTTCCTAGACGATTTTTTGATTTAGGTATCCGTTTGCGAGATATTTCACTTTAAAGGGCACTTTTTTATGAAAACAGGGCGTCCCCCCCCCTCTAAAAGCTAAACGGCTGGCTCAAAAAATCTGAAAAAAATCGTGATGGTGGTCCATATAATGAACTTTGAAGGAAAACTATAACCGATTAGATGACTTTCTTAGTTCAGGAGTTATAAAGGCTTATATGGTAAAATGCGCTCACTTGGAAAACGTCATACAAAATTAACGTAATAATACGTAAACATAACAATTATCTATTGGATACGATTTTAAATCCACATACCATTATAGGTGACTGAGGAACCCTTTCCTGTGCGTGGCCTGACACGCACTTGGCCGATTTTTATTTTTAATATTAAAATATAAAATTCTATCATGATCATACATTACAAAAGGTATTAATAAAATGATAATAATGAGGATGTGTGCAAAACAACAACACTGAAAGTAGGTTTCAGATATGGAAAGTTCATCCAATAAGTACATGACTAATGAGACTAAAAAAACGCAAAGGATAGATAATAAACTTTTAAAATGTTGAAGATTATAAAACAAAATAATTATTTGGTGTATATCTAAATGAGTATGTAGTGTAGTGTTATGTTTTTGGATTTCAGTAAAAAATTGTTTGGATTTATTTTTAAATACGACTGTGTATTTAATATGACGTTTAAAAAAAAAATTATAATCTATGCTTCATTATAATGCTGAAGAGTTTGTTTATTTGTTTGTACGCACTAATCTCAGCAAGTACTGGTCCGATTTGAAATTTTTTCAGTCTGCTCTGTTATCGACTAAGCCTATTACACGCTAAGACAAAAAGGAACGGAGTAACAACAAATAAAAAAAAAATATTAAAAAGAAAATTAACGGTTTTATTGAAAGTAATGTCATTTCAGCTGAAAAATACTTCGGTAAGTCCCAGGTTCCAGTCATCACTACCCTCTCCATCATCAATTTAATGATTTGATAAGACAAAAAAATCGTTGGGCGTAGCGTAAACGAGTTGGCTGGATGGAAACACGGATTTAAACAACTATGAAATATTAAGTATTTTACTATATAAAGCGGTTTCTATCAATACATATAAAATTAGCCTCACTGCCGTGCCTCACTACCGATCGCCAGTGAAAAGATATCTTACCAAAAAAAATATTAAAAGCCATCTTAAAGTCGTCACAAAATAAGAAGCCCGTTTTGACACTTGTCATCGTGTTTTTCAATCAACGATTAATTTGTGTTGACATTGAAAAATCAAATTCATAATCCTATTTAATTACTATGTTACCCTTACACTATCACAACGCGTATCTTATGATATCAATATCAATATATCAATATCAATATATCAATATCAATATATCAATATCAATATCATATCAATATCAAACGATAGCGTATGCGACTGTTTGATTGTGTGTAGTTTACAATAAAAACAGGAACACAAGTTTAATCAGATAATAATACTCCTAGTAAAAGCTCTGCTTATAGGCCCGGTAAACGATCAAATTTGTTTGACAAACGCGTCAAACACAGCGGCACATGATCAAATAATTTGACAAACACGTAAATTTGTGGCCCTTTAGTTTGGGGCTATATAAAGTTGTGTGTCAGATGTCAGAAACATTTATTTATCTTCTATAGGTAGGTATGCATAAAATTCTCGTGTTACAATGTTAGTTGCCATACTCCTCGGTAAACGGCTAGATCGATTCTTATAAAATTTTGTATGTTTATTCAGTAGGTCTCAGAATAGGACAAACTATATTTTGTACACCTATAACGCGAGCGAAGCAGCGAGCATCAGCTAGTTTATTTTATAACAATCAATCATGAGCTTTATCAACCCCAACAAGGAGTAAAAATAATAAAATAACCGACCTGTCTAAATGGTGCATGTGGATCAGGCTCAGCCAGTATGTATCTGTAGCCATCTTTATTGAATGGATGTTCTGTAGGGTAGCCATGCGATGGTAATTTCAATGTTCCCACGTCTGCGGTCCGCCCCTTCTTCCCTATAGGGGCGCAACCCGGCTCAGCGGCTCCGCTAACTGCGGGTCGGCGTTTGCCTTGCCTTCCCTTAACGCTTCCTGCTAGTGGTACTGTGAAAATATAATAATAATAAATAAATATTTCGGACATCTTACACACAACGTCATCTAGCTCCAAATTAAGCAGTGCTTGTGTACACTTCATCAATCAGTTGCTTGGGGTCATTTAAATAGTTTCGGGGTAGTGGTCAATTTTCAACCAGTTGGACTTTGCGTCTTCCGCAGAGGTAGTTGTAGAATCAGTATTTAGTTGGACGATAATATAATAATAGTTTATTGCAAAAACTACAATAATAATTCACACAGTTATTTCATTTACAAAATAGTGAAGCATTTGAAATATATGGCAGACAATTATATGTAAAGAAAACATGATTGTGTTCTTTAAAATTAATGTTTGTATTTGGCGCGCTTCGAGTGTAGACAAATATTCTGTGCAAATACTTGAGAGTGTAATGTCAATGTCAAACGCGATTACCCTAACCTGTCAGTGTACTTGTCATTATTGAGGAGAAACGTGAATCAGCTTAATTTTAAAAAATTGTAATTATTAGAAACAATACCTGGATTAAGGGCTTTTAATGTTGTTTCTTTAATTTTTCAGGTGAGTTAATAATTCTGTTCATGTTACTTTGTGTTTTGTAATAGGTTAAGAACGTTTTGTGAATAAAACTTTAATTTTTCAGAGAAACAGTTTGGCCTTTAATTTTGGATCAAATATCATTATAAAACAACATTATTGCTATTATTCCATACAAGATGGAAAAGTTGAGGTTCGATTTCGCAGTGAAAACAGCAGCAAATGAAAAATCAAACATTCTATGCATAACCTCAATAGCAACACCAGAAGGAAAGATTTTCAAAATTCCTACAGAATCTCAACCTGTACACTACCATGAAGAAATTTGTAAGACTTCCAATTATGCTAAGGTAAAAAAATCATTAACTAAAAGACACCAAACAAGGAAAATCTGGATAACTGTAACTGAAGGTATATCAAAAATATATTTGGACGATGACCAAAACATACAGTTCAATGATACTTATTTGGAAGAGATTTTCGAAGAAGAAATCAAGGCTGAACCTACACCTAGTAGCTCGAATGTGATGCTAGAAAACTTGTTACAAAAATTACTTATAGATAAACAAACCAAGTCAGAAAAACAAAGTTTGGAGAAAATTTCAAAGGAATTTTTAATTGAAAAATTCAACGGCAGAAGTTCAAATGCTTGCCAGTGGATCGAAAATTTCAATAAAGAGTGTGAACGGTTCCAAATAATTGGAGACAAACATAAAATTGAAATACTTAAATTTTTTATGGAAAATTCCAGTACCGATTGGTATAGCTGCACGATGATGAAACTTACAATTGAATCGGCCTGGGACAAATGGGAAAAAAGTTTTACTGAGACTTATGGAAACAGAGGATGGTCACCTAGTAGATACGCCCTGTCATATAAATATCAAGCGGGATCATTATTAGAGTATGCTTTAAAAAAAGAAAAATTATTATTGGAAGTAAGGAAGTCAATTGATACTGAGACACTCATAGACCTCATTGCATATGGTTTACCAAACTATGTCACTGACAAAATAAATAGAGGGAGTTTACAAGGAACTGAAGATCTTTACAATGAAATTGGAAAATTTGAACATTTTACTGAAAAAAAGAAATATGAAAAAAGAAGCATTACTTATAGTACTAACAATACACAAAAACAAAAATATGAAGAGAAGAAACCATGCCCCATATGTATGAAAGAAAAGAAAGTGAAACGCTACCATCCCGAGGACAGTTGTTGGTTTAAAAGTAAAAAGCAAACAACATTCATGAAAACTGTAAATAACTCAGAACTTGAAGTTGAATTAAATGATGACAACCAAAAAAACTAGAAGTGCCACCATTAATAAAAATAAAGTTGCTATTAAATGATGTATTGGAAGTTTCTGGAATTTATGATTCAGGATCAAATGTGTCATTAATAAATGCAAAACTACTGAAAATTCAACCAAGAAAAAATACACAAGACCTACAAATAGCAAACTTGAAGACTATTAATGGTGACAAGAAAACGAAAGGCATGATAAAACTGAAAATAAAAATACATAAAATTGAACAAGTTATGAATGTTTTTGCAATAGATAATGAAAATTTTAATTATGATTTCCTGATTGGATTAGATTGCATTAGAAAATTCAAACTAATACAGAATGAAGATTTGAAGATCACACAATGCCACAAACCGAAGGAGGATAAAGCAACCTGTTTAGAAGATACTTCATATTTCAAAAATGTCAATATTCCTGATGTACTAGGTGACAATATTGAAGAAAAGAGTATACATTCCAAGGTATTAAACCAAAATAAACCAATAAATAAAAGTGAAATAAATTTCAATAAACATATTAACTCAGCGAAATTTGAAATGATTGTAAACCACCTAGATTTATACCAAAAAACAGAAATTGACAAATTAATAGAAGAATACAAACATGTTTTCGCTAAAGATAAATATGATACCGGCACTGTACGAGATTATGAAGCTCATATTGACTTGATGGTTGATAAATACTGTTACAAACGTCCTTACAGATGCACAGCTGAAGATAGAAAAGAAATTGAAAACCAAGTATCAAAACTATTAGAGAAAAATTTAATTGAAGAATCATATAGCCCATTTGCTGCCCCAGTAACCCTAGCGTATAAAAAAGAAGATGGAAAGAAAACAAGACTCTGTATAGATTTTAGAGAATTGAACAAAATTGTCGTCCCACAATCGCAGCCATTTCCGTTGATTGAAGACTTAATGATAAAAACTGTAAACTGTGAGTATTTTTCTACTTTTGACATAAATTCTGCGTTCTGGTCTATTCCTTTAAAAATACAAGATAGACACAAAACTGCCTTTGTAACACAAGAAGGACATTACCAATGGACGTGTCTACCATTTGGATTAAAGACTGCACCAGCAATTTTTCAACGAATACTAGGAAATATCATAAGAAAACATGGGCTCTCTAGTTTTGCAGTGACCTTCATTGACGACATTTTAATACACTCAAGAACTTTTTCAGAACATATTCAACACATATCAAGGGTGCTAGAAGCAATACAAGCAGAAGGCTTAAGATTAAAATTTTCTAAATGTTCTTTTGCGAAAAGACATGCAAAATATTTGGGTCATATAATAGAAAACAATACAATCAGACCTCTTAAAGATTATCTATGTGCAGTGAAAAACTTTCCCGTCCCTGAAACAAGAAAAAATATACGCCAATTCCTAGGAAAAGTAAACTTTCATCATAAATTTATACCACATAGCGCAATTATATTAGATCCACTACATAAATTATTACGAAAAGATGTAAAATTCAAATGGACGACAGAATGCCAAGAGTCTTTTGACAAAATAAAAGCTATGTTATGCTCGAAACCAATATTAAATATTTTTGACCCTGGACTACCAATAAAAATTTACACGGATGCTAGTATCAGTGGAGTAGGGGCGGTATTAAAACAAGAGGATAAAAATGGAGACAACAAACCAGTTGCTTATTTTTCAAAGAAATTATCTGAAACTCAAAAACAGAAGAAGGCTATATACTTAGAATGTCTGGCAATAAAAGAAGCTTTGAAGTATTGGCAACACTGGTTAATGGGAAAAGAATTTGTTGTATACTCAGATCATAAACCTCTAGAAAACATGAACATCAAGGCAAGGACTGATGAGGAACTGGGGGATATAATGTACTATTTATCACAATATAATTTTAAAATAAAGTATAACCCAGGAAAATCAAACCAAGAAGCTGACTGTTTGAGCAGACACCCAGTTCTAGAACCACATGAAAATAATGATGATTTTTTAAAAATAGTAAACCTAATAAGCCTAAACGATATAAAAAAGGACCAACTTAGTAACCTAGACCTACAAAAAGAAAAACTTATATTAGAAAATGAAATTTATTATAAAAAAAATAAAACCAGGAAGAAAATTATACTGACAGAACAGTTGAGCAGGAAGCTAATCAAAGATGTACACGAATATTACTGCCACATTGGGAGAACACAAATGATGAATAAAATTCTTCCATTCTACACAGCAAAGAATATCACCACGAACATCAAACAACTCTGCGACGAATGTGAGACCTGTAAGAAAAACAAAACAAGGAGAAAACCAACATATGGCTTAATGTCACATTTAGGCCCTGCAACACGACCATTTGAAATAGTATCTATTGATACTATAGGAGGATTTGGAGGATCCCGGTCAACAAAAAAATATTTACATCTGCTTGTTGACCACTTCACAAGATATGCATTGATTACCACATCGAAAACACAGAACTCCAGTGATTTTATTAAACTTATAGTAAAGGTTACTCAAAACTACAAGATTGATACAATATTATCGGACCAATACCCGGGCATAAACTCCAATGAATTTAAAGAATTCCTCAAGAAAGAAGACATTAAAATGATTTTCACCGCTGTGGATACACCGTTTTCAAATGGGCTTAATGAGAGGCTTAATCAGACTCTTGTAAATAAGATAAGATGTAAATTGAATGAAAATGGAAAGAAGACAGCATGGAGTACTGTGGCACAGAAGTGTACAGAAAAATATAATGAAACGGAACACACAGTCACAAAATTTGCTCCAAAATACCTTTTAGAAGGAGAAAATATAAATATTCTACCCATAGAATTAAAAACAGAATATACAAGAGAAGACCTGAAAAGAGATAGAAGAATAGCTTTGGAAAACACAATAAAGTCACACAACTACAATAAGAAAATATTCGACCTCCACAGGAAAGAATTTAAATTTGAAGTAGGGGACAGAGTCTATGTAGAAAACGGAAATAAGTTAAACAGAAAAAAGATGGATGAATTGAGGGTTGGACCATACAAAATTATAAACAAAATTTCAAATTCAATCTATGAAGTTGATACCGGCCACAAGAAAAAGGAGTCAAATTTCTACCACATCACGAAGCTACTTCCTGTTGGAGTTGATTGAACAATCACCCGTAATTGTTCTCTCCTAAGGGGGGAGATGTAAAGAAAACATGATTGTGTTCTTTAAAATTAATGTTTGTATTTGGCGCGCTTCGAGTGTAGACAAATATTCTGTGCAAATACTTGAGAGTGTAATGTCAATGTCAAACGCGATTACCCTAACCTGTCAGTGTACTTGTCATTATTGAGGAGAAACGTGAATCAGCTTAATTTTAAAAAATTGTAATTATTAGAAACAATACCTGGATTAAGGGCTTTTAATGTTGTTTCTTTAATTTTTCAGGTGAGTTAATAATTCTGTTCATGTTACTTTGTGTTTTGTAATAGGTTAAGAACGTTTTGTGAATAAAACTTTAATTTTTCAGAGAAACAGTTTGGCCTTTAATTTTGGATCAAATATCATTATATATATATATACCCCTGGTCCTCAAACTAGGATTTCCTGTATTTTGAGAACCAGTGGTTCAACTAAAATGTATGGGTTTGTTTACGTGTGTATCTGTGTGTGTGTGTGTGTGTCAACAATGTGTTCGTGTTTGGTTCTACCGTCCACCGGCAAATGTAATGTAATCTTGCATTATAATGTATTTTTTTAGAAACAAGTTTGTAAGAGCTTAAATGTTTTTCAAGTTTACTTTATTAGTAAGATATAATCAACAAATTAATAGTAATTTCGCACGACAATCTCTATACAATAAGTGAAAGTTCTCTCATATTGAGAAAAAGCTAACATGCCCATTAAATGTATCTTCAATGACAGTGAGTTTTATTGGACAGAAATACTGTGACTGGACTGGATTAATGCGAAGCATCGAAATCAGAGTTTATGGTTCTATGGCCTAGGCCATGTGAGTAAAGCGCTTAATGCAGTTCTGTTGAAAGATCTGTAAGAGGTATCATTGTCACACATCAAGAAAATCTTTACAATATGTCCCACCATAAGTAAACCTAAAAAATCCTGCTACAGTGAAAAACTCCTCAAAAACAAATCTTTTAACAAGTACATACATTAGGTAGTAAAAACTGTTTCTCGAATACTAATTTTAGAGACAGCCATGTGCAAACATTGCATCATGACACGAATACTTCATCAACGTTTAGCCTCATTTTTCAATCGATTTTAAAAAGAAGGTTCTCTATTCGATTTTTATTACGCAGTAGGTACTTTTACCACTTTTGAATAGTTTTCCGTCGAAGTTGTCCCATTTAAATGCTTTAAGAAATCGATTTTCGATGTTGGTGAATTGTAGTCGGCGATATTTTTTCAAAAGTGAATGATACGGCAATCATTTATTCACGATATGAACTAATTTTATAATATTTCGATTGGCTGAGCTAATCATATCCGATGTCCATCATAGCGTGTAGAGGAGCTATCATTTACTAACACGAATTTACTGCTTAATACAATTAATCTTATTTAACTATTTTAGATGTATGAAGCGGAAGAAACAATGAATTAAAGGGTAATTTATCAAAGAAAAACTCTCTGTATTCCGACATAAACCACAAGTTTGAATACATTCGGTGTTTTGTATTCTAATGGCGACGCCGATCAATACTTCTTCGCTTTTAAATAGGTAATTTTTCCGTTTGCACGGCGTTAAGAGTTCATAACAGATTAACTTTATTAAATGTAGGTAGATAGGTATAATTATAAAGTAAAAACAATTCAGTCAGCAACAGAAATTAGTAACATTTAAATTGAAAATAGCAAATTAAACAAAAATGGACAATTAAACATTTCCCATTTAACACAGCGCGGCGTTAAGTGGAAAAATTCTTAGCGATGATCAAATGTACATTAATTTTTGGGAGTATTCACTTGGGATCAAATTTTAATGTTTCAGGTTGGCTATGTTTTCATGTTTTACGTGCATACAAAAAATAAATGATAATAGGAAATTAACGATTTTTTTGACTATCGCGCGTTGCATATTTTGCGCTAACATTATGAATATGATGACGTAACTACTAATATTTTTAATTAAAAATAAGTCACAGTCACACTCAGTGCAAGTTTAAGGAAAATAGTTTTTTCTGGGGTTTCCTAATAATAAATACACAGAGATCCAAGAATTCACGAATACAATGATGAGATGTCGACCTCCAAATACATGATGTGCCTATTTTATATTCAAGCCACCTACCTACCTTTCATCGGACCAAATATTATACGTATGATTATATCTAAATTACCTAATATTTTTACCACATACAGGAAATGGATATAGAAATAAACACGATAAAATATTTGGGACTTGAACACGTAGACCAACTACCTACCTACTTATAAACGAGTTTATTTGTGTTAAAGCTTACCAGAGTACCTATGTACACTTTATCTTATAGTTAGCAAGCAATATTGGAACAACTTCTTAATAAGAATACCTATTAATATCATACTAGATAAGTACAAATTGGAATGCTTAAAAACAAAAAAATTTAAAACTCAGTCAATGAAGGCAGGTAATAATACTAATAATTTACGATAAATAACAACGCGGTTTAGGAGACCGTTAAAAAAACGTTAATACAAGTGGAATCTCAACTCACTATCCATGTCGTCAACGCCGATATCAGAACTAACTGACTAACTTGTCATGATTTACATTTAGTGCAAGTAGTGATAAGATAAAATACGTATCGAAAAGAAACTACTTGCCGATTAAAATCCTTGTCTTTGGTGACGAAGCGAAACGTGCAACAGCCGACGTAAACAACCAACAAAATTAAAATATTTTTCCTGTACTTACTGTAACGAGATAAAACTGAGTCAATATCAAAACGCTGTGAGTAGTAAACGTATGTTCAAGGCAAATTACGATTCTGATAACAGATAGCCGTGTAAACTAATTATATATGCACATTACAACCTCACGCGGTATAGCTGTGAATTTAATAAAAGAAAAAAACACTAATGAAATGTAACTCACCCGCCATAAAGTTCAAGGTGATTATGAGGTGAACTATTTAAATCTAAAATCAATAAAGAAATCGCACGGCTAACGCGACGCTCCTATGTGTAGTTATCGGCGAATATACGGACACACTACCGCACAATATAGTGTTTAATACGACAGCAGTGTGCGTCGCGAACTTAGTGTTTACATACACTAATGCATAAAGAACAATGTCATTATTCAATAACATGTCTTTGTGGACGGATCTACAATTCTATGTATGCATCACTGTTCGAAACATTACGAGTATGTTTTTCAGTGTTTTTGGAACGTTTCCAAAGCGACATAACCGAGTAACAATTATGGAGTTATACCGTACAATAATTTTAAGTTTTATACGCGTTATTTAGGTCAACGCGGTGGCTTGTTTTTACGTAATCTTCGGTGCTTCTGTACCGGACAAACGTTGGCCACAATTTATTCAATGGATATGAATTTGAAGTGTATATCTGTTGGTAGCGACCTAATAAGTTTAACACGTGTATTGTGCCGTAGGACGTCTGAGAACTTTTATAACGTGTTTGTCATTGAACAGTTATTGTACGATTCTCGTTATATAATGTTAGAATTTAAAGTTGCTGCTCTAGACGCGAATTGATTGACCCTGGCAAACCATCGTGCATATTTAATTACCGTCCTGTCGTCCCGAGTCTATTATTTATACATTCTAATCGCATACAATCGCTATGCGTACCTACATATTTACGTAGATCATAAACATCTCTCTATGCACATGCGATACTTTCTTAAATCCTTGACTCATAGATATATGTAGTTAGATTCTATATCTAGGTATGCCTTGAATAATGCCACAAGAAGTCTTGGTTACTGTTTGTGTTTTTATATTTTACGAGATGCTTTAAGGAACCACATACATAATTTGTCGGCTATGTTAACCATGAACACCTTTAATTTACCTATATCCAAATACCATATTTCTTAAAAATAGATGTTTAGTGTCGCTAAAACAATGTTACCATAATATCGAATCGTTTTGGCATCAGTAACGCGTTACCGTCAAATTCGTTTTTTATAAAATATATCACAAAAACTCAAACAAAGTTTTTAAAGCCGATCAGAACACACTTGATGGATATGACGCACTCGATCTAATAGGTCATCCGTGATCAATGCAATTGCAACAACGCCAGCGTCAAAATTATGGAAACTAATTCCAAAAATTAACATGGTAAATATTCCGTTTATTATAAGTTATTAACTGAAAATGTCTTTGAGGGGAATGTATCAACATCCAACAATTCATTAAGAATTAGCATGTTCTTTATTACATGCTTATTGAGCAATTAACTGATCAAACTCAAATTTCCTTTTGGAGCAGCCTCCCTGGCCAAGTTGCAAACGTTTTTCGTTTTCTATTCTATTTATCTAATATACAAAATTCTAGTGTCACAATCTTCGTTCCCATACTCCTCCGAAAGGGCTTGACCGATTCTTATGAATTTTTTTATGCATCAGTAAGTCTGAGAATCGGCTACTATTTATTTTTCAAGTGATAAGGGGTGTTCACCCAGTTTTTTTTTCTGTTTTTTTTTTATTGTGGCATTAAAAAATACATACAACCCTAAATTTTCAACCCTCTACGATTTCCTCCGATTTTTAGGGCGGTACGAAGATCGCCGGGTCAGCTAGTCTATTCTATTGCTTTATTCTTTAGTTTCATTGGCTAATGTCAATCAATCACGTGATCAAATCAAAATATTATTTATTTATTTAAGTGAATAGAGTCGGTAGAAGATTTGAGAATACGTTGATGACCAAAAAATATTCGTGTTTTGTGAGACTCCATTTATTTATTTATTTATTTATTTAATCACTTTGTTTTACAATTTTCTCTTATTTCCTATTACAGATTAAATTTAACAGGATTAAATTTAACAGGACCAGACAATTCTTCCACTCTAGACAATGGTTACCTTATTATAACTGTCCAGTAATATATATTAATTTTCGAATTCTGAATTATTTAATTATGAATTTATTAATATAAAAATTACCAAGCTAATAATTAGCAAGCCATTATGCAGAAACATCTCAAAAGCCATAGCGTGGGTAACTGGCGGCTTTGTCTGCATTCGTAATGAGTATGGTATGCACACGTAATGACTACTATTCATGTTTTCCATCAGGTTGAATAGTCACTGTACCGGACTCGTTTAAAAAAAAAATGTGCTTTTTCCATAGCGGATTTTTTTCGAACGAATTGTTATTTTTTAACTTATGGAAGGATTCTCACACAAGTCGTTTAGCACATAAATCTGGAACCGCATTGAATTATCGGATAATCTGATAGACAAACTTAAAGACTAAACTTTTGTAGGTGTATTCTAGAGCATTACAATTTTTCTTTATACCAAGGCGGGAAAAGACGAGACTGGTCAACCTGACACCTACCAATAACGCCTGGAACTCAGATGTCGCAAGAGCGTTGCCGACCTTTGAGAAAAAGAGTACGAACTTTTGTAGTTCCGCAACATATTGACACTTTAATAAATTCTCAACGAAACATTTTATGATGCGTAAAAAGCTGGTTCTCAAACAAGGTAGGTACTATTGAAGAGCGTATCGGATCGGAAATACCGCAAAGAATAATTCGTTACATAGCATTGTTGGTATTTAGTATTATACTTTTTTTAGTCTCCCTACAGAGAATAAGGACATTCAACAGTATTAGTAATAAATCGGTGTTCACACTGTTTTTAGTATACATCTTAGCACCCTACAGTAATACCGACTCACGAAAAACGCCACAGTCTTTAGTCGATTCGGGTTCAACATTTGGGTACCATTTGGTCCTGATTTGTTCCCATTAATGTAAAAAAAAATCGGCCAAGTGCGTGTCAGGCCACGCACAGGAAAGGGTTCCTCAGTCACCTATAATGGTATGTGGATTTAAAATCGTATCCAATAGATAATTGTTATGTTTACGTATTAATACGTTAATTTTGTATGACGTTTTCCAAGTGAGCGCATTTTACCATATAAGCCTTTATAACTCCTGAACTAAGAAAGTCATCTAATCGGTTATAGTTTTCCTTCAAAGTTCATTAAATGGACCAGCATCACGATTTTTTTCAAAATTTTTGAGCCAGCCGTTTAGCTTTTAGAGGGGGGGGGACGCCCTGTTTTTACAAAAAAGTGCCCTTTAAAGTGAAATATCTCGCAAACGGATACCTAAATCAAAAAATCGTCTAGGAAACCCTTTATTGTTTTTAAAAGACCTATCTAATGATACCCCACACGATGGGGTAGCCTCGAGAAAAAAAAATCATCCCCACTTTACGTGTAGGGGAGGTACCCCAAATAAAATTATATTTCATAATTTTATTGTAGCACTTTGTCGACGTAATTACAACACGTATTCATGCAAACTTTCATCTTTCTAGCACTTACCGTTTGGACGGTAAGTCGAGGACGGACGGACGGACGGACGGACGGACGGACGGACGGACGGACAGACGGACATGACGAATCTATAAGGGTTCCGAGTTATGAACTTCGGAACCCTAATAAACAAATCATCAGTAACTTCACCTACAAAGTATTAACAATATGTGGGTAGTTGTACCTCATTCAGTCGCCGCTGGATTAATTCATGAGCGTATTATGTTTTGCAAACGAAACCTATTTCATTAATCAGACCCAGAAAAAAACTATTCTCTTTTTTGAGAAAATTTATGTAGCCTGTCTCACCCGGGATATGTTTACGAATCTATCGGAAAATCTATACAAATAAATAACATTAAAGTGGGTGTTTATAATAATTTAAATGAACCATTTCTTACTAAATGCATACGAAAGTATGTAGTTTAGTCACCGTGGAAAATACAAAGGTATATAGACTGTCAAAATTACCCTTCCTTTTGGTTTTGCCGTAGTCGGATATAAATACAATTCTTCACATAACTTACATAGATTTTGTTTTTATATAAGCAGTTAGTGTTACACCTTAATTTAAATTTACTATCTATATGTTTTTTTACAGGATACCTTCAGTTTCATTCTGGATTGAGTTTATACATCCATCTGGACTTTAGTTTCAAGATTAACGGCAAGAAGCTTAGCTAAGATAGAAGTGTGTATAAACAATAATTATTTTTCTAAGGCGAGGCTTATGTTGAAGAGTGAACCATTAGGCTCTTGGTGTGATTCGTCTGAATGTCTTACTTCCTTGTAAGTTACGTAAATTAATATTCTTCTTCTTTCTAGCCCTTAATCCCAACATTATTTGGGGTCGGCTACTAGTTCAACCGGTTTTACCTAAATATCAGTTTTTCTACAGAGCGACTGTCGTCGGACCTCCGCAACCCTGGCGGAGAACTGAATTTCGAAGGTTGAACTAGTTGACAGTATATTTGAGGGAATTGAGTTCCCAATAACGATTGCTATGGATGTTTTTGTCATCCGAGGCACGGGGCGTAAATCACCGCCAAACTTCCATACTCCGGCCTGTTATAAAAAAAAATTTGTAAGAAAAGAAACAACAATACTTGGCTCGACCCGGGATTTGAACCCGAGACGCGACGAGCGTGTGCGACTGCTAATCAAGAGGATAAGCAGTCGCATACGCTAACCACTGGACCAACGAGGCAATCAAATAATATTGTGTAAATAGTTTTACATAATTAAATATTCACTTACTTGTAGCAATACCCATATCGGTGACCTTCAGTTGGCCCTGCTTGATCATAGCTTCGTAGTTGGGCTTGATGGCCGTGAGCTCCATATTGTACAACCCAAACATTGGACCTTGATTGGCGTCTTCTTCGTACGTGAATAATACTTGAATGTCCTTTATGAGGGCGCGCTGTACTGTTGCGTACCAGGATTGGGTTACCCTGTAAACAAATACTAATAATTTCATACGTTTCATACATGGCCGTCTAGGTGCACCAAACTCTGCCTAATGGAAAGCATAAGTAGAACCCAGGAGTAGGGGGTCACCATCCGCACTATGAGTGTATGAGTGCAGGCAATACAATACACTAGAGCGACCTAGTGCAATGCTTTTGCAATGAAATACGACAGCACAAATGATATCATTTAGGTTGATCTTCTGTGTGAGAGTATTATCAGGGGGGTGTCACTCCGCAGTTGAGATATAGTCGGCCGCCTGCCTGCCCGGACGAGCATGACGGTCGACTAAACATCGTCAGAACAGATAAGAGTTACACGATAGAAAGAGACGCAACGGTAGGTAAATATAATTGTAGTTGATTCGGCGCTGTGCGATCTGAATTGAACATAATCTTTTGACGCATAGGGTCCCGATTTCTTTAATTTACTTTTCGGAGTGAGTCTTCTGTATGAGTACTATTATGTATTCTGTGGTATTATTGCCGGGCGAACAAGCCCGGCTGACATCAGCGTGGCTCTACTACCTTAGTAGTTAGGACTAAATATTTTTATAATAGATGTACATCATAAATACATTGCACCCAAACCCAGAACAAATGATTGTGGTTGCACCAATGATGGAGAATGTGGCATAATGGTAGTGTGTGCAACAGCTGTGCTTGATGTCTCGGATCCAGAGACGGACCAAATGTTTGTTTAATCTACAAACAGTTGTTTCAGAGTTTGGGTGATTTCTTACAAAAAATATTCTATCATTCAATGTAGCTTTCATCGTACAAGGTCTGCTTTTAAGCGTTGTGTTAGATATCCAAAATATTTATTTGTCCGGGTTGTAAATCAAACTCGCAACCGCTCGATTACCATTCAAGATGGGGATAACTAACTAGCCTGCAGAAATAAAGCATAATAAGTACTTTACACTTTTAATCACAAACATGTCAAATTATTTTGCCATTACTTGCCTACTGAATGATTGTGCACATTGCTAAATAAATACCTAGTGTTAAAAGATTTGTCTAAAACTGACTACACTATAATATTCGTCTCAGTCACAAAAAGTAATTAAAACTTAGAAATCTAATTAATACCTTTACTTACATTTAATTATGCAAAAAGTATTATTATAAAATCAATATCAATGTCATTAATATTCCAGTTTTTCTTCATTTTTGACAGTGGTATTGAACGTAGCCAGTATCTTCTGAATAAAGACTCCTTAGTTTTAATAGATGTACTCTATAGTTCAAATTTAAAGCATTTTTAGAGCATAATTTATGGTTCCCTTTAAGAGATCGTCTTTGAGCGTTAAGGCCGCCACCCGCCACTTGTATTTCTTTAGTATTAAGTGAGAATTATAATATTATCTGGTGTACAATGGGGATGTTATGGAGCTCCGTAACATATCCAATATAAAAATATATCCATAACTTTAACCGTATCCGTTTCACAAGTTTCGGATAATTTTGTATAAACCGTTTTTTCCAATTCTTAAATTTATTGTATTTTTATTTAAGAGATATAACAGATATATGATAAATATATAATTGTAACTATTAATTATCTTTTTTGTTAATGTTTAAAGTATCTGTAGTCTTCTATTGCCTGTTTTTTTTAAGGTGCCGTAGTTCATGAGTCGGAACCCTTGTGGTTTCGTCATGTCCGTCCGTGTACATTATAGTTGTGAATTTGTATATTCCCCGTTTGATCAAGAGGTCTCTGGTTCGATTCACGGGTCAAACTGTTGTTGTTTTTTTTTTTTGAAAAATAAATTGTTAAAAAAATATCACCGATAATAAGCAACGACGGTGTGGTGGACTGGATAGGTGACCATTAGTCGCATGATAAATTGATCGTCTTCGTGATTCGGATCGGGTCCGGTTGGATCCAAGAGTAGGGGATACCATCCTCATTGTAAGTACAGACAGACATGGTGACCCACACTATGGCGTCTTAGTGTGATTCTTCTGCATAATTGGGCCTCCAGTCTCACACTCGAAAACGACAACACGAAACAAGTGGGACAATACTTAGTACATTGGTACAAAGCAGCCAATGACAGCTAAACCAATATGCCATCCATGTAGTCACGCTCCTGTGACGACTTCCACACACAGCGTAAGAAAAGTGTTATGAATAGTAATGGGTTGAGGGCAGAAACAAATACGAGCGAAAAAGCAAAAACTTGCCACATTGGGCATAAAGGAGTCTAGGCCCGAATAAATGCTCGTGCTCGGGACTGCGAAAAAGGGCGAACACTGTTTGGTAAAAAAAACTTGAATGTTATCTAAATCAAATCGTAATTGTTTTTTTAATTAATAATTTCTTTAAATACCTAACTATTTTATATTATTATAATCACAGTCTTGTTGAATCACAATTCCTAAATTGTTTTTTTGTGTTCGAAGTTTCGAAGAAGTCGCATTGTCGATTAATCTTTTGCTACTCACACAAATGCAGGTAGCGAATTAATCGTCACCGGCTTTAACAGACCACTGCTAGACATAAACCTCTCCTTAGCAACGAGATTTTTTCAATAATTATATTATACTAGCTGATCCGGCGAACTTCGTACCGCCCGCATTTGAAATCCCATAGCTTGTTCGCAGCGCCACCTACCGGGTACTATAATTTGAGATTTAAACTATCCTATCTCTCAAGTTAGATCGAACTGCACATGGTGTGCGAATTTTATTATAATCGGTTAAGTGGTTTAGAAGTCCATTGAGGACAAACATTGTGACACGAGATTTATATATATTAAGATAGTCACTGATATTTAAAAAAATGCAAATTATAGTTTTTGCCCAGATAATAGTACATTGTGGCCCGAAGGCGCAGCCTAGGGCCACAATACTCCCGAGGTAGGAATGGGACTTTCACCCGAGTGCTACACAGTGCTTTATACTACACCTGTGAGGAACATTTAAAGTATTTATAAAATAAAATCAAAACGTAAGACACCATGTAAGACACAATTTAGCTTAGAATTTGACATAATATTTATAAATATTTCGCGCTTCTTTTGTTTTTTTTTATTCTTCACAAAAGGATGTCAGTGGCACGGAGATTCCATTTTTAAATTATCTGAAAACTCTTTGGACAGGCGCGCGCCATAGATAAGATAACACATGAGAAATGAAAATTCATACAACTTTCTCTCCCGCTAAAACACGTTAGAAATGGATTTTCATACATTTTTTCCTCCCGCTTATTTAGGTCAAGGAAAAGACTAACTTTCTCTTTTCATTTACAGGGAATATTGACTACTGTTCCGATCAGGTGTAGTATAAAAGATATTTATTGGGCGTATAGGGATATTCATTGGAAATGCCTCGTTGGTCTAGTGGTTAGCGTATGCGACTACTAATCAAGAGGTCTCTCGTGTTCAAATCCCGGGTCGGGCCAAAAAGTGTTTTTGGGATTTTCGTAGGAAATTCCTAATAGCTGCCAGGAGTTTGGAAGTTTGGCGGTGATTCACGCCCGTGCCTCAGAGAGCACGAAAAGCCGTCGGTCCCGGTTGTCATGAACATCTATGGCAATCGTTATTGGGAAGTCAGTGCCCTCAAATATACTGACAACTAGTTCAATCTTCGAATTTCAGTTCTGTCTTATAGTTGCGGAGGTCCGATGCCAGTCGCTCTTTGGAAAAACTGAAATTCAGGTAAAACTGTTTAAACTAGTAGTCGACCCCAAATAAACTTGGGAATAATGGCTAGGAGGATGATAGTGATATTCATTTGGCATTTATTCAATATACAAAATGTGCCTGAGCATAAACCCATCTCTAGTTGTGAAACATGTTAAGCCATCAGTCCCGGTTCTCATGTACATCTTTGGCAACTGTTATTGGGAAGTCAGTGTCTTCAAATTACTGACAAATAGTTGACTTTTAAATTGAATTCAGGGTTGCAGAGGTCAGATGCTAGTCACTCTGTGGAAAATCTGATATTCAGGCAAAAACTGTTGATTGAACTACTAGCCGACCACGAATCATTAATCAAAGTCGGCTAACAGTTCAACTAGCAACAGAAAGTACCAGAGGATGACAGGGTACAGTTATTATTTTACAGTAAGCTAGTTATTAATATAATTAAATAAGGTTATACATACTTTTTTATTAATCTCTACAAATAAATAAAATTTGATTGTCTGTATGTAATATTAAATGAACAATTTTTTTAATAAATGCATATGAAAGTATATATACGGTTCTGACATCCAAAATACATTTTTTTTTTGTCTGTCTGTGTCCGTTTATATCACATGATCTCTACAATGGTTGGATTGATTTTGACAGGACTTTCACTGGCAGATGGGTAATGACATAAAGAGTAACTTAAGCTACTTTTTTTAAGACTCAGCTGGTCAATAAATATAAGAGATCCATTCCTATACAAGGATGAAACAACCATCTTCATACAAACATCCTACTATCCTAGTAATATTATAAACGCAAAAGTTTGTGAGTATGTATGTTTGTTGCTCTTTCACACAAAATCTACTGAACGGATTTGGATGAAACTTTACAGTATTATAGCTTTCGTATCAGAATAACATAAAGGCAATTTTTTACTGTAATAATCGAGATAAACGGGCGAAAGCTAGGTGATTATAAAAGTACATTAAATCGTAGATGTAAAAATGTATCATAGTTTCATCATCATCAACAGCCTTTAACAATCCACTGCTGGACATAGGCCTCTCCTTAGAAAGGAGGTTTTGGCCTACTATACCACGCTGGCCAGACGGGTTGTTAAAGGGTTTGTCTCAAGTTTTCCTTCTCTTGGCAGTGATGTTAGCTGCCTATTTCGTTCCTTTAGTCGCCTCTTACAACACCCATGGAATGAATAGGGGTGGTGACACTTTGTATTCTTAATCCGTCACCACACAGACATCATAGTTTATCTCCTGTCAAAACTTCACAGGTTGCTATGCATAACACACTTGCATGGCAACCATAATGATACGCGGGTAACACAGTGGGGCGCAACTAGTAATATATAATTTTAAAGAGGTTTATATAACTATGGGAGACTCAAGCTTTGAGTGCATGAGCTCAAATACAATAACACCACAGTTAATTAAGCAATTTTGAAATTTTTTGTTACGGATTGAGATTCCCGGAGCAAAATTACCTTCTAGGCATGGTTGTCATAGCTTCCCAATATTGATCAATGTAAGGGATAATTTCCCTATCTTTGCTGAATAGATGCCTGTTGCTCCCTTCCTTCACACTATCCTGCTTGAGATTCGCTATAGCTGTCAGGCACATTTGCGGGAATGCTGTAATTAGGAAAGAATTCATACATAATGAGGATAGTACAATGGAATGCAGGTCTTGCTTCCTATTAATATTAAGACTGCGAAATATTGTTATAATGTAAAGATATTTGCTACTCTTTAACGTAAAAAGTACTCAATGATTTTTTTAACTATAATAATTTCTATTTCTTCCTAGCCTTTATTCCCAAATTTATTTGGGGTTGACTACTAGTTCAACCAGTTTTACCTGAATATCAGTTTTTACACAGAGTCACTAGCATTGGACCTCTGCAACCCTAAGGGAGAACTGAAATTCGAAGATTGAACTATTTGTCAGTAACTAACTACAGTAATTTATTACTTTTAGTGATTCCAGGTGTTGCTTTCAAGACTCTTTGAACGACAGAATTGGCACCAATGAACATATTCTGGTACTGGTTGCCGCGATACAAGCCATGACCTTAGTGCGGAAACCATTGATAATTTCACACTGTAAATCTATTTTTTAAGTTGAATAAATAAATAAATAAAAAATAAACTTAAATGAGAATAACACAAACTATTTTTTAATGCAATAACCATTAAACACTAGAGCAAAAGCTAGTTAACATATAAATTCGTGTTTATGTGTAAATATTAGCATACTTACGCGCCTGGTTCTTCTTGAAAGTTTCAAGTCCAGTTGGAGAGCAGTTCTTGCATATAAACAGATAGTTTGTCATAAAAGGAACCAATTTGCCTAATTGGTATCCAATACATGATTCGTGAAACCATCGATTGCATGATGCACATAACAATTCTGCAATATTCAGATTCCGATCTTTCCCGCTAAAAAGAACAAACAGTTTGGTAGTGTTATTGAACCTCTTTCAAAAAAATATTAAAAACATATAGGGTTACACCAACCAGTAACAACTTCCTTGAGATTCGTTTGAGGTTTTACTAGATTTATGTTTATCAACATTTTCAGCTGATTTATGAGATTCAGATGAAATGCTTTGTCCGTTGTTAGAAGAAGAAGACTGATCTTCCATGAGTTTTTTTATGGATTCTGTGGATCCTGACGACATTTTGACTAATGAATATTTTTAACTTAAAACATGTATGAAAATACGTTTAAGATTAATAATTTGGTCATCAGGACAATTTCAAAATAAAGAAAATACAAAATGTAATCAAATCAAATAGCAAAGTTTTCGATACAATAAAATGCCGACTTGAGCTTGATGACCTCGGATGCTTGCATAAAATATTGTGCCTCTATACTACTGTCATACTGTGGCTTTATTTTGTAGTGCTTTCTCGTTTTATTTCTTTATGAATGAGTGAAACAGACATAGTTTCCATTGTGCTATAATGTGACTGCGATCTTGTCGTTCAAAAACATATCATTTATTTCAAAGTTTAATCTTTAGCCTATAATCTTTAAAATATAAATTATTTATTAATATTATTAATAATAAAGTATAAAAATGAATTTCAGTAGTAGTGAATGAAACATGTCAGTCCTTATGGAAAAAGCTATATTTCAAATGTTTAGAAAAAAAATCATATTTCGGTGATGCATTGGCAACACTATTAGAGGCTGAATGAATGAAACCAAAATAAATTCCCATTCAAAATTTTTAAGAACGGTTGCCTTGGTTGCATTGCAAAGTTGTTGTTATGCATGTTAAAGTGAGTAAACTCTCAAAATAGTTATTTATCAAAAGAAAAAATGGATTCAGTTACGAGTACTGATGGTGTATCTTTAGATATTAATATGAGACAGGAAAATGTTCTTATGGATATTATCAAAGAAGTCTGCTGGGAGAATAAACTATCTCACAAGTTGAAGGGCAGAGTTAACAAAATAATAGCCGATTGTGACCTCAAACATTATTCTAGTCTACACAAGTTAAGTGCTAGCGATGAGAGTACTGCTACAGTATTAGGTTTGTATCATTTCATGTAATTACAGAACAAGACTTATTAGTAAAATTTAAATAAATCAATTAAGAAATAATATATAATAAACTGCCTGGTTGGTCTAGTCGATAGCGTATCCATCATCCATCAGGTGGATTACATTTGTTTGGTGGACGGAGTGTCTCCATACTCTGATATCCTAATCCAAATGTGAATATTCATGTTCACATTAAAACATGCAATTTATTATCTTCAGGATTTATGCACCAAACAGCATCAGAACTAACCTTTGATGAGCAAGCAGAATTTAACCAGGCTGTGATACAGAAAATACAAACAAAATTACCAACATTTATATCAGAGTTAGAAAATCTCAAACAATCAACTAATAACGGCAAGAAAAGCAACAAAACTCAGATTAAAGAACTTCAAGAGAGTCTAGATGAGAAAATGAATACTTTAGAAGAACAGGAAAGTGAGAAGGTTGAGCTGATGATGGAGTGGCTTAACCATCGCCTTCATGATATCTCACAGTTTGGTAATAATTCTAGTGAGTTTTTGACTCTGAAAACAAGAATTCTCGATCTGAAATCTAAGTAAGTATTAATAGACAAATTCAGTTACTTTTTTTAGTAAATGTTTATATAGTTTATCTTTCATGCTAGTAATCTACAAATTGATTATAATCTACGGGTAATTTTGAAAACTGGACATTAGCATACCTGTTTTTTTCTAACAAGAGAAAAGGCAGTCAAAACTTCCTTTATAAAAAGAGTGCTATATTCAGCAGTAAACTGTTAAGAACTGTTGATTTGACAAGCTGTAGGAATCCAGAAGCGAATGGAGAACCATGCAAGAGACATATATCCAGCAGTGGATGCAAATATGCTGAGGATCATGATGATGAGGACAAAGCTAAACCAAAAAAATGTAGGCTTAATTATTATTAGTCCTATCTAAATTGATCCCGTCGTTCCAGAGAATAACTGAAACAAACACATAGACAACTTTCAGGTGCAATTTAGTGATAAGTTGTTAATTTGCACTCGACTGCTGAACGAAGGTCTCTCCAAGGAGTGCCAAGTCTCCTATATTTTCGTCATAACATAAATCTCTTACATATAAATGTTATATTCAACAACTGTGCATTTTCAGCTTTTTTAAAAAAATGCCTAGCATTACAATGTAAATTCGAAGTTTTTTAAAATATGGTCTATCATTATTTAACAATCATTATTAGCACTTCTTGTATCACCTATCATTAAAAAAATGTTGCTCATTATGTACCATATAAAACAGTTAATTAAAGTTAATTATACAAGTATAAAAAGTTAATTATCAATAAAGTATGGTGGAGTGAAACTTATACCATTGATGGTGAACCATAGACAGTAATGTTTATTTTTTAACGTTTCAGAATCCTGCACCTTCAAATCTTGCAGAACATCTTCTCAGAAACTAACCAATCCATTCTAGCCTATGGTGAGGTTCACAAGGACCTAAAGGACTCAATCAAGGAGACGGAACAAAGAATTAAGAACTTTAGAGAAATTATTAATAATGATGTTTAGCAACTATTAAAATGGAAAATCTAGAATCTTCCAATTCCGAAAGATTTTAAGAGGGAGAAAATATTGCTCCTCGGCACAAATCATTCCTAAGACTGTATTATTCTTTTTGTGAAGACTGTCCTAGTTAAATGATGAATCTTTTAGTTTCAAACATTCTTAGAACAGAATTATTGTTTTAATTATTTTTTTTAAAGTATTAGGGAACCATATTAAATCTTAATATAGTATATGCCATATTGAGAAAGTGAATCCAGAAAACGATTATAAATACTAAAGGTTTTATAAATTTTTGTGATAATGTTCCATTTCTAAAAAGAGATGTGATGAAAGGTTATTATGTCTCATTGTCTAATACATGTAATGAGTTAAGGGGTAAGTATTTTCTTTTGCTCTGGACAGGAAGACTTCATCATCAGCCTTTCGCAGACCACTGCTATATAGCAGTGGTCTGCGAAAGGCTCAGGTCAGCCGATTCGAGAGGCCTATGTATATATATACATAGGCCTCTCGAATCGGCAAATATCTATCCCATTATGATATAATTATTCATTTTCAGGTTGAAAAACTTATGTAGAATGTACCTATTTATCTACTTATAACATCTATCGCTTATGTGTTTGTGTGGTTGCGTGTATGTGTAAGAGAGAGTTTTAAGGAGTGATACACACAATACTGGAGAATTAAATGTTTTTAATGAAATACCTTCGAAGCATGAATGATAGCTGATTTGTTTTATTTTTTAATCGTTTGGTCTGTAGTTACATACTGCTGTTATTTTTTATATGTGCAGTTATTAAAGTCCAATAAATATTATTTATTTATAAAGATTGTTTTAATTTGTTATTATTAACATTGGTTAATTTAAACTCTTTCTTATTATATGTAAAATACTTAAACGATATTTTAAGAAATTGGCCAAGTGCGTGTCAGGCCATACATAGAATAGGGTTCCGTAGTCACCCATAACAGTAGATAAATTTAAAATCTTGTCCAATAGTTAATTAAGTTTACATAATTTTACTTTATTTTTATACGAAGTTTTCCGAGTGCATTTTACAAGTTAGACTTTGTCGACATGATAAATACACATATTCCATGCAAAGTTTCATCTTTCTAGCACTAACCGTTTAGACGGACGGATATGACGAATCTATAAGGGTTCCGAGTCATGTACTACGGAACCCTAAAAAGTCATCACTACATATTAAAAATTTAAGTTCTCCGCCGCATCTGTCTCTGCCTGTTGTAACCGACATGGACGCGGGCTAAGGGTAGTCTCTATTAAAATACTATATTATGTAGTATGGTAGGTACAACATAACATTTCATTTCATGTGACCGATGCAAACGACTCGAGATAGATGACACCCTCGGTGCGGCCGGGGGTGTCGTCTAAGGCGGGTTGATGTTCCGGTTCTAACTGTACAGAGCGGTGGTCAGAGGCGCCTGCCTGCCTGTTTTTTTAAATAGATACCTTCCACAGACATTCAAAGGGTACGAAGTTAGATTAACATTTAGGTACAGTTATGTCGCATAGAAATGCTACTATTTTTGCGATAACTGCCATACAAGCGAGTTAATCTAAAAATTCGGGCTCTTAATAAATCTGTGCTATATTGAGCGTATAGATATTAATGCATAAAATGGCCTTACATGTGATCTGTTCAAATATTTTAACAGCTAAAATCGCTTAGAAGTAGGTACCTATTGACAATGTTCGGTCTTAAGGAAAATAATGTTATGTTGTATGAGTCCAGTGTGCGATGTGGCAGGACGGCAGGATGCAGAGACCCGAGTCGTTACGGTAAGCATTAAATAGGTATATATTTGCTTTATTTTATCCGTTATTTTGCGATAAGAACCGGTTTGATTGATTAAATAACGGCTATGAATGGTGACACTTAATAGAACAGACTGAAATAAATCGCTCCTTTGCTTCAATAACCTGACAATTATTTTTGACGTCATTACTCACGTAAATATATTACGTTTTGTGAAAAAAATAATTCAAAAACGGCCATTTAAATTATCAAATGAAAAAGTGAGTTTTCAAACTTGTCACGTAATTGAAGCAAAGGAGCGAAATGTTCTAATAATTACTTGCAGAGTCTCTCAGTGTTATTTGCGGTTATTACTGTTAACCACGAGTAACGCCGCGGGGCGAAGCTAGTCTAAAAAAATAGCCTAAGTTTCTCTTTAACTTATTAGCTTTCTGCCACATGAAAGTCCCATCAAAATCTAGTAGGTATTTATTTTTGAAATTAACTATCTAATAAGTACTGTAAGAGGTAAACGATTCTAGGTATATAATATAGGTTTCTAATAATATATACAATAGGTACAATTAACCTTATATATTAAGGAAGGCAAGTATTAGAACTAATAGTTTCTTAGTGCTGAATGTTCAAGCTAGTTAGTAAACGATTTTATTTGACCCCGTTATGATCTCAATTTGTTTGTTGGTTTTTTTGTTTGTTACCTCACAATTCCGTTTTTTTGGGTTATTTTTAACCTATTGCCTATCATTGCTATTGCCCATTTGACTCCACCAAAATTTGATCGAAAATTTCAAACCTAATGGCTTCTTTGGATTAAATACCTTTAGTTGAAATAAATGATGTAAGACATTTGAATTTAGTACATAAACTTCTGAAAGCGCGCCTAGTTTATTCGTAAATAGCTTTTGCCCGCGGCTCCGCCAGCGTGTAAGTCCGTGATTACGGTAAAGGTTATTCCGATATGTAAGCTATATTCTTTGATTAAATATCAAAGGATTAAATTATTGTGAAGTTTCATCAAAATTCATTCAACACTTTTTGCGTAAAAGAGCAACAATTATACATACATAGGAACTCACAAACTTTCGCGTTTATAATACGAGTACCTATTAGAAGGACTAGCTGAGTCGAAGCTTTTGTAAAAAAAAATGTACCTAATGGAACTCCTTAAGTCAGCTTATATCAGCTCTCTGCCATTGAAAGTCTCGTCTAAATCGGTCCAGTAGTTTCAGAGATTACCCGGAACAGACAGACCATTTTTAATATTTAAAAATGGCTGTTTTCTTGTAAGTACCGTATTTATGTGCTTTCATATGCAATTAGTAACATACGATTCATAACATTAGTATGCAATTTTATACACAGCCACTTAGTTTAATTAGTAAAGTGCCCCGGAGACAGTCATTCGCAATTGTCAATTTTTACGTCATTGAAGTACCATTATTATGATCGTTCAAAGAAAAAATTGAAGCTATTGTCATTCGCAACTACGTGATTGAAGGTGAATGATGGAAGTTTTGATTGGAGGCCATTGACAATCGCGAATGAAGTAAAAATTGAACGTTGTTGTGCGATTGACCGATTTCGGTCATTCGCTAGTCGAGAAACATAGCGGACATGTCGCGTCACGCTCCCGACCCAAGCCCAATTAATTACGTTCCGATCGCGGAACGAGAGTTTATTTTGCTTCTCATATCTTTATACCGTGACAGTCCCGAGCTATGGAACATGAAATCTAAGGATTATTTAAACAAAAATAAAAAGAGTCAAGCGATACAAAAAATACTTAAAGTATTAAAAATCTATAAACCAGAATACAACGAGGAGACATTTAAAAAGAAAATTAATAGTTTACGCACAAATTTCAACAAAGAGTGCAAGAAAATCGACCAAAAGAAAAAAACTGGTGCATCCACTGATGAGTTACCGGAACCCTCACTATGGTACTATAATGAATTTACTTTTATCAAAGATCAAATGAAGATAGCGGATACTAGTTCTGAGGTAAGTGAACAAAATAAAAATCCAATTTTTTTCACCACTTCAGTTTATTTAGGCTAACAAGTTCGTGCAAAGGACGCAGGTAGGCACGAGGCGTGGCGTCAATGCATCAAAGGGGCCCCCTCTCCACACACTGCCCGCACACCAGGGCTGCCAGATGTAAAATTAAGATAATAGTATACCACCTGTAAAAAAGTAGTACATTTCGGAGTTTTGAATGAAAACAATAGTACACATCAAAAATATTGATTTATTATAATTACATATGCTTTTTATACAAAACATTGCCTGTCATTTAAGCCATCAATTATTTATTTGGTTTAAAATTAGCACAACTACCTGCTTTATTTATAATATGTTGTTTGGCAAGTAAGGTACCATTTATATTTTCATTGGATAAACTATTTCTAATTTTAGTCTTAATCAAGTTTACTCGGCTAAATATTCTTTCACAGTCGGCACTTGAATGCGGGAAAAATTAATACATCCAATGAAAATTGGGATATCGACTTATACTCTTCAAAATTTCTCGCCCCAAAACTTATCAGGGCTTGTTGTCAAATTAATCTTTTTATTTATTATATTTGGCAGATTTCGCCACTTATCATCAATTTTTTCATCTCATTCTCATTACCTACAATTCGAGGGATGACAATGTCATCAAAGGCTGTAGGATAGGATCTTATTTCTGTATGAGTTAGATACTGCATTTGTGGGCGGTAAGCATACCAATTTTGATAAAATAGGGTCATCATATCGTTTTTGAATTGTAGACCTAAAAGTATGTACTATTAAATGTACCTACATTATTTTAGTTCATAATAGTAAAATCGGTACCTACGTTTAGGTACCGCTTTATTTTACAATTTTACTTTAAAACAGGAATCGGAAACGAATAGAAATAAAACTAGTTTATGCAATTATTTTGCCATGGTACCTACTGCACCAGCAGTATTTAAATATTCGCAAAAATCATCTCTTACTTTCTTTGCTTCAACCTTCTAATATATTTGACTAATAGGTAGTTGTGTAAATGAAAATAAGCTACTACAATCTTCCTGGCTTTATTTGGCACAAATTTGATTTATTTCTTAAAGATTTTGAACCTGGATGTTAAAATTCACGTGATAATCGATAATTAGAAATACATTTTTCATCGGTCAAATCAGACTGATTATAGGGTTTTATAAAATTTGGCATTAGTTGGAAAGCTTCATCGCCAATAAAAACATAAGGAAACTGTTTATTGGTTTCCGTTAATTCCCGTGGGTTAGGAATATTTAGTTATTCTGTGAAAACTTTTGCCAAAATATAGTGTTCCTTGTAACTCTACCATCTGATATTCGTCCGCTACAACATCAATCATCAGGAAACGATAACTTACATCAACAATTACCCTAAACACAATGCTAAAAGTCCCTTTATAATTATAATAGTATGAACCTGAATTTGGAGGTTTTTGTATAGCTATATGTTTGCCATCAGTACTACCAATACAATTATGAAAATCCAATTGTTTTTCAAACTCTTGTGCTACTATTTTCCATTCTTCTGAAGTTTTTGGACACTGAAACAAAAAATATCTGGTTTACTGTTTTGTTGCAGATATCATTGACCGAACAATCATTTAGACCGTCTGCTGCAATCACTCCTTCTATACCTATGAAAAAGAAGAAACTAAGTTCAAGTTTAAAAACAGATCAACTAGTAGATTTAGCTTCGTCATATTTTAAAAGGCCTGAAAATGAGTCAGATATCCTAGCTAAGGGCTGGGCTATGAAATTAGACCGATTAACTCATGACCAGAGACTTTATGCTGAAAAAATTATTAACGACACTCTCTTTGAAGCTGAAATGGGCACATTAACAAGGAACGGAGTAGTTTTTCTGTCATCTTCAGCTTCGGAATCCGTTTCACCTGCGCCTCCTATTTCACCATATCCTGCATCTGAAACCTCTTCAGATTCGACATAACCATACTCTTCCTCATTACGTCCTTCGCCATACACGAAACCTGTGCTATATATATCATCACATGGTGAAGTTAATCTAAGACAGCCAGATTATGGATTACACATACCTGATAATCCACCATCATCTACAAACACCACCAGTGATTTTGATAAAGACACTTGCGAAGCACTCACTGCAGCGGAATTAATAACCAATTATACTTCTTTTTAAGATATTATTTAAGTGTCAAACATTGACTGATTATTGATTACTAACTGTTAATTATTAATTACCACCATTAAGGTGGTTCATTTGTGTGTGGTTGTGTGTTGGCGCAAGATTTTGTATTTTTTTCTTTGTGATTTTTATTTTTTTCTGTGTTCGAATCACCTTCACGTGATTAAAGTATAAGCATTAAAAATATAAAGCTTACTTGTATATTGTCTTTTAATTTCTCAATTATAGCCTCACAAGTTTTCATTATAATTACTTCTAATGTCCGAGGAGCATCAGCACACGTAAACTTCAAATCTTCCAAATCCATGCCAGAGGCTTAGTATCTCAAAGTTATGGAGTCTCTGACTAGCGGGAATCGCTTACCGTACCGTAGCCAAATGGCAAAAAATGGAACCCTTATAGATTCGTAATGTCTGTCTGTCTGTCCGTCCGTATATCACAGCCACTTTTTTCCGAAACTATAAGAGCTATGATAAGTGAATGATAAAACTCAAAAAAAAATATGATGTACATTACTACCATGCAAACTTCCAACGAAAATTGGTTTGAACGAGATCTAGTGAGCAGTTTTTTTAATACGACTTAAATCGTAAACCGCAATTTCCCTTTTATTCAATCAATACACTGTTATTAAAACATCGATCAAAGCTACAACGAACTACAAGAACTTTTATATGACGTTACTTGCTGCTACGGAACTTGGCCGCTTTTTTCGATGTTTGGTCGAACCCGTTCTAACAAAATATTGATATTGATATTCTTGGTCCATTCTGAGATTTTTTTTGTAATCAGCTGGTTCCGTTTCTTGCAGAACATGTAATAAATGTTCATGAGTAAAACGGTTTCTTAATTTATACCACTCTTTGGACCAACGTCTCTCCCTGTTTTCCTTATTTTTTTATACAAACACTTAACGTTAGGGTTATATGGAAGTGAAATCAGAATTCGACATCATCGTTCGTGTAATTTTCCTACTGACCAAAAATAAATGTGGGCGAGCCATTGACGATTCGTATGAAGCTCCATCATTTACATCTTCAATTGAAACGGTCAATGACGTAAAAATTTACAATAACGCAATTATTGTCAATTTTTACGTCATTGACCGTTTCAATTGAAGAAGTAAATGACTGTCGCCGGGGCACTTAACGTATCAAAATATGGTATACGTTATCCTTGTTTACTAAAGTCAACGTTCTTGGCACAAATTGTGTATTTATAGACGAGTGAAGTGGTGACGAAGCTTAATAATTAATATGTCTTGATACAATGTTAGACATTTATTTCATAAGTTTATTTTAGGTATATCCCTGAAAAAAGACTAAAGAAACCAAGAGATATTTAATAAGACCAATATTTTTTAAATGCAAATATCTACTTTTATCTCTCAGTAAAAAAGCACGATAGTATAATATCGGCATCAGACTTCCACAAACCGAAGGGCGAACTAAATTCGAAGGTCTAGTTGTCAGTATATTTAATGGTGGCCCTGAAGGAGACGGCAGCCCTTTGATCCATGGGCCCCGTCATGGTCCGCCCCCTGGCACATCATTCGTGGTCAAATCTGTCCTTGTAGATCAGATGAATTATCTGCGCCTGATCCTTGACGGACCATCTCCTGTCCATAGTCCGGCCTGTTATTTAGAATTAAAAAAAAATACTTTTGCCACGATCCAAGAATCGAACCCGAGACCTCTTAATTGGCACATACGTTAACCGCTAGAATAACAAGCCCACTCTAATGCTTAGGGATTGTAAATAGCGGTAATGCTCAAGTGCCTTTAATTTTCTGCTTTTTGAGATGATGCGTTTAAAAAGCCCTTGCTATAAAGACCGCATATTGTAGGCCGTCCCGACGGGCAAGAGAATGTTTACATTTGGCGATTCCGTACTGCGGCGAAAATACGCCGAAGTAATAAGTACTCTAGGATAAGTGTGGATCCGTCGCAATTATCTCGTTCATGGAGACGCTCACAAACAACCAACTACCCTCTACTGCAGGTAACCCGACACATTTGACCGTTTTTTGCCGTATACCAGTATATTATAAGCTACAGATCAAAGTACCGAGTGAAGCTTAGCTTAGTTAGGCGTCAGAACTAATAGCAAAGATAACAAAATCACTGTAATCGGAAATAAGCGCAGCTGACTGCTGACACATTTCGATCGAAATGACATTGAGTATGATTAGAAACACCGAGTTTGTTTAATTCAGTCGTTTCTTGGACAGTGTGGTGTAAACTTGTGTGTCGTTGTTTATATGTTTTGTGATAAGGTGAACGATTCGTGAAGGATAATGGATACTGCGATAAACATATTCAAGTAAGCACAGGAAGCATTTGTACATGTCCATAACCTTTATTACGGCGGGCGGTAGTAATAACCAAGTTAATAATAGGAGATGTAAACATTCTTTGTTTATTAAAAAGATAAACACACTTAATATTTAAGTACCTACATAACTGTAATTTATGTATTAGGAGTACTTGTGTAATATTTAGGTGCACTTACCTAGTCTAGATTAAGATCAGGTAATTAGGTATCATAATTTTCTATCAACCCAATTTCTCTTAATTTATTTTCTACAGACTATTTTTAACCGACTTAAAAAAAAGAAGGATATTTTTCTTATTATTTCTATCTATGTTCAGCGATAATTTCGTCGTTTATGAACCGATTTCAAAAATTCTTTTGCATTAGAATGGGCGTAGCTTACAGGTGGTCCCATCGTCACCATATCGGGATCTGATGATGGGATCCGCTAGGGAATCCAGGGAACTCCTCGAATATCATAGGCACAACTGTCGTGATTTGGGTACTCGGAATCGTTTTTCTCTGAAGTCGGTTCCTTTTTGTAAAAATTATGCCATTATTTTTCAGTTCTTAATAATTAAGTTGGCAGACGTCTAGTCATGACTCATTCTAAAATTCTTCTACTAATGAACAGGACGATCAAAAGGAACAATCGAAAATGATGGCCGGCACTAAAGAATTAAGACCTATTTGATAATTACCTCAAACGGTAGAAATGTGTACTTCAAATACAACAGCCCTCATAGTTTGTATTAATTTACACTAATGAGGGCTTGTATAATAAGAACTTTGGTATATACTTCAAAATATGACAGTTAAAATATGTAAAATAAAATTCTAGTGTTATATTGTTGCGATCACGATCAAATCCAAAACCATCTAACTGATTTTCAAGGTTTTTTAGGGTTACGAAGTTCATGACTTGGAACCTTAGAGTAGCTAGCTTGCTTATGTATAGTCTAAGCTTGAAATTCTTTTAGTTTCGTCCGTCCGTCCTCGTCTTATCGTCAGAACGGTTAGTGCTTGAAATATGAAACTTTGATGATGTCTTACTGATATTAAACATATTGTAGATACAATTGTTTACTATGGCGAATAAAATAAAATATAAAAAAATAACTCAGCAATCTTAGTTAGTATCTATTTATTGAATCGACTGCCTTGTTGCTCTAGTGGTTGGCGTATGCGGCTGCTCATCAAGAGGTCTCGGGTTCGATTCCCGGGTCGGACCAAATGTTTGTGTGATCCGCAAATATTTGTTTCGGAGTTTGGGTGTTTACCTATGTATAATATGTATGTTTTTAAAAAAAAAAGTATGTTTATGTATTTATATCAGTTGTCTAGTACGCTTAATACAAGCTCTGCTTAGTTTGGGACCAGATGGCGTTGTGTGTAAGATGTCCGAAATATTAAATACATAATACATATATTATATTAATTAGCAAAACACTATCTTAAATTACTTTACAATACGATACGATAAATCGAGGAAAATAATGTTACAAATTATAAAAGTACCGACCATGCAAGCAGCGATTGATGAATGTGGGCGAAGCAAAAGAGGTGTGTTAGGACCGTAGGAAGTGAAGATCAATTGTCTCTGCCAACCCCTCTGGGAATATGCGTTATTTTGTTGTATTTTTTTTGAACAAGGTTATTTAAAAAATTTTAACCACTCTTAATTAATAATTTCAAATTTTCCTTAAATAATTCGGAATGCTATTCTTAGCTGGCCTAGGGGTTTAAACGGTCACCACGCCGCTTCCTACTGTGCCAGGTGTCGTGGGTTCAAATCCCATAATAACCCTTGGTGTGATTCATAAATTGTTGTTCGGAGTGTAGGTGTTCTCTGTGTCCGTTTCATGCATGTTTGTAAAGTCCACTAGGAATTTATAATGCTAATTCTTTTTAAAAAATTCTATGAAAAGAATGAGTTAATCGTATTCATTTTTCCGTAAAAATTAAATGTATTCTGACTTAAATAGTTTATTTTCCTGTTACTAACTTTGTTCTTTATCCTCTAATTCTTATTTTTATACGATAACAAATTTGATTTTAACAGTTTTGATTCTTTGTAATCACTAAGCTATCTTCTGCGTTACGAAACACGGCCTAGATAATGCACCTGATAACAAAATATTATTCTTTAGATATCTATATACTTACAAAATACATTCTCACCTACGAGTTTTAATAGGTAGGTAGGTGCTCGCGGGAATTTAACTGATAAGGATTTTAAGTTGAACATTTTTTTTTGGGTAGGCAAAGTTATTTGTAGGCAAATAACATAAAATAGGCTAACCAAATAGTTGTCTCAAATCTATGACGGCCTTGTTGATCTAGTGGTTAGCGTATGCGGCTGCTGATCAAAAAGCCTCCGGTTCGATTCCCGGGTCGAACCAAATATTTGTGTGATCCACAAATATTTGTTTCGGAGTCTGGTTTCTATGTATAATATGTATGTATTTACAAAAGAAAAAGTATGTTTATGTATTTATATCAGTTGTTTAGTACCCATAATACAGGCTCTGCTTAGTTTGGGACTAGACGATGTTGTGTATCAAGATGTCCAAAATATTTATTATTATTATATATTTCATCTTCCTGGCGTTTATTATTCCTAAGATTATTTTGGGGTCGGCTACAAGTTCACCCGGTTTTACCTGAATGTCAGTTTTTATACGGACGACCGAGCTTCCGCAACCCTGATGCCGAACTGAATTCGAAAGTTGAACTAGTAATAACAAGTTATACAGTGTTTTAAGGGCACGGATTTCTCAATAAATGTCCATGACAACGGAGACTGGCGGCTTCACGAACGGCACGGGCGTGAAACACTGCCAAAATTCCATAGTCCGGGCTTTTATTAAAATGTTAGATGAGGTTCGTAAGAAAAACCCAATATTTCGGTCATTTTACACACAACACCATCTAGTTCTCAAACTAAGCAGAGCTTGTATTAGGCGATTCACACACTGCACCGCGCTACGACGCGTAGCGCGGAGCCGCAAATTTTAATATTGTATGCAAGTACATCGATTAGTATAGAAAACACGCCAGGTCCAACACACCGAACACGCGCCTAGGCGCGTGAGCGCGTGCGGCTAGCAGATCCGGGATTGGCTGCAATGGCTGCCCCGCGCCTAGGCGCGTGTTCGCGTCGCCAGTGTGTGAATCGCCTTATGTGTACTACACAACTGATAGAAAACATCCAAACTCCGACACAAATATTTACGGATCACACAAACATTTGGTCCAACCTGGATTCGAACCCGAGACCTCTTAATCAGCAGTCGTATACGGTAACCACTAGACTAACGATGTAAATCTAGACCTACGTTATGTATCTAGGTATGTTATCTTAGACTAGATAGTTTTGACCTTCGTCCTTAAGCTGATAGGTCCATAAAACAGGTTTTATTAAGTACCGAAGTCTCACCATCTGTATTGATATCTGTATCACAGTATAAAATATATAGGGGGCCGTCCACAAATCACGTGATGTTCTTTTTAGGAGAGGGCCCCATTGGTGATACATGGTGAGGTTTAGGGCTATAAACAATCACGTGTTCTTTTAAGTACACACAAAGAATTTTAAAATTTGGCCTGGCAACGGCGGGTAAACACTACACGCTGTTTTCCGTTTAGAAATCACAAAATATTTTTTACTCATTTTTCATGATTTTTGCCAAACCCCATCCGCCCATTCGAGCCTCGCGTGGTTAATGGACGGCTTCTAACATATTTGGCCGTCTGGCCAGACTGATATTATTGACCAAAACGTCCTTTTTAAGAAGTGGCCTATGTGCAGCAATGGACAAGCTGTTAATATGTTGACGCGTTAATTAGTTTCAAGTCAAAAGAAAATTAAAAATAAAAATCGGCCAAGTGCGTGTCAGGCCACGCACAGGAAAGGGTTCCTCAGTCACCTATAATGGTATGTGGATTTAAAATCGTATCCAATAGATAATTGTTATGTTTACGTATTATTACGTTAATTTTGTATGACGTTTTCCAAGTGAGCGCATTTTACCATATAAGCCTTTATAACTCCTGAACTAAGAAAGTCATCTAATCGGTTATAGTTTTCCTTCAAAGTTCATTATATGGACCACCATCACGATTTTTTTCAGATTTTTTGAGCCAGCCGTTTAGCTTTTAGAGGGGGGGGGACGCCCTGTTTTCATAAAAAAGTGCCCTTTAAAGTGAAATATCTCGCAAACGGATACCTAAATCAAAAAATCGTCTAGGAAACCCTTTATTGTTTTTAAAAGACCTATCTAATGATACCCCACACGATGGGGTAGCCTCGAGAAAAAAAAATCATCCCCACTTTACGTGTAGGGGAGGTACCCCAAATAAAATTATTTTTCATAATTTTATTGTAGCACTTTGTCGACGTAATTACAACACGTATTCATGCAAAATTTCATCTTTCTAGCACTTACCGTTTGGACGGTAAGTCGAGGACGGACGGACGGACGGACGGACGGACGGACGGACGGACGGACGGACGGACGGACAGACGGACATGACGAATCTATAAGGGTTCCGAGTTATGAACTTCGGAACCCTAATAAAAATACAGTTTGTTTTAGATAGAATCCTTGTTAGAATGCGTTCAATTTAGAACGCAGTACGTACTATCAATGTTGTTATTATGATCAATAATAATAAATCAACATAATTATGAACAACATAACAGTTATAAATACAAGTTCAATATCATCTTATGAGTATCAAGATCACACTTATTTATCTCATACTAGCTGAGTTGACTCATGCAAACTCGTCCGCGAAACCGTACTGCCTGACGCATGTGTTAGAAAAATGGTTATAGTGAGAAAACCTTAAAAGATAAACATATACTGTCCGGCAAACAATTCTCTCATACATTACTTTTACGAAACTTTAACTGTTTACGCAGTAGAAACTCTCATAAGGAATTAATTTTCGCCCGTTTTCGCAGAACTTTCCTTTGATACTCAGCTCCTATTGATCGTGGAGTATTGATTTATAGCCTTCCTCGATAAATGGACTATCTAACAGTAAACAATGTTTCAAATCGTATTAGTAGTTCCTGAGGTTGCTCTACCAAACAAACAAACTCTTCAGCTTAATAATATAAGTAACTACGAGTATATGGTATCAAATATCAACAATATGTTATTGTTAAGAAAACGTTATTTACTTTATTTATTTGTATAATTGATATTAGTTTTAACCACGATAGTTGTTTTTAGAAAAATGTAAAATAATAAGTAATAAGGTACAATATGCCTCTAGTTCATCTGTTAGCTCATCAGCCCCTTACGGTTCCTTTCCACCAGAGATGTACTATGCTACTTTGCTATGGATGCGTTTGATATCCACCAATCATATTTTTGCAGTGGTTGATTTGGACGGATTGAACTAAGATATGTTTTTAAGGAAGGATGCGTGCTATAGATGCCTGCTATGCCGCTATGGGCCGTCGCGAGTGGTGTAGCTATGTGCAGAGCAGAGTACCTACACTATATATAACAGCGTTTGTCGCTGAAAATAGACATGTCATCGTGGAAGCAAAAAAATATTTTACACTTACACTGACGAAGAAAACATAGATTCTGAATACGAAATCATATTAAATATCACTCGACATACTCAGAATACTTTACATTGTTTCAAACAGCTGCATCTTTCTCGCACAGCTACATAGCTTAGTATTGGTGGAAACGGTCACATATTTTCGTAGCGTAGCTTTCACATCTCCGCAGCATAGCAAATCACTGGTGGAAAGGCGCCCTTAGGCAATATGCGAGTGTTTCGAGTCTCGTCTTTCTACAATCGCTAACGCTTCTATTCTATCTCTTGTATTATGGGTTAATATTTTGTTTTGACCACGTGACTTAGCGTTAAGATGACGTCATTTCCGTACATTTGTTAGTTTGTAGAATTTCAACTTGGCTTCGCTATTTAGAATACCGACATCGATTTGATTAGTTTTTAGGGTTATGTAGTTCATGGTTCGGAATCAATATAGTTTCGTCATGTTCGTTCATCTACGACTTAGCGTCCAAATGGTTAGTGCTAGAAAAATGAAACATTGCATGAATAAGTTTTTATCACATCGACGATGAAAAATATTTTTCTTTGGAGTACCTCCCGTACAAGTTAAGTGGGGATGTTTTTTTTCTGACGTTTATCTCATTGTGTGGATTATGATTTGATAGGTCTTTTAAAAACATTGAGAGGTTGCTAAGACAATTTTTTGATTTAGATATCCATTTGCGAGTTATTCGACTTTAATTTTTTTTATGTGGTCATGATTTAAACATGTATTCTGTGATTTAAGTCTGTTCACAGAAAGAGGATAGACTAGGATCCATACTTTTAAATGAAAGTAAGTTAGGATCAGATTACTCGACTCCTAGGAGATTAAAAGGACGCTCGGCATTTAATATTAGTTAACTCGTGTAGGATTTCTACTCGACTACAAGATTGACCTCGTGGTTTAAGTTGTCGCCACGCTGCTTTGTATTGCGCCAAGTGTTGTGGGTTCAAATCCGACACGGTTTAACACTTTGTGCGATATTTTTTTTGGGCGAAGCCGCAGGCAAAAACTAGTATTAATATAATACTAAATTACTATTACTTTTACAGATAGGTATGGTTTTAATTATTGGGGTACGGCAGAGGGGACACCAGAAGCCGCTGACGCGATCCTTATGTTCCCTCCGTCTGCCGAGGTAGGCCGCCGCGGGTATTAGTGGGTAGACCGTGCCCGGGAGTCTCACACACACTTTTCCCTTTGCCCACAAAATTATCTGAAATATTAAAAAAATGACTATAATTTGTTCACCTTTAGCATATGAATCATCTTTCCGTGGTTAAGATAAACAATACAAAGGTTTATTTAATACAATGTCATTTATAATCTTTGTATTATGTTTGGATGGACTTTAACTCCGATACTCACGCACAGTGAGCGGACAACGGAGCGATATATTGTATTGTACGTGTATGTGTCATCAATCTATAGGGTCTTTCATTAATTACGTAAAGATGATTTTTACTACTTTTTGAACCTCTCTACTAAATAAGAAAAAAATAAGAATGGGTGGACCCCTCGTTCCTCTGTCTAATATTTATAATGTTAGGTACTATTATACTCCTAAGCAATTGATATTTCATATAACGAATAAATGAAAATTTCAAATCGTTAATAATGTTTCAGTCTATAGTTTGACTGATAAATCGACTTTTACATATTATGATGAAATTCAATTTAATGCGATTAGATTATTTCGTTCACCTATCAACCGTCGCAATTAACTTAGCGACAATGTTCACATAAAAGAACTTTGGAAGATTAGTATTTTAAAATGTACTTAATATCTTAATATATATAAATCTCGTGTCACAATGTTTGTCCTCAATGGACTTCTAAACCACTTAACCGATTATAATAAAATTCGCACACCATGTGCAGTTCGATCTAACTTGAGAGATAGGATAGTTTAAATCTCAAATTATAGTCGCAATTTTAATAACCGCGGGTAACACCGCGGGATTCAGCTAGTATGTTTATAAAATTATGTTATACTAGCTTTCGCCCATGGCTCCGCCCGCATGTATGTCGGCTATCGCCGTTAAAAAACGTAGTCCATGTCCTTCCTTAGACTCTAAACTATCTGTGCGCCAAATTTCATTTAAAAAGGTTCAGTAGTTTTAAGCGTGAAAGCGCCACAGTCTGATAAACAGATAGAGTTACATTCGAATTTATAATATTCGTAAAGATGATGATATCTTTAGGTCCTGGGTAAAATTTCTGAATCATTACATATATCGAGTTTTCCAGTGACTGCGTTGGCATATTATGTATGTTAGAATGTAAGTGTGGGTTCAAAAAAGCTCGATTAAATTCCCTGTGTTAAAGATGCGACTTCAGTAAAATACATCGACAGTTTTTAATACTTCACTGCTGGAAGTGCTGGATATAGACCTCTCAATAAAAAGGAGACAGATCCTTAAAAAAACTTGAACCTAACCTTACTACTTCCGTATTCTTAAGCCGTCAATACACAGACATTCACAAGACGTCTGTTTATGTAACAAAGAAGGATGTTGTATATATGATACTCGGGAGATGCGAGAATTTATCTTTCGCGATGCAGGATTAGCCGTTACTCCTTATAGATCTTTCCGTGTTTCTACGTGGTTCAGTGTTTCTTCGGAAGATAACACTGTTGTATCATATCGTCGCGCTGTATGTGGAAGTCGCCACAGGGTCCACTAGGGTGGGTGACCAACACCCACATTTAGAAAGTTAACGCGGCGCGTATTTTGAACCCGACGGCAGGGGCGAAACTGCGGACGATTTGTGGTGACTGCGCGAGTTGTGTGCGCTCTCCATTGTGCGAGTGAGATGTCGTCATCTAGGTCCCCTAAAACGTATTTGACCCTACGTATGCGTGAGAGCATAAGCAGGTCCAAATAAGTATGTGTATATAATGGCAGTTGATCTTATTTGTAACTGTGTAAATACAAAAAGAAATATGTTGGGTCACCATGTTACATGCATTCACAATTCACAGTGAGCATGGAACCATTTCTCTTGGATTCTGCTCATACTTTCCATCAGCCTGAGCAGAGTCATTTTCGTAGCTAATTATAAAAAAATACTTATGATTATATTTTTCAATTTCAGCAAGGTGTCCAACATACTTGGAATAGAATGGGCACCTATAAACACTCCGAAGACCCGTCGCCTACAGACACTGGGTGCGATGGGGGTCATCTACTTCATGCTTTTCGGAGAAGCAGTGGCAATATATCTGTTCTTAACACTCACGTATTCAAGCCTCTGGTGGGTCGCCATTGTGTACGGAATTTGGATGCTGAGGGATATTGACATATGCAGTCGCGGCGGACGTAAGTAAGTATTTATGGGTTCCATACGTTTATACGTCGGTATTTTCTCATTTAACTTTTGGGTTACCCTCGGATTTCTACTTCGCAATCTTTGGTTATCTCTGCATTCGAATCGAGGAATCTTTGCAGAGGAAATCAACTTGTGAGGGACAACAGGGTCTGTGCCCTGTTCACCGCAACGCTGACACCCCTCTTACAACACTGATAGTGTAGGACTGATAAGTACCTACGTACTTTTTAGTCGTCCACTATCGGTACAAAACATCAGGAGTACAAAATATCGCTATTGTCGATAGTATCAAATGGACTTTATTTCAGCTAAAGTCCAACTGAAACTTGGACTTTAAATTAAATACAGATAAATATTTAGGTTAACGATATGAATATTATTATTATATCTGCGTTACTTTTATCAGTTAGTAGATATCTTTATACAAATGTACATAAAAGACATTTTAGTGGTTATACGTATGTCGAGACGACAGTGATGGTAACTTTCCATCAAGTGTCCCCATCTGTTTTTTGCTACCCAGTTATAAAAAAAATCTTCATATCAAAAAATATTATATATGTTTCAAAGAGTTCGAACTCATAATATACTTAGGGATTTTAACCTAACCAAAAAAAACTATGGATTAGGACATTTATTGACTTTAACTATCTGTGGAACATAGGTTAACTTAAATTTATCAAGCAGTGCTCGTATTATCGTCATCAAATACAGACCTCACAGAAACATAATTATTGTGAATACCTACTATAACTATATACACGTAAACATTGAGCTATCAACGTGGAGCTGCATAAACCAAAGCACCCAGAAACCCCTTAGGTATCAGACATTTAGTTATTAAAAAGATACTGATCAAATATATTTTTATTTCCAGATCGGAATGGGTTAGAAGCTGGCGATGGTGGCGTTATTACTGCGACTATTTCCCGATTAAGTTAGTAAAGACAGTTGACTTAGATCCTTCCCGCAACTACATGTTTGCCATCTTTCCTCACGGTGTCCTTTCTTTTGGAGCTTTCGGATCCTTCTGCACGAACGCCTTAGGCTTCCAAAAACTATTCCCGGGCATGAGCAGTCACTTGATCACCTTAGGAGGACATTTCTTAGTACCTTTCTTCAGAGATTTCGGCCTTGCTCTTGGAATATGTTCGTCTTCGGAAGAGAGCTTACTCCATTTACTGGACCAGAAGAAATACAAAGGGAATTGTGTGGCAATGATTGTAGGCGGTGCAGCGGAAGCTCTTGATGCTCACCCAAAGGAGTATAAAGTGATATTGAATAGAAGGAAAGGGTTTATCCGCGTTGCTATGAAATCTGGGTAAGTTGCTATGAAACCTAGTAGCTGTTAACTTGTCACGAACGGTAGACACACTGTGGAACGCATCGTTGGTAAAAAAATAAATAATACGGCACTCTGTGTTGTTTACGGTGCCAATTAGTTACTTTTTGCCATTTATTTTCAAGGGCTTTCTTAATGATAACGTTAACTTAAATGCTTTTTTTGTTGAGAACCTCCAACAACAGATGTGCTCAATAAATAACAAAAGTTTTCGGCTACTGCGCTCATTCAATTATTGTGTTCTTTATGTATAATGTGTATTTATTTATAAAAAAAATATAATATGTATTTATATTACGAGTAGTTGTCTAGTACCCTGTAGTACAAGTTCTTCTTAGTTTCGGACTAGTCAAATGTCTAAAATATTTTAAAATATATTAATTTTTTTTTATTGATATTCACAAACACAGTCTGGAACATTATGAACTTAATTTACTTACAATTAAAATTAATCAAAGGAGGACAAATCAAATTCTTTCTAAGGAGAGACCAACGCGATGTCCAGCAGTGCTACAATATTAATAGAATGAAACTGAAAGGTTTTCGATATTGACTGACAGTAATAAAAAGTTTTCTCATTAAACTCCGTCTGTAATAAAAATTAGTTCTTTCAAATGACCGTCATCACTAACTATACTTAACCGACTTCTTACTAGCAGACACTAACGTAGTTAGCCCCTACATTGTTACAAACATCTTAGCAATTAGGTGTCCCCTATGCGTTGGTGAAAACGAAAATGTCACCACGGGTTACCTAAGTCTGTCTAAGTGGCCCCTTAAATTTAGAGGACGTAAATAAAACGATCATCAGTCTCATAAATTTAAAACATAATATTCCAGGTCACCCATAGTCCCAGTGTTTTCCTTTGGGGAGAATGATCTGTTTCGACCTCTCAATAACCCAGAGAACAGTCTTCTGCGGCGATTCCAGGAGAAGTTCCGCAAGATCACCGGCATTTCCCCTATGTTCCCATTAGGACGTGGCGTGTTCCAGTATTCTTATGGTGTAGTGCCTATGCGATCTCCTGTTACTACTGTCGGTAAGAATCTTTGAATTGATTTGAAAAATATTTGCCAAGGTATTTTTTCTGAAGGAGAATATAATTGTGAGATGTCTGCTCAGTGCAATTGTTTTGAAAGTTAGGTTGGCTTTCTGTTGATCTGATTGATAAGCCTGAGGTGATTCGATTCCCACCCAATGCAAAATCCCAGGACCCAGTCTCATGAATCGAAAAAAATATATACAACCAGCAACCGGCCAGCGTGGGGATGTATGGCCTAAACCCTCTCTTGAGAGGAGACCCGAGCCCAGTAGTTAAACGTTATGGCTTGTTGAAGAAGGTTTAAGAATGCCCGCCCAATACGTCAACACTTTATAGATATAATAACAAAACTAACAACTGACACATGTAATAGTACCATACCTAAGAAAAAATCAAAAGAAAAACTTACCGTGCCGTGGTGGTCCAAAAACCTCGATGACCTGAAGAAGAAAGTCGCCACGAAGAAGCGTCGAATAAGATGCGCGTGTCCGGCTCGTAGACCAATGGTAGTTGCAGAGTACCTGGAAGAAAAAGAAAAGTACGAGTTAGAAGCGTCGAGAGCCCAAGTCTCGAGTTGGAAAGAATTTTGTAGGAAGCAGGATAGGGAGGGGGTCTGGGAGGGGATCTACCGGGTTATCGGTAGAACCACCCGGAGAGAGGAGGACCTACCGCTGGAGAGGGATGGTGTGGTGCTTGATCCGCAAGAATCAGCAAAACTACTAGCGGAAACTTTCTACCCCAGAGACCACACCAAAGACGATAACGCTCACCACGCACACACCAGAGAGAGAGCGGATTTGGTGAACGAGGGAACACTCAATGAGTCGCATGACCCCCCCTTCACCATGTCAGAACTCCGGGCGTCCAGCGAGTCCTTTAATCCGAAAAAAGCACCAGGTGCCGATGGCTTTACAGCCGATATATGCAGTCATTTAATCAGCAATGACCCCGAACTCATACTGGCTCTCCTAAACAAATGCCTGAAACTCCACCATTTTCCCACCAAATGGAAGGAGGCTACTGTACTAGCCCTGAGAAAACCCGGAAAAGACAATTATTTAACACCCAAAGCCTACAGGCCAATAGGGCTTCTCCCGGTTATGGGAAAGATTTTCGAGAAGATGCTGGTGGCGCGTCTCAAATACCATCTGCTCCCAAGGATGAGTACTCGCCAATTCGGATTCATGCCACAAAGGAGCACCGAAGACGCCCTTTATACCCTGGTACGGCGCATTCGTGGCGGACTCGATCAAAAGAGAATCGTCACGATTGTGTCCCTGGATATAGAGGGGGCCTTCGACAGCGCCTGGTGGCCGGCCATAAGGAACCGGTTGGCTGAGGAAGAGTGTCCGATAGGGCTGAGACGCGTCATGGACAGTTATCTCCGGGATAGGAGAGTCAGAGTGAGATACGCTGGTGCAGAACACGAGAAGCATACCGAGAAGGGATGTGTTCAAGGCTCGATAGGTGGCCCAATACTATGGAACCTCCTCCTAGATCCCCTACTAAGGGAGCTGGAAAATAGAAATATCTACTGCCAGGCTTTTGCTGATGATGTGATCCTGATGTTTGAGGGTAGTACAGGTTCAGAAATACAGGGACAGGCAAACGACGCACTTGCACGTGTTCTGGCGTGGGGTGACGACAATAAATTAAAATTTGCGCCTCAAAAGACCAGCGCCATGGTTATTACCCGTAAGCTTAAATTCGACACCCCACGCCTGAGCATGGGCGGGGTCGACGTGACCATATCCAAGCAAATAAAAATATTAGGCCTAATAATTGATGACAAGCTTACCTTCAACAGTCATGTTGCAAACGTCTGTGGTAAAGCTGCGGGGATATACAAAAAATTGTGTAGGGCAGCCAAAACCACATGGGGATTGCACCCAGAAGTGGTTAGGGTTATATACACCGCGGCAATAGAACCTATCATTTTGTACGCCGCCAGCGTGTGGGCTCCAGCCGCTAGGAAGGTAGGAGTAATAAAACAGCTGGAAATATTACAGAGAGGAGTCGCACAGAAAATATGCAAAGCATATAAAACAGTCTCTCTGAACTCCTCGTTGGTGCTGGCTGGACTGCTCCCCCTCGACCTTCGAGTCCGCGAAGCGGCCTCACTATATGAGGCCAAAAAGGGGGTACCGCAGCCAATTCTCGGGGATAGGGAGGTAGAACAAATGCGCCCTGCGATGCTGGCACCACACCCTGCCGAGCGAGTCGACCTGGAGCTCGGAAACCTGGAGCACCGAGACCAACACACAGCAGATTCTGAAATCGTCATCTTTACAGATGGGAGCAAAATTGCGGGTAAGGTTGGAGCAGCGCTGTCGGTTAGGGATAGAGAAGGAGAAATAAAAACCGTCAAATTAACACTACCAGCATTCTGCACGGTGTACCAGGCCGAACTCCTGGCCATATGCGTCGCAACCAGGGAGATCAAAAAATACAAGGCAAAAACTTTCTCCATTTTTAGCGACTCCATGGCAGCATTAATGACTATCAAGAACCATAATTGCCCCCACCCCTTGGCAGTGGAAGCCAGAGAGAATATTAAAACCGAGTCTCTCCAGAGCAAAGCTGTGACTTTGTTTTGGGTCAAAGCCCACGCAGGGGTGGAGGGAAACGAACGAGCTGATTTTCTTGCCAAGGAGGCCGCGGAGAAGTCAAAACGTAAGCCTGACTATGATCTGTGCCCGGTTTCATTCATCAAGCGAAACCTGCGTATGGAGACGCTTGATGAGTGGAACCGCAGGTATGAAACTGGCAAAACTGGTAGCATTACCAAACTATTTTTCCCGAACGCGGTGGCGGCGTACAAAATAATTAGGAAAATCAAAATTAACAACATACTAACACAGATCATGACGGGACATGGTGGATTCTCCGAATATCTGGAGCGATTCCGGTGTAAGGAGAGTCCATCCTGCCTCTGCGATCCTGAAGAAAAGGAATCCGTTCCTCATTTACTTTGCCACTGCCCTATTTTCGCGGTAGAGCGACACAACTGCGAAAGCAGACTAGACATTAAAATAATAGAGGGTAATATTAGTGATATTGTGAATAGCAAAGAAAGGGAGATATTCTTAGATTACTGCATCAAAATAGCTGAAAAAGTTATAAAGAAGAACAAAACTAGTGTATAAGAAATTATGTTTACATAATATAGTATAGTATATTAATGTTAAGCATAAGTATAATAAGTAAATGTCAATAGAAAATAAGTAGTAGTCTTAAGATTAAAACTAAGATAATAGCATATAAGAACAATGTATAAAAAACTATTCAAGTAGCAAATAAATATATGTAAGAAGAAAATTTAAATAAGAAAAGCAAATGTAAATAACCTAAGAGAAATTTAATAACCTGCATCAAAATGTGTCTTAACTTAATAACTATAAGATCAAAAATTGTAAAAAACAAAAACCTTTTGTAAGTTGTACCTTATTTTCCCCGTAGTTTATAAGAAGAAATAAATAAAAATGAAATAAAGATAAGTAGAAAAAGCATAGAAAAATAGGAAATAGACGGGAGTCCCACCCGTTAAGAATGAAAGGATGAATGCTAGAAAGATTAGGTATGCGGCATGGAAGTGCGAGAGGCATACTCGCGAGAACTGGAATGCAAGCGTAACCAGATTCCATAGGCTCCGATAATGTTGGAGGTGTAGATTTAAAAAAAAAAAAAAAAAAAAAAAAAAAAAAAAAAAAAAAAAAAAAATACGTCAACACAGTACTTAATACCTAGTTTGGTTCTGTATACTGCTGTTACTCCGTACACATGCTCCAAAAAATTATATAATATTCTACATCGCCAAATGTTTTGATGTTCCAGTCGGAGCACCAATGGAAGTAAAGAAAAATCTTGATCCTACGCCTGAGGAGATAGATGCTGTACACGCCGAGTTCACTAAGCGACTTGTTGCTCTATTTGAAAGCGAGAAGAAGAAATACCTGAAGTACCATGAAGACGCAAAGCTCATCATCACATAGGTTATGAAGTACTTTTACAAAGCTGTTGTTTATTTCAATTTCGAACACAAATTAAAATTGCGATTAGGTGTGTGAATCATGGTAATACATATTAGTAGTTCGAAAATCTGGGTATTAATCAGAGAAATAAGAAAAATATTTACCAAGTCGACAATTCAGAAAATCCTTTAGTTAACAAATCGTAATGTGTGCCCGGAGAGATGTTTTAATTAGTTATTGGTTAAAAAATATTTGTAACTTACAATAGGATTGGAAATCAATCATATTTTATGGATACTCTTCTTCCTGGCTTTTATTATTCCCAAGGTTACTTGGGATTAAAATTACTTCAACTAGAGTAACCTGAATATCAGCTCCATATGGAGCGATGGGCATCGGACTTCTGCATTCCTGAGACCGAACTGAATTGGAAGATTGAACTAGTTTTCGGTTTATTTTAGTGCAATGTCTTATGTCTTGTCCAATAACTTTTGCTATATATGTTCATAGAATGTCAGATGGATATATAACGTAAATATTGAAAGGAAAGTTTCTACATCATCAAATTTTTGTAATTAACAGCGCCTAGGTGTTATGTAAGTTATAGAATTAACAATAGTTAAGTAAGTACCAACAATAACATGCTGTATGTTGCTATTTTTAAATGATTTGGTTGCAGATGCCGTAACAATTAATACTGAATTTTACATAGATTTAAACCCATTTTTAAATAGCCTATGAAGCTGCCATAAGTACTCTGCTCAGCCTGATGGATAACATGAACAGATTTCAAGAATGGTGGTCACCATCCTTATTGTGGATGCGGATAATGCAGCATGGTGACCCTCACTATGGCAACCTTTTTTGTGTCCTACTTTTAGGACCCAGCACTCTCTATGAGAGAGGTATAGAGGAAAGGATTCATAAATAATAGCGCAATAATAATATTTCATGTGTTCACTGAGAACAAATCTAAATAAACTACATATTTAGACAGGTGGATATTTTATGATTAAAATTTCGTATGTATAACTAACCGATGCATATCGATTGCAATTCTTCATATCACCGACTGATATTATGAAGTTAATTAGTTCTAAGCTTGTTGTAATTATGCGGGTACATTAATAAAGATTTTTTACAATTGTATCCTGCTTTGTTTTTCTTTCAGTAAAATTTCCCGTGTGTGTGTGTGCGTGCGTGCGTGTGTGTGCGTGTGTGTGTGTGTGTGTGTGTGAGTTAAAAATCGTGTCTAAATTGTTTAAGTTTCACAAATCCCATGTATGAAAGAATTATTCCCCTTTAAATATACTTAAAAGAAGACCGCCACAGCATATGCCTATCTTTTATTTATAGAAGCGCTCATAGCCGAGCGGCCTTAGATGACTGGAAACTATCACCGAGGGTAAGCAACGATGGTGCGGCCAGACCAAGATGATTGACCGTTTGTGGCATGATACGTTATGAGCGTTTCCCTAATTTGGAGGTCAAGTTAAGCAGTCGGTCCTGATTGTTATTATAAGATAGCAGGCCTTCGGGCGGCTTAAAAACATCCAACTGCAAGATTACGTATCCACAACATTTCTTGCCAGTCCCCAACTAGCAGTGAGACATTATGGGTTGTTGATTAAAAGAAGATCGCCACAGCATATGTCTTTCTTTTAAGGTTGGCTCACTGTAGCCTGTGATGCATTATAGTGTATGTGACAAAATGACAGACTGTTTTGTATCGGCAAAAGACGATATGATTACTTTCCTCCGGTCCGCCGGCTCTGTTAATCTATTAGTAATAACCTAATAACAGTAATACACTAATAAAACGAATACAATTTTACTATTTTTATTTATTTTATATATTTACATTTTATATACAATGTTAACATTAACGAATGCGCATGTCTTTGCGCATGACTCATTTGAGCATTTTTTTTCTAGACTATGAACACACATAACGAAAGATATTTATTTTTAAAGACTGGAAGTGACCATTTTTTTTTATTTTAACCAATGTATACGAAGAAAAGGCAGTATTATAATAAACAGGTATATAACATATTTTTTTTATAAATTGGACAACATTAAAATTTTATTTATGACTATTTATGGATATGAATTTATATCATAGCTATTGTCTCTGGCTATTTCCTTTCGGGATAGACAGAGGTAAACAGTAAGGATGTTTTTTAAAATAAAATTAATTCTGTGCGGCATTAAATAATAATGTGTTTACCCGAATAAGAAAATAGGAAGGATTCTATTTCTGTGAGTCTATGTTTGTTTTTGTGTTCCGCGAGATTACAACAGTACAGTATGAACTTAGCAATAATATTTTCATATATTTAGGAAACGAATTAATCAGATTAGAAATAGAATATTACTAACGGTTCTAAAATATTTGCAATGAAGCAAGTTCACTATATTTTATATTTTAATTTTTATCTCATTTTCAATAAGTTCTATTGTCAAGTGCTAATGAAAAACTAGCATGCTATGTGCGTTCATGGTCAACATGCCTCCCTTTCTGTTTCATTAATGAAGGTATCATTATAATTATACACAATAATATACAATAAGAGCGGGAATGATATAGAGTACCTATAACGGGCATGTTACTACGTTACTTATAACATGTAGGTAATGAAAATAGCTACATAGAAGCGCAGAACTTAAGGATATCGTGTGCTAATTCCAAATGGGGTCTGCCCCCACGCGTCTGTTGAGTTCGTAGTTGGCAGCGTTGGTGTCGTTGTCGGTTCACTTTGTAATGCGAAAGAAAGAGACAGCTGTCACAGCGCTACTGCCACACCGCCAAGCGGCAATTTCTGTCGCAGAAATTTGTCTTCAGATCGCCCATTAAAACTGCGCTTCTATGTAGCTGTATCATTGATGTATGGTATTTAATCAACTGCAATATGTGTAGTACGATATCAAAATGTCATATAAAAATATGTTAATACAAATAGATTTAGATATAAATCTATAAACCTTTTTGGAATAGAAAATTTAAAAAATACTTCAACCTGGCTGTGTTGTGAACGGAGAAAAAAAAAGAAAAGAAGGCACAGGTCGTACTTTTTTAATCTGTTCATATATTTGTCTTATTTTTGACAGTTGGTTGTGAAGGCAAACTAATATCAGAATTTGTAACATTTATCACAACATTAACTATTAAAATATAGGCATAGGTTGTTTTTTGAGCTATATCTATTTAAAACATTCTCATTATAAAATAAAAAATATCTGTGTTGATTTATTGATTGAGTTCGTATTGAATAAATTATTTCTGGCTTATCCACATACGCAAGTGCGCGCTCGTGTCGTAATAAACTTTTCCCGCCTTTCCACCGAAAAGTTATGTACTTCTGTACAATCTCTGCACGTCATATGTGCCCGAGACTGGTTTGAAACCTTCATGTATGTATTATGGCCATTATGCACGGACCTATAAAAATTGCAGCCTAAAATATTAAAAGTTATGAATTATATAGCTTTCAATTTTTATACCTTTTCTCTTAGGGAACTATCAAAAGAAAATAAACGAACAGATTATAGTCAAATATTATACAAATCAACAACTAAACTTCGACCTTATAACAACTTGATATAATATTTAACATTGTATCGAGCTTATAATTATTTAAAGAATGTCTTGTTCGTTCGAAAATAGCATAGTATCAAAGTATCGTAGTAGCAGTCAGTCCAGGTCCCGCCCATTGGACAGTCACTCGAAAACAATGAGCTCTAAAACAAAATTACTATCTAAACAACTATAAAAATGATTGGTGATTTACGAGCTGCCAACCTACACATGCCCGGATTTAAATTGAGAGAAAATTCTCTTTACATATTTTATACTCAATTTTAGTAGCTAGTAGTAGCTTCAAAATCTTAAGTAATAATGTTTGAAAGCTCAGAAAACTCAAACACAAACTTAACGAAGGCTCAATGGAACCTCAAAGGCTATAATAGACAATAAGAAACAAGAAGACATAATCGGTGCAAAGTATTTAAATCGTAACCCTGTCTGGATTATGGAAAACGGTATATTTCACACTATTTCTCCATACAGAATTCTACCGAAAACAGTCTTAACGAAACGGTCGTACTTCTAAATGTCATTGTGACAAAGGACGTGAATGACATTATCAGCTACCGTCACACCCAGATCAGGATAAATTTCACAAAAAGTTTCACGTCAATCCAGTAACCACTAAAATCTCAATAAAAGCTTGATCCCAAGAACATGTTGCGTCTAAACTGATCGTTAGTCCAGAGAGAGTTTGTATCGGTGGTTCGCCAAGAACTAACTGATCAAATGTCAAAGTCGGTTCATTGATGGCCCGGGGCTAGACGAAGACACAGTAGGAATTGCTAAATGAGGACCATTATGACGTATAGGGAATGACAAAGTCATAAAATGTAGGCGCACGTTAAAGTATGTTTCATGCTTGAAACTACATTCTAGTTCATCTGAAGATTATATTTTTCCTGCGTTATGTTAAAGAGTGTTATAACATCATTGCATGAAACATACTTTAACATAACAGACGGTAAAACGTAATGAGATTATTGAAAGGAACGCTTCTAAGCATTTGAATCTTGTCTAGACCCATTGGGGCTAATAAGTCACAATCTATGATGAAGACAGAGTCTTTGCAGCATCACGCCTGCTTCGGATGCGTCGTTGGCGCAGGTGGGGCAGGCTTGAAGCATTGAAGTAAAAACGCTGTATACATGATGAATGCTATTGAAAGCGCTATCAAAGCGTACATAAATATGTTCAACTCTGGTTGTCGGAATCTGTTCTTTCGGAGCCACTCTAATACTTCGTCTTCAGACATGAGGTCACCTGTAAAACAAATATTTAATATACTTCCAACACTTAATAATGTAAATAGTTAAGACCATCACGATACCTTTTCAACCTACCTCGATATATGCTTGGGAATCTTTTCCTGAAATAAACAATAGCTGGGAGCTTGGTTACTCCCCATTTACGTGCATAGCGAGGATCTTCCATTTTCACAAATGTTATGTCCAAATTATCCGTCTCACTGTCGATGTTCTCTAATTTATCTAACACTGCACGACTTTCTGTTGTTTTTTCGTCTGTAACCAAATTAGTGAGTTTTAACAAGAAAATTCTGCAAAGTCTTTGATTAAATCATAGTTTAAATGAAAACATGAATAGACGACATTTCATGGATAGTCTCATGTTGTACATGACACATGTTATTTTTATTCGAAGTTGATCTTGTCGTTCAGTGAAATCAAAAAAATAAAATTTAAATTTTTTTTTTGCTACAAACTTAACTTACAGAAATAAACAGCCAAGAACTCGTTTTCTTCTAACAATTTGTCCAGCATCTTACGGTTAACCTCCTCAATTTCATTTTTTATCTCAAAAACGTCCTGAGAAGTCAGCCAGGCTAAAACTTTGTCTACTTGGTGGAGATCTCCGTCGTACAGCATGGGAATTTGCTTACGGAAGTAGACTAGGGATGGTATGTTCACAATGTTGTAGGTAGCGGCTGCTTCAGGGCTTGCGATCTTAACAAAATCTATTCCATACTGGTCAACTTCTCCATCTATTTGTTCTAGGGATTCTAAAATTTCTGTACATTCAGTGCAGTCTTCATCATCATCTAAAAATATACCATTATCATAAAACAGTTAGAATAAACATTTTTGTATTAAAACGTAACGAGATTGTTAAACGGACGCTTCCAAGCGTTTGAATCGCGTCTTACTTGTTTGATTGTCTACCATTTTATTTTTCATTTAGTGTCAGCACCATGGGTCTGGGATTAGATCTATCTAAAATAACATTCGTCGTAAATTTGTTACCAATATATATCTCAAGTCTGAATTCAGTTTCTACTGGTATTTATTGAGTCGTATTCTTTTGCCACAGATTCTTCACTTAATCTACACATATTTTTTTTAACTACACATTATTTACAATTTAAAAATAACTATGTTCGAAAAGCACTATAAATTTGATAGAGATCTGATATTACTTACAGAAAAAGACCACAAGCAGATGTGATTCATATAGTAATCTCTCCAACATTCTCTCGTTAACCGATTCTATTTCATCTGCCAACTCCCTGTTGTCGTCATCAATTAGCCACTCTAGTATGGAGTCTTCATTTTGTAAGTCACCTTCAAATAGAAGCGGGTTCCCATTCCTAAAAGTAAGCTTAAATTCTCTTAATATATTCTATAAGTATATTTTCAGATGTTTTTCTATACAGGTATTTAACACTAAAATACTTATTTGTCATGGAATCAAAAACAATGCATTTCGTAATTCTTACCTGAAGTATACCATAGCTGGGAAAGTCTTGATTGAATATCTTTTAGCTAACTGTGGATCTTGAATCTTGACCATGTGAATACCGTAGACATCACATTCATCATCTATGCTTTCTAGGCCTTCCAGAATATGATCGCAAATGTGGCAATTTAGTTTATCTGAAAATACAAGTATCGGTTACTTATACACGTCGTCATGCATGTATCTGTTTTATTTATTTTTTTGTATTGGTGCCGTTTTGTCATTGAATAGAAGCTTCTAATACACCTGATACTAAATAAATAATATATAAATAATATATCTCTAATTTATTGGCATTCTACTTACAGAAATAAACAGCCAAGTATTGTGTTTCTTCTACCATTTTTTCTAACATAACTCTAGTAATAAGTTCAATACGGTCTTCGGTCTTTTGAGTAATCAACCACTGCAGTACTTCTTCCTCTTCAGCCAAAGAACCCTCGTACACATTTGGTACATTGTGTTCGAAGTACACGAGCACTGGAAAATCTGTCACACCGTAAGCCTCTGCGATCGAATAGTCCTGCGTCTTAACGAATTTAATTCCATGTCTATCGCAATCATCGTCGATATTTTCAAGTTCTTCCAATATTCCAGCGCATTGTTCACAATCCGGTCCATCTGAAATATCCAAGTCTGTTCCCAGTTAAAGTGTAGTGACAATTTGTGGGCAAACCTTATTGAATGGATAAACTGTTCTGGTGCACAATTGAGCACCGTGTGGAATTGCTTATGTGCTACTAATTAATATAAATAAAAACCATTCAAGATTACATTGTTTCTCAACCTCAGATTTAGATTCACATTATTTTGAACGTTTTGACTAAATGTATTTATTTTTATGTATTCAAATTGCAGAATCCATTCAAAACAAAAGTTCATTTTCTTTTTTACTACGTTCTTAACTTCCCTTAGATGTACGGCTATCTGGATAAACCCTCTATATAAAATTGTTGCGCAAATTTACACAAATTTTCAATTTTTTATATCCATAAACACTGTCAGATTAAAATAAATTGAGAAACAATGTGGTGTAAGCATTGATGTATTAAAGTAAGATACATTCGTTATTTACTAGGATGGACTTGGTAACACAGTGCTTAGGTAGGCTAAAACTTCATAGATTGGTCACAGATAGACGTGGAGGGTCACTAAGAGACTACAATACTAATGAACGCATAAGTAGACTATGTACTAAATATGTATTCTAGCAGTCTGTGTAAACTAGTATTTCTTTGTACGGTGATTTAGAGACTTGTTGTAAAATAGGGGAATTAATTACCAAAGAGCAGAATTCCTGGATACTCACCATATCGTTTTCAGAATTCCGAACTCAAAGGGCATATACAGTATTTTATAACTAAAATTTCACTGTCTGTCTATCACCAGGCTGTATCTCCTGAACCGTTATTACTTGATATTTGAAATTTCCACATGTGATGTATTTCTGTTTCGCTATTAACCGATTTCGATTCACCGATACTAGTAACTCGTTTAAAATTAAATATATCTATCCTAAATACCTCTCTCTATTCAAAATACATAATAAAATTTGCTATCTCTAAATCGCAATACAAATAATAACCAGCGTATAGATCTAAGTTATGGCATGCTACATGCAAAAGAAATTATTGCACAGACATAGGAACAAGACAAGATTGCAAGGAACAAATTGCCAATGGACACGTCTCTAAGGGATTCGAGTACCCTCCTGATCCTGCCCATCTTCTTCGTGCTCCCTATGATCTTTCTTTTTCGTTGATTTTCTCATTGCTTTCGAATTGCACATTTCACATAAAGTTTTGTTCCCTATTAAAAAGCAATTTGGATTAATAAAGTAAATTTTATCTGTGGTATTGACTGCAACTGTTTTTCTACGTGTATGTTTTTTTTTCTCTATAAAACAAGGTGAGAACATTTTTTTTCAATTGTATTTCGTCAAGAAAATCTCGTATCACCAAGACATTTAAGTCTCTAGATTCTTAGATGTTATCTTCAGTTCATTTTTTTATACTTCATTATGAGTTAGAAATTTAGAAAAGAATGGCATAAAATTAGTTGTGTCATGTTGTCCAGAGTAGAAGTGTAAATTAAAAAACTATAAAGCAACTTACAAAAGTAGACAGCTAAGGAACCTGATTCTTCAATCAAATCAACAAGCTCTTGTCCATCAAGTGCTTCTATTATATCTCCTGCTGGATTCTTTTGAGTTAATAACCAACTCAGAAGCTGCTGTTCATCATATAGATCTCCTAAAATGGGATAAAAGTATCAGTAATTTTTATCTTTACCAATTCGTACTCGAAATAGTTCAAAGAAGGTTAAAAAATATCTTCTGCAGAATGGTAAAGAGGTTTTTGACATCTTAGGGAGAGAGAGATCTAGAATTCATTAGAGTATGTGTTTTGGCACTTATTATGTGCAGTCCTCCAAATATTTCGAGTAGTTTCATGTATAGCTGCCAAAATGACTCCATCCTTGGATTTCGCTCGCTATCTACCTATCACATTGGACTAATTCACTATTTTAGTTTTATGTAACAAATATTACCCGCATAAATGACAGGGTCCTTGGAACCCAGTTTGAAGAACAACACAGCTGGTAAGGCGAAAACACCGTACTCCTTGGCCATTTGTCTGTCATCGATCTTCACGAAGTTAATACCAGAGTCATCAGCATCGTCATCTATGTGTTCGATCTCCGCAAGCACTTTGGGGCACTGTTTGCAGTCATTACTGTCTAAAACATGTATAATGTGCAATATAATTGGATTTGTAGGTATTAGTATATTTCATAGAGAGGAGATTATCATACTACTAGTAATTTAAATGTTTGGGTTTGATTACGATAAATTGACATTTATTTATGAAGTTTTGGAATAAAATGGTCAATAGAATCATTATTAAATTCATAGGCACTAAAAGCAAGGATCGACAATATATTACTAAAATTTTCAAAACTTAGGCACAAAGGGCATAGAGTTTGTAATATTAAAGAAAACTCACAAAAGAATACTGCAACGTAATCTGAAGTTTGCCTAATCTTTTGGAACATCTTACTGTTGACTTTCTCAATGTGATCCGTAAGTTCCATATTCTCTGGATTGGTTAACCAGTCCAAGATTTCCTCCTCATCATCAATATCTCCATCATAATTTATATACTTTGTTTTTCTGAAGTATGTTATTCCAGGTGGATTGCGAAAGCCATATTTTTTTGCCATTAAACGATCACTGCATTTAACTATTTTGATACCGTATTCCGCCGCTTCATCATCAATCAGCTCTACATGTCTGAGTACTCTTGGACTTGATGGATCGTCATCTTTGTCTGAAACATAAGAATATTGAGTTACCTATTGAGATATTTTCAACAATATATTTAATATTTATTATATTAAGATACTTACAGAAAACAACAGCCAAAAACTCTTTGGTGTCAATATATTTAAACAATTTGTTTCTGTCTATTTCTTCAATGCTTTCATCTTCTTTTTGCTTGACCATCCAATCCAACACTTCAGACTCATCCAAAAGATCCCCTAGAATAGTTATACATTTTACTGTGGACTGACAACCCTAAATATCAAATAAATAATTGAAAGAAACCACATCCATTTCACTTTTAAAACTCACCATTATAAATCCAATTATTTTCATGCGCGGATACAACTACGGCAATACCATGCTGACATCATTCGTGTGTGAAATGAGTACTGACAGATTTGTTTTATTAGAAAAAATGTATTTATTTAACAAAAGTTGTTTCACCGCCGACTCAACAATTCAACGTAACAAGTAAATAAATTAAACATTCATGCGAATTTTCGGCCAAACAATACAACTTACATATCGACATAATTGTCACACAAAGCCAGCATCGTTCGACCTAAAGGCTTTAGACGACTCTACACATAATTAGTCTTCAATAGAAACACTAGTTAATAATAATTTAATTGTCATAACTAACAACCTATATATAATACGTAGCCCAGGTAGTGATAGAAATCGCCCAATGCTGTCTGATCTTATCGTTAGTGAAATTAACAATAATGATGAGATTTATTGCACTACTGACGGCACTGCGCTTTTGAAAAACATTAATCAAGTTATTAGTTTAATATTGATATAAAATATTAAGAGCTATAGTTTTATGTCTATAAATAAATGTAATATTTTATCAAATGTAGCATTACAAAATAATGAGATTCCATGAAGACTAGAAAACTATATGAACATGAAATCCTTACAACAATCATAAGTCTTTCAAGATGGCACGGCAAAATACAATGAGAAATGCCTTGCTGTTATATTTGTGTCTCGATTTAAATTAAATTTCTAAATATTGGAAACAATTTACAATGATTATAACGATTTGTACACCTGCTTACAATGTCACTAGACTATCCCAATATTTAGTCCGTCATGATCTTGTATTATATCGTAAAGCACATTTTTCAGAAAATTTGGGCTGTACTGGCATCGTCTCGTTCGTGGCTCAGCAGGCTGCGATAGATCTCGACACCTGAACGTGCGAGTACAGTCCATGTGCAACGTGTTACAACATTCAACCCTGTTAAGTGCTTGCAGGAATCAAGGGACACGAGGTTATTGTGAAGCTAGCAATGTTAATACGCAATGTCTATCGATGCAAAATTAGGTCTATTAGAGATACGGGTAAAGGAATAGTGAAACATAACATTCGTGTCCGCTTGATGCCTAGTGCACACCTTGCATTAATATCGAAGATATTAAAACAAGAGGTGATCTAACATAATAACATAATTTACCACCACCAAACATTGCCAGAATCATCTAAACCTTTTCTTCCTTTCTTGTCAGGTTTGACAAGGGCCTTGTTTTTGCCTTTACCCGTCGGTGGCTTCGCCGTTGGTTTGTCCTTCTCGAGGTTCTTCGACTGCATCTTGGTTGGCGTGGCCTTCGCTACTTTTGTCGGACTCTGAACTTTAGTGGGACAGCACTGGTAGGGTTCATAAGTCATTTTTGGGACAGCCGGTTTCGCTCCCAATCCAATGTAGAAACAGCGATCGCCTGCAGTCAGTAAAAATCTCGTTTATGACCGGTATAAAGATAACAATAGGTTAACTGCGTTAATATATGCGCTGATAATAAAGCGCTATTTCTAATGGTTATGTTAGTAAAAGATTCGAAAACATTTATTGTATAAGCGTTCGCGAATGACTGCAGGCGATAGCTAGAGTGGATCCCATGCGGGCGTTCCGACCATGCAGATGTTGCGGGGTCCGTGCATGGACATTGGGAATTCTAACGTTCAATTACCTGTGAACATTCGTTTTATTCTACCCAATATACTATTGTCTTCCTTTTCCTCATCCCCATCTTGCTTTCCAAATATCATTTTACCTATTGTGTTAAATATGTTATTTATTTTAGAGTCATATTCGTCATCTTCATCGTCATCATCATCATCATCATCGTCATCGTCATCGTCATCGTCATCGTCATCGTCATCGTCATCGTCATCGTCATCGTCATCGTCATCGTCATCGTCATCGTCATCGTCATCGTCATCGTCATCGTCATCGTCATCGTCAGTTTTGTCGTTATCTTCATCGTCACCCTCACCGTCATCGTCACCATCACCACCGCCATCATCATCATCGTTGTCATAGTCTCCGCTATCATTGTGGTCATCGTTATCATTTTTATTACTATACCTACTGTCATCGTTTTGGTCAGGGTTAACTTTCACTAAATGTCGACCGACTCCTTTCCAGGTACCGTCTTTTACAGAGTTTTCAAATTTAAAAGTACGTTTAATCGGGGTAAGTTTTGCATTGTCTTCTTTATGGTCATTAACGTCAATCTCGTCATCGTCGTCATCCTCACTTTCATTATCTTCCTTCTTATTAAACTTCATTTTAGTTTTTGTTTCTATTTTATCAGCTCTTCCGGGGAATCTAACTTTCAATGCTCCCATAGTTTTCCATTCTGCAGGTTTTGCATTGTTTGGGGTTTCCTTAGTATGTATATAGTTGTTTGACCCCGCTGTCATTTTGTAACTATCTGCATTGGCCTTTGATTTAATATTAGCTTTATTATGTCGGTGGTTATCTTCACCTGCAGGCATTAGTAACTGTCATGCAAAATGACACAGCTCAAACATCCAGCATTTAAGGCGTAAAGTAAGAGTCGTTTCAGAGATTTATCAAGAATGATGTCATGCACGTAATATATTTTTGACTGATAGTAATATATTTTAACAACAAATAAATTTATCGACCTTAAATAGATACATTAAAAACGTTTATTATATGGATGTGGATTCTTACTTTTTTGATCTACAAGCCACTGCAGAACCTTATTTTCGTTCTTTAAGTCACCTATAAACAGGATAAATTATTAGACTTTGTAGTATAAATATCGCCAAACAGTGAATGCCAAATACTCAAGTATTTTAGCCCAATAGAAATTACTTGATACAACTTGAAGCTCGAAGTATAATAAGTCACAGAACAGAAATTTTGCTATTTAAAAAGTTATATTAGAAATACGCAGCATTGGAGCATCCATCCGCCTCTATTTATTATAATCAGTAAATAAGTTTAAATTATATTTACAGAAATATATTTACAATTTAGATTCACTTACCGTCATACATAATAGGCACTCCCGTTTCGTAATACACAAGTGCTGGGAAGCTAAATATACCAATATCTGAAGCCAGTTTAGAATCTTTAGATTTTACGAATTGAATGCCATGTTTGTCCGTGTCGTCATCTATGGTCTCCAGCTCTTCGAGAATATCATCACAGGTGTCACAGTCTTCGCTGTCTATGAAACAAAAAGAATATGCTCATTACAGTCCTTGGGTCTTTATCTGCAAATGGATAGGTTGAGGTATCTCTCACATTTTGACTAACCTTGGTCCTACTTAGGTATTACCTTAATAGGGGATGATCTAATTTAAGCATTTATATAGACAAACTACACCAGATACAGAATTATTGGTTGATAGTGTCTATCATACAGCATTTGGAAATCAAAGAAAATCGTTACTAAAACGGGAGCTGAAATAAATATTTATCATGTTTTCTTTAGAAGGTAACTTAATATACTATGTCATTTACTTACAAAAAAATACTGCCAAATGTTCAACGTCATTAATAAGATCCTTCAACGTCTTTCTATCGACATTTTCAATAACATCGGGCTGTGAATCGTGGAGCTCCAGCACCCACTTCAGAATAGCTTCTTCATGCATTAGGTCGCCATCGTAGATCGTTCTAAACTTATGTCTATAGAAAGCTAAAGCAGGAAGTTCGGAAAGGTCGTATTCCTTATCAATGCCATCGTCAGATGTTTTGATGAAATCAATATCTTTCTCTTCGCATTCGTCATCTATATTTTCTAGTTCACTTAAAATTTTCTGTGATTTCTTGTCACCTTCTTTATCTGCAAAAGAAGCGGTGATAATATGTACATATGGTTACAATATAATAAAAATGATTTAAACATGTCCAAACTGCAGAACTGTATTCCATCATCTTCCGAGCCTTTACTCCCAAGTTTATTTGGGGTCGGATACTAGTTCAACCGGTTTTACCTGAATTTCAGTTTTTCCACGGAGCGACTGGCATCGGACCTCCGTAACCCTAAGGGGGGACTGAAATTCGAAGATTGAACTAGTTGTCACTATATTTGAGGGCACTGACTTCCCAATAACGATTGCCATAGATGTTCATGACAACCGGGACCGACGGCTTTACGTGCTCTCCGAGGCACGGGCGTAAATCACCGCCTAACTTCCAAACTCCGGGCTGCTATTAGGAATTTCCTAAGAAAATCCCAAAAACACTTTTTGGCCCGACCCGGGATTTGAACCCGAGACCTCTTGATTAGCAGTCGCATACGCTAACCACTAGACCAACGAGGCAGAACTGTATTCCATGAAAATGTTAAAAATTTACCAACAGAAGACCTCAAACATCACAAATCTGTGTAGTGGAAGTATAAGTTTTTCTAAATTGAGACGGTAGAGATTCCTTGATTTTGATTGTTTTGATTTCATTATGTATTAATAATAATCTATAATACATATGTTTGCTTGTGCTTAAGTTATTATTTCTGAGTCATTACATGTGTTAAATATTACTTACAGAAGAACACGACGACATGATCATTTTCCTCTAGGATTTTCTCCAACATTCTAGAGTTGACTTCTTCGATCTTGCCGGGAATCTCCAAGGTATCTTCATCAGTCAGCCAAGCTAGAACCTCATCTTCGTCTTCAATGTCACCTTTAACGAATAAAAACGTTTTAAAGATTTTTCATACAATTTGTTTAGGAGTATACTTGAAAGACATATATACTAAGTTTTATTTATTTTTATTATTTAATTTATTATAACTTTAATGCACACCACTTTTATAGTACAAAAAATATTATTTACAGAGATCAACGTCTGGTTTTACAATAGGCGGTCTTATCGCTCACGGCGATCACTTCCAGACAACCATGTATGGATATTTTTTAATAGAATTTCGGGTTGTCAGTGATGTACCTAGTTTTACAATAATTTTTCATAAAATAATACATAAAGTTACTTACATATTTTATCATAGTATACATACCACTAATACACATAATTACTATCAAGAATGATGTCATGCACGTAATATACTTTATTGTTTTGATTCAAAAACATTCAATTTATATACCTTTGTAAATGAGTGGGTCCTTGTTCCTGAAGAACACGAGAGCAGGGAAGGTCTTGATGCCATGTTTTTTAGCAACCGCCGAATCCTCAGTGGTCACGAAGATGATGCCAGTCTCGTCTAACTCATCATCAATATTCTCCAACTCATCTAATATGTTATCGCATTCTTCACCTTCTTCACAGTTACCACCTTAAAAATTATAGTTATTCTAGCAGGTATTTTATGTGTGATCTAAAGGTGAATGGCTAATAGTCGTTAACACTCATTTAATAGAATAGAATAATCTTTATTATACACCATTTCATTAAATTTACATTTAGGATCCCAACGAAAGTATGACCATGTACATAAGTGCATAAGATCCTTTTAAAAGGAATATGATCGATTCTAACGATCAATTCTAACGAAAAATCTAAAAATAATTGTGGTGGTAGTTTATGTGATGAACTTTAAAGAAAAACTATAATGACTTCGATAGCTTTGTTAGTTTAGGAGTTGTAGAGATCTAACTTGTGAAATACGCTTACTTCGAATACTTCGTACAAAAATAACAAAATGTAAACATAACAATTATCTATAGGAAATCACTTGGCATTGTATATGACTACGGAACTCTATCCTATGCGTGGCCTGACACGCACTGACCTGATTTATATCTGTACCTATGTTTTCATGCACTTTTGCCTAACTTCATGCAAGTTTTTTGCAACTTCACAGAAGAGCGCAATTGGTCTAATTACTGAAAACACTATAAGCAACTGATAATTACTTACTGAAATAAACAACAACATATTCGTGTTCTTCTATCAAATCTATAAGAATTTCGTCAGTGACCTCTTCAATAGTAGCACTGTTTTTCTGTTCAATCAACCATTCCAACACTTCATCTTCATTCATGAGGTCTCCTTCATATATAGCTGGTATATTTTCTTCAAAGTAAATTAAAGTTGGCAGATGATCTATACCATATTCCTTTGCTTCTTCTTCATTGTCAATACGAACAATAACAATGCCCTCTTTTTCTAATTCGTCGTCAATATTTTCTAGTTCATTCAGGATTCGGATATCTTGTTTATCTTCTTTATCATCTAAAAATATTACGAAACATTAACACATTTTCGAATCATAATAATATTATTTTATTGTTTTATTTAACATAAAAATAATGTAGTTGATTTAGATAATCGAAAAACATTTGTTCATCAGGTGAATGCAATAAGATGTTCGCTCCATCTTTATCATCTTCGATAGATTAAAACTGTTTCCCAATGATTAAAAATAAAAATATTGCACACAAGCTTGCGCCAGCAGCTCCGCTCGCGATTATGTCAATTATCTCGGTAACCCAGGTCCTTCCTCAAGAATCAATATCTCCTAATGCCAAAATTATGAAATCAGTGTGGTTAGCCATGAATTCGTAACAGACAGACAAAGTTACTTTCGAATTTGTTAAATTCGAAAATAAGTATTTATTAACCAGAGTATTTTATAGTTTAAAAAATGACACAGAGTTTACTTTACTTAAAACTTACAGAAGATGACGGCCAAGTAAGGCGTGCTGCTAATTAGTTTATCCATCATTTCATCGGTGACTTCTGGAATCTCACTGTGACGTTTCTGATGAAGCAGCCACCCAAGCAGCTCATCTTCTTTCATTAAATCACCCTCATAGACGTGTGGAATGCCCCTCTCAAAGAACACCATTGTAGGAATTGTTTCAATACCATATTCCTTAGCCTCTTTGTCATCATCGATTTTGACAAAAGCAATGTCATTCTGGTCACATTCGTCATCAATGTTTTCTAATTCAGCTAGAACCTTCTGACTTTTCTTTTGGTCCTTGTCGTCTGAAATAAATTTGAAGGACTGTATTTCATTTATATGTCAGTTCTTGATAGTACATGATAAATTAGTTATAAAATTTCTAGACTCGAGTATTTTTAGACTCGTTATGTATTACAACGCTGGCATTGTTTCAAGTGATCATAGCCAATGTTAAGGCCGTGGCTACTAAAGTTAAAAAAATACTTACAGAAGAGAACAGCAACGTAATGCATTTTATCAATTATCAGGTCCATCATTTCATCGGTGATATCCTCAATTTCGTCACTCTCGGTTTGATGCTTGAGCCACTCTAAAACTTTCTCTTCTTCTTCAAGATTACCTTCATAATAAGTAGGAATACCCTTTTCAAAATACAGCAAAGTAGGCACTTTCTCAATACCATACTCTTTAGCCTCTTCATCGTTATCAATTTTTACAAATGCAATGCCAAGTTGGTCACACTCATCATCAATATTTTCCAATTCGTTTAATACCTTCTGCGATTTACGGTCGTTATTATCATCTGTTGAAAAACGTGAGTTTAACGAACATAACCTAAGAGAGCTATTAAAATATAAATTAATTTCTTGAAAAAAACCTTACAAAACAACACGGCGACAGTTTTTCCATCCTTGACCAGGTGATCTAACATTTCATCAGTAACATCCTCGATTTCGTCTTTCTCCAATTGGTCTACGAGCCATTCTAGAATTTCTTCCTCATTTTCAAGCTCACCTTGAAAAATAAATGAAGCAACATCTAAATAAAGTTAACTTCAACACATTTATAACAGAATGTAAGTATTGAATTCCTTTACCGTCATATACATTGGGAATTTGTTTTTCAAAGTAGACTATGGACGGTACATTGTCGATTCCAAAGTCTCTGGCTGCCTTCTGATCATCGATTTTAACGAACTGAATACCGTGACGGTCACAGTCGTCGTCTATCTTCTCGAGTTCACCTAGTACTGTCATCGATTCTTCATCGCCATGGTCGTCTGAAAACATTGACATATTTTTGAAATTAATATAAGTAAATATCTCTCTTTACAGTCACTCGTATTAAATATAGAAAGTTACAGTTTTCATTTTGAAGGGCACTTAAAACCTAACTGTGTATACGAGTGTACTCACAAAATAGTACGACAAGATTGTCAACATTCCCGATTAAAGTGTTCAAGGTTTTTGCCGTGACATCTTCTATGATATCTTCCTCATCACCCGTAGATTTGTTTGCGATCAGCCATTCCAATACATCCTCTTCTCGGCTCAGTTCACCTGAAATCGCATAAAATTGCCTATTTAAATTCACTTCGTTTTACAATCGAAATTTTAATTCACCGAACAAATGCATATTTAATTCGTAGATAAAAAGGCCGCAGAGTATACAAATCTATTTTGCCACTACTGAAACAACCATGGTCAGATCTATTCATACTTTTGTCTTAACACTGTTATTTAATTTTATATACACACAGCAAATATTTCTCTTTAAACTTCGAAATTTGTATGTAGGTGAAAGTAATGATTACATTTCAATGTATTGATGCAAAACAGATATTCCCTTCATAATCCCAATCAACTTACAATCGACATAATTAAGATCGTCAATACTTGTAAAATATTAATCACTTACCTTCATAGATAATAGGTATTTGATGCCTGTAGTACACAAGTCTTGGCAAATCTCCAAGATTGTACTCTTCAGCTAGTTCCTCGTCGTGGATCTTCACGAAACCGATTCCGAGTTGATCAGCTTCGTCATCAATGTTTTCTAGCTCTTGGAGAGCTTTAGCACATTTCTTACATTCTGGTTTGTCTGTAACACGTGTTTCGATGATTTTAATTTTATGACTCGCTTGATGGTTTTGAATTGCGTAATTCATGCCTCGTAGGACGAGAAGCGGTGCAGTTAAGTGCCTAATACTCTGTGTGTTAATAGAGTGTGCAAGAATTAAGCCTTGGTCGTGCAATTTCCTAACGAGTAGTTTCTTGTTATGTATAAGTAATATCCAGAATCTTTAGATAAGCTGTGAACATAAGAGTATCATACGTACAACTCTGAAAGATTTTACAAAAATTGTGGGACATTAAACATAATTATTTAGTACATATTATCCTCTTGTATTTATTTGCTTTAACAGGTTAAGTACAGCATTTCTGAAATTAAATTTTATTGAATACATAAAAAAACATTGTAAACAACGCTCATGTCGTGAAAACGGCAATCTTCCATTACATATTTAGGTCAAGGTCATCGTATGATCTTGTTCTTGGGGAGTCTTTGGCCGCGCTTCTTTATAACTTGGCACCGACATTCGTAATTTAATAATACTAACTTTAATTGTTTTTTACTGTCGTTAAGAGAGGGAGTCTGACGTAGTAGTCGTGTCATGCCGGTCCGTCAATCCGAGCTTGCTAGCGGGACGCAAATAACACAGCAGAAATAGCTCACCTCACAGCCCGATAATGCAAACGCGTTTTTGATTCTAGCTTTATCTTAAACAAGATAGGTTTACGGGTTACGGTACGCTTAGTGAATAGAGTTGTAGTGTTAGCGTGATTATGAGTAGATTAATTGTAATAAGTCATGTTAGCATAGTTTTGTTCTGTTTCTTTTGTCAAAGGTATGATAAAAAAATTGTAGTTAGATATGGTGATTGAATACAATTTGCTCTGTGAATTACATTGTTCCAGTATGTTGTATCTGAGCTAAACACTTATCAGCACCAATTGTCGATGTAAGCAGTAGTCATGAATCATAAATTAAAATTGGTTTGAAGGTTTCTCCCTTTGATAATTTATAAGTTCAATAAAAAGCACATCTACAAAACGATGATACACAAATACTATTTCACCAAGCGTGAAGAGAAACAGCCAAGCTGACATAAGAAGAAGACATGCCGTCAGCTAAGAATCTTACTTACTGTTTGATGGGCCGCAACTTTTGTGATCAGGACCTACGTCAGAAACACAATCAAAACACTCTTCACAATATACAGACACATGTTCTAACCTTTGCTAATAATTACGATGTACATGTCTGAGAGGAAGATAGTCTACACGACAGGACTACGTTGAAAGAATTTACAGAATTATTTGATTGCATAGGTTAGTTGAAAAAATGATTCGAATTTATCACAATTGCTAATATATAAATACAAAAACCCAAAGTACACTCCGATACTTACAAAAGAGAACAGCTACATAATCTGTATCGTCGATTATTTTAGCGAGGATCTTTTGATTTACTTCTTCTATACGGTCGGGAAGGTCCATCGCTTCTAAACTCGTCAAGAAATCCAGGACGCTCTCCTCGTCCATGAGATCTCCTAAAATTGTAACCATTACACAATTGTTTAATTGATACGTTACAAATATGTTATTCTTTCATAATAAATAGCGTCTGTATGGCAACGCTGATTTCAGCACCAAAATGGGCCTGCTCAACTGGGGCGATACTACCCTTACATGGAAAACCATCCTAATAATTCCAGCATTCGTGCGGTCGTATTTCGTTGATGAGTATGAGACCGGAGGCCCAATCATTCTGCATCATTCTCCCGGTCTCCAGGTCCGGGAGAATGATGCAGAAACATCTGATCAGGCCGCCATGGTATGGGTCACCATGCTGAATTGCCTACTCTCACAATGAGGATGGTGACCCCTACTCCTGGATTCTACTCATGCTTTTTATCAGGCAGGGTAGCTAATCACTTTGGTAGGCTTAAATATTATTAAAATAATCCACTTAATACAATATATTTTTGGCTAAAACTTGTTAAGAGTCAACAGATTCTTTAGTATCCGAAGAGATTGGTTCATTCGTTTTATAAATAGATGAAACCCGATTTACAACCCTGTTATAAAGTTGACAATGACGAGAAATTCTTGAGTCACATTTTATAATTAGTTAAAGAACAATAAAATTAACATCAGTCTCATTCTTAATGTATTTTACACTAATAGATGATCTGACGAGTCAAAAGCTATTCAACCAACTACAAAAAAGTATTTTCAGGTTTGTCTATCGAAACATATTTTCGTTAAAAAGCAATACCACATCACAATTATGTTGATTTTTGTACTTAACACCATTTCTCATAACAAGGCAAGCTGTTATGTTTCATGTTCAGTTATAAATATATTGCACATTAGATACTCCAATAGGTTTTATTTCGAAAATTCAATTTATACTCAATAAATTCACGGCCGCCATACCAGATTCTTATTATTTTCCTGATCTAAACAATTTACTTAGACAGAAGTCGTGCATTAAGTCCACCTTTGTATAAAATGTGCTTTAAATTAAATAAATAAAAATGAATGCTGATGAATTTATCATTTATCATCATTTACCTTATCACGCTAGTTTGGCAAAATGGATTTAAATAAGATTTGGCACAAAGAAAGATTGTAGTATAAAACACGTGTGTTAAACAACACACATAGGCTGGCTGTTGCCAAGAGATATAATGATATCATTGGAAATATGATTGAAAACTAACCTTCGTAAATGATCGGTTCCTTCTCACGAAAGTACGTGAGGGCGGGGAATTTCGTGATGCCATACTGCTTCGCGAGCCGCTTGTCGTTGATCTTAACGAAGTCTACCCCGAAGGTGTCCGTGTCGTCGTCGATTTTCTCAAGTTCTTCTAGTACTTTGTCACACGTTACACAGCTTCTTGCATCTGCCGGGAAAGAAACACTTCGATTATCATTTCAGCTTTGAAAATCTAAACGAAAATATTATAGAGGTTAAAATTGTTTAAGTTTAAAGTGATACCGATACCAAGCGGATGGGTTGATAGGTAGGCTAAGAGGTTGTAATTAAATATTTTTGGACATCTGACACACAACATCATCTAGTCCCAAGATAAGCAGAGCTTGTGTTATGGGTACTAGACAACTGATATAAATACATAAATGTACTTTTTTTTTGTAAATACATACATATTATACATAGGAAACACCCAGAGTCCGAAACAAATATTTGTGAATCTCACAAATAATATTTGGTCCGACCCGGGAATCGAACCCGAGACCTCTTTGATCTGCAGCCGCATACGCTAACCACTAGACCAACGAGGCAGTCATTACTAGAGTATTAATGATCATACATCTTGCATTGAACATAATACCTTAGAGGATAGATTAATGCATCACGATTACCCCGACAGCTTAATCACCAGTCAATATAATGGTGAGCGATCCATTGTTATTATTTTCTCTCATGATATAGATCTTGAAAGATCTACATAGAAAAGTAAACTCAACGCCCACAAAAATATTCATTCTGATTTAGATGGCTGTCATGACTAGTTATGAGTTTGAGATAATAATTGTCTCAATTTTCAATAATGTCTGAATAACTTTAAAATAGATTTGAGTAATTATTGGGAACCAATATAGGATTAGCAAGTTGAAATGGCAGTGTAGTTGGGGTGAAAGAGTTCTTTAGTGGAGACCGTTTCTCGGCAAAGGCATTGGAAGAAGTCCACAGGCCAGATGGAGTAATGATTTGCTCAAGACAGCTGTCAAGAGCTGCCTTCGAGTAGCCAAGGATCGCTTAAGTGTATGTCCAGCAGTGGATTGCGCTGGGCTGATAATTGTGATAGGATATACACATCACAACTTTTAGAGACAAAATAGTGACCACAAATGAAGTTGATAGACTAGAACCAAAAGCTCTTTTGCTTCTACTACCTACACATCTTACAACTACTGACTTAAGAAATGTTTGTTTTCAGAGGCAAACAAAAAAATACTAGAATAGAGTGGTTATTCATAGACTAGACTCACGTATTTACACGATGAATGGTGTTATTGATGGCCATAGACATAAGTTATGTTATGGTGGCTAACTGACTTGACCGGTTTTTTTTTGATTGATGACTATATTAACTGACATTAGGTTTCAAGGATACCGAGCATTGAAATCTAATTTCATCATGACCTTCTGGACAACAAGTCTAACATTCATGTTGGTCTAGCGATGTTCATAATAGTCCTGACTACTTAGCAATGGACGTAATTTCGTATCGTATATACTTTCATATTAATTTAGCAAAAAACATACATACAGACATTTCATTTTTTTTTATTTGCATAGATTTCGTTAATGGTTGTATTTATGTGATACTGCAAATAGGCTTATGATGAGCGGGATTAAAAAAACATCTACAAAACTTCAATTAAGCATCTCATAATACGGGGAATCATTTTTTAATCGATTTTAATACAGAGTATAGATATGTTTAAAACATCTGATTAATACATACTCTCTACACCTAATTCCGAACTTTTTTAGAGATTGCATAACGTCTTTGCAATTTGGATTTCGTTCAAGTTTGTTACATGTTTAGCGTAATAGTTCGTTGTTAGTTATTGACATGTGCTCGTGTGACGCAACAAACATTTACTTTATTGTTGGAAAATAAGCTAGTAGATTCATAAACGGATGAGTGATTACGAATTTAGAAAACGTCAACACCCTTATTCATCCCACGCGTGTCGTAAGAAGTGACTGAGGGGACAAACTACGCAAAAAAACATCAATACAAAGTAAAGGAAAACAATTATCAATCCTTTATCAATCCGTCTACTCAGCGTGGTATAGTAGACCAAAACCCTCTTTCTAACTAGCCTATATCATCATCATCAACAACCTTCAACAGTATACTGCTGGACATAGGCCTCTCCCTAGAAAGGAGGTTTTGGCCTACTATATCACGCTGGCCAGACGGGTTGGTATAGGGTTGGTATTACCGCGGTCGCCACCTTCTGCGAGGACGTAATCACGCAGAAGGAGGCGGCGGAGAAGGCCCGGGAGGAAGACATCCAATCGGACCAGATTCGCCGCCGGCGACTCGGGCGGCGAATCTGGTCTGCGCCTCATGCCGCCTTGAGTGTGGCCGCGGGTGGACGGGACGGGTTTTCCCTCCACCCGCACTATGTGGCCAGCCGCGAGGGGGTGGCGTCGGTGTGTGCCGGACGCCGCCTAAGAGAGGGTCGTCGTACAGAGACGGTGCCCGCATCAGGAGCGGGCAGGCGCTGGAGAAGTTCAGAAGGAGATCCCACCCTGGACTTCTCCCCCTCCTAAACGGAGAAGCGCGGAGAGGGCACACTGTGTGTTTTTTAGTCGGTTCAAGTCCGACACACCACCCCGCCGTAACCCCCGGTGGGGTGACGGTCCATGATGATTTTTCACACATTGAAAAAAATAAAAATAAAAAAGGGTTGGTTTCAAGTTTTCCTTCTCTTTGCATCGATGTTGTCTTGCGTAGTTTATTCCTTAGTCGCCTTTTACGACAACCGCGGGATGAATAGGGGTGGTGCACTCTTTATTCTTAATCCGTAATCACTCATCCGTTTTTTAATCTACGAGCTTATTTTCCAACAATAAAGTAAATGATGAAATATAAACTCGTAAATATATAAAATTCACGCACGAACACACTGCAAACATAAAATAAATATGTACATGATTTACTGTACACGCCTGAGCCCACATTACGATTTGATCCGTGGCCGTAGTTGCGTTTAATTTAATAGCTTTTACGAGTTTAATGTTACCTCAAGAACATGAAAACGTTTTACTAGTTAATATACCTTGCGTTTAATAGGAATTATACTAACCGTACTGTTATTAATGTGTAACGATTTAATTATGGAAGTAAAATTTACGAATACATATGTGGTTTTGGTAACTGACTATACACATGTTAAGATCTATATTGACGATGGTAATTACGAATAATTGCCGGAAAAAGTGTTACAATTGTAAATAATCAACCTTTTTGCAGCATTAGTACCTAATATATGTTTGTATTTTATTTGTATTGTCACTTGTTCAAACGTCAAAATTAAGAAAAACCGCAACACAAGTACCAAGCCTGACTTTTATTGTGTACCTAATCAACGAAAATGCTGTTGTATCTGAAAATCTGTACTTAATTTGGCGTTAATAAATATCATTATTCTCTTTCTAAAATTAAAATAATATACTTGTGACATTTCCGTAACGCAACCACTTACCAAATGTCGAAAAAAGAGCGTATCTCGACTAACTTTACCTTGACACACAAGCAAGCCTTCGTCAAAACCGACGAGCTGAAATATTCCATTGTGGTCTCCTGCGTCAGGGGCCTAATGAAACCGGTGGCATACCCCCACGGTCAAAATCCGCCAACAAGATCTCTGGCATGGCTGTTAACGTGCGATGTGTTTGTGAATCCTAAGGCTTTTACAGTCTTTATTCATCGTATATACATATACGATGAATAAAGACAATAGAAAATATACATTCATAGTTTGTTCATCAGTATCGTTTATCCCGTATATCACATACATACATAAAATTACAACTGTAGTAGGCAGGCTTTTAAAACGACCACTTTCCGCCAGATTTTGGATCCCACGTAATAGGTGGCGAGAATATTGCCGTTTAACGAGTTTGCCAGAGCCTCATCCGTCTACTAGTAGGTGCACCACTTACAGGACCTTAGCTTATGTCTCTAATGGTGCATCCAGATGTCCTTATAACAGTAGTACCAGGAACTCTCCCATCCCAGGCGCAGAGAGCACCCCGTGTGGTTTTAGTCGGTTCGATTCCAACACACCACCCCGCCGCAAACCCCGGTGGAGTGTCGGCCCGAGGGGGTTTCAACACTTAAAAAAAAGAAAAAGGAACTCTAATGGTGGATAGGGTTCCCACCCTTATATCTACAAACGTTTATGATTTTATTTGTAGCATAGTTCTATATTGTAAATTAAAGTTTTATGATAATATCACATGCCTAGAAAGTATAGAAAGTCTTACATCAAAACTAATCTGTTTTAACTCATACTGGGAAATACCTGGATTTAATAATAATAGTTTACCTTCGTCAATGATTATTATCGATAGCTTCTTTATAACCAAAATATTGTTTGGCAGTATTTGACAGCAATCCAAATAAACTAGCCATAGGAGGACCATGACAGATGTGGGATGTACGACACATGGCCCGGCTCAACCGGACTGACACCATGACTACACAAAATAAACGATGTCAAACAAATGTTTCGTAGCGTTGAGTGTAATAAATGGCAATGGACTTTTGTTCCACAGGTGTCCACATTCGACCGTAGTTACTTATTATGAGTTGACCTATTTACTCGATCGCCCATCTTCCTAACTTTTATTACTCGCAAGATTATTTGGGGGCGGCAACTAGTTTAAGCGCTTTCAACTGAACGTCTACTTTTCCACAGAGGACTGACATCGGACTGACGAAATCCTGAAGGCGTACTTAATTCGAAGATAGAAGTAAATAAATAAATATTTTGGATATCTGAGACACAACATCATCTAGTTCCTCCAAAGTTCTAGTGCAGAGCTTGTACTCTGGGTACAAGCTCTGCACTAGAACTTTAGAATACAAGTAATAGGTATAAATACATACATTACTTTTTTTGTAAATTTAAAACACACAAACTCTGAAACTAATATTTGCAGATCATACAAACATTTGGTCCGACCGGGGAATCGAACCCGAGACCTGTTGAACATAGCCACTAGACTAACAAGACAACAAGTAGTTGTCATATATTTGGGATCACTGATTTCCCATTAACGATTGCCATCGATGTTCATGTCAACTGTAACCGACGTTCAAACTTTTATACTCGATCGCACAAAAAAAGACATACTCCACAAATGTACCGAAGTTATTATTGATGCATATGTTAGTAATTAAAATTTTATTGCACATAAGTGTTGTTAGCAATATTTATAAAAATATTGCTAACAACACTAGCAGTATTAAAATTAAGACTTAAACAGTGTTACGACATTTTTACGTTTCGTTTTACATTTTATCCGCCCACTAAAGTTATAGCATGAACGTATAAAACTGTAAAATCCATGTGTTCTAGTTCTCGTGAAAATCAGTGGGCAGACAGCATCTTTTTATTTTTAAGTATTAAACCGCAATGGCTTGGCATAGGTTACAAAAGCACAGATCCTACTTACATTTTCTAATTTAATGGTTATTAAATATTTTGAAAAAGTATTCCTTATAAATTATCACTATCACTTCACTATCACTATCACTATTTTATAGTATAAAACTAAGTAGCTTTCTCTGTCCCTATGTATGATTAAATCTTTAATACTACGCAACGGATTTGGATGCCATTTTCTATATTAGATAGAGTGATTCAAGAGGAAGGTTTTTATGTATAATACATGCATAATATTATAGTAGAGAAACATATGATATGATAGATAATTTTAGTAGTTTCTAATGTGATGTCTTTGCATTTACAACTGCAGTAACTACTCTAATTAGTTGATGCTATCGCTAAGCCAATTGCTGTAAAGCATTGTTAATAAGGAACTTTTATCATCGTTATTCATTTATCATAATACAAAAAACTAATAAACATACACAATACAAAACAACAAAAAAAATGTGAGCCGTCACGGGACGCCTGGCAGATGTGAAACATCGCCATTATTTTGTAAAAGTAATATGCAGAAAAGAACATATTGTAATAGGAACTAAATATGTCATAATGATAAAATAAAATATTACTAATTATTAAAAGAGTAGTCTATATGCAGTAGTGTGTACGGTGTGGCACACCGTACACACTACTGCATATAGACTGTGTAATATATATACCATCGTATAGCGTGCCGTGGCGACGCGTCGCCAGGCGTCGCCAGTCGCCAGGCGTCGCCAGGCCAGAAATCTATTTTACGTGCGCCTATAGATGTTTCACATACGTGCGCCTATAGATGTTTCACATCAAAAGCTTATACGGTTTTCAATTGGTTTTGATAATAATTCCTTATTTATGTACACACATTTGCTGACAGTACTTCCGGGTAAAAAGATTAAGAATCGAAATACTGAATGGACAGAAGTAACATCCATGGTTACACACGTAAAAAGAAAAAAAGACATGCAATAAGCCCTTGAAGTGGGCTTGCTGCATCTCTTTCTGTAAACAGTCTGTTCATATCAATCGCTTAACAACTGTAAGCGGTCAACGTATTCAGTCAAAGAGTGACGGCTGTTTATAGAAATCACTCGTTACCCCAGAATACGTTACGATGTCGGTTCAGCATATATATATATTAAAAGTATAAAGTCTGGTTTTGGAGGTCAGGCGTAAGTATACTACGCATGGCACGTAATTTTATATACAGACTGGAGCATATGTTCATAGTTTGGAAGAAATCATTGAGTTTAACTTATCTATAATAACTAAATCTTTTACAATGATCTCGCAAAATTAATTTTATTCTAAATAATATTATTCTTCGAAACTTAATGAATACATTCTTATATTTAGCTGGATTTTTAAGTTTAAATTCGATTGACTAAAGATTAAATTGTAATGCTGGCTCTTTATAATTCTGGAAATTAATTGGTAAATTACGTTTAACGACTATTGAATCTCTAAAGAGAGTTTGCCTACATTATAATATTTAGATTAATGAGAGTATTTTAATTATATAATAATATCAGTTGAAATACCACCCGAGACGTTATCGACAACATTCTTGCCTAAAACTCGCACAATCACAACATATCGATTTTTGTAACCTAAACACATAGGATTTCCCGTTCCGTGTTTAGGTATATACAAAACATTTGCTATGAGAGAATGAAAACATATTTAGTATTATTAGTTTCAAACTTTCCTTCGAAACTAATGAAGCTGAAAGTTACAAAATATATTTGCAAATTATTGCACGGAATCGAGCAGACACGAGCTCAACCCTCACTTGGCCTGTTATTTTTCGATAAGGGTGAGAAGTTATTTATTGTGATCGTTTCATTCAATGGTAAAATAGATTTAATTACGAACTAATATTTTTATCAACATTTTGAAAGATGTCCAAAGGGGCATGGCACGCGATATATTCTGTGTAGCTTGTCGTGTCTCTCATGGGAATATTTTATTTTTTAGGGTTCCGAAGTTTATGACTCGGAACCCTTATAGATTCGTCATGTCCGTCTGTCTGTATGTCCTCAACTTACCATCCTAACGGTAAGTGCTAGACAGATGAAATTTTGCATGAATATGTGTTGTAATTACGTCGACAAAGTGCTACAATAAAATTATGAAAAATATTTTTATTTGGGGTACCTCCCCTACACGTAAAGTGGGGATGATTTTGTTTTCTCGCGTCTATACCATCGTGTAGGGCATCATTAGATAGGTCTTTTAAGAACATTAAATAGTTTCTAAGACGATTTTTTGATTTAAGCGTCCGTTTGCGAGAAATTCCACTTTAAAGGACACTTATTTGTAAAAACGGGCGTCCCCCCCCCCCCCCTCTAAAAGCTAAACGGCTGGCTCAAAAAAATCTGAAAAAATTCGTCATGGTGGTGCATATAATGAACTTTAAAGGAAAACTATAACAGATTAGATGACTTTGTCAGTTCAGGAGTTATAAAGGCTTAACTTGTAAAATGTGCTTCCTTGGAATACGTCATAGAAAATTAACGCATTATCAAGTAAACATAACAATTTATCTATTCGATACGATTTTCAATCCACGTACCATTATGGGTGACTGATGAACCCTTTCCTGTGCGTGGCCTGAAACGCACAGGAAAGGGTTCCGCCTATTTTTTATTGATAGGTATTTTTTCTGTTCAGTTTTTGAAAAAATAGAAATATTCGTAAACGATTTCCAAGCTTATATACTCAATGATTAATAGTAATAAATAAGGAAACTAACACGAATATACTCACACAACACACTTTTGCTGATGTGCTTCTCGTGTCTTTTCATAAAGATTTATGAATATATAAATATATGATATATGATGAATATATAAATATATGAATATATAATCGCGACATAATCTTAAATTTTACGATTTAAAAACACTATTAATATATATCGCGATGTGTAGTGATTCAAATATGTCTTAATAAATATCTCAACAAAGTGATGGCAGAAGAAATTTTAGCTTATTTTTAACTCTAACTCTATCTAACCGTTTACCTCTGATTTATCTCCCTAAGGGGAGAAATTTAAAGAATCCTTTCTTAGGGTGAGCCTACAGCATAAAAAAAAACAGTTGCCAAAGTTTCAGGTTTGTAGTTCAAGTGGCTTAGGTTAGGTAGGCAAGTAATTAACCAGCCTTTGACAGTCCACCGCTGGACCTAAGCCTCTCCTTAGAACCGAAATTTTAACCTACTCAATGCACAGTCGACTACCACCGTCTCTCCGATACATATTGATCCATCCTAAGGTTGCCTGGAAGAAATTGCCTATGGCAATAAGGCCGCCCTTTGTACACTACATATATATGTTATTTAATGTATTGTAACTCTGTAACAAAGTGTGCAAATAAAGAGTTTCTATTCTATTTTATTCTATTCTACTATACCACACTAGACTTACAGGTTAATATTGAGTTTGTTTTAAATTTTCTGTTTGTTTGCCACTGTATCTTCTTTTTAATCACCTCTTGCTACACGCACCACCCGTACGCAGTTACCACACAATGCTTAGTGAAACGAACAGATCAACATTCTCAACAAACAAGTAGCTGAATATACCTAAAGGTTTCCCATCTTCCACTAAACTAAACTTTAACGAAATACAGATATAGTCCATGCGACGCATCGCATCATCACTGTCGGTCAGTCGTCGTAATTGTTTTTGCATGTCCTGCATATTCGCAGAGCTGGTTAGATCAGCTTAGCTAATATTAGTTACATTGTATAAATTAGTTCCAATGACTCAATCATTATACTCAACTTTCGACGGCGGTTTCACTGTCATATAAATAACTTTCCATCCCACTCTTTACTCCTTATTTCTGTTTGTGTATCTGTATAGTTTCATGTTCCCAAAACGGTATGCATAAATTACTAAGAAATATACAGTAATTTATTTATATATATAGGTACATATCTATTTGAAGGATGTAGGGTAAGGTGAGGCAAAGTTTTAAACTCGAAAATGATCTTATTTTTGTGAAGGTCTGCGGATGTCTCAGATACAATTTAAAAAGATTAGAATGAAAGTTAAAAGTATTTGTGAAACGATCATAATATGATTATATCATACGGCTTATGTAATTTAAGCTTATTAGTCTACATCTATCCCAGGGCAGGCTAGAAAACACGAGCTGCTGCGTTTTGCATCTAAGCGTTGGAGAGGCCTACATCTGATGCGAGAAATTGATATTAATGAAATCCAGTCAAAATAACTTTTAACTTTTTTCATTCGACTTCGACTTAATATTATTTTACTACTACTAAAATAATTTCTAATATATCATTATATTAAATAAACGGTGTTAGTCACGTACATATTTATATTATTCAGTTTCACCGCCCCGAAGCCGACGACTATGATGTATATCACTAAAACATTCCTCAGTAAATATATGAAATATAAATAGAACAACATATCGGTTATTTTAAGATTCGAACTACATATTCAGTTCATTCTCCAGTTTTTTGTTTATTCTTCCAGCAAAAAGTTTATGGTTTGTAAATAGATTGTGTGTGAATATTATCTTTGGACGCATCTCAGACGAATAGTATCTAATGATAGTTTGCAACAGGTAACTTTTGATAGCCGTCTTGCTATTCAATTCTTTTGTGGACTTTGTCGATCTGTCTGTCTGAATTAAAATTCGTCACAACAAATTAAATATGAAATTTCTAATACAATAATTATTTAAAAAAGTTTTCTTCCCAGAAGGCAGTACAAAATGCTTTCACAGTTTGTAGAATCTAGATCACTAAGTTCTATCGCAAAGGCATAAATGACCTTCCTATTAGATGGCAGCAATGTATAGATAATAAAGGTAGTTTTAATTTTTCAGTACAAATCGGCAATTTCATACTTTAACCCCTAATATTATTATTATCATAATTTACGTGGATGCCTAATATAAGTCCACCACTAGATTAAAGCTTCGCGACTTAACTCTTTTATAAATATTTTAAATTAAATCAAAATTAACATCTTATGAAATGAAAAGTATAAGGAAAAAATGTATTTTTACTAAGATAGTATATAAATTGATGTACAAAAACTACAACAACTTGGGCAAAGCTGCGATTAATCGTTAGTTTTTCTAGGCCTAAAATATTTTGCAATCCGATCGCAGAAAATAATCTAGTAGTATTTTGTAATATCTTGATTTCTCTGTGTTCTTTTATTTTTTGTTTAACAGACTTTAACAATTTACGGCTAGTACACACTGACATTAAATGAGATAATCCAAACATATACTGTCGTAAATCTTTGTTGTAATACACATCTCTTCTTGTTAGAAGAAGAGAGTTGTTTAACAAGAGTCTGTCTGTGTCTGTCTTTAGTGTGGAATAACTTATAGAATAATGTAAGTTGTATCGTACTGGTGAAGACAGATGCTATTACTCTCAATAACGATGACGTGGTTGGAAAGAATTTATTAGTGCCTTCTGCACTTTTTGAAATTTCTTGTTAATAAAGTGTTTCTATAAAATGTATGTTTTTAAAAATTTCAATGTGTGTTTACATTCATTTAGAAATTAGCAAAACCATGGAACCTAGTCTGCGCTTCCTATTGAACGTGGCGTGAAGTTATAAAAAGTAAACAAATTTATTTACCGTAAGAATAAATATAATTCATTTTGAGGATTTTTTAGAATTTTTAAAGAGGGGCAATTATTTCATACACTACACACTGAACTACTTATTAAAACTAGACAAAAGAAGCATCGTTAGAAGTGCTTGTGATCGTCCGCTTGTTATAATTGCCCTCTGGCGGTCATAAAGTAAAAAAAAAATTCGAGATAACTATGTTTGGTATCATTGGAAAGGGCGTTACTTGTACATTTAAAAAATGTATACATATATTTTAACGGCACCAAAACATGATGTAAATTGTAAAAACTAAAACCCACCTTAGACATAAAACGATGTTGAAAAAGTATAAAACAAGACTTTCGGGACACTGGATTAAAGAACCTTAATGTATTATTGTTTCTATGTTCTATGTTTCTATGTTACGTGTGACTAAGGCCTCTTGTAGACGGCACGTTTTTTTAACCGTACGGCAAATTAGCCGTACGGTAAAAAAAACGTGCAACCATGTATATGGCACGGAAAAGCTAACGTTCGAAACTACGGCCAGGTGCCGCTCTATTGTGTCTTTTCTGCCGCCAAGCTACGACGTCTTCGATATGGATACTTCGGCTTCTTGTTGACGGCAAGTTTTCTTTAATCATACGGCACATTAGCCCTACCATTAAGAAAACATGCAAGCATTCATATGGCACGGAAAAGCTACCATTCAAGACTACAGCCAGGTGCCATTTTTGTAAATTTCGATTGTTGTTTTCATATTACAGGCGTCAATTAATGGTAATAATAATTCTTAATTTAAAATTATCTCGTTAACAAAATTAGGAAATAAAAAAAAAATGCCCAATATAGATTGTTAACAATTTGATAAGTTTATCAGATCATTACATTTGCATGTTAACTACATATGTACCAAATTGTGTCTTATAACTAGCCTCCGTTGCTGAACTAGGTTGGAAACCTGTGCTTCAGCATATGGCGCAATACTATACTAACTATTGTATGTACACGTTTTGTCGCATTGAAGCCGCAACGAAAACGTGAGAAAGTCCGGCGTCGTCAACACACTCCCATAGACTGCCATACAACACTGACGAATCTCGCCGTGCCTAGACACGGCGCGTCGAGGGGAACTCACGGAGCACACGGCGGCGCTGCCGTGTCGTTGCGCCGCCGCGTGTGTCAACAAGCTCTCATAGTGATCCATACAACACTGCGTGCCGTGTGTAGACGCGGCAAATTAACCGTAGTTTTTTACGCCGAAAAAACGTGTGTGTACAAGCGGGGTTAGGCTTTTCAAACTTGAACTTGTGTATCTCTTCATACTGATAACTATGTACTATAATCTCGCATGACATTATTTTCAACTTGCAACTTAGGCATTTGGTAGGATCTACGCGTCGGTTTTTTTAATTCTAGTAACGTTGTTTTAAACTTTTTTTAGCATACTTTTTAGACGTAGTTGGGTTTTAATTTTACTTTTTTTTATTTATAGACTAGCTTCACTCCGAGTAGTTCTTATAGTTCAACGGTAATGGTGGTAACGTTTGGGCTACTGAAATCACACTCACAGGGTGAACAGGTTAAGAGAATTTATTAACATCAATTTTCGTGAAGGCCGCCATATGACGCTGACTTTTTGGAGTTTGGCTAGTAGGTAATTTGGTTACATTATTAGACAAAACAAGAATCAAACTAAATTCAAACAGTCATAAGTTGGATATAGTAGATACATAATTATAACATACCTAATTTGTATTGTAGTTGTATCTCAGACGTCCGATCAATCTTCAAAGCCACGGGGATTTTTAAGTTCATACGGATGAAATGCAGATAAAAGTGTTTGAGAAACACGTGTGTTCTAAATTTAAAATTACTTACACTTAACAAGTCAGTAGAATTGAAAAAACTAAAAGTTTTTAATTTATGTCTATGATCACCATCTTTTGCAGTAACGGTAATATAATATTTTCTCCTAATTTAAATTAGGCGTTGAAAATATAAACAATATGTATTGTTCGCATTAATTATCTGGTTTTCACGCCTTTCAGAATATTTTGTTTAAGTATAAACTGCTAAACGTGTACCCAAAAGCAAAAGAAAGTAATGATGTTTACATTATACTACAAAGATCAATTTAGAAAATTTAAATAATTATTGGTCTGTGGCATTAAAAAAACATTATTTCTAATTAAATTCGAATCAGATAATATCGGGAACGATGACGCTAATAATTGCTTTGTGGTTGTGGGCAATGATAAAATTGTAATATGCAAATTATATTCCAAATGGAACCCTTCATACAAACATCACACTTTCAGTTGCATAAAACATAATTCTTTCCGTCCAAGATATTATGGAAACACGAACACTCATGTAGAGTGTTTCACATTACTTCTCAAATTAGCAATTAATCGGTTTATAATGAACTCAAATAAATACTAATGAATAATGATATAAAACCAGACATAAGTATTTTGTGGCTTATAGAAAATGTTAATATGAATTATGGTTTGAAGATGTTGACTCTACAACCCACATACCACTGATATTAATAAAATTGAATCAATTATAAACTTCACGGTAAAAGTTTTATTTATCCTTTTTAGAAAAAAAAATCTAAATTAAAAACATTTGTGATGTTCTTAAATTCGAATATTAATTGTTTTTTGCATTAACAAAATAGGTTTACTATATATCAATGACAAAATAGTAATTTTATTATGTAGTAAAGAAAAAAATATTAGGTATGTAAAGTTGTTGCGAGAAAATTTTAAGTATCAAAAAAGTATAATAAAGTAATTACCTAGATATTAATTTATTATGAAGAAGAAAATGAGGAGATTTTAAACTAAAAAAAAGTTGACGATAGTCATCATGAGGATAATGACTAAGGTACCAAGTTGTTACTTAATTAACTCTAATTACTAATTAGCTTTGTGAACAAACATAGAATAACTCACTCAACTTTTATTCATTTACCCATCGTTTTAGCGTGTTGATTCGCGACTTCTAACATAATGTTTTGTTTTTCTAGCATTTTTTTCTATTCTGCAGATGGAACGGTTTATACTACAAGACAAAAACTGTAAGTAATGAGAATACTAAACTAGAAAACGAGTTTAGTAGACTGATATATTTATTGAATATTTAGTAATGAAAACGTTTAGTTATGGGTCACCTGTAAGTTTGATTGTTTGTTACTCTTTCACACCTTAACTACAAAACCTATATTAAAAATTCTAACAAATGTAAATATGAAAAACTATATTATCATCAAAAGACATTTAATACTTCTTACCGTGATTACTGAAACAATACAGTCCGGGCGGAGCGGCGTACAAAAGTTAGTATATTTACTTCAGAGGATTATATTGTAAGGTTGATATCCTATGAAAATTTACATTTATATCTACATCCTTTCTTTAGTGAAGCTTTAATATTAGCTTTGTACTGGACTCCAATTGAACATTGTTGCATATTCAATTTAAACTTTTTAAACTTAGAACGTCGTCGTTCAGACGACACTCAAGACAAGCATCCAAATGGGCCTGGGGACTTATTATTTATTCGTAGGGCCTGGGTGATCGTACCAGTTGTTGTTGTCGTTCGAAGTTTAAAAATAGGAAAAATAAAGCTGTACATATCGGACACAAAATAATTCATTTGCCTTAACCGAATGGCGTTCAAAAATGACTAATTTACAACATAGTACGAAGTTAATGTTTGGCATATTCACTGAATCTTCGCGTCATATGAATATTTTACGACTGACAAAGATACTTTTGCCAACAAAAGTGTTAGCAGAACAGAATTCAAAGTTTCACGACGCTTTTTATAAGTTTTATTTATGTACGTTTATCAGAATGACGTGATCACCGACCCCGTTCATATATCTTTAGTTATTTTTAGTGCTTTCTGATTCACATGCTGAGAAGACACAAATTTTGCGTAAGAAATACCTAATTACTGCGTTGATTGGCATGTCTGCTGTTTAGGATAAGGTTTCTGAACGAACCGTTTAGAATTGTATTACTGAAGCGCTCCGGTAAATATTTTAAATCACGATTTAAGGCTACATACTTTTAGAGGTCAGTGGGCAAGTTGGCTAAACGAAACCCTTATATTTTCTTATGTCCGTGTGCCCGTCTATAAAATTTATAATTTTGTAAGAACATACACGGTAATCACGCCAACGAAGAAAACAATGTTTCGGTCATGGTATCCATGTGTGAGAATTTAAGCCCTTTAGAGCTGATTTTTGTTAGAATTGAGCGCCCTCATCTTTCCCTTAGCCAGAGCGTATCTAGTATTTAGAAATATGAAAAAAATCATATAAAAATCAAAATCACAATCATGTTCCTGTTGTTAGAGTATTATACAGTGGTATCAATTATATTTAATATATAACAGATAATAATCCCCTATGACATTTATCTTTTTTCGTAACCTTATAGTTTTGGAAAGACTTTTTAAAGAGATTAATTTATTGCCAAGTAATATTAGCCAAAACAGTAGGAAATAAGCATGTATGTAAAAATCTTATTCCATCTTTTAAAAGTTAAGCTAAAGAATTTGTATTGTCTTTCAGGACAAAACAAAGACAGGTTAATAACCTGGTTAAGTTTTTAAAGACAAACTATAATAATACGCAAATACTATTCTATTACATACAAGTGATCATAGCCAAGTGGCCTTAGGTTATTGGAAACAATCACCGTGGTTAAGCAACGCCGCCGCGGTCAGTACTTAAATCGGTAACCGTTTGTGACTGGATTACGTCACGTTAAGAAGTCGGTCCTGGTTGTTATTATAAGATAACACACGTGAAGCTGAGTTGGTCTTCGGCCGCATAATAACATTCAACAGAAAGATTACATAATTACAACGTGTCTTGCCAGTACCTTAACCCTCTCCTGAGAGGCGACCCGAGCCCAGCAGTTGGGCGTTATGGGTTGTGATATTGATGACTATTACAGACAATAATATTGATTAAGATAAACTAATTAATTTATACTTAACGGTTTTGTGATCCCGACTGTAAAGCCAGAGATCTGCGAAACCACGACAAATTACATTGGTTAAATAGGTACTGAACTGTGAGCCCCGCCATCATTGTCCGCATTTTTTTTTTATTATTTCAAATTTTAAACACTGAATAATCCTGTGTCGTGGCAGACTTTACAAAATATATATAAAACAGACACAAGTAATACCCAGCGAAAGTGGCGACGTCACCGCTTAAATTACTTTAATTTGTTTATCAGAAGTCTGATAAACATGGTCAATAATCAGACGGCCTTGTGTGAGACATGTGCTGTTAAATCTTACACTTTTCGTCTCTTTCCATTGTTTTAATTCATTTTCAGACATTTGTCTATCAATTTACCGATTATATTGAAACTATGATCCCGGGTAATTTCAAAAGCGGGGTGTGAAAAAGCTTCTCACTAGACAACAAAGCTTGTCTGCATTTGCAATAGGTATGGTGTTCCCCTCCTTGGAGTCTAATCAATATCCATTAGGCAGAGTAGAGTTACTTCTTCTTCCTGAATAACTGGGCTATCTAATGTTGAAAGAATTTTTCACATCGGACCAGTACTGCCTGAGATTAGCGCGTTCAAACGAAGCGCGTTAAGAAGCTTTTCGTGAGCTCATGTGTTTCAGATTTTAATAAAATATTTATAAAATCACTAGAAGTCTTCAAACGTCTCCTGATGGACATGGACCTTATCGAGGAGGTTTTAGCCCACATAAGCGGTGACTAGACGGCTTAGTATAGTTTGTTTCAAGCTTTCCATTTCTTTACGGTGATGTTATCATATGCACCATTAGTCGCCTATTACGACGCCCACGGGATGAATTGTGACATTCCGTATTTGACACCACACAGACAAATTATTATTAAAAAGTTATTTGTACTATGCCCATTAGAACCTTAGTTCTAGTCACTCCGAAAACCCCATTCTAACTACTGATTACACTTAAGCTTGAAGTCAGTTTGTCAATGTTTTTAACGTTAGAAATGAACAGATGAGTCACGTTATGGTAGTTGACTAATAGCGTCAATAAATAGCTACAATTCAAAATACATAAGTTTATTGTAACCTTTTGAGAGTTCTCCACACTTCAGAATCAGAACATAGAACAACACGGACATAACGTTTTTTCTCAATATAAAACTGTCTTTTTTGCAGCCGGGAAATCTTCACACTTAAGCATTTTCGATTCACATACAAAACCAATCGCCTGTCACTAGGAATAAACAGTCATAACAAAATATTTCGCAGTCCACTACTAATCTTATTAATTAACTTTTTTATGTAATAAAACCCACGTATTCCCATCGCACTTGACATTGGCAGAATTGTCGACATCGGCACAGTTTGCCATTTATAAAGAAGAAGAAGAACAAAATATTTTCAATTTCACACATAGGTATGTAAACACATTCTTTGTCAAAACACTGTAATGCGTACGTCCATTTGGGCTTATACAGAGGGGAACGTGTGGGTCTATGCCTCAGAATTAAGATTGGGCTCCAGTACACTCAGTCGGTGAAGAGCAACAAAAGAACTGTTTAACACTGATTTTCTTGGAAGCCGATGCATCACTCAGGGTAAGTTAGTTCAAATGTATCCAACGATTTAAGGATTTCAGGCGCATGTATCAAAGGGCCTAAAGAGATATCTAGGTAACACCATTGCATTTGCTATTATTAATTTAAAAAAAAAGTGTGAACTGTTCAACTGAGTCTTATAATAGGTTGAATAACTTGGTATCTAATGCGGTACTCACATATTTCAGTTTAAGGTAAAAATAATAGGTACCTTTACATCTGATAACTTAGATTGTAGATACGCCGTTGAAAATACTTTTGATATAAATCAAAACTTCGCATTTACTCGTATAAAAAGATGAAATCTTAAATCTAAAGATAATCCATTAGATAGTTTATAATTTCAACTATTACCAGATACGCAACAATGTAATTTATTCCTTTACTACCTATGCATAATTTATGATAATTCACAAAATATAAAAAAAACGTGTAGTCTATAATGCATTTCCTCTGTAGCCGATTAGATTAAAATTCTCTGTCTATTCCTTTTGTCTTTTCGATAAATCATTAATTGCTAATGGCATAAGTCAGTATTATCACTCTAAGATTAAAATTGAGTTTCAACTTTAAATTATAGTAGGTTAAGTACTAATTGACTTAAGAAATCTTATTCCATTATTAAGTCATAATTATAATGAATGACCTTCTCATTCCACTACTGAGAGCCTAAGTAGTAATTAATTTCAAGCACGAATGGGTCTCCTCGACGGGTGCAGTACTACCCTCACATAGAAAACCAACCTAAAATTATGTACAGCATTCGTCGTCTTTCGTTATTGAGTGTGAGACCGGATGCCCAATCATTCTCCCAAAGGCCTGCAGAAATATCTCACTAAGGCCGCCATAGTGTGGGTTGTATGCACTCACAATGGGGATGGTGGCTCATACACCTAGTTTCTACTTATTCTTTCCATCAGGCAAAGTAGAGTCACTTCAGTAGGCTTAAATATAAAAAAACTCCCTTTAAATTTAAATATAAAAAAACGAGACGTAAGCATATTATATTGTGTTTCAACTAAAAACCCATCCGAGCGCCGACTTCTTTCTGCACTCTGGGAAGAATACAAACCATGTAATTTCAGGTACTCTACGCCTATACAGTACTTAATAGGCCTTATTAGCTCCCCCATTCCCCATTTTGGTACAATCAGTACAATAACGACGTTGTAGCCCGTACCCCAATATGAGAAACAGATCACAGCTTGTTTATACCATTATTCACACAGTAAGTATGTGATTTTGTTTCGGTAATAATTGTCTCATAAATAGAAATTAACTCATTATTATTATTATTTAGTATGACACACTAGCAGCTAAAGAGCTGATGCGTGTGTTTCAAATTAGCTTGGAGATATGTTTGTCGAGCCTGTTCTTAAAGCAGTTTAGTGTGGGAGCCATAACCACGCTCTCTGGAAGCCTGTTCCAGGCTGTCACAACTCGGTTAGGTAAGAAATGACTCTTAGGGTTTTTCTTAGATGAATTTCGCCATAGTCTCAGAGAATGTCCTCGCAAGTGCATGTTGTCGTCCAATATGTAAAGTTCCTGTAAACTGGGTACGTCATAGTGCTCTCTCTCCACAGGTATTTTATATATATAAAATTTTATATTCACTCTAAATGAATGTTTTCTTTCTATGAAACCAAACTAAAAATTAATGAATGTTAGTCAGGAAAATCATCATTAAACACATAGTAAATGGTATAATAGATTCTGCTCTTAGTGTTTCTCTAACTAGTTTTCCTAGACCACAAAAGTAACGATGATGTGGCTGCGAGAGCCAATGCCAACATGACGTTTACGGTTGACATTTGGCAGTAACAAGACAAGATTTGATAGTTTTGTTATTTGGCATGAGGAAATACGTCAGTGAGCTAGAACAATCGACATGGTTCTCTCTTGAAGGTGAGTAATGTTAGTTGTTCACTCAATGTTTTTTTTTGTAGAAAAGAGAGAAATGAAGTTGACGAGTTACTGGATAGATTTCAACCGTCGACTGAAGAAACTAGAAACTTGAATGCGTCTGTCTCTTTTTGAGTGAAAACAAGAAGTGTAAAATTTAATATATATCAATATACATACATTTAGTATACATAATAATGTATGTATAATTGAAAAAAAACTCTTTTATTAGAATTTTAAATGGGAAATGAGACTTTTGTTTATGTGGGAATGATTGGATTTATCAGGTATTCAACTTCTACTATAAGTATCATCCAAGAAGATTATTATTATTATATTAATAATAATTTCATTTAAGATAGAAGTGTGTACAAAAATTGACGCTTGTGGACTGTGGAGTACGAATTCCTACAACAACAGAAATAGTTTATTGTCTGTACGAGTATGTAACATATTTTGTATAGACGAAATCGAAAGAATTATCAAAAATAAAAAGTTGTAATAATTCTGAATATTCCTGAACATTTAAATATGTTTTAGGCACAAATAAGTACAGGACCTGAAAATATTAGCTTAAATAGTGAGGTAAACCCTTGAAAAACCTATCAGTCATTATGGACACATCGTCAACAGCTTCGTTAATTCGTCTAAATTAATGTATTCTTGTGCAAGAATTGTAGCGATTTTCATTAATCCATGAATTAATGTGCGCATTCTTGATTTTGGAAGTATTCCAATAGCAACAGTTGTACGAGCACATTTTCATAATTATGTCTTTTCTGTATCACTTACTAGGCGACCAGGGCCTATTTTTGTCACACAAAAAGTTTTCATAGCGGCTATCACACTATCAAGAGGCTCGCCAACGAGATAGTGGATTTAAAATCTAAAAAAATCTAATGTACGAGTATGTAAAAGTCAGTATTAAAATTTTAATTGTATATTTTTTCAAGATGCAGATACTTAGTACTTTTTAATCATTTATTTTCAGAGGAGATCTAGAGAAGACGATACGTTAGGGTTTGTTGGTAGGTGAGGTAAGACGCTTGTTTATGTTTTTGTTTGCATGTCCTCCGGTACATACGTCAAGTGTAATGACTCTCACCCAACAGAAATACCTCACTCACTTTTTATATAAAATCGATAAACAAATTGACTCAATAAAACATATCAAAATTAATTTTCCTAGCACACCTAACGCTAGCTCAGAACAATTCATTATCTTAGCCAAGGGACAATCTTGCATCGGTGCCGACTTCGACAATGATTTATGACACTTTTTGTGTCTAGCTCATCTAACTGCATACTTTGAGTGAGTGAAGGGTGCATAGTAGACATGGCAACCACTATAGATATATGATTTAAATAGTGAATATGTGATGAATTCGCCAATGACCGAGTTCATTTTTATCTCACACACGGCCACACGCACAAATTGCACTTTCAGTAAATTATAATCTTTAGGAATGTGATGTGGCAACAAATAGATTACATCGACAGTTGGCGACAAAAGAAAATAGTCGGAATGCCTATACCACGTAATGGAAGTCTATTTCAGCGGCATATGCCGCGGCACACAGTTTTAGACGAGCTAAGAGCGTAGGCGCCTTGCGACCTTGACGATATCAGCATCGGTGGAACGGTGGAAAACGAGACTCGGTACCATTTTAGGCCGCGCAGACGCCCGCAGCGGTCGGCGGCCGGGTCAAGTTTTATTGTCTCCGCAGTCGATTGCATAACACACGAATCGTGAACCGAACCGCTCGTTTCGAAAATATCATGCACAAGCTGAAGCCGAGGCGGTCTTCCCCTCGGCCCGTCCGAAGATCATTAACTCGACGATAACCCATTTGGATGGGCGCCGTCGCAGACGTTTCGACACGGCGATGACCGCCCCCGCCCTGGCCACCGGCCAGCTTTCGAAAGCTCGCAAAATTAAATGGAGACGCACGCCGGTCGGCGGGTGGCGAACAAGTGGCAGCACTTACACCAGTACACCGCGACGAAATCCTTGTCTTCCAGCACTCGATCTAACTGTTTGGCGGTGACCTCCTCGATCTGGGGCTCTTGTTTGGTCACGGCGGGGGATTTGCGCGCGGTCGCGGCGGCGGCGAGCAGAAATACTGCCGCCAGAGCCTTCAGCCACCGAGCCATGGCGAGGACGCACGCGGACTGACGCCGGCGCGCCGCCCGCCCTGCGCAAGCGCCGCCAGGCCCGCGCCGCTCCCGCCCGCCCCACCTGTGCGCGCATGCGCTCTGAGTACAGCCCTGAGCACCGCCGCCCAATGCCGATGCTTCAGCTTTGTTTACATCCCGACGCACTTCTTCCTGTGCATGCCCCGCCACGTAATATGATTCGACACCACTTCCAGATGGCAAATGCATACACGCATTTATGCTTGAACAATGATCATTGAAATCTTATGAATCGGTTTCATTATTTTCAGCTGAGAAACACGTGTTTAGTACTAGGGTAATGAAAAATATCTAAAACACCGCCAACTTTGTTTATACAATATAAACAAATAACTCAATAATTATGAAAGTAGGTGATAAAAATAACGTAACATGTTGACCATAATAAATGCTCACCACGAAGCAGAATCAGATGCAAAAGATATCAAAAGGGAGCACATTCAATGACCGTATCAACAAACCACTGTGCTGGCGTGCTGGCTGGTAGAAGGTTGCTAAGTAAGTCAACCGTTAGATGCCGAGTAAAACATGTTCATCAGTTTTTCAGCCATCACATTTGTATAGACTTATACTTTTTGAAGAAGTAAGTAGTAAACAACAATTTGTTGATTACAAAAAGCGTTAGCCCATGTGTGGTTTGATCCCATAACACTCAGCGCAGTAGAAAATGGCGCGTATCGACCTATAAACCATTGTCATCCGTACTAGTCGTAGAGTCCAAATTCAACTAGAAGTCTGTACACTTTCACCTTCCTACTAATGATCCCGGGTCCTTCAAGCGGAGCGGGGCGGGGCGGGCTGACTAGGCCGCCATAGTGTGGGTCACGTGTGTTGCATTGTCCACATTGACATTAAGGACGGTGGCCACCACTCTTGGATTCTGCTCATGCTTTCCATCAGGCTGAGTAGTCATTTTGGCAGCACTAAATAAAAAAAATGTCTGCCTGCCTGTCCGTCTGCAGTTTACATCAAGATTATTATACGCTTTGTATTCTCGGAACCCCTCCAATAAAACTTATCAGTTTTTTTTTTCCTAAGAACCATCCTCGTAACACAACTGATGTAAATACATAATTATACTTTTTTTTTGTAAATACATACATAATTATTATACATAGAAAACACCTAGGCTAGGTGTTTTTCTAATATAATAAAGTTAGGAAGAAGAATTACCTATATTTGAATTTATATCAGATACGCATTGTATCTATCGAAACCGCAATTTAATCTGGCTTCTGGGTAGTCTCTGGTCTCGTGTTCTAGAGACTACCCGGAAGCCAGATTAAGTTCTCTGGACCTATTTTCTACGAGATTTTCCCTGATGACATTAAGAGTTACTTAGGCTTAGGTTTTAGATTAGCTTCGCGCCGCAGCGTTGCTCGTGACTTACAACAATAACTGCAGTTAACGACATAGCTAGGTAAATATATATTGAAAACATAATAAAAAAGTGTTAAAACCAACAAAAACTAAAAATATTACATTTCTTCTTCTCTGTCGTGTTGCTCACGATGTCCAAGTTAGTGGTAGGGGCGGACACAACCTTTTGTATGAAATCCCGTCACCTATTTTAGATTTTCAGGTAAAACCTGTTGAACAAGTAGCCGATCTTATATTATATTGGGAATAATAAAGACTAAGAAGAAGGAGAAAGATGCTGATGAGAAATTGTTCTTATAAGGAAAATAGAATGTCTACATCAGAATCATTTTGACGATATTCTAAGTATTATTATATTAAAATTGCCGAATTAAGGATTCGCAGACATAGAGTCAACGACCTAACTGCAAATGTCCTTATTTCCATATAACCTTTATTGGCATAGTTACCCTAATAATAAAAACTGACAAAACATTTAAATAAATCTGCCTATATAGTAGTGTGAGTAAGTTTCCGGACGAATCATAATAATTCAAACTGACTGAAGCATTATAGTGACGCCGCAGTTAATTTTGTTTCGATATCGATAAAATAAAAATAAGCGCTCATAGCCGAGTGGCCTTAGGTGATTGGAAACAATCACCAAGGGTAAGCAACGACGGCGCGGTCAGACCTAGATGGGTGACCGTTTGTGGCATTATATGTAATGAGCGTTTCCGTGATTCGGAGGTCACGTTAAGCAGTCGGTCCCGGTTGTTATCATAAGATAGCAGTCGTGAAGCTTAGTTGGAGGCCTTCGGGCGGCTTAAAAACATCCAACAGCAAGATTACGTAGCCACAACGTGTCTTGCCAGTCCCCAACCCGCACTCGGCCAGCGTGGGGACGTAAGGCCTTAACCCTCTCTTGAGAGGAGACCTGAGCCCAGCAGTGGGACGTTATGGGTTGTTGATGAAAATAAAAATAAAATATATTTTTTACAATTAAACAAAGTATTAACTTATGTGCATAAATCAATTGGTGGCTCTAATGAGTCATATACCAAATTATAAATAGAAGAGTTCTAATAGGAATCAGGGGATACACATATATTATATTAAAACAAGATATTTCAAAATCAAATCTAGTTTGCCAAATCATAACTAGAAAAAGATATTAACCCATTAAATACTAATGGAAAGGTCCGATTATTAACAATAATCAGACCTTTCCATTAAAATTTAACTTACTAAACACATTAGATTCTGTAGAAACATAAATTATAAGAAAAGAGATACTTCTCAAGAACCAAACAACGGTTTATTGACATTTATTTAGTATAATTTGAGTCGGGCCCATCAACGAGATTAGATTTTAGGTAAATGGGTAAAAGGTAAAAATATTTTATTTACCATGTAAATACTAAAATAAAAACTATCGATACTAAATCAGATTCTAATAGACTCACTAGCATGAATGAGCTAGCCAATCAGCATTGACTACAAACGTCACCTATCACGTGGAGGGGACTTCCATTAGAAAGGTTTTCGAACGGAAAAAGGTAGCGCGAACAACTTTTTGTTCTGCAGTCTCGCGCTGAAACGAATTCTCGTGACGCGTTCAATTGTTAGCAAACTTAAAGATTGGCTTGTGTATGTGTAGTGAATTGTGAGAAATACAATGGATATTATATATTAATTGTCATTTTGTGTATAAAGTGTTCTAATTTCATCTTCGCAAAGTTTCGGTAAGTTTGTGTAGTTTTCAGTTTTTCATGCAAACTTTGTGCACGATCGCAGAAATGTTTGAATTCGCTGTAATCTTATCAATCTATTATAGAATTTTAATAGCTACTTTTTCCTGGTTCTGTCATGAAACTAAGTAGAATCTTATAAGAATGTGGGTGGGTAGATAGTATAGAAACACGAATGAAGATAAACAATTAAATAAGTACTTAACAAAATTTTTGCGTTTAGACTACATTATCGAATGTCATCTATCCAATGCGTCATTACATAGAACACCATGAAATAAATTGTTCTTTGTTTTTTCACGAAAGTTGACACAACTAAGTTGTATAAAAGTAATAAACATTTTATTAGTCATAGCATTTTATTTTTGTTTTTAGTCTAAACATATAATCTAAAAACTCTTAATCCTAAGAATCTTACCGTAAAAGTTGATTTTAATATTGTTATTAAAATCAACTTTTACAAAGTTGAAATATATGAAGAAGATTGTCTAAACATATAATTTAACAACTCTTAACCCTAAGAATCTTACCGTAAAAGTTGATTTCAATATTGTTATTAAAATCAACTTTTACAAAGTTGAAATATATGAAGAAGATTGTCTAAACATATAATCTAACAACTCTTAACCCTAAGAATCTTACCGTAAAAGTTGATTTTATTATTGTTATTAAAATCAACTTTTACAAAGTTGAAATATATGAAGAAGATTGTCTAAACATTTAATCTAACAACTCTTAACCCTAAGAATCTTACCCTAATAGTTGATTTTAATATTGTTATTAAAATCAACTTTTACAAAGTTGAAATATATGAAGAAGATTGTCTAAACATATAATCTAACAACTCTTAACCCTAAGAATCTTACCGTAAAAGTTGATTTTAATATTGTTATTAAAATCTACTTTTACAAAGTTGAAATATATGAAGAAGATTGTTCTTCTTCATATATTTCAAGTTTGTAAGATAATTGTAATGGGTTAATATCAGTAATTATAGATATTGAATAAATACATAAGAATTGATTATAAATACGAAAGTAACACTGACTACTGAACTAATTTAAATGAAATTTGGTAGACCAACTACTTTTACTAGGCTTCTACTTTTACTAGACTACACTATCTAGTGTCTATACTAAACTAATGCTAAAATAGCGTAGCGTATTAGATGCTAAAATAGTGTACGTCCTTTCTTAGGCTAGAGCCTAAGCCTAAGGCTAATAAATTTTGAGGAAAAGACGTAAACTTATAATCTGAATAAAGTTAACGAAAACATAACTCGTTTATTTCATAAGGCTTAATTTCAATACACTAAACTTTACCATGCTATATTTTTTTATATAAAAATAAAAAAACAATATAAAGCATGTCCTTGATTTTTGTAACTTCCTGTCATTGATAGTACATTTATCAGATAAAAAAACCCTCCATCTTGATATTTTATTCAAAACTTATTAAAAACTGCAACCAAACCTAATTACTATAATTAATAGCATTCACAGTTAATTGACAATATCACATCTATATTCATCATCATCATCAGCTTATCACAGTCCACTGCTGGACATTGGCCTATCCCATTGCACACCACTCTGATCTATTTTGGGCTTCTCGCATTCAGCTCCTGCCAGCCATCTTACGCAGGTCATCACTCCACCTTGCCTGTGGACGTCTACACTACACTATCACTTTGTTTGGTTGAAAGTGCTAATCTCAGGACCTTCTATTAACGGAAAGTGTTATTAAAACAAAAGAAAATTATTTATTTCTGAGAGATTCTATAGTAAGTATACCCTGTGTACTTAAATGGTTTAGTTTCGAAAAAATGAATAAATATATATGCAAGAATTGTTTACCTTTAGACCTTCAAAAAAAGTACAAGGCAGCATAATTTGTTTGTTGCATATGTCTATTGGTTGGCTCACTATAATAGATATCTGCTGAATTGCTACCATGTATGTTTTTGTTAACGAGTATCCAACAAATATTTTAATGTTACTGACCATGAAAGTTTAAAACAATATATGGCTCACTATAGCCTTTTTAAGGTAATTGTGATGTATTGTAATGTATTTACATGAATCAGATAGTGTTAAGAATAATAGACCAAACAATGCTGGACAACATCAAATTTAAGATAAATAGTGAAATGGAAACTCCCACAGGGTTGTGGCGAGGTAGTGTATTGTAATTTTACAAACTAAAACCACGCAGTGAGCCACTCAGCACCTGAGACACAATCGGTTTTAACTTGCAACAAACCTTCCTGTCTGGTCAGCATGCTAAGGAAAGACCTATGTCCAGCAGACTGTTTAACTTATTATAACTTATAATTACATACCTTTTATGTGAAACTTTGGTTTAACTTTGGTTTTGGTTTAGAGTCAGAACTTCTAATCACTAGACCAAAAAATGTATCAATGTTAATAATATCTAGATATGTGGATATACATATGTAAGTAATTCCCAAATTAAACTTATACAAAACCTTTTAAAATCTGTAATCCCACTATGAAAAAACTTTGGAAATACCTAAATATTATCAATCTATTATCACTTCGTTTATTTAAATCCATGCAGTAGTTCAGGCACTACAGTGGGTCCTGCAAACTTAAATAGTATAGCCAAAACAATATATGCTGATATAATTACATTTAATAAACATACTTTTGTTTTGTAGATGCATTCATATAATACATAGAAAACACCCAAACTCCGAAACAAATATTTGTGAGTCACACATCTGAGCAGCAGTCGCATACGCTCACACTGTGCCATCGTGGCAGTCATAATATGTATTAGTGTTATCAGTCAATATCCTTCTTCCTAGCCTTATTCCCAATATTATTTGGGGTCGGCTACTAGTTCAACCGGTTTTACCTGGTTTTCCATGGAGCGACTGGAGAACTGAAATTCGAAGGTTAGTAGTCAGTAAATTTGAGGGCACTGACTTCCATTACATGACTACCGGGATCGACGGCTTTACGTGCTCTCCGAGGCACGGGCGTGAGTCTCCGCCCAACTTCCAAACTCCGGCCTGCAATCAGTCAATATGTTGAGTATTATTTCTGTTGCTTGTATTTACGATAACAAATAATAAAATTACTTTAATTCCATAACTAGGTACTTGTGTCTAAGATTCTTAGAAGATGATCATATCATCATGCTTTGTTTAGTTTCCTCTAGGTATTATTAGCCGTACATTAGGTACCTATTAACGTTTAGGCTCTCAGCAATCTTTATACGTGAACATGTTTTGCCAAATTATATCAATGATTTTATCATTTTTCAGTTGTGGATATTAAGTCTTTGTTTGAAACAATCAACCTCATGGCTATTGTGTTTCGGCCGACAGTGAAACAATAAAAAATTGGTACATCTGTGCTTCGAGCAAGGCTTGTTTTGCAATGTATCAACCATTCGGTTATTCTGAATAAAATGTTATAAAATGTAGGTATTAGTTACTTTGTTTAGAAAGCATAGATGTGCATGTTTCTTTGGAGAAACAGTTTTATGTGCAAGCAAACATTCTGGTGAAATAATGAGGAACCAATTACGAAAATTGATTTCTGGCACACCGCATACCCCTTCTTTGACTTTTACATGTAAGAATAAGGTCCACGAACCATACTGAATAGATACCTCGATAATAACTTTATACATTTGCTACATCATTCCCGTCTTCCTTCTCTTCATTACTCAAAGGATTATTTGGGATTGGCTACTAGTCAACAGGGTTACCATAATATTTCTTAGGCTTCCTCGAAGCGAATGGTTCGAATCTCAGCAACCTTGAGGGTGAGCTGAATGCGAAGGTTGAACGAACGTTGAAGGTACTTGGCCTGATAGAAAGCATGAGCACAATCCAAGAGGTCCTGCTACTGCTAATGCAGATAATGCAGTATGGATGGACACACACACTATGGCGGCCTATTTAGATGATTCTGCAACATTGAGCCTCCGGTCTGGCACTCACCAAGGAATCACGACTGATTTCAGTCTTCTGTTTGAGGGTCATACCAGCCCGGACGGTACTGAAATCAGCGCGGCTCTACTACTTTAGATAAAAAGAAAACAAAACAATAAGCTAAAGTCATCTAAACTGGGAGGGACACACACAGGACAGTCACAAGGAGAAACTGAAACAAATTAAATGAATTGGTTAGAGGTGACGTGTATTTTCATTAAAAGTAGAGAAAAAGGTTGAACTATTCATGAATTTTGCCTATCAAGTATGTCCTTTGTAATCTACGTACAATCACTCGATTTAACCGTGATAAACATAAGCTACTTGTAATATTCTAGAGTATTCGATCACTGAATTTTATAGTTTCAGATACTTGATTAATGATTGAGTACACGAATATCTGATGCTGTTTAAATATATCGTATCGAGGGTTATAACATTAATGTCTTTCCTTGACGTACCAAAAACTAAAGCCCTAAACGCCATTAGATATTGTGAACAATATTATAGAGAAGGTTAATAAATATCGTCACCGTTATAAAATATATATAGAGCTCGATAATATAACCGTATGATAAAGTATATGACATATACTTTCGTAGAACGCACGATAATGGCTATCACATATATCAACTTGATATTGTAACTATGCTTATCATAAGAAGTTCAGTGGCTACGTGTCCGTACAATCGTGAACATCCAACATGGGAGAATATCGCGCGGGTAAAGCTGGCATCAACGCTGAGGCTCAGGCCAGGATCAACAGCAAGTACAACGACGACATCGCTCATGAGACCCTAGAATGGATCAAAACAATTACCGGCTCACCCGCCAACACTGCTGGTGACGCCGAAAATTTCTATCAAGTCTTGAAGGATGGTACTCTTCTTTGCAAACTAGTCAATACCTTCCAAGAAGGTTCAGTGAAGAAGATCAATCAGTCGTCAATGGCATTCAAGTGTATGGAGAATATCAACGCGTTCCTTGAAACAGTGAAGAAACTTGGTGTTCCGCCTCAGGAAACTTTCCAAACAATCGACCTTTGGGAAAGACAGAACTTGTACTCCGTTGTCGTTTGCTTGCAGTCGTTGGGTCGTAAAGCTGGTAACTTTGGTAAACCGTCCATTGGACCAAAGGAGGCTGAAAAGAACGTACGTGAGTTTACCGAGGAGCAGTTGAAAGCTGGTCAAAACGTCGTCTCCTTACAGTATGGCACCAATAAGGGACAACAAACAGGTCTTTCGTTTGGTAACATTCGTAAAATGTGAAATTTATTTATATTCTATGTTTAAATTTTATTAAAGTGTAATAAATTTATTTTTTATTTTTTTAAATACTGAGGTTTTTTTTATTTGGTGCAAGGTGTGGTTTAGGCAGACAGTTATGTAAATCAGAGATAAGATATCACTACAAATTACTGCAATATTTCTCCTTATCAAATGACAACTGTGACAATAAAAGTGTTAAATTTAATATTGAAAATGTTCACAAATCCTTCTATGTCGTTATGCTCGATCCTAGCCTTTTACAAGGTCTTTGTACCTATATTCATCTTTATAGATCTTGTTTCAAAGTTATACTTCAAACACGATATTGGTCCTAACTCCTATATTTAGAAGACAAAAATTAATCTTAAGAAATTGTTATCTTTAGTTGGGAGAGAAAATTGTAGTTTTCAGATGGTACAAAGGAGAAGTTGACGAAGGAATACACCAAATCTCTATTAAGAAACTGTAGCTTGCAGATGCCAGGGTACAAAACACAGAGAGATTACCTGAGAACAGAAATAATATGATCAAATCATTGATAAGTTGTTACTAAGCCACACCTATTTAAACTGGCGACAAAATGATTCAAGTTGCTTCAACTGAACGGTACTGAATAAGAAAGTGATGTCATTATTTGAGATTACGTCGTTTACAATTCCTTTTACAATCTAAGTAAATTATATATTTCTTTAAAGTACAGGAAAAGTAAGTTTCACCTGAATAAAACTTAGCAAATAGACCGTTTCTGTATCCTTTAAAAGGTGGAAGTAAAATTACATAAAAACGGATTGTCTATTTACAGGCGATATATTATATTCACGGTATATAATCGGTCACATTTTGCCAAATTAAACCCAAACTCAGAACTATGTACTAAATTATGCTTATCACAATATTTGTTCTGGGTGAAAATTATACTCACAATCTCCTGTATTAGTTAGGCCTCCTAAACACCATACTGGGTTGTTGAGCTTGCGGCCTTCAGTAGAATGTGCCGGTGGCCTAATTACCGAGTAAAGTACAATGGCGGACTTATGCCACAGGCATTCTCTACCAGTCTACCGTCGAGTGGCCCTAACCCGATGGCCATGCTATCAGCATGATGTGAATGAGGTCTAAGGATCTTCAAAAGCTGGAAAAAGTAATTCCCGAATCAATAATCAATTTACACCAATATTTTATCTTTTATAATTCTAATTATTTTTTTATAATGAACTCAATGATTAAGACAATTCCCACTTATCAATAAATGCGTTATTTTTATCCGTCTTTAGGAAAACTTCAGACCATGATTCATGTTAAACTTAATCATAAGCGTTATCAAGTATTAACTAATCAATTGTTCTTAAGGCCAAGCAGGTACATACTGAAACCAGCTTAACCACGTAACCTCGTCTGTGTTTCCTTGTCCGTAGCCTGCCTCCCTAGCCAAGTTGCAAACGTTTTTCATTTTCTATTCTATTCTCTTGTTTGATTGTAAAACTTTGTTTGTTCACGTGACTGGGTGACATTAGCCAATAAAACGAATAGAAATACGAAAAAGTTAGCAACTTGGCTAGGGAGGCTCATCTTATTACAGAGTGAATTAATATTTTTTTACAATAAAAAGGTTATAGAGCCAACCGTAATAGTTAGACAATATTATTATGCGGTCGTGAATCTTGTTTTTGGAATTTTAAAAAGGTACCAATTCTTTTTTAGATTGTCTTTGTGAAACTAATTGTACGCAAGTAATAGAAACTCCTAAAAGCTAGACGCTCCTTTCGCCCTCAGCGTGATGATATATAATAATATAGAATCATAATAATATAATTCCTTAATAACTGGTCTGTTTAACACTGCAATAATGTTTCAAATCGGTCCAGTCGTTTCGGAGGAGTTTGGTTACAAACACCGCGATATGATAATTTTACATAATACATTAGATATACCTAGATGCGATCAAAACAATTTAGTAAATGGAATTAGCATGTAGTGTCTGACGGAATGTTTTGATGTATTTCAATCCTCGATCTCATCTACTACTTAGTAATATGATTGATGCATGTAGGCGGTGATGAAATGATTGATTCATCACAATTGATTAACTACATGTTATGGCAAACTTTATCGTACAAGTGTAGCAAAACTAGAATTCGTACATCGTAAAACACAGCTGACATAACAGCTACAGCGATAAAGACCTAATAACCAAAATTTGCAATTCTTTTTTTTTACTTTTATTTTTTTGCAATGTTTAATTTATTAAATTTGTCAAGGTTACTAAAACGCTGATTTCAGCACGACTGGGGCGTTACTACCCTCGCTCAGAAGACCGACTTAAAATTACTTTAGTATTGCCGTGTTTGGCGAGACAGATGGGCGGAATGCGGGAGTTGTCTTTTTTAATAAGAATAATAAGAATGACTGAACTACTGCGCCAAGTGTTGTTCAAATCTCACATTGGACAACACTTTGTGTTATCCACAAATTGTTGTTCTGAGTCTGGGTGTCCGTGTATGTTTGTACAGTACCCCACGACACAGGATGTAAATTCCTAATGCGAGAGTTATCTTTTTAAGAAAAGAGAAAATTATGCAGAAGCATCAAAATAAGTTTGGAAGTTTGGCGGTGATTCACGCCCGTGCCTCGGAGAGCACGTAAAGCCGTCGGTCCCGGTTGTCATGAACATCTATGGCAATCGTTATTGGGAAGTCATTGTCCTCAAATATACTGACAACTAGTTCAATCTTAGAATTTCAGTTCTCCCTTAGGGTTGCGAAGGTCTGATGCCAGTCAAATTCAGGTATAACCGGTTGAACTAGCAGCCGACCCCAAATAAACTTGGGAATAAAGGCTAGGAGGATGAGTGCGGGCCATCATACATACATTGTTGCATTGCCTGAACTCGTAATAATTACGGTGCCCACTATTCTTGCTTTCTATTTATGCTTTCCATCAGAAAGAGCAGTGTCACTTTGGTAGGTTGATTATAAAAAAACGTGTTACCAATTCTTATGAAGTAATTGGATAGTTCACGCTAACATAACCTTATGTAATCAATTAGTATTGCAAAAACATAATTTTCTAACATTGTGCACTTACCTTTCGTTTTAGCGTTTGTCTTTGTAATAACGAAGATTGTGCAAATTAATTTGACGCTATTAAATTGTCCCACTTTGTGTTAATTAATATTAACTAAGTATATACAACATTTTGCAAGTTAATTTTTTGTGCAACGCTATTTGCTTTCTTAAGTCATACGGTCTTGTTTCCAACTTTTGAGAGTTTTGTATCTTCAAGAATTTGTAGAAAGCTGCGTGTCCTATACTACGTATAATGCAGATTAAAATGTATTAGGAACTCTGAATATTCCACTCTCAAGGCCAAAACCTTTCAAAGGAGAGGCCCTATGTCGATGTGCCATGGCCGATGTGCTAATAAAGACTTGATTGATGATAAAAAGTATTATAAAATACAAATATTGGTCATTGACAAATATTCATAACAAGCAGACAACTCCATATTTTCGAAATTTTCGCTGAATAAAAATAAGTAGTTTCACCTTTTGACAAAATGTCGAGGGGAAGACTTCCCCTATTGGAACGGATGACGTCATTTATTGATCAAACATCTGCAACTACCGTTACTTAGTGGAACGGTACCATTATCTATACTACAAACAATATTTAGGCCAAACCACTTTTAAGAGTTATTAACGTAACCAAACGCCATTCTATGTTCTGAGTGTGAAGAACAAATAATGCACTTTGTATGTAGGTAATGCCGCTAATGATCATACACGCCAATTTCGTCATTACTGCAAAGTAACTTACGATTTAAATTTAATACATTTCTGTAACACCACAATCCCTATTGTTCTGTGAAGTTTTGGCAGACGATCTATCAATCATAAACTACTAAGCAATTGATGATTTCAAATTTCTGTATTATTATATTGTGCTAGTTTTCTTGGCAAGAATCGGCAATTGCTTTAAACCTATCGTCACATTCTATTGAATGTCAATAATGGTTCAATAGTTTTTTATCATTATAGCAACGATTTATTATTGATATAATAGTTGATTTAACGACACGATCACGATTCACCTACTAACTTTTGGACTTACATTTGCTAAAAATCGTTTTGATAGCAACTATTCCACAATAATAATGAAAAGTGGTCATCTAATTTGGCAATAATGAAAACGAAAATTTCTTTCATTGCAAATCTCAATCGTTGATCTCAATCAAAATGTTTTCTGTTTTGTTTTCCTTCTTTGTTTTAGAGGAATTACCTCAGAACTTGTCACTTATGAACCAATTTAGAAGATTCCTTTTTATTCTGTATAGTCCTTAAAATAAACTAAAGACACGATATAGTACCTTAGTTATCTAGATATATACCAAAACAAGAAACGCAAATTCTAAATTTTTTAAACACAGTACCTTTCGACTTGACGACTAGTAACATATGCTTGTTTTGATCATAGAAACAAAAAGCATGCTTTGCACTCGAATGCACGGAAGTAACCGCGGCGAAGCTCCGTTCAATAACAACTTTACAGTCATGTCCACTGTGCCAGACACAAGCGCACACTAATGCAGCCTGTACCACATCAATTTATGAAAAAAAGCACTTCTTTCTTTTATGAAAGTCTTTGATATACACATTTGTCGTCAAGTATTAGAAATCATCGAACTTTCACTTATCTTAAGATACAAAAGTGTGCATTTATAATGTTTTCATAGCTTTCTTTCTATATACATATATTATGTTGTGATCATAGTTTACATTGAATGGAACAAAGCATAACATTTAAGCTTTCGTTTGACTTGAGATGGTAGGTCTAAACATTAAGCTTAAATTTCATTCCGTTATAAAATATCAGTTGTCTTTCCTCAAAGCTCTGGTGATTCTTGAGTTGTAGATTTTCTGACGCAAAAATGGGACTGCAACAAGTGAACCGTATTTCCCCTATACCATAAATAAAGATAAATACACTGTTCATCATCATCATCAACAGCCTTTAATAGTCCACCGCTGGACATAAGCCTCTCCTTTGAAAGGAGGTTTTAGCCTACTATACCACGCTGGCCAGACGGGTTGGTAAAGGGTTTGTTTCAAGTTTTCCTTCTCTTGGCAGTGATGTAAGCTACTTATTCTGTTCCTTTAGTCGCCTCCTATGACACCCATGGAATGAATAGGGGTGGTGTCACTTTAATACTGTTGCTGCGTGCTTATAACATATATTAACAAGTTATTCATTCAGTAAATGGCTCAAGAACTTTATGTAATGTAACAATGTTTGCCTGTGTTCTGCCAAATTCAGGTTGGGACCCAAACTGTTACAGTAGTTATACTTTTCGATATTTCAAATTTTTAGGTTTGCTAAATATTTATATTACATCTATGATGGATGACCTTACCTTTGTTATTAAACTACAATCTGCATAAATAAGTGTGCACAAGTACATAACTAGAGGTGCACAGCCGAAACCACAAACTTAGTCAACGAACCATCAAAATTACGAAGATTTTAACGACTCTTGTTACGCATGCTCGCTACAATAAAGACCGAATTTATTTAAAACATTTGCTGGAATTGTTACAATCATGTGGTGGATGACGTCACACTCATTAGCACAATGATTGTCGCCCGTCACGCTTGTATCGCACCCCAACGGAAGGCACGTCATGGACTGCTGCTTACCGGATGTACGGATATCCGAGAACTAGCAGTAGACAGAACATACACGTGACTATTGTTTTGAACCCACAATAGTTTAATGACATTTTTTTTTGAAGGAGAAAGTTGTTTGAATATATAAGCGATTATCGCGAGACAAAGCCACGAGAAAGTAATGTCATACTGCTAAGACGTGTATGCTATTTAAAGAAGAGCTTTGTCCCAAGCACAAACGATTATACAAAGATTAGATAAATACTGCCATGTCTATTCATTTTTGAGTACTGTATAGAAACATTCAGCTACTCACAGCAACTAGATTATCTCAATTTTCAAATTGTTACCATTTACTGGCATTACTTTGTTTTTAAAGGATATGAGTTTGGAAAGTATTCGTTTATAAAAAAATGCATACTCATTTCCATTATAAAATGTACTTGAACGTATGTGGTGATATCGATTGATAGTGAAAGCCATTTCATACATCTCATCCCATACGATATAATTGCCACTTCTACCAATGATTTAGCAACTTATCGTACAAAACATCTACTGTAATGACCTTACGACACTCGGTGTTAGAAAGTCACCATTTCTACGCAAGATTGAATAGGAATTAACATTTTGTATATTTGATTGGTTATTACAACATCTCCAAACCGTTGCCACTATTCAGTATCTCAGTAATACGATATCGATCGTTCTTGCAAGGCTTCTGAGCGTTACGCTACAACGGCTCAGCTCGCCTTCTTGCCCGAAGGCTCACTTACCGTTACCGTATCGGTCGTACAGATTATCTGGCACTAACGGGATGATATCCGTTTTACGATCACCGGCAACCTCCGTTGCAACTAATTGAGTACAGCATTAATATCGAGATCGCTTTCCAGAACGTTCTTTATTCTAAACCTGATATTTTAGTAGGAAGTTGTTTTCAAAAGTAGACTAAAGCGTTAGAAATAATTTAAATTGATTTCGTATATTTAGTTTTTTTCCGACGATATTTCGTAAATCATAGCGTCAAAGAATTTATTGGTCAGCAACGTTACAGTTTCCTTTTTATAAAATTGCCGTTGCGTGAAGAACAGCTGAGATTTGACGTGATTCGTGTAATTAATTTATGTTACGTCACTTCACTTACAGTGTTGTACTACTTCCACCATTACATGCCATGTGGTTTTGGATAACAATAATAAACTATTACGTGAAGGTAAAGTATTGTATCATAGCTGCCCATAGCGGTATCTAGATACTTATGACCTACAAATATGTTTTGATAGTAAACTACTTAGAGTATTTAGGACCGACCCTAATGTAGGAATGTCCTTGCAAAACAATTTAAAACTGTATATATTTTATAGATGCGTTGAGGCTTCTACGAATCATTGTAGTACAAATTTTTTTCTTGAGTAGCACTTTAAGTACCTAGGTCAATATTTAGGATACTCAAAAGCAACTTGCTTCTAAAAATTGACTTATGTTACCTTTGATCTGTGTTCTCTGAAGTTTGTAGACAGTTTTGGTATTAAAATTATTTTTTAAAGTGCACAATCGTAAGAGTTTTATGTATGGTAATGAAGTGAAATTATCACACGCATTATATAAAAAATAAAAGCCTATTACGCAGATTGTGAAATATTTACTCTTTTAAGTATTTTTTCACTTAGGTAGTTATTAAATATCATTTAGACCACCGACGTTTAATATTCGTTGAACGAAAAAAGGTAGGTTGTTTCAGACAGCGAGCGAAATGTGACCATTTCAGGTCTGGTGGTTCTTGCTTTCCTATGTCTGCTGGTGGTTGATTCTAAATTTAAACAAACTTTTTGTACGGGCCAGTTGTAAACTACAATAAGTTATGAATAATAACAATTTCGAAAATGCTAAAAAGGTTCTAACAAATATAATATGGGTACATCGCCATACCTACTGAACAAAAAGATGAATTTTTGTAAAAGTTATGTAAGAATTTTGAATGTAAAGGACTTCTATAAAAAATAACCAATTACATTACTGCTGACAACGAATTTTAACAAAACGCAACAATGAACGTACCTACATTAGATAGTTTAGATACAGATCTCTAAGTAACATAAGACATTGTGAATAGAAGAGTACCCAACTAGCTTTTATGTAAAACTAGCTTTTACACTCAGCACCGCCCGCGTGTATGTCAGGCATCTAATCATTTTTCGGATTAATATATTTAAATTTAAGTAAGTATATAACCTATGACACTCACAAATAATGTAACTTTCTATTGATAAAAGAATTATCAAAATCGATTCAGTAGATCCAGACCTAGACAGGACCAAAGCCCCTACAATGTCATAAACTCACAAACTTTACTTCTTTATAATATTAGCATACAAAATAATTTTGTAACTAGATTGTCAAAATAGAGTAAGCCTTCATATTTTTTTCCTAAAAACCTGCTTGAACATTTAGTTAACACCATGATTAAAAGAGGAAACTGAACTTTACGAGTTAGTACTTTACGAATTGTAAAGGATAAAGATACATTTTAGCTTCCAGAACCTTCTATATTAATTTCACACTCAACTGCGCCAACAGTCATATTTTCCGTCGCAGCTACACCAAGGGGAGTCAGCCATCAATTGATATGACCATGTACGCGCCCCGGTTGATTTATTCGTTAACCTGTATTGATACTTACAGCTTGACCCCAATCGTGGGATTGTCAATTGATATGTTGATTGATAGTTTTAATAAGAGACAAGTAATTATTAGTATTGTCAATGAAAATACCTAACTCATATGTTAAGCCTCTGTTGTAAAGCTGCCTTAATGGTCCGTTGTTGAATAGGTAGTAGATATGATTTCAACACGAATGGGTCGGGTCGACTCGGCAATACTACCCTCATACAGAAGACCATACTAATAATGACAGCACTCTTGCTGTCATATTTCGTTGGTGAGTGTGAGACCGGAGGCCCAATCATTCTGCATCATTCTCCCAGCTTCCAGAGGCCGGAAAAATGATGCAGAAATATCCGACCAATCCGCCGTGGTATGGGTCACCATTCTGCATTGCGTAGCTTCACAATGCGGATGGTGACCTGTACTCCTGGATTCTGCTCATGCTTTCCATCAGGCAGAGTAGTCACTTTGGTAGGCTTAAATATAAAAAAAAATCTTATGCCCGTTGTCACCAATTAGGAGCTTCCTAACTTAGTTAGTCTCAGACACACCTAAACTTTTAGGTTGATGAAAATGAAACTTTCAACTAAGTAGCCCCTCAAATTTAGGGAAAAACTGCCATCCTTTCTAATATAGGAATACCACGCAGGCCAAACGGGTTAGTATTTGGTACAAGAAAGCCTTCTCGGGCCTTCTCAGTCGGGCGTAGTTTTCTTCCTTTAGCTGTGACTGCCTCGTTGGTCTAGTGGTTAGCGTATGCGGCTTCTGATCAAGAGGTCTCGGGTTCGATTCCCGGGTCGGACCAAATATTATTTGTGTGATTCACAAATATTTGTTTCGGAGTCTGGGTGTTTTCTATGTATAATATGTATGTATTTACAAAAAAAAAAGTATGTTTATGTATTTATATCAGTTGTCTAGTACCCATAACACAAGCTCTGCTTAGCTTGGGACTAGATGATGTTGTGTGTCAGATGTCCAAAATATTTATTTATTTTATTTTATTTTATCTGCGACACACACGATGAATAGGGATTGTAACACACTGTATTCTTAATATGTATGTACTACCCCTGAAACCTAACTGTATCAATACACTTTTTAGGGTTCCGTAGCCAAATGGCAAAAAACGGAACCCTTATAGATTCGTCATGTCTGTCTGTCTGTCTGTCCGTCCGTCCGTATGTCACAGCCACTTTTTTTGGAAACCATAAGAGCTATACTTTTGAAACTTGGTAAGTAGATGTAATCTGTGAACCGCATTAAGATTTTCACATAAAAATGGAAAAAAACAATACATTTTGGGGGTCCCCATACTTGGAACTGAAACTCAAAAAAGTTTTTTTCATCAAAACCATACGTGTGGGATATCTATGGATAGGTATTCAAATATGATGTTGAGGTTTCCTATTTCTATTTTTTCTAAACTGAATAGTTTGCGCGAGACATACTTCCAAAGTGGAAAAGTGTGTGTGTGTCCCCCCCCTGTAACTTCTAAAATATGAGAGTGATTAAACTAAAAAAATATATGTTGTACATTGCTATGCAAACTACCAACGAAAATTAGTTTGAACGAGATCTAGTAAGTAGTTTTTTTTAATACGTCATAAATCGTAAACTGCAATTTACCTTTCATTCAATCAATACTCTATTATAAAAACATCGATCCAAGTTACAACGAACTACAAGAACTTATAAATGATGTTACTTGCTGATACGGAACCCTTCATGGGCGAGTCCGACTCGCATTTGGCCGCTTTTTTATAGGTATATATTTAAGTCCACCAAAGTGACTCTGCCTGATGAAAAGCAAGAGTAGAATCCTGAAGTAGGGGGGGGGGCACCATGTGAGTGCACACAATGCAGCAAGGTGACCGCACCATGGCATGGCGTGAAATGTTTTTACATCATACCTTAGTGAGATGTTTCTGCATCATATAATACCTAGGGATACCTTGACATATTTCTTGTTTTAATTTTCATACAAGTTTTCCTAGTATTGACTGTTTACAATCCAAAATATACAGATAAGATAGCGAGGCAACGTAATGAAAATCCTTGTTATCAGACATTTCGTAAACGACATTGGGATCAAAGGGCTTGAAATGTCGAATGAAAGAGAACAAATAAATAATTAAACGTACGTAATATTCAAAGGCAAATTAGTTTTATTAGTATTCATTAGCAAGACATTATTATACCTAAACTTCTTTACTAGGAACTCCCTAAAGGAAATTTAGGCACTTGGGTATCCAAAGGTTGATGAATGCGAAAATATCACTAAAGGTTACCTAACTATCTCCAAGTGGGCTACTTAAAGGTAGGCGACATTGGTGATAATGGTTATTAATCCACTAATTCTAATTACTATCTTTTAGAAATGTCTGATAACAAGGATTTTCCTTGTTATCAGACATTTCGTAAACGACATTGGGATCAAAGGGCTTGAAATGTCGAATGAAAGAGAACAAATAAATAATTAAACGTACGTAATATTCAAAGGCAAATTAGTTTTATTAGTATTCATTAGCAAGACATTATTATACCTAAACTTCTTTACTAGGAACTCCCTAAAGGAAATTTAGGCACTTGGGTATCCAAAGGTTGATGAATGCGAAAATATCACTAAAGGTTACCTAACTATCTCCAAGTGGGCTACTTAAATGTAGGCGACATTGGTGATAATGGTTATTAATCCACTAATTCTAATTACTATCTTTTTACTGCAGTTCTCTCGCATGAAATCGGTATCACCTTGTCGGATAGAAATCTGCGTGATATTCCTAGTAAACCATAACCTCCTTCCTAGGAGAGGCAAACGTCTAGCAGTATTATAGGACCGCATCAGTTAAAAATAACATCACAATTTGAATAAACCTTGGAAATTTGATTTATTTTCCCCCATACCTATACGAGTATAAACAAACTGCTTATCAAAAAATATTCTAACGCCCGTTTGTCACGTGTTTGTACGTTATAGCTACAATAGCAATTGGTAAAACATATGTCATGCATAATAATCAATTAGTTCCCACCATAACTCTGACATTCATGCAAACAACTATTTTTATCACCTTAGTTGTCAATATTTAAAAATTCTTTCATTTCTGGCAACGCTTACATATCTCAAAATATTTTGTATTAATTTTCTAACTCAAACATTTTATCATTATACTTAAAAATCATGCATTCATAACCTTATACATGGATGATATTGGAAACCATCAATAGAAAAAATATCTCAAGAGAAAGCATAAAGGAATAACATATTTTTTACAAGTTTTCGTATAGTATTATCATTATGTGAATAATAAACTTTTAAACTGTTTTAATATGCGGTTGTGCTAAATTTAATATGAATAGAAAGTTAATCAACAGTCGATAACTGATCTCAAAAAGATTCGTTAATTTTATAGGTTGTAAAGTGCGAAATATGCCATAGACACAGTCGAGTCTGTTTGAATTCTCACCTTTAAAATTATTAAACTCGTCTGCATTGTAATGCTATCCTTCGTTCCTAACCACCTTTTAGTGGTCAGAAATTATTGCAAAATTGAACAACCTTTTTGTAGAGGTGTTAGTTGTCGTTTCGCCAAGCAGTCTATCTTTGATTAAGAATTTCACCGTGCTATTCTGTGAACATCTATCGTAAGTTCTTATTTCACGTTCCGTCTATAATGGACCCAAGAGTAGTTTAATCATGTAGTGTAAACCTACAAACTGTAATACAAACGGAATATGTATGTTTCTATGTTAGGTTTTTACCGTTATCAATAAAATATTAGTTTTAGTGAAAGTCTAATACTGTTGTAACGTTTCACTATTAGGAAAACAGATAAACCGATAAAAATAATGATAACGAGAGATCGGTGGCGTTTGTTTTATTTTATTTATCTGTATAACCTCCTTGCTATAAGAGGCCTAAAGGGAACTGTTAAATATTGTTGATGATGAAAATTTGAATTGTCATTTTAAAAACTTTGGCTCTGTAATAGATAGAAATGTGCGAGTATGCGGCATTTTCATATTCATATAGTTACCTGAATATGACAATGCTTTTCGTACACTATATTTATTCAAACAGGGACACGAAGGGTTTTCTACTAGCTCTAAGGTAGTACACCCTGTTATACATAATTAACAGGGTGTATATAACAGCTGATATGTTTGCCTGCACAGTTACACAAGTAAACTAAGTAAAGTGAGCTTAAGCTGAGTATAGAACATACGCGTAGCGGATAACCTGTACAAACAGTTGAAGCCATGGCCTCCCTTCTCGCAATCATCGCGTAACTGACGCCTTTACAGGGTCGACCCATACACAAACTTAGTTTTGCCTGTACGGTAAACTGCACACCTATATCAACGGGCTAAATATTTTAAAATTAATTTTCTTTTGTTTGCCTGAATGGAAACCTGCGCAGCATACAGTCAGTTCTACCTGTAAAAATCAACTGTACAGGCAAACCTACCAGATATACCAGGTCCTACTGTATATATACATTTGTCTATAGATGTCTTGTTAATGTAAGAAAATGTACAATATTGAGGTCTTTCTCTACAATGTTAATGTATAGATCAACGTTCTAACATGTTTCAACATTGCCGATAAAATGAACCGGTGTACCTAATTACAGTTGATGTTATTTTAATCGTTACTAATTTCACCTTCACTATTATATAGTAATAGAAGCACCGATTAAAAACGCGTACCACTTACTGAATTTTACGAAATCTGTCTGTCTGGATATGGATAAATTTCGATATAAAGATATATTGAACCCTGGAGCTATATAAGCTACTTCTTACATACAGAATATATACCCGAGCGGAACCGTGGACGGTAGCTACTAGTTTTATATTTTTCGTCTAAAAGTTTGATTTACAGACAACAGAGTTTATTTTTACCGCAAGTCCTTTATTTATGGTATAAGTGTCCTTGAATTTGTAAAATAAGCGATTCAAGACAAGAAATAAGATCAAAACGACCTTCAATATAGTGAAATGCGATGAAAGTGTTAATATTCTCACATCCGCTTTAATAAATGAATAAAACATTTTATAAAATCGCGACGTTAGTATGATAAGTAAAACTGCATAATTAAACACACATTCGTTAGCTAAAATAGAAAATTGAATTTAGTTATCGAAACATTTGCGTGTCCTAATGTTTCGAAGTAAGAGTAGTTTGCAAAAATTGTGACCGGAAATACTAAATTCGTTCCGTACCCGTCGGACTGGTTTGTGTATGTATATTAGATTGGCTTAACTCGTAAATGTCCGCGCTGTCGCAATTATAATATATTATTCAATTTTTATTCGCAACCTGTGTTACTGCCCAATACCAGTAGAAACACAAACTTAATTTACATTATTTCACCAATAAAATACCAAAATGGCGTACTAGTTTGGACCATCTTTTGGCACACATGGTCGGGCTCGACCGAAGTAATGATACGGCTTTTTATCAAATGATTAAGTTTCCTGGAGACTGAACATATCATAAAGAAAGAACTACATCAGACCAAGCTGAGCTCGAGGCTTGCCGTGTACGTGGCCTGGACGGGGGCAAAGATTTGAAACGTAACATACATTTTGTATGAAGCAGTTTATAATACACAGTGCATGATCCGTATCTCGTCCGGGCCCGTCTAATAACACGTCGCCGGCTCTGCCCGGCCAGTCCCATATAAATCTTCCCTAAACCTGAGAAGTTGAGCTGATCTGTTTGAACCTTTGCCCAGAAATATAGTAAACTACAGAAATTGGAGATCGATATATGAATATGATCGAATATATTTAACGAAGTAATGGGTAGACACAATCTCTCGATTTGCTGCACAGTGCTGTGTTCAATGATTGATGATTGAAAATCTACTTTCATTTATTAGTTTAGGTAAATTACATATTGGTCATTTAGTGATTCGTTACCAACAGTAGCTGATATTTTGATTCTGCTAATGTAAGGTAATGGAATTCTCCGCGTGTTCAGCCCCACTAGCCAACTTGTAAACGTTTTACGTTTTCTATTCTGTTACTTTATTCTCTTGTTTCATTGGCTAATATTTTGTTTTGATGTCGGAGTAACATTAGTCCATGAAAAAACAGAATAGAGAAACAAAAAGAAAATATAAAAAAGTTTGCAATATGGCTACAGGGACTGAGCAATTTGCATTTCAATTGGTATCAGTGTCTCGGTCAACAGTTGCGTAGGCATCACATCTGCGATCGAAGACACCGTTGAAACTGCACTTTTGACCAATAATGATGTTAATGCCAACGGTTTTATGTGTAACCGTTTCTCGTCCATTGCAATAACACATTCTCTAAACGTTACATTAACCGACTTACCATAGTAGGTCTGACTGTGACCGACTTATATCTACCTACCTATACTTAAAACGAGTTTCTTTATATGCTATAAGAACCGGCGTTGGACGAACCTTGGCATTGAGGGATCTCTATGACTAATGTTGTAGTTTTTTTTTTATTTCTAATACTCAAGTTACGCCAAGCGATGTCTTGGCATTGCGTGATATGAATTGAGTTCTATGCCTTATTTCGTAATGCATGCGTGGTATGGTACTTTTAAGCAATTATGACCGACTTTGGCGTGTAGAAGACAAGAGTTTTATGTTAAATAGTTTAAAGAACTAAGACTAGATATTATTCATGCCTCCGTCATGCTTCTATGCGTCATAAGTATTTAACTTGGGTCGTTTAGACTTATTATTGTCAACATCACCTTGATCAATCCTTACTAATAATATAAACTAAAAGTTTGTGAGTATGTTTGTTGCTCTTTCACGCAAAAACTACTGAACGGATTTGAATGAAACTTTACAGTAATATAGCTAATATATCAGAAAATCCTGTCAAAAGCGGACCAGTCCTTTCAGAGATTAGCCTAAACAGACAGATAGACAAAAAAATGCCTTTTTCATATAAGTACAGTATATACTTTCATATCCATTTAGTATATTAATAATTGTTTATTTGATATTAAATACAGACATTTTAATTATTAATACAGATTTTTGTCTTGGCTTATGCTTATTTAATGTGCTAAATCGTCTAAAATGTACGTATTCAATAGGCTTATTGTAGGCGTTCAATTAAATCCGGTTCCCATACTAGCATATATTAGGTACAGGTGTTCGCTCACGTATTCTGCCACCTACACAATACAACATTATTATCTATTCACAATAAGTACGTCCGTCAATATAGAGCACACGATAGCTATACGCACGCGTTCCCCTCTTTCAAAGTATAAGTCCAAATGCGCCTACATATTACACTGTTATGCCTAACACACACAAAGGTTATGCTTATCACATAGAATTCGTTTATGTATGTGTGAACTCGTGATTATTTTGTTCTAATTTTTTTGTGTGAATGCGTAGTGTATCCTCAACCACCTTCAACAGTCCACTGCTGGACATAGGCCACTCCTTAGAAAGGAGGTTTTGGCCTACTATACCACGCTGGCCAGACGGGTTGGTATGGGGTTGGTTTAGAGTTTTCCTTCTCTTTGCATTGATGTTGTCTTGCGTAGTTTATCCCTTAGTCGCCTTTTACGACACACACGGGGATGAATAGGGGTGGTGACACTCTGTATTTTTAATCCGTCACCACACGGATCGCGTATCTGCTTCGCGTAGTGTATGTGAATATGTAAATCTAAAATGTTTAAGATTCAAGATCTCCCCTCCCAAAATGACAGATTATTTAGTACCGGAAAATAGATTATTACTTCTCTCTTCCAGTCCGCGGGCCTGTGATGGTCTGTGTTCATAAACTTTATAACACACAACCAAATGTCTGTTGCAAAAGTATTTTCACAATTCTAAGTAATTCTTGGCATGTTATTTATTCACATTTCCTCATTCGTGTATACCATATGTTATATCACTATTCGCTCCACTTGTCGTTTCTATGTGAAATATGTTCTAACTTTTTCATAGTTAGATGATGGATGTACGAAATTTATATCTTTATATTGCATTGTTCTCGAGCCTTGTCCGAGATAAGATACAAGGCTAGTAAATTGTCTGTCGCTTTACCTTTTATTGTTTAGTTTACTTAGCTGTTTTGATATTAGTAGTAATTGTGTCTTGCCTGACTAATATTGAGCATATCTAACATTGTTGAGACTTATGTTGACTATGCTTTGTCGGATACGTCATGCAGACTGGTTTCGATGCTACAAAAATATTGATTTTGAACTTGAGGATAAAAAAGAAAATAAAATACTTAATATCAAATAAAATATTTATTCATTTAAAACTTGTTGCACTTGTTGTACAAAGGCGGACATAATGCCACGAGACATTCTCTAACAGTCAACCTTAGGGTGATGTAGAAGAAGTATGATGCGGTGGGTGCAAAACTAGAGGACATACTACTCTGTGACTGGATTTGTGATTTCCTGAGGGACCGGTCGATTCGAGTTGTCTTGGATGGCTGCTCTTCCGATCTAATGGCCATCAATGCTGGGGTACCTCAGGGATCTGTTCTCTCTGCAACCTTGTTTCTGCTGCACATAAATGATCTTTTAACACCGGATATTATTAGCTACGCCTATGACAGCACCGTAATTGAGAGGTACACGACCAACTCACGAGCTAGTCCAGAGGAAATACGGTCCTTGAGAGAGTCCATGATTGAACGGGTGAACATGACATTGCAGTGGGTGTCCGATTGGGGTGACGCCAATCTTGTTCAGTTCAACCCTTCCAAAACACAGGCGTGTCTTTTCTCCGCGAAAAAGAGTAATTTTGATTTAACACCCACTTTCGAAAGTGTATCCTTACCGATTACTTTGGCAAACAAATTGAGTCTATGGCACAAACAGCGTCCAAGAAATTATCGATTCTGTCAAAGGTTCGGCGGTACTTCAGCTCTGAACAGCTGCTTAATCTTTACACTGCCCAAGTTCGATCCTGCATGGAGTACTGCAGTCACCTCTTGGACGGTGCAGCCAAATGTCATCTGGAAGCTTTGGACTCGGTTGACCGCAGAGCCCGTAGGTTAATTAATAACGAAAAGCTTTCAAATAGCAGACTACACACCCTTGAGCATCGTCGTCGAGTTGCCAGCTTATCGGTTTTTTATAGGATGCACTTTGGAGAGTGCTCGAAAGCTCTTTTCGAACTGATTGAACCATCTCCATTCCTTTATCGGACTACTAGGCGCAGGCAAAAGTTTCATCCATACGTTGTTGGCATACCCAAAAGACGAACTAAACGGTTTGACTGCCTGGGTCTATTTTTCCTGATGAGTTGAACTCTGGAGCCTTTAAGAGTAGAGTGAACAGGTTTCTTTTGGATGGGCGTGTACCATCTTCGTCTTCATCTACACTTTCCATCAGGTGAGATGGAAGACAAACGCCTATTCCATTACAACAATAAAAAAAAAAAAAAATACTTAATAGAATTACATATAGTAACTGTAAAACAGGTATTTTATTTTTATATTAACATAGACAATAGATATTACATCTGAACAAATAATAATATATACAAGTATAATTTCAAACTAACAGCTTTGCAATAACTCTATAATATGGAAATGTAAATCTACGGTACTCATATAAAAAAATCAGTTCTTAAAATTTTTGTCTGTCTCTCTGTTTGTTCCGTTTAATCCCTGAAATACAGATAGTTACTTTTTGTATCATCAGCTAAGGCTACTTTATTTTTACCAACCCCGGACGTTTCTGTAAAGGTGCAAAACAACCGCGGATCCACCGCTGAGCTCAGTGTAAAATATACTATTATTACTACTGTTACAAAATAACTGAAGCGTTTAGTTCTTCACCAGCACAATACCACAGAGTTCATGGGATGTATTCTGTTGAGATTGGAGATAATGGACTATTTGTATTAGAACATCTAAAAGAACTGCAACTTGTATTGTAGATTTTGTAGATCTCATGGCTGTTTTCACCATGTTCCCTAAATTTAAAGAGCCGCTTAGAAAGAGTTAGGTAACCCTTGGTTATATTTTCATATTCACCTACCTATAGGAACCCATTAATGCTTAGATTTCTTCTAAAATTTAGGAGCTACCTACGTTAGGGGGCTCCTAGTAAGGTGACGGTTTAAGTATATTTGGTGAAAACTCTCATGAGTGAGAAATCAGTGAAAGTAACAATCACTACAGTAATTGTAAATAATATAAATTGATTCCAAAAAAAATACGAATTTATAAATGTGTTTTTTTTTAAAGTGATTCAGATCAATTTCCATGACAAAATAAGTAGCGCACAAGTCGCAACCCGACCCCGGAGGTCAGCTAATAACAATTTAGCTTTGCCCCGCTCTGACTCACAACGGCACTCAATCGTGACAGCTACCACATTAAAACTGTCATTATAAAAGCGATCGTTCAATTTATACATCGTCACTGTTTTTCAAGGGCTCTTCAAAATCACCTTCTTTGACCATCGCCTTTGTTCTAACAAGTTCTTTGTTTTAATTACAAATAACTTAAATGATTACTTTAAAAGATTCTATTCTGACTCATAGAATACGTTCCAGACGTGTTTGTTCTGCTATCAGAAACATCTGTCTCCACACTACGGAATGACGCTATGAAATGCTTGGAATATCTTCAAGTGACATCGTTACTGGGTTTTAAATTTCGCATCTATTGTATTCAACTGTTTTCTTTTTTTAAATTTGTCTACAATGGCGGGTGTAAGACATTACACCTCTTTATCGTTAAATCATGTTCTCACTTTATTTTGACCTCTTTCATCTTCATTGTGTACATAATGATCGGCGACTCAGCTGAGAATGACCCTTCTGAATGTCAAGTATCATTGCCGGTGGTTCGCAGACACAACTTATTAGTTTATTACTGCATCATTTCTTCGTTATATGATGTATTGTTCTGTTTGGACCGTTTTTATCTTCTACTTGAAGATTATTGAACGAATATGTAATGAAAAAGGAAACTCGTGGAGATCAGAAAACAATTATGTAGTAAGAATCTTGAAAACATGTTGTATATAATTGCTCTAATAAGTGCGACATGAAATACACCCTACTTTATTTCTTACAAAGGCAAAACACGTACCAAATTGTACCCAAAATAACTGTGCCTCACATCATTAAAAGCCGTCGACAGTCGACATAAGAAAGTAGAAAGGTGCGGTCCAGCGGACCAATTTTATGAAAATAGCACAAACCAGAGGTTGTGAGGTCGGCAATAAAGTGAAAAAAATACATTTATGTATATCATTTGTAAGGCAAAATATATTCTTACCTTTAACAATAAAGCTGTAAATGCCACAGCAAAGGGTGCCTGCAGACCTTCCAAGGTTGGTTAGGAAGGCTATTGTTGTAAATTTGTGCGAATAGTCCAAAAATGTTAAAGGTCATTGGCATGATTGATGTCGGTGTTAGTAGTTTTATCGCAACACGCCGTATTAGAGTACTGTGACCTGGCTTTATTGTGGACACGATAAAGATAAGATTTTCTGTGAACATCATGTCTTTTGTTACGTAACACTATTTTACTGTTACGTTTTCCTGCATGTTCGAAAAGTTAACGTTTTTTAACAGCAGCAAATGTCACTAACTCGGTGAAGGATTTGTATTTTCATGTATTTATTCATTGTAAGGATTGGATGAATGGATGGGTGACTTTTAGTGACATAATACCATGAGCGTCTCCGTGATTCGGAGGTCAAGTTGAACAGTCGGAGTGGTTTGTTTTCATAGAATAACAGTCGTGAAGCTTAGTTAGATGCATTCGGGCAAAATAAAAACATGCATCGGCTAGATTAAGTAGCCACAATCCGCAGTCAGCCAGCGTCGGGACATAAGGAAAGTATGGATTGTTGATGAAGCTACTACAAAACGGTTTTACATGAATATCAGTTATTCCACTGAAACTGTCGTCGCAACCCTGAGGGTACCAAGGTTTAGTTTCAAACTTTATAGTTTACCTCTGCACTGAATTGTAAGTAATTGTTTTCAATATGAAATCGAAGATCAGATGATATCATTGTTTATTTAAAGTACTTACAACTTTGTCCCTTTATACAAAATTATACACACATACATGAATACAAGAGAACGAGAACATATTTTCAATGACGTCAGTCGCTGACCACACAGTAATACTTTTCTTTGGTAATGTATCAACTTTGGTTTACATGAAACTTGAGGTATCAAGGTCAAATCTTATTTTAGAAGATAATTACCGGTTCACGTGTACATGCAATTGCTTTGAGTTAAGAATGCATTGGGGTCATGTTCCAAGAACAATGTATAATTCACACCAATTTAAGTGTGGTACTACAGAATCACGGGAGAACTCGGACATTATTGTTTAAACAATGCCGATCTGACAATAGCGTAAAATGTTTAACCTGTATTGTTTAATTGAAATGTGCGAACTGATTTTTAGGGTTCCGTTGCCAAATGGCAAAAAACGGAACCCTTATAGATTCGTCATGTCTGTCTGTCTGTCCGCCCGTCTGTATGTCACAGCCACTTTTTTCCGAAACTATAAGAGCTATACTGTTGAAACTTGGTCAGTAGATGTATTCTGTGAACCGCATTAATATTTTTACACAAAAATAGAAAAAAGGCAATAAATTTTGGGGGTCCCCATACTTATAACTGAAACTTAAAAAAAAATTGTGCCAACTTTGAAGTGTTCTTTGAATCCGTTTTTATGAATGTAGGTATTTTTGTTATGTCCGACCTAGGATTTTTTAATGTACAGAAAGTGCCGTTACATTGCACTGCTGAAACTAGGCCTCTCCCAATGCGTAACACATAGTCCGGTCTGCTGTTTTTTAGTATCCAGTCGCAACCCGGCCTCTTACGCAAGTCCTCCCGCCATCTGGCCAGAGGGCTCCATCCCCTACAGTACGTTCGCCAAAGACGCGGCCTTTATTCCAGAACCCGCTTACTCCAGCGGTTATCGACTTGCCCGTTGCTACTTCAACCTAGTATGAGAGAGCTATGTCGGTTACCTTAGTTATTTTTTCTTGAAAAATTGATAAAGAGGAAAAAAGTATCTACACCTACCATTGTATAGTCAAAAGCGAGAGATTAATAAAATACTAAATATTTAAACTAACTATTATGTTCTAGACAGCTATAAAACGGCCTTGAATGGATTTAACTGAGTCACTCACTCGTGAAATACGTGCTAATTATGAGATAAATCTTAATGTTACTTCGTAGAAGCGAACAGCTACTGGTTTCTAATAGAAATGCATTTTAATAACACTCGATGGTGATAGAAGTTATAACAGACTCGTCTGTAAGATAACTCCCTACATGGTTTGAACACAGACCTTGTCCGAAGATTCACCGCATGGATGACGCCTCACCGCATCCTACTGCGCTGTGCGCTGAGTGTTATGGGGCGGATCTCCAAATGGACCAACACTCCATGTGATCGTCAAACCGTTGTTGTGAATCTGAGTGTTCTTTGTGTCCGTTTCATGTAGGTTTGATATTTTCTTAATTGTAGTGTCTGTAATTTAAAATTATCAGTTTTCATTGATTGCATATACTTACATCAAAAAAGCTTTTTTTCTGTTTGACTGTTCCGACTAATCTCTGAAACGACTGGACCGGTTTTCAAGGGACTTTCACAGGCAGGTATCTGATGAGATAAGGAGTAATTTAGTCTACTTTTTTACACGCTTTTTATTAGCTTCACCTGTATGTTTGTAACCGACTCCTTTGGGCGCGATTTTGACCCACTTTAAACGGCCAGATTTTGTTCAAACTTTGTAGATTTATCGAGGACCGATGACAAGACACTAATTTGAAAAAAAAACTAAAAAAATAATAATTAAACAAGTCTTTTTTAGTCTTTCCAAAAAAACTAAACAACCACGCTTTTAAACTAAAAAGTATAAAATAATTTTAATGTAGCAAAGGGTGGGGCGACGTTATTGAAGTTTTTCAGAAAGCACTTACACGTTTTACTAGCTTCGCCGCGCTGCGATACCCGCGGTTATTGTACAACTACAACAATAACTGCGGCTAAGGGCCACCGCACACTAGCTACTCTTAACATCGGCGATCGGCGATATGGCGACTGCAGCGATGCTGCATCGCGTTTTAGCGACTTCCTGCGTTCAATCGCGGTTTCGGAAACGCGCGTTTTAGCGACTGCCCAGATGCCAAATCGATGCTACCGGCATCCGAATGTGTGCGGAGAGTAGCGTTCAGCTGCTGTGTCGCGCTTCTAAAAAGCGACTCAATCTCCGCGTTTGGCGTTTTTAAGAGCGCGCAGAAAGCTAAATCGCCTATCTTATATTTGATTTTACATGAAAAGTTCCAGATTGTTGTTAAAATAAAAATCAGTGTGAGTAACTACATTATATTTTCAAGGACTTAATGTGAACAAAAACATAAACTAATACACTTTCTTCGATAAAAAAAATCACGAAGTAACCTCTAATTGTCTTATTTTTTCGTTTTATATTCAATATGGCAATGATTATTAAGATAAAAAAAATATTATTCATTGTAATTATGCATAACCCAGGAACGTGCTTATGCATTTCTTAAAATTACTTTTAATTTTGGATTTATTAGGATAAAACACTTTTGGCGCTTACTGCGCTATTATTCCGCGGAAGATTTCATGTTCCGTCGCATGTTGCGGGAGCTTCAAGCATATTTCTATTTCACAAATCAGTCACACACGCTCTGTTGAGACGAGTGGACTGCGCTCAACTTTTTGAATCGCTGTCGTAATTGATCGCGTGGTTTGAAATAAATCGTAAGTAAAACAATTCGTTAAAATGGGAAACAAGAGAAGATTATTGAAGACTTCCGACACGACAACTAAAGAAGTTACAAGAAGAAAAGATGAATATTTTTTTCCCAATTGAATATGAAACTTATGACTTTAAATTAAAGTTGAAAATCGATCAAAAAAATTTGAATGATTGTGTTACTGGCCACCTATGTTTTATGTGTAAAAAATAAATCAAAACATTATTCATTTGTGAAAGTTAATGCATGCAGGTCTGGATAAGTTACAGAAAAATACTATGGATCTTACTAGAATTGTATAAAAATAAATGGCAAAATAATATATCTACTGCCGCGCTTTATTTTATGCTCGAGTAGTATACTAATACCTACGCGTGTCGTGTAGTATAAATAGCATACGCAAAATAAAAAGATGCTTTGAGAAGATATCTTAGTGTTTATTCTATGCTAATTACTATTTCTCATTCTTATAAATCTGGAATATAGTGCATTGCTTGCAGATTACAGGGAAACCTATAAGAATTCTATCAATTGAAAATAAGGTTCATTTTCAGAAGACAATTTAGGAAATAAAAAAAAGTTTCGCAAATCTTACTATTGTCATAAATGAAAGGCCTTGTTATGAGGATTTCATATATGTATATTTTTGTTATTATTGTAAGATAGGTAGTTTTGAATTTATTAATATAAATGAAATTCATTCTTTTTGTATTTTTTTTTGGAATTTTTCATGCTAGCTTATTAAATTATTTAATATAATAATATGAAAGAAAAATTTGACTGCAGGCAGAATTCAAACCTGCGTCTTCCGGCTAGACGCCACACGCTATAGCCACTGATCTTTAGCGTGATGTTAGGTACATAGCCTATAGCCTTCGACGATAAATGGGCTATCTAACGGTTAAATAATTTAAAAAAATCGATCTAGTAGTTCCTGAGATTAGCGTGTTCAACTCAACAAACTCTTTAGCTTTATACTCATATTTTATTTATTACTCACTTTTAGAGAACTGGAAGAGATCGCCATGAGGGATAAGACCGCCTATTGTTGTACATAGTTTGTAACACAATTGTTTCTGTTTTTCTTTCTTGTATGATTTGTGTATATACTTAAAGACAATAAATAAATATATTTATGTATTATTCGCGTACACACAATAATCAGATATAATAATCATCTGATTATTTTGCGTTTACTACTATAGAAATAAGCGTCGACAGAGTGCAGCTGAGTGCAGCAGAGCAGCGAAGTACTTGTCTTTTGGCGCCAAACTGCGCTGAGATCGCTGTCGACGTAAGGGGCGGGTGCGGGGCGCGCGGGTGAAATCTAAAATTTTGCTGGCTTTATGCGCGCTCTTAAGTGTGCGGTGTAGAGCGTTCGGTCGTCGTATTTAGCTTCTAAAAAGCGACTAGTTGCCGATCGCCGATCCTAAAAGTAGCTAGTGTGCTGTGGCCCTAAATAAAAGAAAAGGCGAGAGTGGATGTACTCCCTCCTTGCCAAGATTAAAGACTTTTTTTATTTTAGCCGGCGATTATAATACAATGATCATTGAATTGATTATAATAAAACATATCGCACTTTAGATAGTGAATTGTGATTTGATAAGATTGACACAACCTTTCGCTTAGCATTCGGCAATCAAATAAGCATTTACCGTACTGTGTATCGGTGCTTAGATTATAACGGTAGATTCATTGAATTATATTTAAATTAGTTGTAGTTTTAATACTTTATTCTTTATCATATTGAGTACGTGGTGTTTGTGTTAAGCATATGAACAAATTGTCCTTGAATGGTAAGTCTTATAGAACGAACGTTTTGATATTGTACATATTATACCTATAAATATGTTTTTGATACTGAAAGCCGTTTATGATGTCCAAGAAATTTAAATGTTTCTGATTATAATCAAAAACATTTATTTGCATTGTTAATATATTCAAAGCAGAGTTTTATTTTTGTTCAATTGTTTGTTTAAACGCGGTTATCACTAGAGCTATTATCAGATTTTAATCATTCCTTTGTATTAGTTAGAGTATTCATTGAAGAAACTTACCTATTAGGTTATTTACCTGACAGCCCATGTAGTGACGGATTAAGAAAACAGAAGAAAAAGAAGACTTGTCTCAAATCTTATACCAAACCATCTTGCCAGCGTGGTATAAAAAGCCAAAACCCTTTTAAAACTTTCTTTACTAGGAAATAGTCTATTACGCCTCTTCCTGCAGCTGATTCTTAAAGACTAGTTGTGTCCCGCGGTGCTACCTGCGATTCTTGTTGCAAATCGCGAGTAACGCTAGTCTTAAAAAGCTTTCTGTCAGTGAAAATCCCGTCAAAATCGGTCAAGTCGTTCCAGAGATTACCCGGAACAAGAAGATAGACAAAAATTATAAAAATTGCTTTTTTGGTGTAAGTAACGTATGCACCTACATATTTTCATATACTTTCAGTAAAAAAACTATTAATTTGATATTATAAACACTTGAATTTTATTTATTTACTTATATAGATTGGTTTTGACGATGATCATGATATATGTACATTACACCCTAACGAGTAGAGCAGTCTCCATAAACGCAAGTGAAACTGCGGAAAACAGCTAGCTACTTGTGAGGCATTAGTGTGTTGACCTCAATTTTTGCCTTGTTGAGAGTACATGTAGTCAAAATCACGGTATCATACTTTTCTTACTTGTTACTTCTCGTTGAACTGCATAATTCCCATCCGTTTATTTACGCTAGTTGTACATTATTCATACGTTTGCGCTTTTCTCGTAATGACTTTGAATAAGCTTGGCCTATTTTAGAAATACATTCTGTCACGCAATGTTGTTTTACATTGAATAGGAATGTCAATCAATAGTTTTGATCCAGTTTACGTTTTTGGATTACTTTAATATACATATTGTGGAAAGTTAATTGTAAGATGCTATGCTTTCTAAAAATTCTTTTGTGTTTCTCAAGCATTATGGAGCTTGTTTCTTCTTTCACTAAGTAATCTCTTTTGTTACTCATACTGGTTTGACAGTTACAGAAAACAAAATTTGGAGTAATGTGGCAACGACCACATTTTAAACCTATAAGATTGAATACATTCATGTATATTATGGTTAACATAGTTTTTTTTATTCTTTTTATAAAGACAACATTAGGAATATAAATCCTGTGTCGCGGGGGACTTTACAAACATACATGAAACGGACACAAAGAACATCCAGACTCAGAACAACAATTTGCCGAATCATACAAAGTGTTGTCCCACGTAGGATTTGAACCTATGACCCTTTGCCAAGTAGAAAGCGGCGTGGCGACCCCTTAAACCACTAGGCCAACCGTGCAGTACATAAAGAAAACGGCATTCTTCACTCTTCGTACCCTCAGTTTACCCATTACTAGGTGGTCAAAGAAGAATCAAATATAATACGTACCTAGCTGATTTCGCCCACGGCGGCTAGTCTTATGTGAGACCAGCTAAATCATCTCATCCTAGCCTTTATAATTCCCAAGATTATTTTGGGCTACTAGTTCAACTGGTTTTACCTGAATATCAGTTTTTATACGGAGCGACTGGCATCGCACCTCCGCAACCCTGAGGGCTAACTGAGATCGAAGATTGAACTAGTTTTCAGTATAAGTATTAGAGGCCACTGACTTCCCAATAACGATTACGATAGCTGATCAAAATAACCGATTGACGACTTAACGTGGTCTTTGAGGCACGGTCATGAAATACCTTCATTTTCCATACTCCGGGCTGCTATTAAAAATGTTTTATAAGAAAAAAGCAACAAGAGCCCGACTCGGGATACGTGAGACCTACGCTAGACCAACGGGGCAGTCGAGATCATTCGTAGTACTGACGGCTTTACTTGCTCACGTAATAATATTCTTCTTCTTCTTGTTGTTCCTCTCCAATTACTGGAGGTTGGACATCAGCCCTGAAAACCTCGCTTTGTCCCTGGCGAGGTAAAAGAGTTCCGCGGCGCTCTTGACTCCGGTCCACTCGCGGATGTTTCGAAGCCACGATTTTTTTCTACGGCCTACTCGACGTTTCCCCGCAATTTTGCCCATCATAATGAGTTGCAGTAAATTGTATCTCTCGTGTCTGAAGACATGACCGAGGTAGGCAACTTTTCTTGTTTTGATGGTCTTCATCAACTTGCGGGTTTGACCGACACGTGTTAGAACCTCAACATTGGAGATTTTCTGAGTCCAGCTGATCGAGAGCATGGTCGGTAAGTCCACATTTCAAAAGCCTCAATACGTTTACGAAGGTCTTCTTTAATGTAGCATTGCAGTAGACGAGTGCGCAGGGGAATACTGAGGTTGCGACTGGAAAGTATTGATCTCATTTTGTTAAACGCATTCCGGGAGATCTCTATGCGTGTTAGAACCTCAACATTGGAGATTTTCTGAGTCCAGCTGATCGAGAGCATGGTCGGTAAGTCCACATTTCAAAAGCCTCAATACGTTTACGAAGGTCTTCTTTAATGTAGCATTGCAGTAGACGAGTGCGCAGGGGAATACTGAGGTTGCGACTGGAAACTATTGATCTCATTTTGTTAAACGCATTCCGGGAGATCTCTATGCGTGTTTTTATTTCCATATCGCTTTCCCAGTCGTCACGTTTAGCCACGTGCCTAAGAATTTTTACTTGCGCACTACGTCAAGCCTCACTCCGGACACACTGATATTTGAACTCAAATTACTTTCCCCCGAGATGACCATTACTTTTGTCTTTTGTGCGTTCATTCTTAGTCCCGCTTTTAAGCTGCACTCGTTCAAACGATCTAATATTATCTGAAGATCCGACTCCGAAGACGCCATCAGAACCGTATCATCATAATATACATACACGTAATAATATAAATACACATAATATAAAGCTTCTAAGACCGAAGCAATCGATGTAAAAATTAATACTACTACCGTTAAACAAAAGAATGCGTATCGTAACACGATAATTTCAATTTTATTATTTCTTGGTTTGATGGCGTGTTGAAACGCCTGATGATAACTGACTGCCAGACACGATGTGGACTCAAATTGTACAAATACTTTTCTTTTTAAGAATCTGATTGTACAGTTGTAAGGTAAATAGTTTTCCTGAAAATCATTATCAGTTTTCCTAATTTTTCGTGGTTAGCGTAATGAGTATTATTGCATGACTGGCTTATTTTACGGCTGGCCTGGTGTAATATCCACCTTTCGCCTTCCTATTGAACGAATATAACCTCTATCAACAACCCATAATGTCCGACTGCTGGGCTAGGGTCTTCTCTCAAGAGAGGTTAAGGTCATACATCCCCACGCTGGCTGAGTGCGGGTTGGGGACTGGCAAGACACGTTGAGGCTACGTAATCTTGCCGATGGATATTTTTAAGCCCGAAGGCCTCCAACTAAGCTTCACGACTGCTATTTTATGATAATAACTGGGATCGACTGCTTAACGTGACCTCAAAATCACGAAAACGCTCATATCAAGCTACAAACGGTCACCCATCAAGGTACCCTCGTTTCAAACGTACATTCGTTCCAAACGGGTTTCCATCATTTGGCTAATGGGTAGATAACCGGTAACGTCGTCAAACTAAACATGAAATTTTAGCTTTTGCTTGCGGTTCCGCCCGTGCATATGACATTTATCACGGTATATAGTAACTTTTGTCCTTCCTCATATATCAAAGTTTACCATTCCAAATTTCAATTTATTGTACAGCGGTTTAGCCGTGAGAACGTAACAGACAGAGTTCGAATATAATAGTCATTGAAAATTTACTCAAATGTAAAAATCTTGAAAGCCATATAATTTATCATTTTATATTCGCTTTGCTTCTATATATCAAGAAACAAAGGCCCCAGCATTTCATTATTGCCCATTGTTCAAATATTTTCTTTCCCGTTTCTCTTTGATATGTATCAATTAATCTACATTTGCATTTGAATACCTGTTCCTAGAAACAGGAATGAGTAGCGTGACTACAACTCTTCTCTCACGTACGTGTCTGTGCATACATTCTACTGTTTAAGTTCTCGGGCTTAGAGTGTTTAGGTACTCTAAGTACAGACAACAAAGATGTAAAAGTAACTGTAGGGGTAGTTTCCCTAACATTACTGATAGTTGTTTTGATAAATGAGTAGATAACTTTACCGAATGATGATTTATTGCTACTAAATAATGTACAGAATTATGTGCTCTAAGTTAATGTGTAAAGTAATATGAGTGCAATACAAACGTGTTAATGTAAGCTAATTTCCTTAACTGTATAAATGTACGGGTTTGCTCGTACAGTAACCTTGTTCTATCGTTCTTTTAACTATCTGTAAAAGCCTAGCTCTGAAGGTTATTTCTCGTTAAACTAAATTGAAGTGTCCGTATGTTATTTCTAATTATTATCTCTTCACTATTCGGTATATTGCTAATAAACTGTCTGGGTTAAAAACTACCGCGTTTCAATATTTAAACAATATCCATGCTAACGATGATGATGTCCTCCCAGACGTATCCGTCGACGGCGACACCCTGTCAATTTTGAACTTATAGTTCTCCGTTCATGTGCCCGTGTATGACTCACAAAACCGAATTTCGTTTTGAATGTGCGGTCACAGGAGGTACCATACCATCATGTAGTTTCATACCATGTAGTTTCATACCATCCACAGTTCATTCCATACTAATATTATTAGTTCAAAAGTGTCTGATGTTACGTTTTAAAAAGTACGCTTTAAAGTTTATAGAAATCGTTGCAGTAGTTTAATCGTGAAAACCACTGCAACGATTTCTATAAACTTTGCATGAAAATTCTTGAGGAAAGACATCGTCTACTCTTTGCCGCGTTAACTGACATCATAAAGCTATTTTGACATAAGTCTATGGCATTCAATGCAACTTTTATATAGACGCAATTTAGTGCGGCCTCATTGTTTTTTTTTTTACAAAAGAGTTATACTCTTACGACAAACAGGCTCTGTGGTCATTACCCCTCGATTATGACACAATACGTCACAGTGGATAACATTGGCTTACCAGATAATTGTTGTTTGTGGTGAATGATAAGCTGGATTAACTTTATCTAACTTTCTCTCTCATATAAAATAAAATATTGATATTTCATATCCCCGCCGGTTCACATGCATTTATAGCAACTGCTCCGCTAATGAGAATCGTAGCGTCGCCGAGCCATTCAATACAAAATTATTTTCAACCAAACTGGAAATGCCCGAGATAAGCAGATTAAAACTAGCAATAATATAATGAAACAAAAGGACATTGACACATAATATACCGTTATTAAACAGAAACCCATAGACGCTTAAAGATATGAAATACGACACCGTGTGAATACCTACTACATTACCTTCTTCTTCTTAGCCTTTATTATTTTATTTACTTTTTCATTTTTTTTTGGGTCGGTTACTAGTTCCGAAAACCAATAAACCACAAAAAAATTAAATAACCCCAAACACGACATCAAACAAACAACTAGCGTTAAATGGCGTTTGTGTAATGTATTAAAAAAAGATATAGGAAGATAAAATGAAGCATAAAGGGAAAAATGGATAGATGGAAATGTAATTCGTAAAAGATTCCAAGAAGACTGACAGCAACTGGCAGATTTAGCCATACATGGTTTTCTCATTTAGAATATTCGTTTTTTATGACATGTTGGTTAATGTTACGATTCTCATTAGCGGAGCAGTTGCTATAAATGCATGTGAACCGGCGGGGATATAAAAAAACAATGAGGCCGCACTAAATTGCGTCTATATAAAAGTTGCAAGCTAGTCCAGAGGAAATACGGTCCTTGAGAGAGTCCATGATTGAACGGGTGAACGTGACATTGCAGTGGGTGTCCGATTGGGGTGACGCCAATCTTGTCCAGTTCAACCCTTCCAAAACACAGGCGTGTCTTTTCTCCGCGAAAAAGAGTAGCTTTGATTTAACACCCACTTTCGAAATTGTATCCTTACCGATTACTAACCATCTAGGGCTTCTAGGTATTACCATCACCTCTAACCTCAACTTTGGCCAACAAATTGAGTCGATGGCACAAACAGCGTCCAAGAAATTATCAATTCTGTCTAAGGTTCGGCGGTACTTCAGCTCTGAACAGCTGCTTAATCTTTACACTGCCCAAGTTCGATCCTGCATGGAGTACTGCAGTCACCTCTTGGACGGTGCAGCCAAATATCATCTGGAAGCTTTGGACTCAGTTGACCGAAGAGCCCATAGGTTAATTAATAACGAAAAGCTCTCTAAAAGCAGACTACACCCCCTTGAGCATCGTCGTCGAGTTGCCAGCTTATCGGTTTTTTATAGGATACACTTTGGAGAGTGCTCGAAAGCTCTTTTCGAACTGATCGAGCCATCTCCATTCCTTTATCGGACTACTAGGCGTAGGCAAAAGTTTCATCCATACGTTGTTGGCATACCCAAAAGACGAACTAAACGGTTTGACAGTTCGTTTTTGGTGAGAGTCGCCAGAGTTTGGAACGACCTGCCTGGGTCTATTTTTCCTGATGAGTTGAACTCTGGAGCCTTTAAGAGTAGAGTGAACAGGTTTCTTTTGGATGGGCGTGTACCATCTTCGTCTTCATCTACACTTTCCATCAGGTGAGATGGAAGACAAACGCCTATTCCACTACAACAATAAAAAAAAAAAAAAAAAAAAATGTTTGTTGATTAAAAGATGCAAGAGGGGAACCGTTGCAAGGTTACTCTTTGATATGCCTATCGGTCTGTCGTAGAACATAGATGTATATGTACATCCGTTTCTCTTAAAATTTGTTCATATATCTCCTATATTTTAAACCGACTAAAAAAAGGAGGAGGTTCTTAATTCGACTGTATTTTATTATGTTTGTTACCTCAGAACTTTCGATTTGGTGAACCGTTTAAATAGTTTTTATAAGAAATCAGAATCTGATAGAATCGCGGAGAAATCGAGGGACCTCCTCAAATATCATAGGCATACTTGTCGCGATTTAGGTACTCGGAATAGTTTTTCTTTTAAGTCGATTTTTTTTGTTAGTGCTTTCGTTCGGACCATCTTTTTAATATATCTTTTAAAATTATGAATATTAATTTAAAGGAAAATAAATGTTAACACTTGCCTTATTTTACTATTACTACGCAATAAAAAAAAACAGATCTTAGACATTTTCTGTTTAGCATACGTTCAAGCAAAGATTTTTGATCTCGCATCCAAGAGTTTAATAACTAATAGTTAGCTAACCGTACGACAGTTTTTAATGAATATAACATTAAGTATGTGAAAAAAAAACGATTAAGCTATGAACTTCATTATAATGGATTAGGAACACAATATTTGTAAACATGAATCTTTGAATTTGAAAGTTTTAACTCTGTTTATTGCGTCGTATATCTCTAAATATTTTTTTCGAGAAATTCATTCAAGTTTCTTATAATAGTAACCAGTGTCAAAAAATAAAAAAACTCAGTAAATAAAATCTCCTTGTGTAATTTTATTCCGTGAAGCTAATCACAAAATTACTCGACCGTTACGCGTAATCTTTTCACTACTGCTGACCCCATTTTGTGCTGATATTTTTACTTATTTTTGTATTGGTCCAGCGCCGCTATCGGTCTAAAGGAGACTGCGTGGCGCAATGGAATAATAAGCGTCATTTGCCTAATAAATACAATTCTTTTTTTGCAAAAACCATCCTATGTGTTTGAGTAACATTTTTCTTCCTTATTTTTATAAAGTTCGTTTGTAATTTCAAATTAACAGCATTTCATTACATGTGAATGGGAATACGGCATTTACTTACATACGTCAAAAATCTTTATATTTTTTTGGCTGTCTGTCTGTCCGTTTGTTTAGGCTCTTCACTATCTCTTGAACGTTTGAAACGATTCTTGGGACTTTCACTTTCAGATAGCTAATGATATAAGGATACTTGGCTACTTTTTGTACTAGCTTCCCCGTGGCATTACTTGCGGTTTTTGTGACTCCTCTGGTGTTTCGGGTGTCCATGGGCTGTGGCAATCACCTACCATCAAGTGATCCGTCTGCTGGTTTACCCCCTATAATAAAAAAAAGTAAAAAAAAAAAAAAGAAAACCACGGAGTTGACATTCGTGTTGGTTTTTTTTCGACGACGACGACGACGATTTTGAAATAGTTACGTTAGAAATAGTTTTCATGGCAGACAGTAACTACATTTTTTGCTTCCGGGCACAGATCACCGCACCGGAACAACTCACGCACACACCATTGTTTTTTGTTTTTATTACATCATACACATGAAAGTGTTACAGTACAAGTACGAAAGTGAGTTAATGGTATTCTCGTCATGTTCAAGTAATTATAACAATTAGTTTAACTTGTGTATTTATGTAATTTGTGTTTGTAAATACTTCCTACATGCTTGTTACTGCGTGGAGATATAAAATTATAAGTATGTCATTATATATGTTATGGGAACGTGGTGTTCTGAATATTTATGAGTTGCAGATGTTGTGTCAATGTAATTGTAATCGGTGTGACATCTGTAATATGATTGATTGACTTGTGTGTGACATGATTGATTAGTTAGAACCTGATATAAATATACTATGTAATAATACATATATATAAAATTCTCGTATCGCAGTGTTAAATTCCTCCGAAACGGCTTGATCGATTCTCATGAAATTTTGTGTGCATGTTGGGTATGTCTGAGAATCGGAAAACAGCTTTTTTCATACCCCTAGGACGCGAGCGGAGCGGCAGGCACAGCTAGTAATACTTATATAAATCTATAAAATATTGTAATTTCTACTTTCAAGAGCTTTTTCAAAATTCATATGAAAGTGTATACGGTACTTACATGACATAATCAGTTTTTAAAATTATTGTCTGTGTTTGTCTGTCCGTCAGTCAGTCTGACTGTTGATTGGGGATAATCTCTGGATCTACTGAAACGATTTTGAAAATTAATTTACCAATAGAAAGCCACATTATTTATGAGATTGTGATTATTAATTATTATTAAGTATTAATATATAAATTACAACGTCGAAAAGTCATAAATTTTATATTTTTATAATATTAGTATAGATGACACAGCGCTAATTCAATATGTACAATATAATGCCCTCTTATTTAGGGCTACATAACTTTTGAACCCTTGAACAATCACTAACATACTGTTCTCTTTAATTCCAGTAAACCATGACGATGGATAAGCAGCTGATATGGGTCCGGGACCCGAACGAGGGGTTCATACTGGCCCGCCTCCACGAGCTCATGGGGGAGGAGGCAGATGTGTACCCCGTAGACAACAAGTACCCCAAACGAGTATGCAGCTTTGAAGATATATTCCCAGCTGGAGATCCCACCAAGAATGTAGATGATAATTGTAAGTGTTATCCATATTTCTCATTCTCACTTGAAAAATTAACCTTAAGTTAATATTAATTAGTTGAAATTATGATAAATCCAAAGTCTTAGTTCTTATTTAATTTTGATTACTATGAAGATGGATACGATCCGATTAAAGTACTCTTGTAAGAGTATAAGGAAGCTTGGGGCGTCCGCAAGATTGCGGATAAGCTGCTAGAGAGGTAGATGAAATGGTATGAGGTTCTCAGGGGCATTATATCTCGTCGGGATTCCAGGGACTATCTTCTGAGGGTCAACTGGTTCCACGGCTTATAGTACCGATTCGAGTTAAACATAGCCGTCAACTGGTGATATCCGGGCGGATTACCGCACGGGAAAAAAAGAGGCAATAGATCTGTCCGTTCTCAAAGAACACTTTAAAGCAGTGGTTCCTTTCTTGAGAAGACACCACTTTGATTTCTAAATGAATTCTAAATAAATTTGATTAGCAAGGACAATTCATACAAGAAAACAAAACTAATTTAATCCTTAAAAAAAGTTGAATCAAAAACTCTAGGGCACCACGGACAAAATTAAATAATAATTTTTTATAGTTTAGACAGCTAAATGGGACCTGTATGGTTCTGAAAGTTGGCCCATTAAGAAAGCGAATGAAAGACGCCTGAACGTTGCTAAAATGCGAATGCTAAGATGGATGTGTGGTGTAACTCGGATGGACAAGGTCAGAAATGAATACATACGAGGAAGTCTGAAAGTAACGCCACTGGATGAAAAGTTAAGAAGTAATAGGTTATCTTGGTATGGACATGTTATGCGGAGGGATGAGGGAAATGTGGCAAAGAAAATGTTGGGTATGGAAATTGAAGGTTACATGGCAAGAGGTAGACCAAAGAAAAGGTGGATGGATTGTGTGAAAGAAGATATGAATAAGAAGGGAGTTAACAGTGAAATGACGAGTGATAGAGTAGAATGGAAGGATAAAACATACTGCGCCGACCCCAAATAAAATTTGGATAAGGGCAGGCAGATGATGATGAGACAGCTAAATGGGAGAATTTTCAATCAATGTATATTTTAAGCTTGAATCTTATGACCAAGTTCAGCAATCCTAGATCTATATCATTGCTCGAAGCTACATGCAAGCCACCACCAGTCCAAAGCAAGCATCGCATTACAAATTTTAGAATCCGTGAACCACTAATGGTTGGTAACCAGCAATGGTTCCTAACCGAACCATTGCTATCTAGAGAAAGACCGCTTGGACTGATATGTTGCGAATACACATGAGGGTATTCAATGTTTCAGAAGATAACGTCATTGACAAGACTATTTTTTAATAATAGTTTTGTACGTTACTACTACAAAAAAAAAATGCTCCCGCATTAGTTCATGATTAATTATTGTGAATGATGTAAAGTGTTTTGACCTTAATACTTAATAAAGAAAACATTAATTTAGATGGTAGTTTCCATAATTTTCGTTATTATTATGACTGACGGTGAGTTACTAAGATTCCACATGGAGATCCATATCAAATACATTGAAGAAAATATGCTCACCATCAAATGTTCACCATTCTTATAATAAAACATTAGTATAGTCGTAGAATTACAAAAATTAAAAGTTTAACAATACTACATTAACAAAATCACAGACTAGTAAGCCATCTTAGAAACAAAGCGCAGTTTATTTTAAACCTATTGTTTTCCTTTATTGTCGATTCACGTGGGACATTTTCTTCCATTTTTGTATAACTTAAGCGTATTTAGAGCACTCACTAATCGGCCTTACAGCATAGTAATAGAGGAAGGATTAGCAAGAATATTAAGTAGTGAATGACAACATGTATAGATACTTTTAAATATGTATAAGGTTCTTTAACAGGAATTAAACAAAAATCCTTTAGGCACTGCATGCTATAATTTTTAGCGTAACGTAATATTTTAACAAAGAAATAGTATCTCTTATGAAATATTCACTTTTATAAAAGAAGAAGGTAACAGAAGATCAGTCTCCGTACTCCCGTAATTCGATCTGAAACCTAAGCTATCTGATGTAGTTGTGAACAAAGGCAGCAAAAAATATGTCTATCCTTTAAACTCGGGACAAGGGACAAGTTGGCTGGTCTCCCTTGAGACTGGCCGTCGTCACCGAAATTGGAAAGAACACCATCATCATATTTACCGTGACTTATCATGATTAGGTGTATCTTGATTCACGCATGCTAAAACATCACGAATTTCAAATAAATTGAATACTTATGACGTTATAGCATAAAGTCTAAAATGCACCTAAAGAAAATAGTTATAAAAATCTCTAACTCTTTAATGATTTACCTTCCAGGTGAACTTATGTTTTTGAACGAAGCCACGCTGCTAAACAACATTCTCACGCGATACAAAAAGAACAAAATCTATGTAAGTAACTGACTCATGTCTAAGGGCCACCGCAGACTAGCTACTTTTAGCATCGGCGATCGGCAACTAGTCGCTTTTCAAAAGCTAAATACGGCGACCGAACGCTCTACACGCGCGGAGATTAAGTCGCTTTTTAGAAGCGCGACACAGCAGCTGAACGCTACTCTCCGCATACATTCGGATGCCGGTAGCATCGATTTGGCATCTGAGCAGTCGCTAAAACGCGCGATCGAACGCAGGAAGTCGCTAAAACGCGATGCAGCATCGATGCAGTCACCAAATCGCCGATCGCCGATGCTAAAAGTAGCTAGTCTGCGGTGGCCCTAAGTACGTTTTCAGTGTTTTCACCTTGAATATTATTATTTTATAATGTACCTAAGCTACGGCGTCGTGTGTACTTAACAATCTAAATGGTTTAGTATCGATCGTAACGAGTTTTCCTCAACCCATTGTCGCCCGTATCATGTGGTGTAAAGTCTCATGGTTATTTCACGTTGAGTTATTGAGAGATCAAAATTCAGAAATGTTATGTATAAAGGGGTACTTGGGATGAATTTTCAGTGATAACACTATCAGTGCTATGTCAAGTTTTCTTCTTTATCGCTTAATAGGCTAGCTAAGTTTATAGTTGGTCTTCTGTGAGAAGGTAGTACTTACCCGTTCGTGCTGAAATCAGCGCGGCTTTACTACCTTGAAAAGATGACAGACGTATTTTTTTATTTTTTCTTAAATAAAGGTCGTTTTCTCGGAATGTATATTCTAACAAATTCTAGAAACATTAAAAAAATATATCTAGTATAGATGTAATTATATTTACACACGGTGTTTGTTTCTTTGTCACCTGTTGTTTTGATTGTTTTATCAGAGATATAAAAATATAGGTTCACGAAGAGAGAGAATATACTGAGATGGTAGTCCATTCAGATAAACATTCATAACAATTATAATTGTGAAAAAAAAATAGTTTGTGTGTACTAGCTATAAGTTGTTTATCTGAATAAATGTTTATTATTATCATAAGAGAGAAGAGGGAGTGTCCTCGAAGAAAACTAAATCCATCGACACGCTATTTCGTAAATTCGTACGAAAAGATTCACGCATCAAATTGAATCTGAGAATTATTAATTTTGGTACTACTTCCAAATAATTACAAACAAATTTTTAAAACTTGACACTTGTAATTACAGACATACGTTGCGAACATCTTGCTAGCCGTGAACCCTTACGAAGATATAAAAGACATGTACTCATCAGCCACCATCAAGAATTACCAAGGAAAATCGCTGGGAGAACTACCGCCACACGTTTTTGCTCTCGGTATGTTAATATCATTGCTAATATTCAGTCAAACTAAAATCATGAAATGTCGAGGTATTTTTATTATCATTTCAATCAGACAATTATACATTACCTTTATGTTGAAGAAAAACTTAATATGGTGTAACCATTAGAGTGGTGGGGAAACCCAACCCTCACTCGGCCAGCGTGGGGATGTATGGGCTTAACCCTCTCCTGAAAAGACACCCGAGCCCAGCAGTGGGACAATAAGGTTTATTGATGATGTTAGAGTGGTAAACTTACTGTGATGTGATGATATTAGGAGTAAGTTTAAAGATTTGCTCTAGCAACAATTTCCTAAAATGTAAAAAAGTGTTTGTACGACTTGGCAGTTTCATTTATTAAAGTAAATTACCATTACACCATTACACATTACAACAATATTAAATATGTGGTGTTCATTGTTGCGATCCAGGATACCTATCAGATAATAAGAGAATCTTGTGACTGTTTCATGAATACAGTAGAATCCGTTTATTATGACTCCGCCTATATTGACCAACCGGTTATTATGACGTAATTGCACTACGAAGTTTGGTTTTCATATAAAATTCTTTATAAAAAAGTCGGATATAATGACTTCCCTTACAGTGACATGTCGCTTATTATGACCCATTTTTAATAAATTATGTCCGGTTAAAATGACCGACATGATTCTTTACACCTTCGGTATTGTTCGTTGATTCCCGACGACGTTCGGCACGTGGCTCGTTTTTGTTTTGAATACAACATCAGTACTACAGCCAATGGATCAGGGAATAATACGATCACTCAAAATGAATTTAAGGAAGAACCTTGTGCTCAAAATGATTAATTGTCTTGATGCTAATGAAAACCACTCTTCTACAAAAGTAACGGTGCTAGATGCAATTCTCATGGTTAATGATGCCTGGAATAAAAGTACCATTCATAACTGTTTCAAACACGCAGGATTCATTGAAAGCCACAACGGTTTACCTATTCAAATATCAGAACATGAATTCGATGAAGAAGATGACATTCCTTTATCTTTGTGGTCACGTAACCTAAACTCAGATTCTTTAGCAGCACCGGAAATGTGGGAAGATTATGTTGACATCGATAGCGGTCTCCTCACATCCGAAGAACCCACCGATGAAAATATCGTACAGAACATTAGTGCTAAGGAACAACTCGAAAGTGATGGGGAAGAGGAAGTCGAGGAAGCACCATTACCTACCGCAGAAGAGGCATTAAAAGCTGCAGAATTATTATCACAATTTGTTCACAGCAATATTGAAAATGATAATTTGACCATAGCTATGTCTTCTATACACAATAGTATTAGAGACTGTTTTTACAATAAAATGAAAAAACAAAAGCAGACAAAAATTACAGATTACTTACAATAAAAAATACACTTGTAGGTATGTGTTATTATAATAATGTGCTGATTACGTGCAATTTCGATTTTGATTTAATATGTATGTATACATACATACATATGTAATTATGTACTATGTTTCTGTATTAAAATACATACATATTTACATAAAAAAAGTTTTTCATTTCACATTACGCTTTATATGACGTCCGCTTATTATGACGTGTTTGTCAATTCCTTTCGATGTCATTATAAACGGACTCTACTGTACATCTAATTATGCCTTATCTAATTATTTCCCAGTAAGGAGTTCGACCATCCATTAAATTTACTCCAAAATGCCAGAACATACTAGTGTCATCGAGGTTACTTAGACATCATCATTCATCATCATCATTAACAGCCTTACACAGTTCACTGCTGGATATAGGCCTCTCCTTTGAAAGGAGGTTTTGGCCTACTATACCACGCTGGCCAGACGGGTTGGTAAAGGGTTTGTTTCAAGTTTTCCTTCTTTTGGCAGTGATGTTAGCTGCTTATTTTGTTCCTTTAGTCGCCTCTTACGACACCCATGGAATGAATAGGGGTGGTGACACTTTGTATTCTTAATCCTACACCACACGGACATATACATAGAAAGTTTCATTTCTATACCACAATTAGCTGTAAGCTAATAGAAAATCAACACTTTAAGAAAAAGTATAATGATATGTAAAATAATAATAAATATTTTGAACATCTAAAACACAACATCATCTAGTCCCAGACTAACCAGAGCTGTAGAAGCTCTGCTTATGCGTACTAGACAACTGATATAAATACATATATGCTATACTATATTTTTTGTAAATACAAACATATCATACATAAAAAAAAACAAAAACTCCGAAATAAATATTTACTGATCACACACGACCCGGGAATCGAACCAAAGACTTTTTGATCAGCACCCGCAAACGCTAAGGACTAGAACAACAAGGCATTCAAAATATTTTTCCTTCACAAATTACTTGGTTAAATGAGATCCCCGTGACGTCACTAAAAGACCTGTGCAAAACACAAACGACTCGTAAAAGAAAATGAATCATTAAATATTTAGATTAATAAATCTAAGCCTTTTCCTTGTACGATGCTAAGAGACGATTCTGGACAATATTTATTTTCCTGTTTAGTGAACGAAGTAAATTTACCGATTTGTTTACCATTCTATGGTTATTAGGTTGACAAATATTACACATTTGACCCAAACAAATTGTTATATACTTATGAGTAATAATGTAATGTATGTTTTAATGTAAGAAAATGTTGAGGTATTCAAGTTGTCTCATCACTGCCGCAACACCAACGAAATACGACAACAAGAATGCTGTCATTATTAGGATGGTCTTCTGTGTAAGGGTAGTACTGCCCCAGTTGAACCGACCCATTCATACTAAAATGAGCGTGGTTCTACTACCTTGATCAATTAAATAGTATATCAGCTTTCATAATTCTAGGAGCAGAGTTAGTTCGGAAAATGCTGAACCATGCTCAGTCTCCCTAGCCGAGTTGCAAAAGTTTCGTTTTCTATTGTATTGTTTCATTGGCTAATGTTTCTCAGTCACGTAATCAAAACAAAACATTAGCCAATAAAACAAGAGAATAGAGAAATAGAATAGAAAACGCAAAACGTTTGCAGCTTGACTAGAGGGCAGATCTTTTAAAACTAAAACAAACTAACGCAAATTGTCAGCGTCATTAGTCGAACAACATGTTATGCTGACAATATTTCATTCCATTTCAGCTGACAAAGCTTTCCGTGACATGAAATCTTTGAAGCAATCCCAGTCCATCATAGTGTCTGGAGAATCCGGTGCGGGCAAAACAGAATCGACTAAATATATCTTGAAGTATCTTTGTGATCTGTGGGCTAAAGGTGCCGGACCCGTCGAACAGAAGATCCTGGACGGTAAGTTTAAATCTACTAATATTATAGAGGTGTGATGTTGTGACGTTGTACGGGATAATCTCTGGATGTACTGAACCGATTCCAATAGAAACCACATGGAGCTGCGTGCAATAGCGAGCTAATAAATATAATACCCGGGTTATATAGCATAACATGACCTGAACTAAGAGGGTAAAAGTTCATTAACTTCTGATAGTTCCGTAACTGTTTTGGTGGTCCTCAAACCTTTTATACAATCCAAACCTCCAGTTTCTATAAATATGAGGTTGATATCAAAACCGTTCGCACCACCTGGAGAAGAAGGAAACAATGATCCTAACGATAAAATTAAATAGTCCGAAAATGGTTTTTCAGCTAAATAAATTTTTAGTACATTCTACAAAGTATTTAAATTAGAAAACAAATAAATTACATCTGTACGAAAAAGGATCACAGCACAGTATAATTTTTTGCGCAATGCTTCTAGCGCTGACTTGATTTTCAACCCAAGAGTATGCCGATTCAATAATGTAAATAGCAATGGAACATATTGGGTTGTTAATGATGCTGACGATATGTAAATTATCCTCCGCAAGTAAGTGTTTATGAACCATCGGTGACATCAGGGCCGATCAGGGCTTGAAAACATATCGTTCCTATCTACAATACCGGTCTGTCATTCTATATTTACCTTCCACAGCCAATCCAATTCTGGAAGCCTTCGGTAACGCTAAAACAACCCGCAATAACAACAGCTCCCGTTTCGGCAAGTTCATGGAAGTGCACTTCAACAACAAGTATCATGTAGTCGGCGGCTATATTTCACACTACCTTCTTGAAAAGTCCAGAATATGCACGCAGAGCGCAGAAGAGAGGAATTACCATGTGTTTTATTTGCTCTGTGCTGGAGCGCCTCAAGAGTTGAGAACTGCGTTGGAAATTAAGAAGCCTGATGACTATCAGGTGAGTTTAATTGGAAAACATTTTTGCTTCGATATAGACAAACTACTGTTATTACTACATGGATTGTCTTCGGTTATTCTTTTATGAGAATTAGTCGGGAGTGTTCTTAGCTATGTTTGATGGAAATCGGTCCTATCAGTCAGGAGGTTTTAAAAAAAATATCAAATGAACACTTTTTAACGAGATAAAACTATTTTCAGTATCTGAAGAACGGCTGTACTCAATACTTCACGACGGCCGCCTCGGAGAAGAAAATCGGCGCCAACAGCATGACTCCCCAACAGAAGGCCAAGGGAGGACTCAGAGACCCTATACTAGATGATGTCGAAGACTTTGGAAGATTAAACCAGGTATGTTTTTGTTTTTTGTCACTGTTCGTTGAATTAGCGATAAGCCTATGCGACAGCTGGTCGAGAGGTCTCGGATTCGATTTCTGAGTCGGGCTAAAAGTGTTCCGGGTTTTTCTTATAAGATATTCTGAATAACAACCTACAAAATGGAAATTTGGCGACGTTTCATGCCCGTACCTTGCAGAGTACGTTAAGCAGTCGGTCCTGATTATCATGAACCTCTATGTCAACATTTTTGTGGGATGTCAATGCCCTCAGAGCACTTTCAATTAGTTTCAACTTCGAATTCAGTTGACCCTCAAAATTGAGGAGGCTGGATACTATGTACGCGTCGAAGAAAAACTAATATTAAGGTAAAAAAAGGTTGAACTGGTACTAACATCAAATCATTTTGGGAATAACAATAGAAATTTTATACATAGATCACAGTCACAGACGTCGGCAATCATACCCGGCTCAGCTAGGGCAAGTCTAATATATAATTCTAAACCGCTTCAGGGTAGAGGAAATACGCACTAGAACGTATCGGTTCGGCTCTTCCTTCTTATGACGAGCAGTCAAAAGCTGTAACTCACTACCAGCTCACGTGTTTCCTTCTCATTATGATCCCGGGTCCTTTAAGCGGGGCGTGAAAAAGCATCTCACTAAGCCGCCATAGTGTGGGCCGCCATACTTTACTGTCTGCATTTGCAGCAATGATATATGGTTTCCCCCACTCTTGGATTCTGCTCATGCTTTCCATCAGGCAGGGTAGAATCGCTTTGGTAGGCTAAATATTAAAAAAAAAGACATTAGGTTAGGTTTTTTAGATTGTCATCTTGCAGTGACAAAATGAGTTATAAAATACCGTCGCGTTCTGTGCGTATTCCACAACTTTTTTATAGTTAGTTCTAATAATAATCTACCTGCAAAACAATCTAATTTCAAGAATGTGCACTCGTTACAATCCAATTCTGAAAATGATATTTTTTTTCAACACATTTAATGAATTTAAAACCGCGATCATCAAAGAAGGCATCTGAAGAATGTCGAATCGATTGTCTGGTATCTTTTTCAACGAAGTAAAATAACATTAAAAGCTGTGTATTAAACTATAATGTGTAATATTTTGTATTTCTTTGGTTTGTTGTCTTTTTCTGTACCTATTAAATAAAATAATATAAAATGCTTTGCACAGAGTTGATATACATATATATACAACGTGACTATTGTGCACTAGTATTTTGTTTAGGTATTGTATGTTTATGATAGTGATTATACATATAATTTTTATGACTTGGCTGCAGTGCATATAATCTTGTTTTACTTAGGACTCAACATATTAAATATGTTTCTTCTGTAATAATTTCATAAATCAAGATATGAGTTGCTTACGTTTTATACAAATTTTATATAGTTGCATCTATTTGTAAAATGGTGACAAAGTATTCCAAACTCATTTTTTTAATATTTATTTGCCTGATGGAAAGCATGAGTAGAATGCAACTTCGTGATCTTCATTATGGTGGTCTAATGAGATGTTTTTTGATCATTGAGCCTCCGGTCTCGGACTAACACGGGCGGGTGAAGCTGTTTCAAAACATATAATTTCCAAATATAATACTGTGTGTTCCTGACTTCCTGTTACAGACTTCCGTTCCATTACACAGAATTACTCCTATAAGTTATTGGAAAACATAAGAAGTTACGCATCAATAAAAGTATACAGTATTTTTTGTAGGTAGTAGAGCCACGCTGATTGCAGCACGAATGGGCCAGTTCGACCGGGGCTGTACTATCCTCACACAGAAGTCCAACTTAAAATGACAGCATATGTACTGTCGTTTTTCGTTATCATGGCCTAATCACTGTAGGCTGTTTTTGCATTATTGTTTTGGCCTCCACAGTTCGGTATAATTATGCTGAAACATCTCTTTAAACCGCCATGGTGTGGGTCACCATGCTGCATTTATGCACTCACAATGAGTATGGTGATCTCTACTCCTGCTTTCCATCTGGTAGAGTGGTTACTTAGGTAGGCTTTTAAATATAAAAAAAAACCTCACAATGCGGATGGTGACCTCTATTCTTGAATTCTTCTCATGCTTTTCATCTGGCAGGGTTGAGTCACTCTGAGGCTTAATTATAAAAAAAAAACCTTACGAATTTCCAGGCGTTATCTCGTGTCGGCTTAACGGAAGAAGAAAAGAAGTCAGTATACTCAGTAGTGGCGGCCGTGCTGCACCTCGGCAACGTGGAGTTCGAGGAGGACACGGGACCTCGAGGCGGGTGCCGCGTCACGCCCAGCTCCGAGCCCGCGCTGGCCACGGCCGCGAGGCTGCTGGGTGTGGACCCTGGAGAACTGCGCATGGCGCTCGTCTCCAGGCTCATGCAGAGCTCGCGCGGAGGGGCAAAGGGAACCGCCATCATGTGAGTACATACACCTACACCTCTAGCACAATGATACCACGGCCGCGAGACTGCTGGGCGTGGACCCTGGAGAACTGCGCATGGCGCTCGTCTCCAGGCTCATGCAGAGCTCGCGCGGAGGGGCCAAGGGAACCGCCATCATGTGAGTACATACACCTACACCTCTAGCACAATGATACCACGGCCGCGAGGCTGCTGGGCGTGGACCCTGGAGAACTGCGCATGGCGCTCGTCTCCAGGCTCATACAGAGCTCGCGCGGAGGGGCCAAGGGAACCGTCATCATGTGAGTAATAAATACTTGGTAATACTTGGGACATCTTACATACAACATCATCTAGTCCCAAACTAAGCAGAGCTTGTATTATGGGTACTAGACAACTGATATAAATACATAAACTTACTTTTTTGTTGTAAATACACACATATTATACATAGAAAATACCCAGATGGTTATGTCGGACTCAGTAATTGAGTCCTACTTCCCCTACTAAATGATAAAAAAGACTAGACTAGACTGAGTATTTGACCAAAATTCCTTCCCAAAATTCTCTCTCCAAATATTTCTCGCTCTAAAGTCTCATTATCTTTTCCAGGGTCCCGTTGAAAACGTACGAAGCGAATAACGCCCGTGACGCGCTGGCCAAGGCCGTGTACAGCCGCCTGTTCGATTACATCGTACATCGCATCAACAGCAGCATACCCTTCCAAGCTTCTGCCTATTATATCGGTGTATTGGATATCGCTGGATTCGGTAAGATATCTTAACTTGCTTCTAAATTAAAGTTCTTGATGTGAAATTCTTTAGAATCTTTTTCTAAGATCGACCTCATCTTAATTCAAACTGTAAATAAAGACAAAACATAGCTTTGTGCTACCGAAAAAACACAGATAAACAAGGAATCTAAATATTAAGACGTGAAGAGATTTCTTTGTACTCATGTTACGTAAATGGTTTTGAACTACATAAAATTTATGTGCAGAGAGCTAAAATTAAAGTAACTCAGTCTGTCTGTTACGTTTTCACTGTTAAACTGCTGCACGGTTTTATTGAAATTGGACATGTAGATACTTTCAATATTGAAGAAGAAGAAAACCGTTAAAAGCTAATAAGCTACGTGCTACAAAGTAAAAACCAATGCTAATGTGGGTCTTGTCACAAGGACATTTCAATTAAATTGATCAGTGAAATAAAACAGAACTTCAGGTACAGAAGTACGTATCTTTTTGTCGATCATCAAACGGATGTTTTATTAAAAAAAAACTTATTTTCTTTAAATAGCCACAACCAGAGACAGTGACATGTTTACAGGGATCTGTATTTTAATATTCTTATTAATGAACTAATTGGTAACGTCCACAGAATATTTCCAAATGAACAGTTTCGAACAATTCTGCATCAACTACTGCAATGAAAAGCTTCAGCAGTTCTTCAACGAGCGTATCCTGAAGAACGAACAGGAACTGTACAAGCGTGAAGGGCTAAACGTGCCTGAAATCAGATTCGTCGACAACCAAGACTGTATAGGTGTGTATGTTGAAAATAAAAGGCAGAGACATTATTACTACGTTACTAAGCATTACTTTTATCACCACTCCTATTTATCCCTTGGGTATCATAAGGGCTAACTAAAGCAAGAAACCATAGAGTACAACTGCATTTCAAAGAGAATCTGGAACCTTTAAGAGTAGAGTGAACAGGTTTCTTTTGGATGGGCGTGTACCATCTTCGTCTTCATCTACACTTTCCATCAGGTGAGATGGAAGACAAACGCCTATTCCATTACAATAAAAAAAAAACAACTTGAAACAAACCCTATATTAACACTACCCAGCGTGGTATAGTATAGCAATACACCATTTCTAAGGCAAGGCCTACATCTAGCAGTTATTGGAACTAAAAGACTTGATGTGAAAACTATGATACAATCAAAAATATTTATTTAAAAACACCTTTAAAATATTTGCAGATTTAATTGAGAGCAAGAACCATGGCATATTCCATTTACTGGATGAAGAATCGAAACTGCCCAAACCTGAGTTTGGACACTTCACGCATTCCGTACACAAGCAACTAGGTGTTAACAATAACAGGTAATTAAATGACTTAACTTGAATTATACCTTTAATAAGGTTGCTTTCAATCCTGGTGTTGTCACAACTGCTTATTTTATTTATGACCCTGTCAAAGTGACTACTCTCCCTGATGGAAATCATGAGTAGAATCCTAGGTCACCATGCTCATTGCGAATGCAGTAATAGTGGGGTAGAACTACCCCGGTTGGGTCAACTCATTCATGCTGACATCAGGTCGGGTCTACTACTAAGAGGTAGTTATGTCTCCTCCTGTATAATTTACATCATGATGTTGTACACTACAACCTTACTTGGGCTTTTATATTTATTATCAGCGTGAGAACTTTGATATCGCGATGGAGATTAAGCATTTACTTTGTAGTTCGCTGTGTCTTCGTTAGATGACGCTTTAATATATTTTTTAACAAATTGTGTGTAGTTCTACAAAATATCGACAATGATGTTTTTTTTTCCAGACTGCAAGTACCGCGCTCATCTCGACTAAAAGCACACCGTACTCTACGTGACGATGAAGGCTTCTTATTACGACATTTCGCCGGAGCTGTATGCTATAACACGGTAAATATACAACAAATATAAATAAAATTAATTAAAGCAATTAGGAATTTTTGTATTCATCTATTAAACTTTTCAATAAGCATAGAGTGGGGTATCCACACTATACTTGTTGTTGACTGCCTTGTTGGTCTAGTGGTTGGCGTATGCGGCTGCTGATCAAAAGGTCTCGGGTTCGATTCCCAGGTCGGACTAAATATTTATGTGATCCACAAATATTTATTTCGGAGTTTGGGTGTTTTCTATGTATAATATGTATCTATTTACAAAAAAAAGTATGTTCATGTATTTATATCAGTTGTTTAGTACCCATAATACGAGCTCTGCTTAGTTTGGGACTAGGTGACGTTGTGTGAAAGATGTCCGAAATATTTATTATTATTCTAGTGTGAGACTTTTTAAAAATAAACATATTTATCTTTTTCAGAACCAATTCATAGAAAAAAACAACGACGCATTGCACGCCTCTTTGGAATTCCTAGTTCAAGAGTCGCGTAGTGCCTTAGTACAACAACTGTTCCAAACAACTGACAACAACAATGCTAAAGGGAAACTCAACTTTATATCTGTGGGGGCTAAGTTCCAAAGTCAGTTGTCGCAACTTATGGATAAACTAAAGGAGAATGTAAGTGTTTTATTTTTATTTTTTATTTTTTTGTATATGTATAGCCTACGAAAGTAACTCTACAATGCCTGAAGGAAAGCATGAGTAAAATTCAAGAGTGTAGGCCACCACGCTTGCTGCGAAAGCAGACAATAAAGTATGGTGGCTTAGTGTGATGCTTTTTTACGCCTCGTTTAAAGGTATATGTTCTTTAAGCGGTTATTATTATTAATCGCGAGTATCGTAGCGGAGCCTAAGTTGCTCTTTATTTCATCAGCTGTCTGTTAGTGAAAGTCCTTTCAAAATCTGCATAGCCGTTTCAGAGATTAGCCCAAACAAACTGACGGACAGACAATATATTTTAAAATTGCTTTTTTATATTACTTCCGTTTCTTTAGTATAAGTAGGTATTATTCATAAGGTATAATTCATATATTCAGTATTATAAATAAGAAAGTAACTATGTCCATATGTCTTTTACACTTTAATTGCTAAACCGCTTTCGATAAATTTCGGTATAGACGTAGATTAGACCGTGGACAAAGACATTATACGAGTATTACTACTTTTTGTCGCGATAACCGATATACACACGAGTGAAGCAGCGCCCAAAAGCTAGTCTCAAATAATTTGCGTACAAACTAATTCAACTCCTAAAAATGATTTGCAAAATAAATCAGTTTTCGTCGTTAGACAATCTTTAGAATGTGACATAAGGTTTTATTTAGGCAATATATTAGAAATTCTCATTGTACTATCTCAAGAGAAAAACAAAATACACTACAAAACATGTTATTCTATAAAATTATATGAAAAAATGTGCTAAAATAGAAAAAAATTGACAAAATCATAGTTTAAAAATTACAAAACAAAAAGCGTGTTTCGACCGTGACAGGACTCGAACCTGCAATCTTCGGATCCGAAGTCCGACGCCTTATCCATTAGGCCACACGGTCATGTTTAAAGGATCGCAATTTACCATTTCCTTTTATGACAGAGTTTCAGAAAATGGATAATATTGTAATAATAGTTAGATAATTCGCGTGCAAACATCAATGCAAAGAGAAGGAAAACTTGAAACCAACCCTATACCAACCCGTCTTGCCAGCGTGGTATAGTAGGCCAATACCTCCTTTTCAAGGAGAGGCCTATGTCCAGCAGTGGACTTTTAAAATTGTAAAGTCTATTAGCCTTCAAGTTGTCGTCGTAATGAATTTAATGATAAAAAATGTGGATGAGATGAAATGGGGACCGTCTTCTGAAAAAAACAAAAAACGATCTCCACTATCAAATATCAATAATGAAAATCAAACGATATTTATTTATGAAATCCGATATGATCAAAACAAAATATTAGCCAATCAAACAAAGAACTAAAGCGTCAACGATTACGGAACGAAAAACGTTTGCAACTTGTAAGCCCATAGGTATCATCTAATGGCACACGAGTTATATCTCATTGTTTTCTATTTTGTATTTTCTTAATACATAGGCTTCTCGTAAGGTTTTCCATAACAACGAGCAGGAGTAATGTTATCTGTTTTTTTATATTTATACTAGATGACGCCCGCGGCTTCGTTCACCCCCATTTCATGCTTTATTACTTAACGTATAAAAAATAATAAAGTTACAAAATTTCATGAGAATCGATTGTATTGTTTGTTGTTTAACGTTGTCTCTTTAACGGCTGGAACGATTTGGATGAAATTTTGTGTGTATATTTCGATTGCAGTGGTTTACGCCCTTTCTACATTGTCAAGTGTGGCTTGTTTAAATTCATCGTGGTACAACACTTAGCATGATAGACAAATTGTTGTTCTGAGTCTGAGTGATCTTTGTGTACGTTTCATGTATTTTTGTAAGGTCACACCGACACAATATTTATATTCCTAATACGGGAGTTATTTTTAAAAAAAATCAATAAATTTCTGGATGATTTTTTAAACACAATCGGACTCAATAGATGGCGCTATGTTCAGTTCGATGGTTCATTTAGTATACAAACGAGAAATATTCGAAGAGTGACATTCCCAGGGGAGTTTAAAAGAAATCAATAGATGCCTGGATGAATTATTGAACACAATTGGTGGCGCCATCTATAGGGTATCGACGGGTCAGCTAGTTTATAGCCGAATATCAGATTACTGAGAGTGACGTTCCCAGGAGAGTTTAAAAGAAATCAATGGATGCCTGAATAGTTTATTTAAAACAATTACCTATCGGGTATCGACGGGTTAGAATACAATAGAATACTCTTTATTTGCACACTTTGTTACAGAGTTACAATAGGTTACATTAAACGACATATATATGTAGTGTACAAAGGGCGGCCTTATTGCCAAAGGCAATCTCTTCCAGGCAACCTAAGTTAGTTAGTATTTAGACAAGGATTAATCGAAGAGTGACGCTCCCAGGGTACGAACTTCGTGCGCTGCATCAAGCCGAACTCCCGCATGGTGGGTCGGTCGACGGAGGGCGGGCTGGTGCTGACGCAGCTGCAGTGCAGCGGCACGGCGGCCGTGCTGGAGCTCATGGAGCACGGCTACCCGTCGCGCGCGCCCTTCCACGACCTGCACTCCATGTACAAGCAGTTCCTGCCGCCCAAGCTGCAGGCGCTCACGCCCAAAGTCTTCTGCGAGGTAATTGTACCATCTTACTTCCATAGTCTTCAATCCCTGACGTGCGAAAAAAAAATCTGTATGCAAATTAATTAGGCAACTTATTTTTAATGTAAAATTGGCAATATTTTCTGTAATTATGTATTTCTGTAATGTAAATTTTATCATCAATAAATAATAGATGAAGGTATATATTTCTTACACCGAATCTTGCAATATACTTGCATGCAGGTATACGGCGAATCTTTCATATCGTGTCGATATTCCTTTGACAAATGAATCCTATTATTCTAAGAGAATGGACTATATTCATCGATATATATTATACCATCCTTCAACAGGCAATGGTCCACAGTATGGGTCTCTCAGACAAAGACTACAAGTTCGGAGTGACCCGCGTGTTCTTCAGGCCGGGCAAGTACTCCGAGTTCGATACCATGATGAAATCTGACCCGGAGAACCTGAAAGCCATAGTAGACGCAGTACTGTCGTGGCTCGTCAAGTCCAGGTGGAGGAAGTCCATATTCGCTGTACTCTCCATTATTAAATGTAAGTTTTTTTTTATATTTATTTATTTTGGAAGGAAGGAAGCTTAGAAGAATTGCCGTACTGTTAAAAGTAAACATAAAAGTCCATTGACGTTAACGAAAATGAAACACGATTAGTGAGGGGTGGGGCTTGGAGCTTCACTATTTTCTTGAATAGTAATATGTTACAAAATACCTTCAAATCTATACGAATAAATAAAATAGGAGTGTCTGTCTGTATGAACTGAACGGGCAATGGGCCGGACATGTCTGCCGAAGAAACGATGACAGATGGAGCCATAAAATTATATTCTGGCAACCCCGAACAGGAAGTCGAAGTGTTGGTACACCAGCTGCCAGGTGGTCGGACGATATCAAAATGACGGTAGGGCCGACCTGGACTAGACACGCCGCATCTAGAAGCGTAAAGAGAACCATGCAAGAGGCATATATCCAACAGTGGATGCAAATATGCTGAGGAAGAAGAAGAAGACTCGTTACTACGTATAAAAACCTGTTAATACAAATAAATCCTTTTTGTTTTACAGTAAAGAACAAAATCGAATACCGTCGCAAATGCCTTATACTCCTACAAAAGAACATCCGAGGGTACCTGGTCCGACGCAAGCATCGACCCCGTATCCGCGGCCTCGCCAAGATCAACGCGTTACAACACAACCTCAAGGACATGGAGACGGTCACCTCGCAGCTGAAGAAGGAGAAGGACAGCGCTCAGAAGACCATCGAGGACTTGAGGAACTCTATTACAAACGCTTGTGTTAACATTAAGGTGAGTGTAGTTAGGCAACCAATGCAGTGGATTACCTTCCTTCTGATGCAGTCGGGTAAAAATAAAAAAAGACGCACAACATGACATTGACTGAAGATGTTCAGGCGTCTTATTTTAAGGAACTCACTCAGGTAGGCAGACCTGGTTCAAGGGGAGGCCTGCCAAGACTACTCTTCCTGATGGAAAGCATGAGTAGAAACAAAGAGTGACTTTGTGACTCTTGAGTTAATAAATATGTACACACAAGTATAAATACTTTGAATTAACATTACACAAGTGAGTGCCAATAGTTTTGGTCATTTTAAGTACTTTCATATAAATGATTCGTAATATAAATAAACTTAGATATTGTGGAAGAAACAGGTATCGTGTTCCTCGATCACAAAGGGAGAATCCTTTCGACCAGGCGAGGTGATAATGCTTGGCGGGCCACTGCCCAGCTGTTGATGCTATGATGTTGTATGTATGGTAATCAGCGCGAGAATGTCTCTTTCGCGATTCAGGATTAGTAGTTACTCCGTATAGTTCATTCCGTGTTTTCCTAGTAGTTCAGTGTTTCTTCGCTAGATGGCGTTGTCGTATATTTTCGTCGTGCTGAATGTGGAAGTCGCCACAATATAATTAATTTGATGAGATAGTCATCATCATCATCATCAACAGCCTTTAACAGTCCACTGCTGGACATAGGCCTCTCCGTTGAAAGGAGGTTTTGGCCTACTATACCACGCTGGCCAGAAGGGTTGGTATAGGGTTGGTTTCAAGTTTTCCTTCTCTTTGCATCGATGTTGTCTTGCGTAGTTTATCCCTTAGTCGCCTTTTACGACACTCGCGGGATGAATAGGGGTGGTGACACTCTGTATTCTTAATCCGTCACCACACAGAAAGATGAGATAGTAGTTTTCATAAAACCATCTGATGATGATGATATCTATCTGATGAAAATGATGATATCTGAAAAAAACAATCGCGCACGCTTACTTATTGATCAAATTACTTAGCGTTTCGTCAACTTCCTGTTACACACTTCCGTCCCCATCCCTTCACTTAATCATTTATACAGATTACAGGAAAGTGACATAGACAATAATAATTAAATTATTGTAACAGGCAAACGAAAAGATGTCTCGCAGTGAAATCGACCAGCTGTTCTCAAAATTGACGAAGGATGTCGAATTGCAAATGGTAGCACTACAAAAGGCCATGATCGACCAAAAGAACAGGTATGTAAATATTGAAGTTTTAAGTACAACATCCGTTTGAACGTTTCTAAAGCAGGCACCACACTTCGTTATGCGCTATTCGTTATGTGTTTACGCCGTATTCGCCCGAATATTTGTTATGCGCGCAAACAACAAACACGCCACCACACTTCGAACTGGTGTGCCAAATAAGGCAAATATGTGTGTTGTAGAGATGTGTCATTGTCAGTTTTATGGTGAACGAAACGAAACCATACGAACGAACGAAACACATTATTTTAATTTTCTTTTTATTTTATTAAATTTAGAGAAACAATACTTAAATGAAGTCTAATTATTTTGATCACATGATAGACTAATTTAATCGTTTATTCGATTTATCGTATTTCAAAAACTTTTTATAGTCTATGGTTGTTAGTTATGCACAGGGCATTATCATTTTTAATGGTCAACGAACGAACGAAACATATTATTTTAATTCCCTTTTTATTTTATTAAATTTACAGAAACAATACATAAATGAAGTCTAATTATTTTGATCATATGATAGATTATTTTAATCGTTTAATTGATTTATCTATTTCAAAAACTGTCTATAGTCTATGGTTGTTAGTTATGCACAGGGCACTTCACTACCCGTCCGAAGTGTGGGCAGTCGATGCGTGTATTCGCCTTATTCGTGTCCTTTGAAGTGTGCCAAAAAACCGACAAGTCGACGGATACGCGTATTCGCTATTCGGCTTATGTGTCTATGCGTACGAATAAAGCGAATATTGGCGAATATTCGCTTTATTCACTCTCCACACTTCGCCGTATGCGCGCGAATAACCCGCATAACGAATAGCGCATAGCGAAGTGTGGTGCCTGCTTTAGACAATTATTGAACTCTCATACAGAAAGTATTCGTCTATACAACCATATCTTAACATACAAATAATTAAATTGAAGTATCTGTTTGAAATATCATATTATACTTTGTCCATTCGTTTATTGTCTTTTTGACAGGTCATGCCTATAAATTACCCGTATTTTTTTTTCGTGATTTTATGTACTACAGTAATGTCGCACTTTATAGACGCGTAGGGAAGTGGCTTGTGCATAGCTAAAAACCATGAACTATAAAGCAGTTCTTGAAATACGATAAATCGATTAAACGATTAAAACTATGTATTATAATTATTATGATTAAAATAATTTGACTTCATGTAACTATAGTTTCTGTAAATTTAATATAATAAAAAGAAAATTAAAATAGTATGACTTCAAGATTGATTATTTGCAAGGAATTAAGTCGAAATTTTGGAATTTAAGAATTTCAAACTTAGAACAAAGAACAATAACTCTGTGCATTAATTTATTTATTTTTGGACCACTGACTTAAAATGTAACTATGCACGCGTTAGTAAAATTTAACTTTGAATAACATATGTAAATATTGGTTAATAAAGTTTAAATCCAGAGTTGTGAGAAAATACATTTGAAAAATCACATAATAATTACTAAACCGACCTTCAAGTGACTGTGTTAGGAAGTTTTCTTTGTTCTGGGCCAATTATATATCATAATAGTACACATTTTATTTATTTACAATACTGACTTAAAGAATAATATATCAATTTATTTTGATTTCAAATCGAATCGGTGACGTGTGAGGGCGTCACTAATTTCGAAATTTGTTGAACTGTCAAAAAGATAATAAAGGAATGGACAGAGTATAATAGATTTTTACTAAATGCATATGAAAGTCTATGCGATACATATATAAAAAAAATCTATGTGTCCGACTGTCTGTCCGAAGACAGACAGTCGGACACATAGATTTTTCAGACAAAAAATATACAAACGAACAGAAGATGGGACGAACCCATCTTCTGTTCGTTTGTATATTTTTTTCATTCAACGCTTACCAAGCTGACTCTACTCTGCCTGATGGAAAGCATTAGTAGAGTCCAAAAGCGGGGCACCACACTCACCCCAAATGCAGGCAATGTGGCGACCCACGTTATGGCCGTCTAGTGAGATGCTGTTTCACACCCCGCATAAAGAACCTGGTATCATAGTGGGAAGGACACATGTGAGCTGGCAGTGAGTGAGTTTTTAATATGGATACCGCCGAACCGTTTAATTCTGGTGCGTATTTCTTCCGCTCCAAAGCGTGTTGTTCTGTAGAGGGAGTAGGTGTTGTCAAAGTTCTGTCTTCCATTTATCAAGATGTCTAAATTTTTTATATTAATTTAATTGTTAACAGAGATGAGCAAGAGCGTCTGCGTAAGATCGAAGCGGAGATGCGAGCAGCCGAGGAATTAAAGAAACGTGAACTGGAAAGGCAAAGGCAGGAAGAAGAACACCGTAGACTGTAAGTGTTACTTATCGACGTAATGTACTAATCACATTTGCTCATTCGTATTTTTTTTTATTTAAGTTCCCAAATAATAATTAGAAAATCGTATACCATAGTAGCTACAAAAACCACCAAGGAAAGCTTATATGACACAATTTTTTTACATTATTTCGAACATTATTGCGAAATCGAGGAATGTAAAATAAAAAAATATTAAGAATCTAAAATAGACGCCAAAAAACTTTGTTTTTTCTTGGATTATTGCGTTGATTCTGCGACCCCTATTTGTTTGACCAAAAAATAAATTATACATAAAAAAAAAATCTTCCAAAAATCTGAATGGTGGAACAACTTTTCACTGTTTCTATGTTTTAAAAAATTATAAGTTATTTTAAAAAAAAAAACCCACCAAATCCTCTACCAGTTTACTTAGTTGCGAAATGCAATCAGGACATAACATATAATGATTGATCCGTTAACATAATAGTAATCATATAATAATGGGCTATAAGGATAGAGCCTGGTGTGAACTGCGTCCTGAGGGGAACCGCAATAACACGGATGCGGGTCTTCCTCAGAGCACGGCGATTGAGACCAGCCATCGGAGTGATTTTTAGTGGAAACGAAACACGACATACTAAGTCTGATTAAAATAAAGCCATAAACTCATAAGCATATTGTTATTCTATGTTATTATTAGTTCCTATTTGTAGTGTATGTGTCATTCATTCATTCACTCGCTCATTGTACTATTTGTGAATGAATGAGAAGGTAGCATTATGTGATCTCCAGCTCATGCTCAATCGTGACACAGTTTAGTCGACTGTTAACGACTATAGCGAGTGGGCGCGTGCGTCTGTGAACCTACAATATAGAAGGATATACTACACTATTCTCAAGAAAGTGTCAATATACAATCTCTAATTTTGGGAAACAAAAATCTGTGAGTCCTCTTTAGCTAAGATGATTGGTAACAAAGATGGTGATGTGTTGTGGTACAGCAAGGCAGAGATGGAGGCGCGGCGCAAGGCGGAGGAGGCGGAGCGCGCTCGCCTGGAGGAGGCGGACCGGCAGGCAGCTCTCAAGATGCAACAGCAGATGGAACAGGCCGCCAAGCTCGACCAGGAGAACAGAGAGAGGTAGCTCACTCAGCTTCCTTTAATTAGTACCGCTTTTGATACCAAATAATAGTCTTTTTATGGACCAAGGGTACCCCGTTATCCTTCTTGTTCTTTGTATATGTGTAACAGTTATCACTTAACAAACAAAATATAAAATTCTTTCAGAAATACAAAAAAATGTGAGCCGTCACGGGACGCCTGGCAGATGTGAAACATCGCCATTATTTTGTAAAAGTAATATGCAGAAAAGAACATATTGTAATAGGAACTAAATATGTCATAATGATAAAATAAAATATTACTAATTATTAAAATAGTACGGTGTGGCGTATAATTATAATTATAATAATTATAATTAAATAATTATATTATAAGTATAATTATAGTTATAATTATAATTATAATTTACGCCACACCGTACACACTACTGCATATAGACTGTATATATATACCATCGTATAGCGTGCCGTGGCGACGCGTCGCCAGGCGTCGCCAGGCCAGAAATCTATTTTACGTGCGCCTATAGATGTTTCACATCAAAAAGCTTGTTCCTCAGTTCTAATTGTTGGTCCTTCGAACCTACTGTTGCCTATAATGAGTAATGGATAATAAACTTCAATTACACATCATTGTACCGTTAATCATGCAGTATTCATAATTTAAAAAAGAATTAGAAGATTAAACCTAAAAGCTGTAAAAAATCAGTGTCAGTAGTTAAAATTTTAAAAAAGAGAATCGTAATGACCTTGCATTAAGTTTCACCGATTGCTTGTACCTGGTCCTTCGAACTTAGTCTTTTCAATCTTGTTAAACTGATTAATAATTTTGCTATTGACAAAATTCACAATCTTATACTGTGAATTTTAGTCTTTTCTAATATGTTCAATTTAAAACACCATCAATTGATGTGGAGTCTGGGTGTTTTCTATGAAAAATATGTATGTATTAACAAAAAAAAAATACGTTTATGTATTTATATCAGTTGTCTAGTACAATACAAGCTCTGCTTAGTTTGGGCCTAAATGATGTTGTGTGTAAGATGTCCAAAATATTTATTTATTTAATGTTATAGGTTAGAACAAGAGAGGCGAGACCACGAAATGGCTGTGAGACTGGCTAAAGAAACAAATGGACACGTGGAAGGATCGCCGCCACAACTTCGCAGGTATATTGACTTCACATTTGAACAACACACACACCAACACACAAGCTGTGTATCATAGACAATTCGAAACAAACAAATACTTTATCTAAAGATTTTCTCTCAAACCGAAAGTCTCAGGTATAACAGATTAAATATATAGATCATAAATATTTATCTTAAATTTTTTTTTTATTTATCTGATGAAATGCTGAAAATTTACCGTTGTGAATGTTTTGTGTTTTTGTGTGCCATTACAATATAAATATAATAAAATCATTGTAAAATAAATATTATAGGACAATCACACTTGGCCTGCTACTCTCTTCTGTATATAGCTTTAAACTACATACTCGAACGAACTTACACGTTCTATTAATGCATTTACGAGTAATAGGTAATCAGTACTTGATGAATACTACCAAAAAGAATTATTGCACTGTATAAACTACTTTACGATGCTTCTTTGGGGCCATCACGATGTAAATGCTTCTATCAATGATAGAACAGTATCGAAATCTATGGCTGTTGTCTGCAGATCTGATTGTATGTATGTTAGTTATTGCGCTAAGGAGTTACCTATGTACTTACTCAGAATCAAAGTATCTCCATGAAAAAGTAAATTAAAATCGATGCAGCGGTTTAACCGTGAAATCGTAACAGACGAACACACTGAGGTACTTCTTAATTTATAACTATTGTATGTGTAGAAGTAGTCGCTGAATTTACTTTTTGGCTTAGTTAAAATTTTCAATTCGATCTATTTTCATACATTTTGGAGGAGATCATTTCGTTTAGTCGTTGTTAGTAGTTTAGTAAAGGTGAGAAATTTAGGTATGAAGGATTACAGTTCATTACAATTCTTCTTGATGAGCGTATATTGAAATTGTTCTTTTGCTTATAAAAAATTAAAGAAGATAGACAGCCAAGTTGAATATTGTATATAATATAAAAGAAGTATGACATAAAGAAGTGCCTATTTTTTTGTATATATGATACGAATGAAGGTTAATAAAACGTGTAAGTGTATTCGAGTGTCCGACTACATCTAGCGTATAAGTAATATTGTAATATGTTCGCACAGTTTCCCTACAATGGAGTCAATCAATGGAGAGAATAAATTGAACAGGTACTGAGTGAGATAGACTAACGTTTCTCTTTTGCACGCTCCAATGGGGACCCTCTTTCAATTATGAGATTTTTCTATTAAAAACTTGTATTCAAAATAAAAATAACTTATGATTATTTCTTTCTTTGAAATGGTTTAATATATATAAAAAAAATTTTTTTCGCCTCCACATCTCTATCGAACAGAGTAACCCACGTCTTTCTTCAATAATTAAAGTATCTTTATGGCAAATTTCATTGAAATCCGTGCAACGGCATCATCCGTAATCGAGAAAGCCTTATAGGCAGACATCAATATTGTTATAATTTAAACGAAAAAAAATATTCCGAATAAAAATCCTTGAATTTCTTTCTTTCTGATACTTCAGTTTACTGCTCTCAAAGGTCTGAAGGCCTCCCCCAAAGAGCCTCAACCATCGCCTTCTGATACATGATGTATCTTAAACCAAACTTTTATTTTCTGTACAGTGTATTATTGTTATGACTGACAGAACTGTATAAAATATTACAAAGACGCATCAATTTACCCATTTCTTTGATAAACTATTCCCAAAAATGAAAATGGAGAAAGTAATGACTTCATATGTAATTGAAAGAGGTTCCTACGTTGTACTAACCGCTAACATAAAGGCTATCTGCTTACCTCTTCTTTCTTGCACGAACTTGAGTACCTAACTGTGTATCTTAGTTTGTTGAATTAATTTGTACTAAATATATGTATGTCGTATGTAGATCCGTAGAAATTATATACTCATTTTAGAAATTCGACGAAATATAACTGCACATGTTTGACGAAGTCTTTTATAATCACATCACATTTGAAACATTCCTAAACATGAAAAAATTGCTTGGAAGAGAATTCAAAGATTATCTACTTTAATAAGAAATATAAGAATTTAATGAGCGAAACACATTACATTATAATTTTTTCTATAATTAAAAAGGGTCTCGAAAGACCCTTGACTCTCGTAAGACTTTTAATAAATGTTCCTAATTTTTGTGATTGTAAAAGATTTAGAACTGGTAAACTATGATATTTTAAGACAAACAATGATTTGCATTCCGAATAACGGGGATTGAAGTATAATCACCCGTGCACTTTATTTTACGTATACGCACGCACGATTTACGTATACGTACAAAATAAAGACTTCAACTGACTTCGACTGAAATCAACTTTACTAAAAAATTAATGGTAGGTTGTTCGAATTTCGTATTTTAGTTTAAAAAAAACTGTCTAAAGAGTGCAAAAGAAGTGTAAAGACAACTATAGTTAGTAATGAGAAACATTTTACGCTACATTCTAAACATTGAAGTAAGCTACGTCAAGTATCAAGATTTTTTCTCTACCTACAAATAGTTTTAAATTGAGACCAATAAGTTCAAATATGCAAGGAGTTTCCATTGCTATCTATGGTTTGATATAAATAACTGTAGTATATATTGTTTATTAGTTTGTAGCTAACCAACCTGCACGTGAAAAACATTCAAAGTCCGCTGAGTTTTTACTACGTGTTATACAGGTCTGAACGCGTGCGAATGCAGCAAGCTATACAACAAGGCAACCAAAAGTACGATTTGTCTAAATGGAAGTATTCAGAATTGCGTGATACTATCAATACTTCATGTGATATTGAGTTATTGGAGGTAAGACATAGTTATTGCAAAATATTTAAATTGCATGATTTTTACCATTTTTTAAATTTAATACATGCATTGTGTCACACCCTCTAGTAATTACATTAATAAAATTCTAATACGGTTCAAAATGAATTGTTTAAAGGCGTGCCGTCACGAGTTCCACCGTCGGTTGAAGGTGTACCACGCGTGGAAGGCAAAGAACGCGCGCAAGACCACCATGGCCGATCAGGAGAGGGCGCCACAGTCTATTATGGATGCTGGTGAATATAAATAACTGAAGTTTTAAACGTCAATAGGATAGAAAATAACTATAATTAAAAAAAATAGGGTTTGCCAAGAAATGAGATTATGTAACTTGTTGATAAGTCTTACAATTGTATTAAGATTTTTCTTGTAAAGATTAACGTAAATCAGACTGTCCTCCCTGGGCGAATTTTAAAATACCGTAAAGCGTATCGTGACCAATTGAAAAAGCATTCTGAAAGAGAAATTATGAGTAACGACAACTTCAAACACGGTCGGATCTATGAGACCATGGATCGCAGACTATGCTTATAAGCCGTTATTCTCACAGCTATGATGAGTGATTAGGGAATGAAATTCATATACAAAAATAAATAAAATGTCTATGTGTGATCAGCCAAGGCGCCGCGGATGACGACGGGAGTGGTGCCGCGCGACGTGTTGGGTGCGCGACACCGCTACTTCCGCATCCCGTTCGTGCGGGCGGGTCCAGGCGGCGGGGGAGGTGGGACGAGCCCCACTACGGGCGGTGAGGGCGAGCGGCGCGGCTGGTGGTACGCGCACTTCGACGGGCAGTACGTGGCGCGCCAGATGGAGTTGCACCCCGACAAGGCGCCCGTGCTGCTGCAGGCGGGGCTGGACGACATGCAGATGTGCGAGCTCAGCCTCGACGAGACGGGGCTCACGCGCAAGCGCGGCGCTGAGGTGCTGGAGCACGAGTTCGAGCGCGAGTGGGCGCGCCACGGCGGGCAGCTCTACGTGCCGCACGACAAGCGCGCGCGCTAGGCACGTACCTTACATGCGCTACGTATTACCACTACATGCTACATACCTACATCTACACGCGCTACGTACTATTTCTACACACGCTACGTATTACCGCTACAGACCTCATACGTCCTACTACACACACTACGTACTACCGCTACACAATTTATATGTCCTTCTACACATGCTACATACTTCATTATATGTCGTTCTACACACGCTACGTACTACTGTTACATACGTCATACGTTCCTCTTTAATAGTACGTAATACCTACACACGTACCTCCATTCCACTAATTACTAAAAAATACCTCTACACGCTACATGTTACACTAGTAATTACACACACTAGTGCGTACCGCCCACTACATACAACACTTGAAGTCTAATTTTCTTCTTGCTCCTAGACCTTATCGCATTTACCTGGGGTCGGCCTTCCTTGTCCGCATTTTCCATTTATTACGGTTAAGTGCATTGTCTCTCACATACAACACTCAAGTCTAATTTTATATTTAAAAATATTTTAATAACAACGTTTTTTTATTTATTTTCAGATATCAACATTCCATCGAGTAACTAGACAATGAAAGGCTTCGTAAATAATTCCACAGTGTAAGATTTTGGATTTTTAACACATAAGTAGAGGAGATTGCATAGAAGTGCCTTTGTAAGCGTGCCTTCACAAGTTTCTAGCTGTATACTAGTACAATACGATTAAATAATGGATTACTACGAAAGCAGGTTATGTATTAGAACTTAGACAATATAAACCTACACACGTACAATTAAATTAATTAATCAACTTCACATAATTTTGTATAGTTTTTATTTTTGTCAGAGAGTGTGTAAGTAAATGAATATTCCTACATTTAAAAATATTTTCCTGTAATACACATCTCTGTAGGAGTATTGGCTAGTTATTGTCATAATGGACTTAATATATTATCCTAAAATAATATTGTCTGGAACTTTATCTTTGAAGATCAATGGAGGCAAAGATTGATTTAGGAACACAAAAAGTTATCACGGTTAAAGTGAATTTTCTATAAATCGATTCCAAAATATTTGACATTACAGTTTTTGTGGTGTATGTCTATATGTTTTACAAGGAAATTAATATTTATAGTTTGGCAACACTAAACAGGCACATTTAGAAATTGAAAAAGAGCAACACAGACATGCTGACCTTAGAAAAGTGGTCATAGCGTCTTTTTCTGATAGTCTGATAGACATTTTAAATTCACATACAAAACCAATGGCCTGTCACTAGAAATATGAACTCACACACAAAAAGTTTACACACAAACACATATGTCCATTTTGGATTATACTTTTGAGAGAGAGGTACGCCTGCGTACGACTTCTCCGTACCGTGTTGCTCTAAGTGAAAATGTAGACATTTTAAGTACACACATACATAAAAATGCACAGTAAATGTACTAGGTCTAAAGCATACAATGTTATATATTAGGTGGTGCTAGAGGAAATTTCAGTATATTTATCAATTACTTAAATTTTAATTCGAATCATAAAACATATTGAACTCTTTTACTCATAGATTGTGTTGTTAGTTGTTACTGGTAACTAGAAATATAATATGCCTTACAAAGAAGTTCCTTTTAAAATCGTATCGGCTAGTGCAAAAAAAAATAGTAAGATGTATTTATGCTGAAACTAAACAGAATATTCTAAATGTATAGTGATTAAAGGTGACATAACTAATATATTTTTAATTTGTTACAAAAGACCACAAATATATTTTTTTCTTTTTAATCTGTAGTAAAAAAATTATAGTTGAACTTTAAAATATGATGAAGTCCACATCGAAATCACTTTTATATTTTAAACGTGAATTATTAATTTATTTAAGAAAGCTGTGATTTATACTTCATTTTGATGTTTTAGGTCAGTATTTAAAAAATGAGAGATGTATTTATTTAAACATTCCTGTCATGTTAAGGCTGGTGAATGGTAGCTGATGTATTATTTGAAATTAGCAGTACGATTAATTTGTATTAAGTGGTTTAAATAGAATTTTGCAATAACATTCCGATGTTACATATTAGTATCGCAGTATTCATTCCAGTTAGGGGTCGTCCATTAATCACATGAGGCTCGAAAAGGGGTTGGTTCTGGACAACAATTACGAAATATCACAAGCAGTGAGGGGGTGTAGTAAGATATCAAGTGTATTTCTTTTTTTGTCACACGCGCGATTTCTAAACTGAAAAACGGCGTTTAGTGTGACATTGACTCGTAGTTGCGAGGCCAAATTTTAAAATTCTTTATAGGTACAAGAAGATGCACGTTCATTTTCGGTGGGGGGTTTGTCTTTAACCTAGAGAGTATCACCTAAGGGGAGAAGGGGGTTGAAAATGTTAACAAAACATCACGTGATTACTGGACGGCCCCTTATTTATGTAAACATACATGTACAAGTTTAGAAGTACAATTTATAAAGAACAGACCAAGTGCCTTATCGTATTATTTTGTTAAAACAAACACTCCATTATTGTATATGCTTTACCAAATTAAAAAAATGAAGCGAGTTTCACTTGTTTTATTTTAACTTTAAAAACCCTTGCAAGTGGTCCCTATGTCGATAAGTACATTTTTTTTACCTGTGGCAGCCCCCAAAGACTGTCACTTCGTCGGGGTTTGCGGTGGAATGGTGTATCAAATCAGACCGACTGAAACTACACGGTGTGCAACTTTGCGCCTGAGATAGGAAGGTCCAGGAACTGATGTAACCTGTTATCAAGGCATTCAACCCCCTCCCCACGCCTACGGGTCAATTTAGGAGACGTACAGCATAGACGTTGCCTCCTCGCGGCTGACCACTGAAGCGCATGGAGGGGAAAACCCCACCCGTTTTTTAACAGTTTAGTTGGCATGTCCGTATGTGTAATAAGACGAGGTCTTATTTTAATGCCATATGTCTAGTTTCCCGTTAAACGTTTCGAACATTCAACACACTGTACTGTAAGTAAATGTGAAAGAATATAATCAAACTAAAAATTTTAGTGAATTTTAGTTCAGTGATGTCAACAACAGAATTATTGGAATTGGAATTAATTTGAATCTTTATTCAATAACAATGTGGAAATTAATTAAAAGGTGCACTACGCTACATACTATAATGTCATGTTTGTGAAGATTCTGCTAGGTTTTACGTGAAGAGCTTGTACCTTGAACGAGTCATAAACGGGAGCCATACTGATTTTTTTGGGGAAGGGGCGAAAAGCATTCCAGAGATGAATGGACTGGATGAGGAAGGAAGATTGAATTGAAGGGAGGTTGCAGAAGTATGGCAGACACTTAACAGGAGGACAGGAGGAGGTTATTTGTAAATCGAACTATCGAAGGGTTCTGTTATGGGTAGACAAATTAGTTGGATGGAAGATGTTAAGTGTGGGTAAGCGAGTAAGGAGAGTTTAGAAAGGTGTAGAGAATCGTATGGGCACGCATGTGAAGACGCTGACGAATTGGGAGCCAAATTAATTTAAGATGATAGGATGATCATGTTTATGAAAATTAAAAATGGTTAGGTATTGTTTGAGATCTCCTTTAAAATTCGCAATTTTAGTAGGAATTATTCCGTAATCTGAAGTTAACCTTTTTTCCTGTAATATGTACTAAATCAAATATCGTATTGTACTAGGAGGGCAGATCGTTACGTCAAAATAAAATAGTACATTGTTCACCGATGGAGGAAAGGGACCGATAACTAGCGAGGGAGCAGTTTGTGGCCCGAAGACGCAGCCTAGGGCCACAATACTCCCGATGTAGGAATGGGACTTTCACCCGAGTGCTACACAGTGCTTTATACTACACTTGTGAGGAACATTTAAAGTATTTTTAAAATAAAATCAAAACGTATGACACAATTTAGCTTAGAATTTGACCAATATTTCGCGCTTCTTTTGTTCGGTTTAAAGATATTTATTTTCTCAAAAAGACAAATGTCACTTACATGAGAATAAAACATTCATTGAAATAATTAACCCGATACAGGTGGGTATTTACAAAAAAAAATAACATTGACCAACGACGTATCCTTAGATGCGAGCTCACTGTAGTCAAAGTAGTATGGCTCAAGTTAAGAGCGACAAGCGATTCGATTTTTTATTACTACTTAGTATTATTTAAAATATGATTGTGTAGATTTTTTTTAAACATATTCAGTGAGGTCGCTTCCTTGATGTCTGATGGAAGTGCATTGTATAGCTGTGCTCCCACAAATGTCAAGGAGTGTCTGCCATAGTTAGTCCTTATAGACGGTAATACTAAATGATTAGGTCTACGAGATGAATATTTTTGTGTGTTTCCTTTTGTTGTGAAAGTGATATGTGAATGTATGTATTTGTGGATAATTTTATATATGAGTATGCATGTGTTATATGTATAAAGTTGCTGGATATTCATTAGTTTGGTTTCCTCAAATATAGTCTTTGTAGGTGTTAAGTAATCATAGTGATATAAGATTTTTATTATTTTATTTTGTAATGTTTGGATCGGTTTTATATTAGTTTTAGCTGCACTACCCCATATTTCAATGAGGTACAGTAAATGAGGTTTTACAAGTGCATTGTATATAAGCGGACGAGCATGTTGTGGGATGCATCTTGTCATGTTGTGTAGTGATCCTATTAGGGATGAAAGCTTGCTTTGTATTCGCTGTATGTGTGCACTCCATGTCATGTTTTTGTCCATTGTTAAGCCAAGGTATTTTTCTTGAGTAGTTTTCTTAAGCATTTGTCCATTTATGGATAGATTATCGTGATTGGCGAGGTTTTTATTTTTAGCACAAAAAATTATATATGATGACTTTGTAATATTAATTGTTAGAAGGTTATATTGGAACCACTTGTGCAGAACGTTTAAATCGTCCTGAGCTTGTTGCAAAATTAAGTTAAGATCATGACCAAAGTAAAACATACACGTGTCATCTGCATACAGTGAGACTTGTCCAAACAAACCCAATTCAGATATGTTATTTACATAAATAAGGAATAATAAAGGCCCGAGTATTGAGCCTTGTGGTACCCCGCAAGTTAAACATTGAAAAGAACTTTGATGTTTTCCAATCTGTACAACTTGATGTCTATTAGATAAATAAGACTGGAACATATTATATGCCTTCTTCTGTTTTCTTTTTTATTCTTTACAAAAGAATGTCAGTGGCACGGAGATTCCATATTTAAATTAAATGAAAACTCCTTGGGCAGGCACGCGCCATAGATAAGATAACACATGAGAAATGAAAATTCATACAACTTTCTCTCCCGCTAAAACAATTTAGAAATGGATTTTCATACATTTTTTGTACCGGCTTATTCAGGTCAAGGAAAAGACTAACGTTCTCTTTTCATTATCAGGGAATATTGACGACTGTTCCGATCATAGATTTCTATATCTATGGTTCCGATCAGGATATATAAAGGTACGTTTACACGCTTGCCAAGCCTTGGCAAGGATCGACAATCGCAAGCATGTAAAAAGGGCGTTTGGCTTGGCTTGCGTGGGCTTGTGCCTGCTTGCTTCCGATCCAGTCGAGTGTCGGAGTTTTTACGCAGATCAAAGGGCGTTTGCGGCAAGCGCTTGCGATGCATTTACATGTTGGTCCGCGATTAGTAGCCATTGTGATCTCGCGGCGAGTATACGCTTGCTTGATTTTACAAAAAAATAAATAAAAAATGAGTTGATGGTCGAATGAGGAGAGTCTTTCGTTTCTGGATCACGCCCCGCTTAAAGGACCCGGGATTATAATGGGAAGGAAACACGTGAGCTGGTAGTGAGTTCCAGTCTTTGACTGCTCGGCATAGGAAAGAAGAGCCGAACCGTTTTGTTCTGGTGCGTATTTCTTCCACTCTAAAGCGGTGACTTCTGAGTCCAGCACGTGTTGTCCTGTAAAGGAAGGGAGAGGGAGGGATCAGTTGGAAGAGCTCTTCAGAACACTCTCCATGGTACAGGCGATAGAGGACCGCCATAGAGGCGATGTCTCTCCGTAACTGCAGAGGCTCAAGGAACTCGGTGGTTTCGGGACTATTTATAATGCGGACTGCTCGCCGCTGCAACCGGTCGAGATCGTCAAGCAAGTACTGCGCAGATCCATCGCATAGGTGAGAATAATACTGCACGCAGGAACGAACTTGGGTCTTGTAGAGAAGACACAGATGCTCCGGCGTGAAGAACCGTCTCACCTTGTTGAGTACACCTAGCTTCCGCGAGGCCGCCTTGGTACTCTCAATGTACTCCCGTCGGTTGAGATCCCGGCAAACATCCATGCCCAGGATACCGAGCTTGTCCTGTAGTGGCAGTTGAGTGTTCTGAAAAGTGGGGAGAGGAAGGAATGGAGACTTTTTCGTAGTGAGCGCGCACACCTGTGTTTTCTTGGCGTTGAACTCGACCAAATTCTCTTCACCCCATTGAGAAATACGGCTCAGAACTAGGTCGAGCTCAGCGACAAGCTCCCTTCGCTTTTCCTCGATATCCGCCGCCTTGGCAGTAGGGTTTCCAAAATATCGACCATGGACTTTGCTGTCGTCTGCATAGCAATGTATGTTGCCGAGGGCTAACATATCATTGATATGCAGAAGAAACAGTGTAGGCGACAAGACGGAGCCCTGAGGTACACCAGCATTTATCTGCTGAAAGTTGGAGGCCGCGCCGTCGCATAGGACTCTAATGCGGCGCTGGTGCAGAAAAGCGGCAATCCAGCTGCAGAGTTTAGGAGGCAGGCCGAATGCCGGAAGCTTGGAGAGAAGCGAACGGTGCCAGACCCTATCGAACGCCTTGGCCATATCGAGACTGATGGCCAGAGACTCCCCATGCCTATCCATAGCCTCACCCCAAAGGTGTGTCATGCACGCTAGAAGATCACCTGTGGATCGGTTCGGTCTGAAGCCATATTGCCGATCATTTAATAATGAGTGATCCTCTAGGTAACGGACTAATTGGCGGTTGATAATCCGCTCAAACACCTTGCATAGAATGGAGGTCGGAGCGGTCGCCTTTCTTAGGGATAGGTTGAACATTCGCCTCTCTCCAGACCTCCGGAGACTGTTTGCAGTTTGCCAAGGCTTGGCAAGCGTGTAAACGTACCATAAAAGATATTATTATATCTCAACAAAATAAAATTGAATACTGGAGAGTTCTGGGCGGTTTTCAAAATTTTGCTCAGGGCTATTTTGCCGTGTCCTACGAGTTTGACCATTGATTACAAGGCAAAAATGTAGGAAGTGAGTATCAAATTATTTTACGTTAGGGTAAAATGTTTAACTAACTGTAAAAAAAAAGATAAACATAAGACTTAAACGGAAAACATATTTTAATATTTAATAAAATACCAAATATTATCCTACTTTTTTATGTGTCCTTCATCATATCCTGGATTTTGATTACGTATTTTGGAGAATATATAAGCCATATTTGGATATCTTTAGTATTACTCGAATGAAATAACTCATTATATTTGTTTTTAAATAAAATATAATAAGGTTGTAGTATATTTTTCTAATATAAATACTGAAATTATCGGATTTAAAAAACTGGCCACAGCGGACAGTCCTGTACGTATCGGTATGATTTTATAAAGAATAACAATAATATTGTCTTTGGCTCTTAACTATTTTTAAGCAATGCCATATTGACGATGTTTTTATCATTCCTTCGTTCTTTTCCTTTGAATTAAAACTGAAGAAATTCAATCGTCAACACTTGCGGTCCGTGACGTGCGTGACGGGTCTGTTTTGTTTGTCCGGTACGAACATTGATTTTGAAAGGTAAGACCCACAAATTGTATATACTACTCGTGTTAAATTATAAGTAAATATGTTGTAGATAATGAATGTGTACTAGTAAACTACTATTATGAACTTTTTTTATACCAAAAAAACATGTGATGACAAGTCCGCGTTATACGTAACGTCCAGGACGTGACGTGATGTATTATGTGGACTAAAAACGTTACTTACTGGACTCGTAAAGATGCGTTCATACTGTCTTGTGCAATTTTTATATAAATTAAAAATATAATCCACCCAGAGAGGTAAACTCATTACCTTTATAGGATCTAGTCACCTCATGGTAAGCAGGTTTCCTTATTATGTTATAAATATCCTATTTAGACTAGCGATAAAGAGGGTGAACCCTAACATTCCTCACATCCTCGGCACTTCCTTACAAATTAATTTATTCCTACTCAGGTAAATTATGCCGTTGACTGGTGCCGAGAGAGACAAAAACAACGGCGATATGGACAAAAACAAAGAAAATGAAGAAAAATACATCAAATATAAAAAGAAAGAAGTCGAAAGACTGAAGAACATAAACCCAAGGTAAGTGAACTAAATAAGGAAGAAAAGGAAAAAAGACGGAAAATTTGGAGATAACAAAAAAGGAATAAAAGGGAAAATAAAAAAGTAAATAATACTAAGCCAGCTGTTCCAGTGAAAGTGCCAGAGATGCAAGATAATACAAAATTGAAGAAAAAACAGAGATTGAATTACCGAAATTATAAAAGATATCAAAGGACATTAAAAACTTGTGCAAGGTTAAAGAAAGTTATTAGTAGTTTAAGTAAAAATAGATTTCGCCTAGAGACTAAACACAAAAAGATGATTGAGCTATTTGAAAATGAAAAAGTTACTCTAAAAGAAGACCAAACAATCACGCAGAATTACCTACTTATTGGTTCCCTATTTTATTTTTGTTACTACTTATTTGACATTTTTTTGTATCTGTTGAATTTTTTTGTAAGTTAAGAAGTATTGTTACCAACATAATGTGAAAATGAAACTGAGATAGACTTGAATCCCCTAAGTTTTTTGTAAAATATATTTTTACTAAATAGTTAGATAAATGCTCAAATCAAAACAGTCTGTGAAATTGACTAATTTTATAGAAATAAGTACAGTAAGTGATGTGACTTAAATAATATGTCACATCACGACATTTTTGAAGTGTTGAATAATATTTGTATTGTTTCTAAAATGACTAGAAATTGTGCTTGTTGTAAACATAGCTTTAGAGTTCCTAAACGTAACGACTGTTGTCTACATACGTAACTGTCCTGTTTTGGCTGTTATAGTTTTTATTTTTTTATGAAAAAACCTTTGGAAGTTATGTGTTTGTTAATATATATTATATGTCTTTTTGTTATTTATTGTATTTAAAAAAACTTACCTTTAATGTTAGTCTTTCAGAATAGTTATTTATTCTCAAAGTTTGATAGTCCAGAGTGCCATTTAGTTACGTACAAGACATATTTTATATTTAAAACAGCACTAAGAGGCAAGATTCCACAAAGTGGTATTAAATTTTAGAAGATTTTTATGTTGTTGATTAATTATAAATAAAGCTGTTTAACTTTGATATGATTTAGTTATTATTTACTTGGAATGAAAATGTAACGTACAAGACCCCTGTATCTGCAACCCTCACTATAATAATACATTATATAGAAATTATACTCATTTAACATTGTTTGATTATGGTTTTTTTTAAACCTTAGTTCATTGTAAATGTCTACATTTCATCGTTTATTTAAAATTTTGTTATGAAAATAAATGGACATTCTGTACGTAACGGAGCAAAATTTTGAAAAACGCCCTTCTACATAACATTCTGGTAACACTTGTAAAAGTCGAAGTCAAAAATGTGTCAAATCAAAAAGTTATGGTTCAATGCGATTTGTTTGGAACTCGTAAGTTAATAAAAGTGGACTGTAAATTAAGGTTCATAAAATAAAAGCATGCGATAATTGTGTTCAATGATAGCCGCAGTTTAGTGAAAGGTGGTGATTTGGTGCGATTGTTATGTAAATATCGAGAAAACGAGGCATAGTCATGGGCAACAGCGAACGCAAGCTCGGTCTGTTGTTGTTGTCGATAGCTGCAATAATTACTCAAACACAATCACTGCCTTACGACGGTAAGAATTCATCTATTTGTCGTAATAAATATTATTTAGTTTTTCAACTGAATTCCGCTAAAACTTATATCATAATATTTATCATGTGCTTGTGTAGTATGCTCTCCTTTTGAAGAATATTTCATGATTTTGTTCTTTGTTTCAATACCAATGATATCACACCCTTACTGAGATTAAAACTAGGTAAGGAAGTTTATTAATCCTTAGATTGTCTTGTATCAAAACAAAATTGTAATATCAGTAACACACAATTCTGTCAAATGGAATAATAGCTGACCCGGCGAACTTCGTGCCGCCTTAGAATATTAATTCATAATAAAGTATTGTGTTTAGTTAATAACTGATAGTGCCAAATCGACAGTAGCGTCAACTAACGGGCCGGTCAATACTGCCACAATTGCTTTGTTCCTGCATTTTAAATCTGTAATATCTTCAAAAGTATTAATTTAGGTTAAAGTTTCGAAATACGTCACCTGATTCTGGGGTTGTGAGTGGTTGGGGGGGAGGGGGGGGAGGTGTCGGAACCCCCCCTCACCATTTTTACCTGCCGGAAATACTTGGTTCCCTTAGAAAAAATTAAAAACAGAAATGGTAAAAATTTCGGAATAAGTCGCCATTTTAAGGGGTTGTGAGTTTTTGGGGGGATGGGGGAGGGGTCTGAACCCTCTGAAGCCTGCCTCACCATTTTTACCCGCCGAAAATACTTGATTCCCTTTGGAAAAATCAAAAACAGAAATTTGTACAAACATTATTTATACCACTTTATATACATGTTTTATTGCTTTATGCATTATAGTCGACGGAGCCCCGCTACGCGGGGCTCCTATTTCTGGGTGGTTTAAAAAAAAATAACCACGATGGGTAAGGCGGCAGCTTCGCTGTGCTACGCTCCCGCCTTACCCATCTAACCTAACCCAATGAAGTCGGATTGTGCCAATATAATTACCTTGATTAATTAATTACAGTAAAGCAATCCAAACAGAATCCAAGAACGTAGCCAAGTCGTAGAAAAAACACAAATCGATACGGAAGAACACATTCACTTAAACTCGAAAGCAAAGGAATGACACATAAATTTGAAATTTGCTGTCAATTAGTGTCAAAATGTTGCGTTTCGTTTCACGTTTTTCATATAAAAACAAAAAATTACATTTTAAAAACTGTACTAAAGCATAAAAATACGTTCCGTTTTGCATAATTGCAATTGTATTTAAGAATTTTGAATTTTTTTTTTAAATATTTAGACGCAACTCCGGCAGCCAAAATTACTTGGGGGGGATTAAGACTAACTCCCTTAAGCCCCCTACACCACTAAAACCCTCAGATTCAGGTGACGTATTTCGAAACCCAACCCTTAATTTAAATTACTTACTGTAAAGGGCCATATTAATCTATGTTAAATACACAATGTATTTAAGGTACTTAATTGAATAAGGATTAATACTGTATTGCTTAAAATCACTTTGTAAATAAGCCATTATTTCTCGTAAAAAGAAAAAATAAAGAAATGGTTATTGTGGGTTATCCCTAAGAGATAGATATATACCATCGCAGACTTTTTTGTAGACCTTTTTAAGATGTTCAATAGTGTAGTACAATATTTTGATCTATCTCGTAGGGTAGAGCCAGCGTTTGCAAAGTAAGTGTAAAAAACATCACATTAGAAACCTCTAAAATTATTATGTACTATATTATGCATGTATTATACATAAAAACCTTCTTCTTGAATCACTCTATCTATTAAAGAAAATGGCATCAAAATCCGTTGCATAGTTTTAAAGATTTAAGCATACAAAGGAACAGAGAAAGCGACTTTGTTTTATACTAGCTATGTAGTGATATTCTAGTATAATCTGCGTTCTCTTCTACAATTCTCTTTTAAATACTCCTTTTTAATTTACAGTACATTGGTTAGGAGGCCCTACAACAATAGAAAGAGATGTGCCTTCAGCTAAACAAACTGTAGATATTTATTGCTACACAGGAACCTCAAAGAATTTATTTGCACTATGGCAAACAGTTAGAGTAAGTATTCATATTTTTTATTAATTTTTTTTTTATTTTTTATTTTGGACATCTGACACACAACATCATCTAGTCTTGGGACTAGATGATGTTGTGTGTGTTAGCTTGGGCTAAGCAGAGCTTGTGTTATGGGTACTAGATAACTGATATAAATACTTAAAAACACCTCTTTTTTTTGTAAATACATACATATTATACACAGAAAACACCCAGACTACGAAACAAATATTTGTGAATCACACAAATAATATTTGGTCCGACCTGGAAATCGAACCCGAGACCTTTTGATCAGCAGTCGCATACGCTAACCACTAGACCAACGAAGAAGAAGAAGATAACATAAGTGTAACACATCTTAAATGTACTATACTAGCTTTTGCTTGCGGCTCCGCCTGTGTGTAGGTCCGTCATGGCGATAAATAGTAGCCTATGTGTTATTCCGATATGTAAGCTATATTATTGTGAAGTTTCATCAAAATCTATTCAGTAGTTTTTGTGTGGAAGAGCAACAAACATTCATACATACTAATAAACTTTCACATTTATAATATTAGTAGAATAGTTTAAAACCTCAGTTGAAAACAAATATTGGCTGACTTTTTTCAGTTTTATTACATACACTTATCCACCACATCATTAGTTATTGTTGAAGGTACCACAATAGTGTCTGATGATGCCAGTGTGGCAAGGTTGTAATTTGTAAAGGTTTTCCAAAATGATGAATTAGCTTCGTGGGATAGGACTGGTTATGATGCAATTATTTTTTAATGGTGTATGTTAACTGTTTCACAAAATTGAAGTGATAAAATTGTTTCTTATAGCCTTAAACACCCTGTCTTTGTTAACTCAACTGCACACTGCATTTCAGCATACTAATAGCCCATTCTTTGTTGTAGTTTATACTTCTATATTGTCGGCTCACAGACACACACACACACCAACTCACTATCATTGTTAACAGTCTACTCAACTGTATCACGACCTGACGTGAGCTGGAGATAACATAACACTTCATTCTCATTCATTCACAGAGAGTACAGTGAGCGAGTGGATGAATGACTGAGTGACACATATACTACACTGTTAATTGCATAATGACTAAGTGATGTTTTTTTACATTCCAGTTTAACATAAAAGTAAGAAATGATGAGTTCCGTCAATACATTGGACCGAGTCCAGAAGAAGTGTACAAAGAGTACACAGAGGACAGTTATGGGTGGTCTGTGGTCAACCCGTTCCAGAAGAAAATTCAAAAGACCGTTCCCATCAGCTTGTTCGCACCTACGTGTATGGCTGTTAACACCAAAGAGAGACACATTATTGATTTACAAGTCCAGAGTAAGGCACTATTTTTTTTTACAGAATGCATTATGCCTGTTCACACATTTCTAACAATCAATATTTATAATTTTAACAATATCTGTGGTTAAATATTGAACATCTGTACAAGAAATTATTTTAAATTAATTTGATCATTGTCCATTTCAGAGCAGTTTGGAGGCACCTAGCATTAAATTTATCTGTACAATGTGAAGTTGGTATGATTCGTCGCAACATGTGTAGCGGGCATAAGGCAGTCCTGATGACATTATTTGCTGCTAAATAGGACTAGGCTCATACACTACTGTAAAAAAATCTATTTGATCTAAAACTTTTCCTCCTCCTTGCGTCCCTATCCACAATTCTGAGGGTCTTGACACCTATTTGCCAGTGTCCTGTGAGTGGCAGCTCGCCATTGCTCTCTGTCTTGAGCAGTATGCGGGACAGCATTGATCATACTGCTGAGAGTGGCTCAAATTTCTTCTGCCCAGTCCATTAGGCTTCGGATCTCGTCTCTGGGTCTTTTACCCTCGATTTTGTCAGTCGCCAGCAACCTTTCGAGATTATCACATTAGCCAAAGAAACAATTGAAAAACGAAAATCGTTTGCACCTTAGCTAAGGGTGCTTTAGAGTAATAAAACAATGTATGTAAACATATTCTCTTATATTTTCAGGAGTTGATATATGGCGAGTTCTACTAATGGCTTGTGGTATTATACTGATATTTTCATCCAGAACTTTGAGTTCAAACCCATTGTTTTTCTACTTATGTGGAATATTGGTGGGAGTGTTTGCATCTTTCATGGTCTTGGTGTACTATGTCAGCAAGCTTTTACCGAGGGTTAGTATTGATTGATAAGTATTATTTAAAATTAGATAAGAGTCGCAGGCAAAAGTTTCATCCATACGTTGTTGGCATACCCAAAAGACCAACTAAACTGTTTGAAAGCTCGTTTTTGGTGAGTCGCCAGAGTTTGGAATGACCTGCCTGGGTTTATTTTTCCTGATGAGTTGAACTCTGAAGCCTTTAAGAGTAGCGTGAACAGGTTTCTTTTGGATGGGCGTGTACCATCTTCGTCTTCATCTACACTCTCACAGGTGAGATGGAAGACAAACGCCTATTCCATTACAACAATAAAAAAAAGACCCCTGGTGTTGTTTTAAGTACATTAGCAACTACGGATTATGCAGCAAATCCAAAAAAGTAGCTTACATTACTCCTAATGTGATTACGTATCTGTTAGTGAATGCCGTGCCAAAATCGGTTTAGCTGTCTAGAGATTAATCAACATAATCAGACAGACAAACATTCAAAATAGATTTCGTTAGTAAGTAGTCCATTATAATCATAAAATATTGTCATTGCTGTACAAGCCACACTGATTTCAGCATGAATAGGCTGGTCAGGGCAGTAGCCTCACACAGAAGAACAACCTGAAATGATAGCATTCAAAGCTGTCATATTTCATTAGTTAGTGTGAGATTGCCTAATGATGCAGAAACATCTCACTAGGCCATTGTCTGCACTCACATTATGGATGGTCACCCCTAGTTCTGGATTCTACTCATACTTTCCATCAGGCAGAGTAGAGTTACTTTGGTAGGCTTAGATATCAATTAATTTATTTCTGTTTCAGAAAACATTAACCTATGGAATCTTGATTGGCGGATGGACAGTCGGCGTGTACTTATTCCAACAGATCTGGGAGAACATTCGCACTATTGTCATGACGTACCAGACCTATATGTTCTGGTACACATTGGTGATCAGCTTTGTTAGTTTCCTGGTGTGCTATAGAATAGGACCTCCTAAAAATCAGAGAAGCAAGAACCTTGTCATGTGGATTTTACAGGTGAGATTATGATTTAAATATATAAATATTTCGGACATCTTACTCACAACGTCATTTAGTCCCAAACTAAGCAGGCTTGTATTATGGTACTAAACAACTGATATAAATACATAAACATACTTTTTTTTTGTAAATACATACGTTTAATACATAGAAAACACCCAAACTCCAAAACAAATATTTGTGGATCACACAAGTATTTGGTCCGACCCAGGAATCGAACCTCTTGATTAGCGGTGGATACGCTAACCACTAGACCAACAAGGTAGTCAGTGTAGATCAATTTTATTATCGTTATGACGTTGTGTGTAAGATGTCCGAAATATTTATTTATCTACTCAGATGGCAAAAAACGGAACCCTTATAGATTCGTCATGTCTGTCTGTCCGTCCATATGTTACAGCCACTTTTTTTTCCGAAACTATAAGAACTATACTGTTGAAACTTGGTAAGTAGATGTATTCTGTGAACCACATAAGGGGGCGTCCATTAATTACGTGAGGTGTTTTTTAAAATTTTCTGTTCATCCCTCCCCCCCTGGTGAGATGTCGTGAGATTTCATTCAACCCCCTCCCCCATCCCCCAATCTCACGTGAGATTTTTCAAAATTTGGGTTTCTTACGTAAACCCGTTGGATTTTTATTGTAAAAAGAATAAAAAATTTAGTTCGTGCTTTTATTTACGACTAGTTAAGACTAGTAATCAATATTGTTGAGAGTTTAATTATAAGTGTAATAAAAATTTAACAATAGAATACTTAAATCGTAACTACTGTGATTAAAAAACTAATTAGATATTCGTTTTTCTTATTTCTCTAATTCACTACTCGTTTCTCTAATTCAGTCCATGGAGAATCATGCGCGGTCTCAAGAGAGACTATTGGAACCAACATGTCTATATGATTTTCATTTACGAATGAAATAATGAATGATCTTAATCGTATTACGATTACGCTTAAGATTAAATCTTAAGCATTTACAATCTGGATTAAATGGACCAAAATAGTTTTTTTTTGTAGGAATCAGAAAAAATAATTGCGTGATATTTGCCGAGACCCCCCCTCCCTCCCACGTAAGATTAGATGAGATTTGACTCTACCCCCTCCCCCCTTAAACATCTCACGTAATTTATGGACGCCCCCTAAAGAGAAAAAAAAAACAAAAAATTTTTGGGGTTCCCCATATTCAGAACTGAAACTCAACTGCGTCCGCCCCTGTAACTTCTAAAATAAGAGAATGATTTAACTAAAAAATATATATGATGTACATTACCATGCAAACTTCCACCGAAAATTGGTTTCAAAGAGATCTAGTGAGTAGTTTTTTTTTAATACGTCATAAATCGTAAACCGCAATTTACCTTTCATTCAATCAATACACTATTATTAAAACATCGATCAAAGTTACAACGAACTATAAGAACTTTTATATGATGTTACTTGCCGCTACGGAACCCTTCATGGGCGAGTCCTACTCGCACTTCGCCGCTTTTTTTTAGGAAATAATATAGTTATCCGTCAGCAAATCGGCTGTTTTACGGATCCGTTACAAGAATACCGCCCCAGGCTGGACGGGGTACCAGTTTGAGTAAAGATCCGACCCCTCGACTTATGTCGGACCGTCTCAGGGAGGTTTTGGACGCTGGCATGCCGTCCGGACGCTTCCTTGAGAGCTGGAAGAGCGGAAAGCTAGTCCTACTCCAGAAGTCGGGACTGTCTGCCGATTTGGTCACGGCCTATAGGTCCATCGTGTTGTTGGACGAGATGGGTAAGCTGTTTGAGAGGGTGCTCTTTGCACACATCCTCCGGAACATACAACCATCTACCGAAAAGAACACTGAACCACGAAGAAATACGTAATGAACTACTAATCCTGAATCACGATAGTGAAATTCTCGCGTTAATTAGTATATTTACAACATCCTAACATCAACTGTTGGGCCGTGGCCTGCCAGGTATGATCAGCTTGCCTGGTCAAAGGATCCTCCCTTTGTGATGGAGGAACACGATACCCGTTTCTCGACAGCCCAAGTCGGATTTTGGGAGGAGCGTTCGACGGTCGATGCCATGAGGGTCGTCACCGAAGAGGCAGGAAGCAGTGGCGGCCTGTTGTGTCTGTGGACATCGCCAACGCATTGAATAGTCTGCCATTTAGCAGATGGTTTTTTAGACGTCGGACCTAATTGTGTACCGTAGGAGTCTGTCCTCGGACCAATACTGTGAAACATGGGATACAACTGGGCCCTTCGAGGGCGTCTCCCCCCCGGGCTGGGCGTAATTTGTTACGCTGATGACACTCTGGCTGCAACCAGGGGGGTGAACTTTCAGGAGGTGGCGCGCCTGGCCACCACAGGAGTCTCCCTGGTGGTCTGGCGCATTGAGGCGTTGAGCTTACTGGTGCCCTTGGATAAGACAGAGGCCCTTTTGTTTTATAGGCCCCCATCGTGGGCTACTCCCCGGCGCCTCCATCGTGGTCAACTCGGTCCTCGTGCTAGTCCGGGCCCAGATGCAGTATCTGGGCCTGATCCTCTACGGTAGGAGGCTCTTCGTTGAGCACTTCCGACAGCTTGTTCCGAAATTGGTCGACACTGCCTTCGCTCTTGGACGACTTTTGCCCAATTTGGGTGCGGCCAGTGTCGCGACGAACCAACTGTACTCGGGAGTTGTCCGGTCTATGGCACTGTACAGTGCACCGGTACATAATAGGGCACGCCTCTGTTTCGAGCCATACACGGTTACCGCACTGTGTCGATCGAGGCTGCGGGGGCGCCTTACCCGGTACAACCCCGGGATTCGGCACAGCACACGCTGGCGGTTTGTTCCGCATGGGCGGCGCAGCTTCGGGTCTCGCTAAAGTCATCGGAGGAGATCTCTCGATACCGGCCGTCATACGCTTCATGGCCGGTAGCGACAGCTGAAACCTTTTACCGCGGTTGAAACCTTCTGCGAAGACGTCACCTATGCCATGGTCATGCAGCCCTGAGTGTGACCGCCGATGGACGGAATGGGTTTTAGCCCTCCATCCGCATCAGTGGCCAGCCGCGAGGAGGTGAGGCGTCCTCGGGTGCCGTACGTTGCTATAGAAAGTTAAGCAATTGATGGCGCCCGCTTCGTGAGAGGAGGCATCGGGAGGGGTTCAGATGGCGTAATAACAGGTTCCCTGGACCTCTCCTATTTCAGGCGCAGAGTGGCACACCGTGTGGTTTTAGTTGGTTCGATTCCAACATACTGCCTCGCCGCAAAACCCGGTAAGTTGACGGCCCAAGGGGGTTTCATCACGTCCAAAAAAAGTGTTTTAAGTGGTCGCCACGCTGCTTTCCACTGCGCCAAATGTCGTGGGAAAACACCTACTTGGAAAAACACTTTGTGCGATTCACAAATTGTTGTCGTGAGTCTGGGTGTTCTCTGTGTTCGTTTTATGTATTTTTGTAAAGTCCCCCGCGAGACATGACTTATATTCCTAATGCGAGAGTGGTCTTTTTAAAAATAAAAGCAGCTGTGTGTCCGCAACCTTACTTTTTTCTGTAACAAATTTTTTTTGGGCCAATTTGCCGCCCCAAGCTTCAGCTTTTTCAGCTTCTATGGTGAATCTGGCCCTGGCGAGGATTAAGGGTTTGGTTTAGCAATATCACCATGTATTTTGTCTTTGATATGTTTATGGAAAGACCAGCCTTTAAACTGCTTACGTTAACAGCATTCACTATATTTTGCAAATTTTCCGCTTTGGAAGCAATAAGAGCCGTGTCGTCAGCATACCTAAGGTTATTTATAACTTGGTCGTTTATTACGTCACTCTTTATGGTCCAGAGCTTCAGACAGATGTTAAACCAAAGTGGCGACAATATGCAACCCTGTCTAACACGCCGACATATAGCCACTTCATCAGTTTCTTCTCCTTCCACTCTGACTATGCCTATTATTTCGTTAAGAGTATCAATTACATGTGCTGAGCACCAGAAAGATTCGTGCAAAATAATGTATAAAAGAATTATTCCTTCTTAAAAGTTCTAATTAAAGTTAAATGTTTATCTTACCTATAACTCGTGCGACCTAAGATGGCACCTGACTCAAATGTCAGTCGTTGAAATACTTTATTCTATTTTTTTTAAATTTAAACATTTATTTTACTTCAAGTAGTTTCTCATAACATACTAATTTATCTTAAGTGGTACTTTACTACCTGAGTTAAGAAAATACATATGCATACCAATAGGAAGCAGGCCTCATTCATTATTTACCGGAATGCATTCTTCGTGCAGTGATTTAAATAATATTAGGTATTACTTAACATCATTTTAAATTGAAATTAGGAACTGAAATATGGTTATAAAATACAATATTAAATCGTCATGATAAGCCTTTTAATCGAAGTCTCTAAATATCATGCGTATATGGATATTCTTTATTTTATACTATTGCGTTTCATAGTCGTCATGCTGGTTTTTTTTCATGTGACTTTTCTTAAACCAATTGGGTTATCCAGACGAATCTAATTATATATTAATAAAATAAATTCGTGGAGTGATTTATATGACATTAGGTAATACCTAATAAACTAAAATTATTATGGATAATATTCGTGCAATGGTAATAGTGATGCTAACGCTACTGGCAAGACGAAAGAGGGGTATTACGCGGGGGAACGGTATCATGTTTCGTTTTGAGCCAGGTGCCATCTTAGCTCGCACGAGTTATATCTTACAAGGTTCACCTTCTATGACCTTTTGTAGGATTCTGTCTTTCATGACTCGAAACCCTTATAGACCCTCCGGCGCCCCCCCCCCCCACCCCCTTCTAAGCTGAACGGCTGTCTCAAAAAATCTGAAAAAATCATGATAGTAGCTCATATATTGAACTATCAAGGAAATCGGTTTTGATAACTTTTTTATTTTAGGAGTCATAGGGGCCTAACTTGTGAAATGCACTCACTTACAAAACTTCGTACGACAATAAAGAAATAAAAGTTAACATAACCATTGTCTATTGGACACGATTTTAACTCTGTCTATCATTATGGGTGACTACGGAATCCTATTCTATGCGTGGCCTGACAAGCACTTGGCCAATTTTTATGGTGAGCGAATGTGTATCCGCAGTGTAATATTACGCTATGAGTAATAGATTTATTAGCATAGTATAGACAGAAGGGGCTGCGTGGGTGCTACTAGTGCACAATTTGTGGACCAGTGTTTTATGTCATCCAATTCATAATTTACATATTTCTTGTTAGATGTACTTCGGCTCTAATTAAGAATTTCCTGAAATATATATAATAGATATCTATTCTAAAAACACTATTTAGTGTATTTCATAACGTAATCACCCATGTCTTTTATAAAGTTGGAACACTGAAGGGCGTAGTGTATAAGAAAATAAATACACATTTGTACATTTTTAAAAACCATATAATATTCAAAACCCAATGATCACAAATGTTTTACAAAATGTTAAAATTACACAATTCTTCAAACAGGTCAACGATTAATGTAATAAATAAAAATTATTACACAACAACCAATGTTAAAAGACCAAAAATTTAATAAGTTTGTTCATTTTATTTTCATCGATCTTAAAATCTTGTAGTCATACATTATGTAGGTATGTATATTTATATCATATTCTAAATAATTAAAAATGTTATTTTAATTCTTACGAATATAGAATTTGGGGATAATCTATCCAAATCTGGATAATATGCTCCACATGACTTTACTTACATGGAGATGTCCATGACTGATTTTAGTGATAACTGAATTTTAGTAGATACTATTAGGGTAATTGAGTTCGTTTCATTTTAAACTGTAAGCGCATTGAGAAATATCTAACAACATTTATCGAATCTACATTAATTTCTGTAAGCTGTACTAATGCTATGTAAATCGTTTTAAAAAATTCCGTCAAAACTAATACGTTTTTTGGATCAATATTTATTGTCATTGTAATTTTTATTGTTATGATTTAAAAACTGTTGTTACAATTAAAAAGAAGACAAACCGATTAGTGGCGTATTGAATTACAAAGGTTAATAGGGGATGGTAAAAATTGAAAAGCCTACTGGCGGTAACACATTACTTCATAGGTCGTGTGATGGATTTCTTGTCCTCCGAATGATATGTACAGCACTTTGTGACTTGGGTGCACCTGTAGACAAGAAACGGAAAGCGGATATTTCAGAGATATGCGAGAAGTTTTATAGTGAAAAATGATATATGTCAAAATTAAGAGAACGATGGTATCTACTACTAACCTTGCCCGGAGTCAAAGATCCACAGTGCTTAGCTCTGCCGACGTACAAAGGTTCACCATCTTTTGTCTTTCCTGCCACGATGGCGTTACATGGCGTGTTACCGTTGCATGCTTCGACCCATTGTATTTTGTCAGGACAAGCACAGCACACCTGTAAAATACAATACATATATTTAATACAAATTCGTGAAAATGGAATTTTATAAAACTGTCGGCTCACGCAACTCACACCAATAAAAATTTCAATTGAAACTATTTTTGTACACTCATTATTTGAAACACGTACACGAAAGCATTAACAATTTTCATATATAATGATTTATTAAAAAAAGATTTTAAGGCTACTAACAGAGACGGTGAATTTGCTGTGTTCTTATGTAAGTACTTTAAACTTGCAGGTAGATACGATAAACAATTATATGTAACAACCAAATAAGAAATATAAAGTTCAAATTATGTCATCAATTTTAAGGCGCAAATTATTAGACTAGGAGATGGTGTATGTAATAATAAATAAATAAATAATAATATTTGAAACAGACAAAGCTCGTACAAAGCGTACCTCTATGTTTTCAACGCTGTGTTCCTTGCAATCCCATGGTACATACGCAGCGTTATGCTTGATGGCCAGCTTACCAGGTAACAGATCACATTCGAACCAAGACCTGATCACCCAAAGGGGGCTCCCATCGTTACCTTCATAGCCGCCAACAACTGCTCTATTGCATAGGTTTGCCGCGCAGCAGGACGTGGTAGGTACCCATTCCACACAGCCCGAATTACCTAAAATTATATTATTATTGACATAATTTTAAAGAAAGGTATTTTATTCCGATACTATTCAACTTGAGGTATAAATAAGAAGCTGAATTGATTGAGATATGACTGTCACAGTATTTCATACTTTATGTAAATAAAACACCAAATAATTAGAAAATCTTATTATGTATGAGCATACTCAAGTACAGTATTAATACCAATATTAATACCAATATATTAAGTTAGTCGTGATAATGTAATGTAATCACAGAAATAAATTATTACTTTACATGTAACTTATTAATTTAATTCTACATAAGCAAAAAAGTCAAAATTGGAAAAAGTGCAGATCCAGAGAGAGGGACCGTCGATATTTTAAGTTAGTCGTAGAAATGTCTTGTATGGAAATTTGATAACCGATACCGGCTCACAAATCTTAATAACTGTAGACACAAGAATTTGTATTAATATAATATATATAAAATATTCTGTTTAAGAATATTTTATTAAAAGTGATTTTCTTTTTACAAGTAATGATACCACACTATAAAGTAGACGAGAGAGAAAATACATCATCCCCATTTTACGCGTGGGGGTGGTACACCCAAAAATTTAGTCTAATTCGTTAAAATTGCACAATTTTCTCTCATAACAACGAACAATTTCAAACATGGGTTTAAATTAAAACACAAATATGAAGGAATAATACTTACATCCAGACATTTTTGTATAACAACAAGTACGTAGATGCTCGGTTAAAAACAAGTACTGACTGTCTCACAGCTTACATGTTCATGCTTTATATACTCACTAGCTGATCCGGCGAACTTCGTACCGCCCGAATTTGAAATCCCATAGCTTGTTCGCAGCGCCACCTACCGGGTACTATAATTTTAGATTTAAACTATCCTATCTCTCAAGTTAGATCGAACTGCACATGGTGTGCGAATTTTATTATAATCGGTTAAGTGGTTTAGAAGTCCATTGAGGACAAACATTGTGACACGAGATTTATATATATTACTAGCTGAATCCCGCGGTGTTACCCGCGATTATTAAAATTGCGACTATAATTTGAGATTTAAACTATCCTATCTCTCAAGTTAGATCGAACTGCACATGGTGTGCGAATTTTATTATAATCGGTTAAGTGGTTTAGAAGTCCATTGAGGACAAACATTGTGACACGAGATTTATATATATTAAGATTAAGATTAAGATAGATGGGTATGTTTAGAGAAAACATGACGCATAAAAAGAGTGCAAAAACGCGCGGGCAGGTTGTGACTATTGAACTATTGAAGGTCGTGAAAGTACCTAACTATAATATATTAAAATTTTACAAATCATTTAATCTATGTCAGGTTCATCATTTATTCTCTGCATCTCAGCTTACCTAAATGTATGATATATAAAAAAAGCGGCCAAGTGCGAGTCGGACTCGCCCATGAAGGGTTCCGTATCAGCAGGTAACATCATATAAAATTTCTTGTAGTTAGTTGTAACTTTGATCGATGTTTTAATAATAGTGTTTTCATCAATGATATTATAAAAAATCGGCCAAGTGTGTGATAATTGTTATGTTTACGTATTAATGCGTTGATTTTGTATGACTTTTCCAAGTAAGCGCATTGTAAAAGTTAAGCCTCTATAACTCCTGAACTAACAAAGTCATCTAATTCGTTATAGTTTTCATTTAAAGTTCATTATATGGACCACTATCACAAATTTTTCGGCGGGCGGGACGGCCTGTTTTTACAAAAAGTTTGCCTTTAAAGTGGAATTTCTCGCAAACGGATACCTAAATCAAAAAATCGTCTTAACAAACCTGTAATGTTTTTAAAAGACCTATATAATGATACCCTACACGATGGGGTAGCCGTGAGAAAAAAAAACATCCCCACTTTACGTGTAGGGGAGGTACCCTAAATAAAAATATATTTCATAATTTTATTGTAGCACTTTGTCGACGTAATTACAATACATATTCATGCAAAGTTTCATCTTTCTAGCACTTACTCTTTGGACGACAAGTCGAGGACGGACGGACGGACGGATGGACAGACGGACATGACATATCTATAAGGGTTCGAAGTCATAAACTTCGGAACCCTAAAAAGTTGTAGATCTTTTAATTACCTACAACTTTGCCATTTAACTATTTTCCTTGTAGTTTTGCTGGAAATCGAGATAAACCGTTTTTTACCCTTTGTTGTATATATTTAGCCATCCAATCTGACTCTACCCTGCCTGATGGAAAGCATGAGCAGAATCCAAGGGTCGGGGCTACCACACTTGCTGCGAATGCGGACAATAATGTATGGCGGCCTACACTATGGCGGCTTAGTGAGATGCTTTTCCACGCCCCGGTTAAAGGACCCGAAAACCTCCCTCCCTACCCCTTCCCGACCTCAGATCGCCCGTAAATTATTTTTCCTTTCATTTTTATAATATTCTCCTCCTTTTCCAATAGGTTTCATCCTACTATAATTTTATTTGTTTTCAAAAATTATCTACTCTGGTCTACTGGTCTATATGTCATTTACAAACTATCATTATGGTTGCCATGCAAGTGTGTTATTCCTAGCAACCTGTGAAGTTTTGACAGGAGGTAAACAGTGATACATTTTGACATCTTCGATTTATGTATTTTTATAATCACCTAGCTTTGGTCTTTGTGTCTCGATTATTGCAGTAAAAAGTAGCCTATGTCCTTTCCCAAGTTCAGTTCTATCATCATACCGAATTTCATCAAAATCGATACAGTGGTTTAGGCGTGAAAGCGTAACAGACAGACAGACAGGTACTTTCGCATTTATAATATTAAGTAGGGATTAAAAAAAAAACCACTCACTAGATCTCGTTCAAACCAATTTTCGTTAGTAGTTTGCATGTTAATGTACAACATATTTTTTTTTTAGTTTTATCACTCTCTTATTTTAGAAGTTAGAGGGGGGGGGACACACATTTTTCCACTTTGGAAGTGTCTCTCGCGCAAACTATTCAGTTTAGAAAAAAATGTTATTAGAAACCTCAACATCATTTTTGAACACCTATCCATAGATACCCCACACGTATAGGTTTGATGAAAAAAAAATTTTTGAGTTTCAGTTCCAAGTATGGAGACCCCCAAAATGTATTGTTTTTTTTCTTTTTTTATGTAAAAACCTTAATGCGGTTCACAGAATACATCGACTGATCAAATTTCAACAGTATAGCTCTTATAGTTTCGGAAATAATTGGCTGTGACATACGGACGGACAGACAGACAGACTTGACGAATCTATAAGGGTTCCGTTTTTTGCCATTTGGCTACGGAACCCTAAAAATAAGACATATTTATTTCATAAAAATATATCTATACTGATATTATAAAGAGGAAAGATTTAATTATTGTGTTAAGGTTTTCATGTTTGGGAATCAGTATAATCTGACAAAAAGGAAATTAAAAGCTGTTATTAAAATATGCGTTTTTGTCATAACAATTTATGTAAGTACATCAAATGTTAGGATGAAGCTCTTGTGAAAACCAAAGCACCAAAAGGCGACTTAAGGTTGTTAAAAAAAAACATTTTTTTTCGAGAATATAAACAAATCCAAATGTCCAAATTTTTGATAAAAAAAAACGTTTAGTTTAGACGTTAGATGAATAACACTAAGTTGATATAGATATTAAACGTTTTATGAGATGCATGAATAATATAGCAGAACGGGGCATAGCATTAATGGAAGAGTTTAATAAACTAATTGTAGGCAAGAAGAATAAAACAATTTTTGGCTGCAAAGGTGGCTTAGCGGTTTAAGCGGTCGCCAAGCCGCTTTGTACTACGCCAACTCTTATGACTTCTTATCCTACACGTGATAACACTTCGTGTGATCCACAAATAGTTATTCTGTGTCTAAGTGTTTTTTGTGTCCGTTTTTTGTATGTTTGTGAAGTCCCCATGATAAAGGAATATATTCCTATTGCGGAAGTTGTAGCTAGCGAAGTTACTAGATAGTACAAATTAAATATAAAAGTTCAAGTCTTAATTAGAACATGCGTATTTGGATTTTCCGTCTGGATATTTGCTGTTTTATTTACCTGTATTACGAAATGTTTTATTTGTTATTAATTATCCGGCTACCTACTTTAACTCGCTTTATATTAGCTTCACCTGTATGTTTGTTTGTAACCGACTACTTTGGGTGCGATTTTGACCCACTTTAAACGGCCAGATTTCGTTCAAACTTTGTAGATTTATCGAGGACCGATGACAATACACTAATTTATAAAAAAAAACAAAAATAAATAAATTTCGTTCTTGAAAAGAAAAATTTAAAAAGTTCTTTACTTGATTCTTCTTAATGAAAAAAGGCAGGAATAGAAAACTTTTACTTTAAATATTGTATAATCTTATAATGCCGGTTTTCTACTTACCTCACAATCAGTCATCATCAGATGTAAAGCAGAATAGTTAGCTCGGGTGTAAGCACCAATTGCACCCTCGAACTATAAATATCCCGGGCTGCAATTGATGCTTAGGGCGATTCACACACTGGCGACGCGAACACGCGCGTAGGAGCGGGGCAGCCAATCCCGAATCTGCTAGCGCCACGCGCTCACGCGTCGTAGCGCGTTTTTGGTGTGTTGGACCTGGCATGTTTTCTATACTAATCGATGTAGTTGCATACAATATTAAAATCTGCCACTCCGCGCTACGCGTCGGAGCGCGGTGCAGTGTGTGAATCGCCTTACAGCCCTTGGCTACTTATCTACTATTAATGTTACAAAGCGTGGGGTGCTTTCTGAAAATATTTCATTAACGTCGCCCCACGCTTTTTACATTAAAATTAATTTCTACTTTTTAGTTTAAAAGCGTGTTTGTTTAGTTTTTTAAAACTATTATTTTTACTTAAAGTGTGTAATACCACGCCTAATAACGTGGCCCATCTTAACATAGAACTAAACAATAGAACAGTTGTTCCTGGCTATGTAGTTCACACTGAAAGCTGCTTTCCAGTAATCAGATCTAGGTTCGAATGGGATTTGTTACTGCGCATAAAGCATAAGTCTGCTTAGGTGCCTCCCATGGTAGAACGGGAGGGCAAGGAAAACAGAGTAGAAAAGATAGAGGTACAGTTATCTTTGTATTTGGTTTCTCTGTATTCGAGATATTTTCAATGCTGTTTTATGTATTCGTCGCGCTGTGTGTGGAAGTCGCCACAGGCCTTTTAAAAACATTACGAGGTTGCAAAGACCATTTTCGATTTAAGTATTCATTTGCAACTGATTTGACTTTAGGGCTCATTTTTTTGTAAAAACAGGGCGTCCCCCCCTCTAACGGTTGGCTCAAAAAATCTGAAAATAATCATGATAGTAGTCCATATAGTTAACTTTAAAGGAAAACTATAGCGGATATTTCAGGGGAAGTTATAGGGCCTAACTTGTAAAATGCTCTCATTTAGAAAACTTCGTACAAAAATGAAGAAATATTAAGTAAACAATAACAATTATCTATTGGACACGATTTTAAATTCACCTACTATTATGGGTGACTACCGAATACTATTCTATGCATGCCCTGACACGCACTTCGCCATTTCTTGAAATTATTTGCCTCAATTAATATTTCTATCATTTCCAATCATAACCGACTATTCATCTTTGAAAGAACTGTTTTTAGTAACCTGATTTGAATTTTTATCGTGTTTTCATTCACAAACTTCGAGATATATTTTTAAGTGAGGGATTATTATGTATGGTTGCCCCCACTCTTAAGTTCTGCTCGTGCTTTCCATCAGACAACGTAGAGTCACTTCATCATCATATCATCACCATCAACCCATCGGAGTCCACTGCTGGACATAGGCCTCTCCCATTGCACACTACTTTGATCGATTTTGGGCTTCTCTCATCCAGCTCCTGCCAGCCATCTTGCGCAAATCGCCACCCAACCTGACCTGTGGGAATCCTAAGTTTGCCGAGTCGCGGTCTCCACACCAGAACTCTTCTACCCCAACGTTCATCAGTAGTGCGGTTAATATGGCCAGCCCACTGCCACTTCAGCTTGCTAATGCCGGTGGGCTATGTAGATGAATATTTCTCTTATGTATGGATTACCTCATTCCTGATACGATCTCTCCGAGAAACGCAACTTTGGTAGGCTAAATATATATTAAAAAACATACAAATACATCTGTATTTTTTTAATTCAATATTTTGTTGATGTCATATGGCATTGGCTTAATTTTAGTTTTAATAATTGCATTTTGGTATTTTATTACTATTATCTATGTATTTATTTATTTAAGATTAATGCACATGTTAATGCCATGAGGCATACAACTTTTGGTCTTAAAATAATAAATCTTAAACATTCGAATTACACATGGACTTCTATTTACTGTAATAACGGATATACACGTGGGCGAAACCGCACGCAATAGTAGTTTGACATAAGTAAATAATACATTAAAATTTTATTTAATATAGAAAGAAGAAGTACAATAAGTTCGAAAACATCCTGTCATAGATGTCTAAATATAATCATTCCAGGTCCGTTCGTACGTAAGGAAGTATTATTAACTTATTATTTTAGTAAAAACCAAATTAGAGCATGCCTATACATATTTTGTATTTCCTTATTTAATTAATGAAACACATTAATTTTCATTACAAAATACTCTGACTGGTTATTAAGTCCTACCTACCTACCTATTTTTACTTCAAGCCAGTGTATGTAAGTAATAATAAATATGTAAATAATCCATTTTTTAGCTAATGTGATATGCCACGCCCAAATACAACAGAACAGTTGTTGTTGGCTTTGAAAGTAATGATGAAAGATCCTTTTAAGTGATCAGGTTTAATTTTCGAAGGTGATCTGTTACGCGTGATCGTGGTATACCATGGGGATAAAAGGAAAACAGAATAGAAAACGTAGAAGTTTTATGATTTTGTCTGTTTCATATATTATAAATATTTATGTAAAGACAAATATAATAGGTCAGTTGTGGTTAGTGCACAATTCAAACTTTGAAAATGATTAGTTAAAACCCCACATACCTAAGTATTATTTGGTTATTACATATTATTCTTTATTATACTCATATCTACCTACAATGTTAAAGTTGAGTGCGAGTTAGTTCAAATAAGTAATTATAAAGATAAAACTATTTAATGGTACTTTTGGGCAACAAGGCCTTTTTTCAACCAAACCTTTAAAGAAATTATGGTTACCATGTCACTTCAAATAAATTGTAATTAACAAAAAAAACTATGAGCCAACAACGTAAAACTTTGGTTAAAATTTATATACTTAGCCTATGTAATGCCACCCAGGCGATCAATTCGAATATTTTAACACCTCATTCCTATTTGACTTGAGTCAGGTAAAAAGGAATATTAAGAAAAAAATAATTGAGAAGCCTATATTCCATGATACTATGATATGATAGGTACTTATAGTACACTTGTACAGTTGAAAGACGATTTTAATTTTGTTTTTTTCCTTTTAATTTTACACCTTGCCAATGTCACGTCATTAAACAATCTTTAACATTGTCGAAGTTTTTTTTTGTTGAAGTTGATGTGACTTCGTAAAATTTAGTTTTTTCGGAGGATGGTCCCCATTTCATCTCATCCACATTTTTTTATCATTAAATTCATTACGACGACGACTTGAACACTTTACAACTGAATACGTTAATTACTTGACATTGGCAGAAATAGCTGATATTCGGTTGGTTGGCATTTCATCAAAACTTTTCATTTAACATTTCAAGAAAATGAAAAATATTCAAAATAATCGTTACGCTGTTAGAAGCGACATATATTGAGTATTACAGGTCAACAATAAAACAAAAAGAAATCCTTAAGACAAACCTCAGAGCAGTTTGAAACATAAAAACGCTCTCCTGTAAACACCACGACTTTTATCATGTCGCTTTGTAAGTAGAGGCCGTCGATTTTGATTACATCATTTACATACTTGCAAGAGCTACCTCTCATTCAACTATATTATTGTAGTAATTAGGTATAATAAAGAATAATATGTGTGCTACATATTAAATAAACATTAAATAAGTCTCAACTAGTCATTTTTAAAATCAGAATTTTAGGCAAATTTTGGTTAAATAAATATTTCGAATACAGAGAAACCAAATACAAGAAAAACTGTACCTCTATCTTTTCTACTCCGTTTTCCTTGCCCTCCCGTTCTACCACGGGAGGCACATAAGCAGACTTATGCTTTATGCGCAGTAACAAATCCCATTCGAACCTAGATCTGATTACTCGAAAGCAACTTTCAGTGTGAACTACATAGCCAGCAACAACAGTTCTATTGTTTAGTTCTATGTTAAGATGGGCCACGTTGTTAGGCGTGGCATACCACAGTAACACTTAAAGTAAAAATAATAGTTTTAAAAACTAAACAAACACGCTTTTAAACTAAAAAGTATAGAAATATTTTAATGTAAAAAGCGTGGGGCGACGTTAATGAAATATTTTCAGAAAGCACCCCACGCTTTATAACATTAATAGTAGATTAGTAGCCAAGGGCTGTAAGGCATCAATTGCAGCCCGAGATGTCGCTGCGCTCGTGCGCCTATAGTTCGAGGGTGCAATTGGTGCTTACACCCGAGCTAACTATTCTGCTTTACATCTCGATTGTGAGGTAAGTAGAAAACCGGCATTATAAGAATAAACAATATTTAAAGTCTTCTATTCCCGCCTTTTTTCATTAAAAAGAATGAAGTAAAGCACTTTTTAATTATTTTTTTCAAGAATGAAATTGAGCTTCGCCGTTCGATATTTAAAATTGATGACTATTATACTCACACGAAGACAAGGCTGAATAGCAAAGCGACCTCTTTGGTCATTGCCCTGAATGCATGATGTCTATTGCCAGTATGATGGTTAGATATACGCGAACTTTTTGAAAGAAAAAAGTGTCTTTTTTAATTACTTACCGCCCTAGGGCTTTTCTAGCTACATTATTACCCTAAATGATAAATGATATTTATTTCTGTAAGTAAATCTTTTCAGACATTTTTAAAAGTCGGACTTATAGCTAGAAGGCGCCGGCATTTCCTACGACTCACTCTGGGAAGAAACGCCGAAACAAACCACAGAGGTGTCTTTTTTTTTTTTTTAAGTCCGTGTACAACATTAAAGCGAACTATGTGAGTGCAGTATAGGGTCTGGGTTGGCCTTTTGAAGAAAGGACCATAGTTTTGAGTCGACCTGTCCATACAGACGGCATACGGGCCCCAGCCATCGTGTAGCTTAACCGATGTAGTCAGGATCCACAACCCGGAACACGACACTGCCGCCAGCAGGACACTTGAGTAGGCCGTGGAAAGACTCAAAACCACCAGAAAATTACTAAAATATAAACTAATATTACAAGCCTACACTATACTCACATTTACAAACTTACACAAAAAAAAATACTATGCAATTCAATTTCAACGAAAAAATAAACAAATTAGAAATGTTCATCACTTTAAAATGTGGGAGCGAGCAGCATCAATCCCAAGCAAATTTGTCATTGAAATAATCAGTAACTGTGTAGTAAGCTTTATCACACAGTTTTTGTTTAATTACGGACTTAAATTTGTTAATACTTAATTCTTGAAGCTAGAGAGCTAATTAGTCACCTACAAGCCCCATTTAGAGGTAAATATGAACCTATTTACCGAACATGAGAGATGTAAAATTAATTTCTACTTTTTACTTTAAAAGCGTGTTTTTTTGATTTTTAAAACTAAATTTTTTTTCTAGACTAAAAAAATAATAATTTTTATAAACTTTTTTTTTATAATTGTTTTTTGTTTAATTAGTGTATTGTCATCGGTCCTCGCTAAATCTACAAAGTTTGAACGAAATCTGAAAGTGGGTCAAAATCGCACCCAAAGGAGTCGGTTACAAACAAACATACAGGTGAAGCTAATATAAAGCGTGTAAAAATAGGTAGCCGGATAATTAATAACAAATAAAACATTTCGTAATATAGGTAAATAAAACACCAAGTATCGAGATGGAAAATCCAAATACGCATGTTCTAATTAAGACTTGAACTACTATTTTTCTTCTCTGTATTCGAAATATTTAATTAACCACAACTAGCCTAGAATTCTGACTTTAAAAGCGGCCAAGTGCGAGTCGGACTCGCCCATGAAGGGTTCCGTAGCAGCAAGTAACATCATATAGAAGTTCTTGTAGTTCGTTGTAACTTTGATCGATGTTTTTACAATAGTGTATTAATTGAATGAAAGGTAAATTGTGGTTTACGATTTATGACGTATTTAAAAAAATTACTTACTTGATCTCGTTCAAACCAATTTTCGTTGATAGTTTGCATGGTTATGTAGAACATATATTTTTTTTTATTTTAGTTTTACCACTCTCTTATTTTGGAAGTTACAGGGGGGGAGACGCACATTTTCCACTTTGGAAGTGTCTCTCGCGCAAACAGTTTAGAAAAAAAATGATATTAGAAACCTCAACATTATTTTTGAACACCTATCCATAGATACCAAACACGTATGGTTTTGATGAAATTTTTTTTGAGTTTCAGTTCCAAGTATGGGGACCCCCAAAATTTATTGTTTTTTTTTCTATTTTTATGTGAAAATCTTAATGCGGTTCACAGATTACATTTACTTACCAAGTTTCAAAAGTATAGTTCTTATGGTTTCGGAAAAAAATGGCTGTGACATACGGACGGACAGACAGCCAGACATGACGAACCTATAAGGGTTCCGTTTTTTGCCATTTGGCTACGGAACCCTAAAAATGACTAGTTGATATTTAATGTTTATTTAACATGTAGCACACATATTATTCTTTATTATACCTAACTACTACAATAATATATTATAGTTGAATGAGAGGTGGTTCTTGCAAGTATGTTATGATAGAATCAAAATCGACGGCCCCTACGTACAAAGCGACATGTCAAAAGTCGTGGTTTACAGAAGAGCGTTTTTATATTTCAAACTGCTCTGAGGTTTGTCTGAAGGAATAATTTATCTGTTTATTGTTGATCTGTAATACTAAATATATGCCGTTTCTAATAAAGTAACGATTATTTTCTCGTCAAAATAACAAGATGACCGTTTTTACGTCAACTGTATAGAAGGACTTTAAACGGTACGTAGCCGCTGTGAACAGACTTATACTTAAGTTTATGGAATAAAAACACAGATATCTTCAGAATAAATAGATACATAATGGGTAATAAATATTGAAACGTTACATTTTCACTATGAAATATATTATTTATAATAAAATAAGTATACATAAGGTGCGTTATCATAATTTTTTACTAATCCAAGTTTTTTTTTAAAATTCTAGTCACACTTCAAGTGACTATAATTAACTCACTGTTAAGCTTTTAGTCCAGGCACGTTGAATATGGAGAACAAAAAAATGTTATCCAGAAACCTACGTTTTTAAATGGTTAAAAGGGTTAAAGTCAACATAAGGAAAATGTGTTATGTGCCCAAGAAAGTTAGGGGATGATTTTAGGGGTTGAAAAGGGGTGAAAATGGATACATCTCGTGTTTTTTGCAATTTCACGCGAAATTTGATGTCCTACTGAAAAATGTTAAATACAAAAGTTGTAGATCTTGGAAAAATCTACAACTATTGTATGGGTCATGTTTTAATATAACCTCAAAATTTCAGAAAAAAATGCAATAAATCAAAAAAAAATTTTTTTTTGTTTTTTACTTGTCAAATGTCAAATTTATTTTAACCAAACTTGCTGAAAGTACTCCTTTTTGTGTTCCAAACAACAACAAAAAAATTTAGATTGAAATATTAAGAACTGTTTGAAAGATTCATTTTTTTCGATCCGAAATACGTTGTTTTCAAAGTTACATTTTACTACTTACAATCATTGTAGAGAGATCATACAGGGCTCATTTTTTCGTTTTGACGTCTACTTTTTAATGAAATAATAAAACAATACAGATTCCATATAAAAACATGTCTAAAAATTGAAAAATATAAAAAAAAAAAATTTGCAAAAACAAATTTTTTGGTTATTGTTAATAATTTGTTATAAATAAAAAAAAAATCAAAAACTAATAAGACCATTGTATTGTACGGGAAAAACACGAAGAAACATATGTATTTTTGTACAATACTGCTATAAACATTGTAATAGCATATTCCGTGTAGTTGAAAGATGTCAGGTAAGTACATACAATGCGATCGACTTTTACTTTAATAAGAAAAGTTCCTCATTTCTCGCGATGAAATTAATGAATTCAATTATTTCAATTCAAATCCAAAAGATGACGAATTCGGTTTATCGAAGGTTAGAGTACGACTTGGTGGCTTTCACATTGTCATTATATATATGTCATTTCTTGGGGCGATAGGTTTCATAATGGATGGAAGTGGGCTGAAAGAAGCTTTTTCTGTAATATATGCTGAAAAAGCACTTGCAGGACATGCGTATGCGAGAGCCATCAGAGCACACTTTCTTATTCAAGTTGCTTTGGCTTACAATATTTTTGAATCGCCTGAGTTAACAGACGAAGAAAGAGAAATATTTGATACACTCTTGCTGAATTTAGGCTCAGAAGATTTCGTTGAAGATATTCAGAAAGAAGAGTTTATCGCAGTGAGAGATAAATTTATGAAGCAAATTGAAAAGTTACAAAAAAGAGGACATCAAATTCGCGTGAAATTGCAAAAAACACGAGACGTATCAATTTTCACCCCTTTTCAACCCCTAAAATCATCCCCTAACCTTCTTGGGCACATAACACATTTTCCTTATGTTTACTTTAACCCTTTTAACCATTTGAAAACGTATGTATCTGGATAACAGTTTTCTTTTTTTATCTCTGTAAATGAGTCAATGTGCCTGGACTATTTAAACATATTTATAAAAATCTTGTGAACAAAATACAAGATCTCGTTGATTTTGCCCTCTTGTATCTCTTATTCCAGTGACTTTTTTTTTGCCAGCAGAGTATTATCTCTCTACCCTAACTAAACTTTATTTGCGGTCAGTGCAATGAATTTTCTGTTTTTATTCTCCTCAATCACTCGTGAGTTTACTCCCTTTCTAGCCATATTCTTTGTCAAACAATCCATCCATCTTTGTCTTTTCATCATGTTTGGTTCTCTACGCCTATATCCATCGACTTCCATAATTAAAACTATATTCATTAGATAGAGGTCGGGAAGGGGAGAGGGGGGGGGGTTAAGGGAAAAAAATGGCTTATCTCAATAACGATTAAAAAATAGAATTCGAGTTTTTTTTCATTTTTTGCATTATCTGAGAACATTAACTATGGTATTATATATATGTTTACGCCATCGGAAAGTAGAGGTTTCATCGAATAGAAAACTTTTTTTTTTAAAGTTTATATTTTGACGGGTGAATTTTCGATTGAAAATTAGGGTTTTTTTTCGGTATTCAGTCAAAATGAGGTGAAAAAATAGATATTTCAAATCAAATAAATTAACTTTTTTGAATTTTTCACATAAAATTTGAGGTTAGGTGAAAATAGTATAAATGCAAAAGATGTAGATCTTTTTATTACCTACAACTTTTCCATTAAACTTTTTTCCATAGGACTTGTAGTTTTGCCGGAAATCGAGATATACCCCCTCTCTCCCCTCTCCCTTCCTGACCTAAGATCGCCCGTAAATTATTTTTGTAATATTCTGCTCCTTTTGCAATGGGTTTCATCCTACTATAATTTATTTTGTTTTCAAACATTATCGGCACTGGTCTAATAGTGATTTATTTGGATAAGAAATAATACCAAGGTACACTTAACATTTTTGTTTGTTCGGACATAAATATTGAATATTTTACTATGAAAAAGTAGTTATTGTAAGATAACTATAATAGTTAGACATCGCAGATTTTTTGTAGATATTAATGTTTTCTATAAAAATTAATTAAGTACATCACTTTGTTCTATTTATCATTAGCTTTCGCTATAGATTACAAATTACCGACTGCGAATTGGGCATTGGGCGAAATAAAAAATATTTCATACATTAACTACACGTTTAAGGTATTGTATAGAATACCGCATTGTAGAGATTGCCGGTAACACACACTCACACAAGACATATCAGCATAACAAATGTGGAGTACAACGGGTCACTATTGGTCGCACATAATGTTGCTGGTGCTGGCACATTATAGCTGACGCTGACTTATTCTTCAACAACTCCTAATGTCACACTGCTGGGCTTGGCTTGGGTCCCTCCCAGGCCTGAGTTTAGGACTTTGTATCATTGGATTGCTTACTTATCATTGAATCGGTAATTTGTTTGATTACAACGTGTTCCATCTATATCGTTATATAAATAAATACAATTGAAGTGCCTGCCTGTAATATAAAATGTCAAACTTTTTACAAAATGAATATGTAAAATGACACGACAAATGCTACTTACGTGAAAAGAGGAATGTTTAAAAAAAAAAATTTGCGTGTTTGTCTGTTTGTTCCTGCTAATCTCTGGAATTACCTTTTTAAACGGACATTTACGGGTTCCGTAGCCAAATGGTAAAAAACAAAACCCTTATAGATTCGTCATGTCTGTCTGTCCGTCCGTATGTCACAGCCACTTTTTTCCGAAACCATAAGAACTATACTGTTGAAACTTGGTTAAAGTAGATGTAATCTGTAAACCGCATTAAGATTTTCATACATTTTGGGGGTCCCCATACTTGAAACTGAAACTCGAAAAATTTTTTTTTTCTTTAAACACCTAAGTGTATATAAGGATAGGTTCAGGCTTCAAAAATGATATTGAGGTTTCTAACATCATTTTTTTCTAAACTGAACAGTCTGCGTGAGAGACACTTCCAAAGTGGATTAATATGTGTCCCCCCTGTAACTTCTAAAATAAGAAAGTGATAAAACTAAAAACAATATATGTTGTACATTACCATCCAAACTACCACCGAAAATTGGTTTGAACGAGATCTAGTAACTAGTTTTTTTTTTAATACGTCATAAATCGTAAACCGCATTTTACATTTCATTCAATGAATACACTATTGCTCTAAAAAGTAGCCTATGTCCTTTCCCAAGGTTCCATATATCTCTATACCAAAATCCATCAAAATCGGTTGAGTCAGCGGTCAGCGGTTGAGGTGTGAAAGTGTAACAGACAGACAGACAGAGTTACTTTCGCATGGGGCTAGCGGAGTCCTGCGGTTATTGTTCTAAATTGTGAGTAACGCCGCTGAGCGAAGCTAGTAAAAAAAATGTAATCTAAGTAACACATTGAATATGATGTCCAATAATTATGCCTTTAAATATCACAGGCAGTGGGATTACTGATGATATTCTTCAGCAGCGAATATCAAGAAGCTTCAGCGGCGGTTATCATATCTACATTGGTAGCTAAATACTTCCCACAGTCACTCATCAATATGATACGAACATATTGGTAAGTTTCTTTTACTGTAATAATTCACTTTTAGGCAAATTTACGTTCATGGCATAAGGGAGAGGAACAAACAAACGTCTCCACTACCATCAGTGGTCTGTAACTACCACCACAATCCATGACTATGTTCAATTCCTCCTTGTGTCGCTATCCTTGATTCTAGGGATGGCGATTCTTTCCAAAAAGATCTCATTTTTATATCGATTCAAATTGTAACCTGATGAATCGATTTATGAAAAATCATTTTTTTTTCAAATATGTACTTTCAATGTAAATGTAAATCCATTTTATGAAAAAAGAGAAAGATACAATAATATACAATTTCTGGAATCTCTTATCAGTAAAATCAGGGATTTTTTAGTTCGTATTATAGAAAAAAAAATCAAATGTCGAATTTCAAGGGTAAAATATCGATAAACTAAATCGATTCAGTACAACACATCAATTTAAAAATACGATTTATGTGATCCGAAAAATCGATTATTCGATACCCGTTTTCAGATCGGCATCCCTTCTTGATTCAGAGGTTCTTGTCCTATTTGCCAGTGTCCTGCGAGTGGCAGCTCCCTATTTGACTCTCTTAGCTGAGCAGTTCGCAGGGTAGCATGGATCGTACTGCTGAGAGTGGAGCAGATTTGGTTTGCCTAGCGCATTGGGCTACGCTAAAGATCCAGAGGTCTTTTCCCCATGTTGAATTAAAGTTCACAAATATTTGACTGACTCTGTGGCTCAGTGGTAGCGTATGCGACTGGTAGTGCTGCTGCTTAATATTGATTTTCTAAGAGGAGGTCAACCCGTCTGGCCAGCGTGGTATAGTAGGCCAAAACCTTCTAAGGAGAGGCCTATGTCCAGCAGTGGACTGTTAAAGCATGATGATGAAGAGGTGGTTGTATTAAGCTTGACTTTCCACACACATCAATTTCTAGTCTCTTTTTGACAAATCCTCATATTTTCACAGGTGTCGCAAATTCCCTCCAAAACCAAAACTGCTTACTAGTGAAGAGTATTACGAGCAAGGCGCTCGGGAAACCAAGATGGCGCTGGAGAATCTACGGAACTACTGCTCCAGTCCTGACTGTGCTCAGTGGAAGATTATGCTCAAGCTGAATGATTCCAAGAGGTGAGCATTTGTTATACTCCGTAAGCTTAAATTGAGGTAGTAAGACATCGCATATCAGGTTCGAGTCACACTATACGAGTACACTAAGTACATTAATCATCGTCATCATTATCAACAACTCATAACGGCCCACTGCTGGGCTCGGGTCTTCTCTCAGGAGAGGGTTAAGGCCATACGTCCCACGCTGGCCGAGTGCGGGTTGGGGACTGGCAAGACATGTTGTGGCTAATCTTGCCGGTGCATGTTTTTAAGCTGCATGAAGACCTCAAGTTAAGCTTTACAACTGTTATTTTATGATAACAACCGGGACTGACTGCGGGGTGTCATGCTACTAATGGTCACCCATCTAAATACTGACCGCGCCGTTGTTACTCACCCTCGATGATTGTTTCTTTTCACCTAGGGTAATTTGACTATGTGGGCTTAATAGAGAAATCTTCAAAACTGTACGTGGGTTCAATAGCTATCCAGGACAAATAATTGTGTAATACAATTCTATATTAAAAATGAATTCTCCTTTGTATCCAGATTCGCAAGTTTCGTCGAAGGCAATTCACATCTAAGTGACGACGAAGTAGTAGATTATGAGTCGTACGCTTTCTCATTAGACCGCAACCGGAAACCGGAACACCCTAGCAGTAGTACGAGGAACATGGAGATATCTGATGACGATGATGACCACACAGACTCTGATGATGATTAAATTGGTGAAGATGTACGATAGTATTTTAATATCATATGAGATGGCAACTTCGAAAACTGAGGCTTGGGTACATAAAATCTGAGTGGCTTTGTAAAAAAACATTGTCCCTTTCGCACACTACATGTGTTACGTTTTGTCAGTCGTTCGACAAATATGGTGGGTGCGAAAGGGACAACGCTTTATAAAGCCCAAATTAGCCGATTGTCTCTTTCTAGAGGTCAATGTGCATTATTTTTTTATTATTACGTGTAGTCACTAGTGATGTTTCGGATATCCGCATACTTATCCGCGTATATCCAAAAATGAAACAAATTTGTAAATGTATCCTATAAATTTAGATCTAAACCGAATCTTTTCGATGAAAATAATAAAATTATTTTTCTAAAATTAAAATTGTAATATGTAGTGTTTTGGGTTACTTATTACAATATGAAATATTTATAATACATCTATTTTTTGTTATGTAATACTGTGACCTAGCCTCAATCTTTGTCAAAAGTATGTGTACGCTAGTAACGTGACTGAAAATTGAATATGAGCTTTTGCCCGCGGCTACGCTCACGCATGTGGTGGGTTATCGCGGTTATTCATTGAAATCCTTGCAGCGGTTTTGCCGCGGAAGTGTAACAGACGGACATAGTTACTTTTGAATTTATTAAACATAGATAATAAGGGACAATACATAGATAATGTAACTAGATAGAATGAAATATCTTTACGGTTTGTAATGAAAATCGGTTCTTAATAATTCGTGTCCGCGGATATACATATTCAAAGAGCCGGCACACCACTAGTATCCACATGCATTTTAATTTATACAAATAAATAAAATTGAAGTGTCTGTCTGTATTAATTTTTTTTTTTTATTAAATGCATATGAAAACACCAAAAATGCAATTTTTGACGTGACAACGTCTTATAATTCGATGGAGCCGGCTGCACGCACGAAAAAACATGACTCATGTGGCGTTACCTCGCTCTGAGGCGCTCCATCTAAGGCTTAAAGTGCAAGGGAGAGCGCGGAACGAGCGACAAAGGCACAATCTTATGACGTTGTCACGTTCAACTATCGTCAGTAAACCGACTTTACAAACAACGGATTTTTTTTTAAATTTGATCTGTCTGTCTGTTTGTTCCTTGGTAATATTTGTAACGGCTGGACCGAATAAGGAGTAACGTTGAATGATTTTTTTAGACTACCTTCACTCCGCGGGTAACACCGCGGTAATCAGCTAGTAATAATTATAGTTAGTACCGTAGGTGGTTTTTTTGCTTGTTTTGAAGATCTCTTATTAATTTCTCGATATTTTTTTTTGTAAAATTTTAAACTAACAGCTAACGCGTTTCTAGTACCTGTAGTACGAGCTCAGCTTAGGTTGGAACTAGATGGCGCTGTGTGACTTTAGTAAAATATAATTATTTCTCTTGAGTTATATCAGTGATCTCTTTTTGTAATATACTTAGCTTTTTAAATTAATTTTATTGTTTTTAAGTAAACATAATATGTTGTTTACCATAGGATATGTAGTTGTTGTTTTTTAATTTACGTGTAAAATTTGTAATTTGTTTGTAAAATAACGTGATTGCTAATTCTCTCTAGTCTACGTTATACATTTAAGTCGTATTTGGACTGTGTTTGAGACTTAGTTATAGAAAGACTATGTTTGGCCCGCTGCTCCGTACACGTGTATGTCAGTTATCATAGAGTTTAAAGTATCTCCATGCCAAATTGGTGCAGCGGTTTAGCCGTGAAAGCGTAACAGACAGTGCTATTTTACTAATTGTCATTCATCATATTTACTATCAATATTATCTTAGTAATTTTGCAAATTTATATTAGCAAAATTACTGATCATTATTTGCACTTGATCACAGCATAAGAGTCTGTGCGTAACCTAATGAAAATTGAAATTATAATTCCATCTGAACTATTAATCATTGCCTATGTTCGTTTTAACTACTAAACGGCTGTGTCGAACTTGATGAAGCTGAAGTAGGATAATGGAGGGAAGCTTCAAGAAAAATTTAATAAGTTTCTATTATGTAAGAAGGTTAACGTAAAAAGAAAAAACGAAAATTGTGTAATGACGTACCCTTTGTACTATAAATATCTACTGTCTTTAGACTCGCGACTTTTACACATACTCATGTTTTTACTGTATACGGGACTTATTCGCGATAAAATAAAAAGGTTACGATACCTTCTAGTCCACCCGTGACCACGAGCGGTATAACCCGTTCGAAACGTCGGAAAGTAGAAGGTATCGTAACCTTTTTAATTTTATCGATATAAATATCTACCTTAGCTTTGTACGGTTACCAGACTAAAATAAATCAGTCGATCCAACCAAACTTTACAGCAATACTTGAAATTACAGCTGTCTGTCTGTGTTTTGTTGGAGAGTGCGGGACCGGGGGCCCAATGATGCAGAAGCATCTCAAGGCTGCCATAGCGTGGGTCATCATACACATTGTCTGCATCTACAATAAGCATGGTGACCCCTACGCATACTTCCAGGCAGAGTGCTTTGGTAGATTTGAATTTTAAAAAAATCAGTTCGCACATTTCAAATGAAACATTACAAGCTAAACATTGTACGCTACTGTCAGTTCGACATTGTTTAAACAATTATGTCCGATTTTTCACAAGCTTAAATAATAAAATAATATGTGGGTAGATAATAAAATATAGGTAGGTACCTATCGAAACTGTGTTGAGGTATTGCCAGTTGCTCACGATATAAATATCTATTGTTATTTTTTTATATCATATGGTGACTATCACGACAATAAATTCTAATAAACTTAAATCTACCTCCTTCCACAAAACTATCTAAAGAACGGGTAGTACATTAATACAAAATTATCTCTTAGTATAGTAATATTTATTAATAATAATTTTTAAATAGATTAATACAATCACAACATACAAATTATTTTATAGCACCTTAATAATGTTTGTAAAAATATATCTTGAAGATTCAATAAGTGCACTTATCATTGCTAAAAGCATACATCACTATAAACAAAGTTTTCCAGGTCGGAAATATTCTAGAAATATCTATTCAATGACTTCCTTGCCTGGAGAGCTTACTTTAACACATCATTAGTAAAACATAAATATTATTTTTATATTACAATGGCAACACATTGTAGGTCCAGAGATACAATAGACATGAGGCACATTTTTATGATTACACGGATTTAGCAGTGGTTTTAGTAGTTATCTCTCCACTAAGCATTGTCAATGTATATCAGCTATCTAGAAGCGCAGTTCGTGTGCGATTTCGTGTGTCGATTCCAAGAGGGGTCTGTCCCCAGTTTAGTTAGTAGTTGGTGGCGCTGGCGTCGTTTTCTGTTCGCTTTGTAATGCGTAAGAGAGAGACAGCTGTCGTAACGCGACTGTCACGCCGCCATGCGGCAATTTCGGTCGCAGACAGTTTGTCTTCAGAGCGCCCATTACAACTGCGCTTCTATGTTGCTGTATTCATTGTGTTGTGGGTTATACCCCACATGGGACAACACTGTTTTATTTACAAATTGTTGTACCGAATCTGGAGTGTTCATTGTGCCCTTTTGAATGAGGATATTCTTCACAGGAGTTGTCTTTAAAATCAAATTGATAGAAATGAAATAATGCATTTCTGGATATTGCTCATGAAAGGAGAGACCTAAATATCGAACAAATCTTTGTTATGGATATAATTTTATCCTAAGTGGTATATAAATACATGTACAAATATTCCATCCATTTAATGTTGTGTCTTTGTATGGATTTGTATAAATAAAGTTGTTTGAAATAATTTTGTTTCTCTATTTATTAATTATTGCACTTATTTTGAATATTAAATGCTTAAACATACATTGTAAAGTCACAACACAAAGTACAGTACATAAATAACAGATTTTATGAAATGTGGTACTGTGTTTTGAATTTGCAATTGCTTATATAAAGATATACTGGTGCATCTTATCTGTCATGTATTGTTAAATTTACATGAGTTAAAAATTTATAATTATTAAAAATAATTCTTTGGCTGTGATCACAGGCTGATAAGTGGTGCTTAACATCCCTCATTTTGAAGTCATATAAGGTACTCGTACAAAAAACATCGTGGGACCAAAGCAATCTCTAGAACGGCTGAACGGATTTTGACGGAACTTTCAGTAGCACAAAGCTAGAGTAAAAGTAACTTAGGCCTTTTAAACAAGCTTCGACTTACACGCGTTTTACAACAATCCCCGCGGAACTCAACTGATATGGCATATGATGGTACATAGTGAAATGAAAACATCAAAACATACAGCTGATAAAGAGCACTCTGTCAAACAAATTACACAACTGAACCAGTCGGCCTATGACCACAGGCAATGCAACATGACCTAGGTTTCAGACAATCCTAAAGTAAAAAATACTTTTAAAAAACTAAATAAACACGTTTTTGAAATATTTTCAGAAAGCACCCCACGCTTTGTTACAATAAAATTATTTTAGTTTAAAACCGTGTTTGTTTAGTTTTTTAAAACTATTTTTTTTTGTAAGACTAAAAAAGACAAATTAATTTTGTTTTAATTTAGTGTATTGTCATCGGTCCTCGATAAATCTACAAAGTTTAAACGAAATCTGACCGTTTAAAGTGGGTCAAAATCGCACCCAAAGTAGTCGGTTACAAACATACAGGTGAAGCTAATAAAAAGTGTGTAAAAAGATAACTCCTACAAACTCTGTTATTTTCAAAATTAATAATTATAAATTTGATTGTACCTGATTAGTACTTCACACAATCTCATCAACTACTTCACATCTTAAATTAACAACAAATTAAGCATTAATAAGTTATGGCACATAATGATGAATGACGTCACGTTAGGCGGCCCGGCTCGCTTTCTTGCTCTTGTCCAGGGTCTGTGGTGGCGGTGGAGGCTTCGCTGACATGTGACGGCTGTACAGACTGTACAAATAAATTATATTATTGTAAGCAGTAACAAGATCGACTGAAGTCCGCGGATGTTCTGTACCTATGTTCACGTTGTGTGACGTCATTCGAACGAGACTATAAATTGAGCAGCATCGTGAAGCTTGGTCTCTTTTGGCTCGGGAACTCGTGGTGTGCGGTTAGGTACTCTCTATGTACTCTGTGTACTCTCTGTGTAATGTATCACGTAATGTATTGTTGTTAAACTAGCTTTTATATTGTGATTATGTTCAGAGCTAAATAAACTCATATAGTTTCATGTTCTGTGTAAGATTAAATTGTTTTATTTTAAATCAATAATTAGGTCATTGATTACATTATTATATCTGTTCAATTTTGTGTTCATGTGTGTACATAATAAATATTGCGTAAATATATAAATATAGTGTAAATAATACGTATCATATTAGCTAAGCTAAACAAATATTTTGGGTATCTGAAACAACGCAATCAAGACTTGATTGCTAGGCTACTTATTTACTTTTTGTAAATACATAACGTAGTATATTTAGAGAATACACAGCAAACTTAAAAAAATATATCAGATCATGCATACATTGAGGCTATGAATAAATAATAAGTCAGGAAGTCTAACTCGGAACAAATTTCACACAAAAAGTGGCCCGTCTTGAAACCAACATATGAAACAAAAACCAATCACAACCGAGTTTAGAAATGGACATTGTTAACTGCGATAGGCTGATTGGTGATAGTAATTTAAATCAAAAATACTTGAGGACATAGGCCCAATCCTTAGATAGAATTTTAACAAACATTAGTCATTTTCGAGGCACGATCGGACTAATCGTCAGCTTGCGACGCATCTATCTCTCTTCCACTCCAATGGTCCGAGTAGAAGAGAGACAGCGGCAGCACACAACATACACGTCAACTGTCAATGGTTTATAAAGTGAAGTGAAAAGTTAATATTGTTATATCAAAAGCAGAGGTTTGGTACTTACACTTTGTAAGTCTCCGACCGCAGGTAGTCCAACACGTGTGAGGGGCCAAGCTTGAGCTGGTCTTCGATCGGCGGTACCCAGAAGTTACCTTCGATTCTCAGCACTGACTTATTGCTGGCCAGGTCCAACGAACCTAATAACAAAGACGAATATTGTTATTTGATAGACGTTCATCAATGCCAATAAAAAACTTTGAACCTCAAACCGCACTCGGCCAGCGTGGGGTCGTCTGGCTGTAACTGTCTCCTGAGAGGAGATCCGAGCCCAGCAGTGGGTTTATGGACATTATGGGTTGTTGATACGGTAAGTTTGATGTTCTCAAACGGCGGCCTGTCTCTACAGAGACCGGCCAACTATAGAGGAGATATAGTACACGAGTGTGTGAGGCAACACGAGTGCACTATCAGTTCCCTCACTCCAATTAATCGTTGGAATCGCTATCCGGCACGACCGGGTAGAGTTGATCTCTAACAGGTCTAACGACTTTACGTGCTCTCCGGCAAATTTAATACAGTGTGAAGTAACAAAGTTTCATGCAACGTTTTAGTACTGTCATAAACGCTGCCAACTAAATATGCTTTAGGAAAACGATGATTAAAATGATTCTCGAATATTTTTTTATTTTTTATTGGAACATATTTGGTCATGATCGGACGCAAAAGGACCACATCTATCCATTTATATACCTTTGTAATATTTTCTCGTAAAGATTTTTGACTCACCTATCTCTGGCGGTAACACAACAAGCCTGTTGCCCTGCAGATGTAGCTCCCGCAGACGCGACAAGTTCCCGAGCTCTCGCGGCACTTCGATCAGATCATTCTCACGCATCGACAGCTGTAGACAGTGACAATGTCCATAAGTGTAAGTGGTACAATAATAATTATATATTATCCTGACGTAACTTACACTTCTATGGTTTTCCAAAATACATACATATCACATATTACCTAATACATACATATTACTCTCAGACACTGAACAAATGTTCGTGTTCATTACACAAAGATTAGTAACTGGGTGAATTGAACCCAGAAACTCTGGGTTAACAGACAGCATCACAAACTAGGTCACCGTTTGGAAAAAGAGTAAGAAAATTGTGCACATCCTAGTAGTATAATAAAGAAAGGTAAATAGTTTCGAAATTAATTGTGAGCAACAACATGACTTAAGAATTTCTCGACCGGGGCAGTACTACCCTCACACAGAAGACCAACCTAAAAGGACAGAATTCGTACTGGTCTGTCATTGGTGAGCATTGTTGAAGAAACATCTCACTAGGCCATGGTGTAGGTCACCATGCTGCATTATATGCACTTACAATCAGGATGGTAGCCCTTACTCCTGGGTTCTACTCACACTTCCATCAGCTCTATTATAAAAATAATAATAAGGGGCATGAAATATTGCAAGTATTATATTACACTCTCTTTAAAGACATGTTTAAACTATAATATCCTATAAACAGGAAAATATGGCTAGGCATCAAAATATAACAAAAACAAAGATATAGGAAAAACAAAAATGTTACACAGGAATATGCATTTTTCCTCATACACCACTCATAACATAATTCTATATGTACAATATAATGTAAGTACATACAATTTGTAGGTTTTTCAGGTTGCCTATTTCAGGAGGCAAATATTCAAAATCGTTGTCTCCTAAGTATAGCGCGCGAAGACTATCTGTAATTAAGATATTTCGAAATAAGACAATTTTCAAAAGGTCCAATTATAATTAATTATTAAGTTTCATTAAAAATATTACAGCTCATTTCAAAACCCATTTTCAGAACTTTAAATTAACGGGAAATATTATTATTTTCATTGAATAATAGCTAGTGCTTTTCGCACTGTACACTTGTAAAGATCTCCAATACAAATTTCTCTCAAATAAGTTCTTTATTAACAGTTAAGCCGTAAAAGCATAACAGACAAACGAAGACATTCATATTTATAATATTAAGTATGGATCCAACACTGCTTACCCATAGTGAAGAAATTGCCCGGCAAGTTTTTTTCGTTCAAGTTATTGTATGTCAAGTCCAAAATTTCCAACACTGGAAAAGAGCCAAATCCTCTCGGTAGTGTGTTGAGTCTGTTGAGAGAGACATTGAGGATTCGAAGCTTGGGTAGTGAGGACAAACTGACGGGCAGTTCCTGGATGTGGTTGTTGGCAAAATTGAGGATCTCCAAGTTTATGAGGTTGGCAAGAACTGCTGGCACCACTTGTATTTTGTTGTGACTCAGGGACAGACGAGTAATGTTTGCTAGGTTAACTGCAAAGTAAAAATACAGAATGTTATTATTTTATTTATGGTCATAGAGATTGTAAGATGATCACTTGATCACACCCAGGATGGAGTGGGTTGTTTTAGATTTAAGCTAATTGTGCAACTTAATTATTTGTTTGTGGCTTATATTACTATTTAGTCTAAAACTATATTAGGATATCTCTATTAATATTATAAAGCTGAAATTTATGTTTGTTTTGGTGAATATGGTAATCTTAAGTACTGGTCATATTTAAAAAAGTTTGGTTTTACACCATAAATGTATAAATAAATTTAAATAACATATCTATAAATTATAATTGAATATACATCATTAATTTAAATCCTCCATTCTAACAAGTAAAGGTAAGGTATTTGTGTAGCTGTTTCATTTCTGAAAGGTGTTTAGGTACACACAATTCAGATGTGAATGGTTTCCATACAAGTACTTATTGATGATAAATTGAATGATGTCACAGGTAAAAATAATACTGGGTCATTGAGAACGAGAATAATTATGAACCCTTTATAACTAATAATTAAGTTTTTTTTTTTAGACGGCATGTGGATGTATTGAGAATATGTATATAGGGCTATTGTAATTACTTTCATTAAAAATCACAATAACCTTGAATTACTCCAGTATACTGTCTTTATAAATAAAAATATTTATTTATTATTATTACAGTATTTATTTACTACTAATACTTTTTTTCAGAGTTGAGATTACTTTAATAAATATCAGGTACTTGCTAGAGTTCAGCGAAACAAGTTTAAAGAACAGGTTACCCTACGCCCTTTTTAGGATAAACAGGTTTCTAGAGATAACTTACACAATCCAGGTATCTCGTCGAGGCTGGATAGTCCTTTATCCACTAAATCTATTTCAGGATTATTGATTTCCTTTGCTTCTTCGATAACTTTTTTAGCTCTCGACATTTTGGCTGTGTTTGGAATACAGGAAACTGGAGGTTGATGACTCATAATAACAACAGATGTTTCCCCAAGTCAAAGTGGATTGCGGTCCAGATTTAAATTACGCTATTATAAGCATGTCTAAATACTTTTACACAAGTAGGAACTATGTTAAGTCAAAAATCACAGTAAAATAGACTTTATCATGATTTATTTTGAATTTCATATGAAATTTATGTTTTTATTTTTCCTTTTTCATGAAAACTCTTTTAAGAGTTCTAGTAAAACTTAATGCTTTAGAGCTAGTATAAAGAAAACTGGAACACAAAGCTGAACAAAAATCTGTTAGGGTGTTTGGGCACCCTAAGGGTGCCCACACACACACAATAATATTGGCAATAAAGTACGTATTGTCGATAATATTGCGTGTGTGCGGGCTGTATTGTACAATATTGTTGTGGATTATAGTGTGCGGGGCCGTGTGTCACAATATTATTGTACAATATTATTGTGTGTGTGCGGGCACCCTTAGAAAAATGACAGCATTGACAGAATAGAAATAATAGAATTGACAGTTTCAGTACCTATTTTTTGCCAAAGCCTGATTAGCCTGCCTTTTTACGACCTTTACGTCGTGGTCGTTTTTTGTTTTTTCGGAAGACGCTCCCCCTATTTCTTTATCATCATTTTTTTATCATCTCGACTGCCTCGTTGATCTAGTGGTAAGCGTATGCGGCTGCTGATCAAGAGGTCTCGGGTTCGATTCCCGAGTCGGACCAAATATTATTTGTGTGATTCACAAATATTTGTTTCGGAGTCTGGGTGTTTTCTATGTATAATATGTATGTATTTACAAAAAAAAAGTTGTCTAGTACCCATAACACAAGCTCTGCTTAGCTTGGGACTAGATGATGTTGTGTTTTTTTTTTTTTTTTTTTTTTTTTTATATTTAAGCCTGCCAAAGTGACTCTACTCTGCCTGATGGAAAGCATGAGTAGAATCCAGAAGTAGGGGTCACCATGCTTATTGTGAGGGTAAGCAATGTAGCATGGTGACCCCTACCATGGCAGCCTGGTTAGATTATTCTGCATCATTCTCCCGGCCTTCGAAGGGCGGGAGAATGATGCAGAATGATTGGGCCTCCGGTCTCACACTCACCAACGAAATACGACAGCAATAATGCTGTCATTATTAGGATGGTCTTCTGTGTGAGGGTAGTACTAGCCGGGTCGAGCCGGCCCATTCGTGCTGAAATCAGCGTGGCTCTACTACCTGATGAATTGTGTGTCAAATGTCCAAATTATTTATTTATTTTTATTTATTAAATTCATTACGACGACGACTTGAAGACTAGACTTCACAATTGAAGACGTTAATTACTTGACTGGTTGCCATTTCATCAAAAGAAGAAGAAGAAGTACGTCTTGGTGTTAGGAGATTTTTCCATGTTTCAATCACACTTGACTATGACAGAATTTTCGACAAAAGCACAGTTTGCCATTATTTATAAAAAAAACAAAACAATTTAAATAATAGGACTATTTTTCAAACAAGATTAAATTCAATAGAAAATGACTCCACTCACACTTATGGAAAGCTTGAATAGAACCCAAGAGTATTGTTCATGAATCTCATTGTGAATGTATGATAGTGCAGCATGGCGATACACACTATGGTGGGCTGGAAAAATAAGTCAGATGCTTCTGCGTCATTGTGCCTCAGGTCACACATGTTAGGAGTTAATAGAAATAGAAACTCCTTTTTAAAATTTAAAAATTAAAAAAAAAAAATAGGTGTCTGACTTGTGAAAAAAAAATCAATATAGTTCGCGCGGTTTTTGTGAAGTAAAACTAAGTGTCATATAAACTGTGATTTCGATATAATAAAATATTCTAAAAACATTTGAGTAATAAATTGAACTAATATATATAAAAGTCTATCAGTATATAATTTCGTAACTGCATGTGCTCTGCGATTTGAAGATAGAACTGGTTAAATCTTCAAAACAATATCAGGTTACGGGCCCAGACTACGAAAATGGAAAGTATTACAGGAAAGATTCAGATCGGCCTCCTAGATGGAAAAAACTGGGACACATGGAAGTACAAAGCTATATGCTTGTTAAATCTTGGATCCACTGGGAACGTTAGTAGGCCTCATATTTCTAATTGAGGGTAGACGTGAGTTTAGCGGGTGAGGAGAATGTTCTTGTACATTCACTTTATTGAAGCACTCGATCACGAAATACAGTTAGGACATTAAATAGCAGCCCATGATTAATAATTTTAAATAAGACACTCCACCGAACACGTGGTGCTCACACGAGATGATCCGCGATAACTGTGCTCTAATGATGAGTTCGATATATCAAAACGTAACTTATATCGGATATATGTTAGATATCATACCATATCGATTTCTATATAAATGTAGCCGATATCACAAAAACTGTATCGAGCCAAAACTTAAACTAACATGCGAGAACCATTAGGTCAAAACGCAAACTTCATAAACGATATTGAGATATGAACCATATTCGCTACCTCTCGTTCTAAGTATACGTTATTGTATTAGTATGAGAGAGAAGAAGCGAATATGAAATAACTTTAGCCATGTTTGCGTGGTTATTGTATCTTACTGTACTAGCAATAAGGTTCAGTTTCCATTGTATAGTTATCAACATAACTATACAATGGAAACTAAACCTAAATTTGAGTTGTTACATGTTTTTGGTTTTTTATATCAATGTTATCGTACTACTGAAATCGATATCAGAAAACCGTTTTCGATATCGATATGCGAACTGTATATCGGATACATAACCGTTTGTGGCAAAAACTGAAAACGCCCATATCTACTGTGCTCGTCAACGACGACGTTCCCTCTTTAAAGGAACTCACGAACGAATGAACGAACAATAATCATCTAGGGAAGGGATAAAATCATTGTCACCTGTGATCCTTGTCTATGACTTATGACATGAAAGTAATCGACTAAAATCAATCATTCAATCGCGTTATTATTATTTTAAAGTGACAATGATTCCCATCCCTGCGGTCACCGGTCGCACGCGCCAGAGCCCGGTGTTGCGTCAGTGTCTTACCTTCAGACACTTAACAGTGTTGCCAGCTAAAATAATCGATACGCCGGCATGCTTATTACGCACCGTACCGTCGGCCCTAGATGTGGTTGAAGGATCATTCCAGGAACCCACTCGTCCACATAACGGAAGCGGCGATGCTGAATTGGCGGCGTATCAACAACAGAAAGATAAGTTTGATAAAGCTGATGCCAGTGCTATCCTAATACTTACCACCAATATGCAAGAAGACACACTTCGAAAAGTTATGCGGTTCACTAAAGTACGTGATGTCTGGTTAGAGCTCCACAGGCTGTTCGACGGAACAAATGAGGATAAAACCTACAACCTGTGTATGAGTTTCTTTAGCTTTAAGAAGGATCAAGCAGATGACATAGCCACCCACATGTCAAAATTAAAGAACATCTGGACTGAACTGAATCAAGAACTCAAGAAGGACAGTAACCAAGAGCTACCCAAACTCCTACTTATTTGTAAAATACTGGACACGCTTGAGGATACATACTTCAGCTTCAGAAGTAGTTGGCTACTCCTGCTCAAATCCAACCGTACGGTAGAAAACCTAACCAGTCATCTCTGCGCATTTGAAAGGGCACTGCAAGGTAACAACGCACCCTCGCATCACTCGGAAGCCCTGGTTTCGAATACGGAGAAGAAGAAGGACAAGAAGCTTAAATGCAACTATTGCCTAGGTATTGGCCACAGAGTACGCAACTGTCAAAAATGGATCCGTGACGGTAGACCTCCTAAGAGCCAAAATCCGACCCAGACAGCAACGCCTTCTACTTCAAAGACCGCTAACTTATTACTCATGTCTTTAGAAGACAACGAAATCTTCACAGTTTCACAGGACAACGAGAACTGGTACATCGATAATGGCGCAACAAGCCACGTCACCAACAGAGCTGACATTTTCCAGACCTATGAACATTTCAATGAGAACTACACTGTTACAACGGCCGCTGGTAATGAAGTCCGTGCCAAAGGCAAAGGAACAGTACAGCTCAGAGGATATGTTAACGGGAAACAAATCGACATCAGCCTGCAAGACGTCTGGTACGTTCCGGCCATAAGCAAGAACCTCTTCTCCGTACTCGCACTTCACGACCGAGTCCCGAATAGCTCCTTTTCATCCAGGACAACTGAATGTAACGTCATTGTCAACGGGAAAGTATGCTTAATAGGGAAGAGACAAAAACAAGGTGGCTTATATCGACTGGAAGTAAAACCCGTACTGCCAGAAACACCACCCGAAGTCTTTGCAACTAATGCAACGATGCAACTGTACCACGAGAGACTCGCTCACCAAAATAAAAGACACGTAAGAGCGACGATCCAACGGGAACTAGGTCTAAACCTGCCGATGGAAAAAGAGACCTGTGAAGGCTGCATTTTTGGAAAGGCGCATCGACTTAAATTCGGTACAAGAACCCGAGCTACCGCGCCCGGAGAACTCGTACACACCGACGTTTGTGGACCGTTTCAACCTAGCTTCTCAAACTATCGGTACTACGTTTTGTTTAAAGACGACTTTACTGGCTACCGTATGGTGTACTTTATACGCAAGAAGTCCGAGGTCAAGGACAAGTTAGTTTTGATGATCGCTCAAACTAAAACAGTCGGACACACCATAAAATGCCTTTTGAGTGACAACGGCGGCGAATTTGATAATGCGTCCATAAAAAGTGTTTTAGACACTCATGGAATAGTACAGCGACTCGTCACCCCGTATACACCGGAACAAAACGGAGTAAGCGAAAGGGAGAACAGAACCCTTGTTGAGACAGGCAGATCGATGATGTATGCTCATGAGCCATTACCACAAGTGCTTTGGGCAGAGCTCATTAATACAGCGGCATACATTCTAAACAGAACAGGTCCCACAAGTTCAAGTGAAAAATCTCCGTATGAACTTTGGTATGGTAAGAAACCTATTATTAAACATCTCCGAATAATAGGCTCAACCGCATACGTCCATATCCCAAAGCAGAAGCGTAGAAAACTCGACAAAAAGGCGATAAAAGGTCGACTTATCGGGTACGATGAAGATTGCTACCGTATCTGGGTCACAGACGGAAAACACTCGACGCTCCTCCGCTCTCGTGATGTAATCTTCGATGAGAAACCTCTTCCGATCTGTAACAGTGAAATTCCTAAAACAGAAGATGAGACAAGGGAATACCCGATTTCCATAACGCCAAACATGAACTTAGAAAGAGAAGCTGCAGCTCCAGTGCAAACTCACGTTCACGGGGGAGATACACCCGAACCAATCTCCGAAAACCATGATCATGTTCTCGAGGGAGAAGAATCGGATCAAGTCGTCCACGAAGACCATGACCATGAAGACGAAACGACAGTCTCAGAAGAATTTTATGACGCTCAACCACCACCAACCGGCTATAATCTTAGAGATCGCTCACTGATTCGACGTCCTGAGAGACTAAGAGATTACATCTGTATCACTGAAACATTCCCAAATAATTTCGCAGACGCTATGAAAAGGGACGATCGCACAGAATGGCAAAGGGCAATGGATAGCGAATTGAAATCCCTTGAAGACCTGAACGTTTGGACGCCGTGTGCACTGCCAAAAGGACGAAAAGCACTTCCCTGCAAATGGGTTTTACGGATCAAACATAATCCAGATGGCACGATCGACAAATACAAGGCTCGAATTGTCGTAAAAGGGTACCGACAAAGGAAAGGAGTAGACTATGATCAGACCTTCAGTCCTGTGGCACGCCTAGCTACTGTACGAGCACTACTCAGTGTTAGTGCGCAGGAAAAATTACACCTGGTCCAATTCAACGTCTGCACAGCCTTTCTGAACGGAAAGCTCGAGGAAGAAATATACGTTCAACCGCCAGAAGGGTGCAACCTCACGGAAGGAACGTCTACGTCTACCGTTTTAAAGCTTAACCGTAGCCTGTATGGACTTAAACAAGCACCAAGGTGCTGGAACTCTTGCTTTCAAGAGATTCTGTTGGATATGAGCTTCAAACAGTGCGAATCTGATTGGTGCTTATATTCAAGAAGAGAAGTAAACGGAAAGAAACTACTGATTACGCTGTACGTCGATGACGGATTAGTAGCTGCCACTGACGAAGACACGGCTTACGCCTTCTTGGAAGATTTGAAGAAGAAACTGCGCATAACGACGAAACCATTGACATATTATCTTGGTCTTCAAATCCATCGAGGAAAGGATGGCTCCATCTTCATCAACCAAGAGGCATACGCGAAAAAGGTATTAGACCGCTTTCGAATGAGTGACTGCAATCCCGTTTCTACACCGATTGAGAGAGAGACTCTTCAAGAAGGGAAAGAAGAAACGGAAGATTCCTCTTTCCCATATAGAGAAGCTGTTGGTGCTCTGGCATACTTAATGGTTGGTACTCGACCCGACATTGCATATGCCATCGGAGTTGTCTCAAGAAAGTTGGAGAAACCTACAAAGACAGATTGGCTCAAGGTAAAACGTATCTTGCGCTACATCAAAGGTACCATTTCGCATGGGATCTCCTATAAAGCTGGTCTCAAACCTGGAATCCTATAAGGATTTAGCGACGCCGACCACGGAGGTGATCCAGAAACTGGACGTTCCACGACGGGAGTGATCTGTCGCTATTCTGGAGGCACAGTTTCATGGATCAACCAGCGAAATTGTGGCAGCCAGTGAAGCCGGCAGAGAACTATTGTGGCTTGCAAGAATTTATCAGGCATTGACCACAATTGCGGACGTACCTGTTCTGCATGTGGACAATGAAGCTGCTGTTCGTCTTGCTCACAACCCCGAGTTTCACAAGAGAACGAAGCATATCCGGCTCAGACATTTCTACGTCAGAGAATTGGTAACTGAGGGTATCTGCAACGTTGTAAGGATCGGAACAAAGGATCAAGTCGCAGACATCCTCACCAAAGCACTACCTCGTCCGTCATATGCAGTTCTACGCCAGGCGCTAGGATTGTGTACTATGTAAATGTTTAGGGAAAGTGTTAGGAGTTAATAGAAATAGAAACTAATTTTTTAAAAAAAAATATACATAGACAGTGACGATAGGTGTCTGACTTGTGAAAAAAAAAAAACAATATAGTTCGCGCGGTTTTTGTGAAGTAAAACTAAGTGTCATATAAACTGTGATTTCGATATAATAAAATATTCTAAAAACATTTGAGTAATAAATTGAACTAATATATATAAAAGTCTATCAGTATATAATTTCGTAACTGCATGTGCTCTGCGATTTGAAGATAGAACTGGTTAAATCTTCAAAATAATATCAACACACTCGCCAACGAAATACGACAGGTTTCGGTTGGTCTTCTAAGTGAGAGTGCACAGAAAATAAAAAAGAAGTAAGTAGAAGAGGTTCACATGTTTAATCAACATCACAAGAAATAGTTTCTAGCTTACGTATGTACATGCATACATACAAGTATGAACATGCACTTAGCTGTGCAAACTATTGGACGTAAGCCGTGGACGTGACATTTGACTGACCTTGAGCGTTCGGACGTCCGACAGAAATCTAGCACAAGACCGACTGACGAGACTGTGCACACTTCTCAGTCGCGTTCGATAATGTGTTTCCAGCTATAGAATGGCTCAAATCTGATAAATGTTTTAAATTTAACTTTAAAAAATAATTGGACTCTCTTCAAGCCTTTTTCTTTATTAAAAAGACGTAAATGACCAATTTAAGAAATAAAAAAGAGTCACACATATTCCCTGTTAGAAAAATTCTTCTAACCAAGGTCTTTCATTTGACTAAAATTTCTAAAAGTCCTTGTAGCCAGGTCAAAAATTATAAAAAAATAACCAAAAAAGCAAAACAAATCACATCAGTCTGTCTGTCTGTCTGACACTTTTGACAGCCGTCTACGTCAAAATGAATTCGAGTTCGAGCACATCGAGCATTCTGAATCATATATCTCGGTTTAGCAGTTTAACACAGCTGTAGAAGGTGTATCTAAGTACGCGCACGCGCGGTCTTCACTTACTGTTCGTTTTGAGATAACTTTGACTTTGGCCTTTACAAGTTGATTACAGTAATTATTATTACTCACAATATTCCATCCGCACAGTATCGTTGTTGATGTGCAGTTCTTTTAGGTATTTTGTTCACGAACATAATCCTTATTTGAATAATCGTTATCAGTGAAATCGTGATAATGATATTATTTGTCGAAAGAATTGATTGAGCAACTGGTTTTTGAACCCGAATTATAATTTCAATTCATATTGATTTTAAATAAATAGGTGAGTAATAAGTTAATTTAATATTTTACAAATAAACCTTTGTGTTTGAGAGAGTTTAGATTCTCATTATGCATTTTTAAATAACTGCTGTGCCTATCATTTCACTAGATCTTTCTCCTATTTTTTTAACTTAAATATTTATATACCACTATCTGAATCCCGCGGTGTTACCCGCGATTATTAAAATTGCGACTATAATTTGAGATTTAAACTATCCTATCTCTCAAGTTAGATCGAACTGCACATGGTGTGCGAATTTTATTAAAATCGGTTAAGTGGTTTAGAAGTCCATTGAGGACAAACATTGTGACACGAGATTTATATATATAAAGATAAGGTATTCTCTGTAATAATTAAAAAAAAACAAGAATAGGCAGTATATAATGAATCCTTTGTTCATGAATCTTTTGTGAGTGAAAAAAATAACTATCACTTTTTATCCTGTTTAGTTTGTTTTAAAACTCATGATCATCATCATATTAGTATACTCTAAATAAAACATTGTTTTTCAACATAGCGTAAGACCTTAGTTAAAATAAATTCTGATTATGATTGTTGGTATAAGTAAAAACACTTGTGTGTATTAAAATTATCCATCCATTTATCCATCTCATGTTATGAGTTGTTTCATACATTGTATAATTATTATTTATTCATTCAATAAGTTATGATGTGGATTGTTAGGATACTGCTAAAATTGAAATAAAATTAAGAAACAAGTAATGAATCAAAATATGATTTTATTTATGACCACAGCTTTACACATAATATTTCGGACAACTTTACACACAACATCATCTAGTCCCAAACTAAGCAGAGCTTGAATTATATGGGTCAATCATTTTTTTGTGTTTTTGATTCAAACTTTTACACTTTTTTAAGTCTGCCAAAGTGACTCTTCTCTGCCTAATAGTCAGCATAAGTAGTATGAAAAGTAGTAGTGAAGTGAGCATTAGCCTGCACTCATGAGTATCATGAGTATGGTGCTCATGAGTGCAGTCTAATGCTCACATTATGACTGTATTGAGATGCTTCTGTATTACTTGGTTGCTTGGAAGACATTGCCTTTGGCAATAAGGCCACCCTTTGTACACTACATACATATGTAATTTAATGTACTCTATTGTAACTCTGTAATAAGGTGTGCAAATAAGGAGTTTCCATTCTATTCTACTTTTTTATTCCATAAAGACTATTAAACTAGACTAATAACATAAAGACTAATAGACTAATAAACCTGAAGCCGAGGATCAATCCAATAGGCATGCAAATGTCTAGTAGTGAACTGCTATAGGCTGATGATGATGAAATTAAATCTTATATCAGCTGTCAAAAATTTAAGTTTGGAACAAATAATTTTATCTGAGTTGATTATGGCATGAAACTAAAGTACCATAGACTAATAATTTTATTTAAAACCAAGCTAAATAAATTCTTCTTTTCAGCCATGAGTGAGAGACCGCAGCCTCTGAAGGCTATAAACAGGCTCTTTGAGGGCAAAGAGCCATGGCAGATAGCCACTATGACTGCATCTTCTGTTCTCGCTATAGTATGGGCACATAGCTTGTACAATGCTAAAGAAAGTAAGAATTTATTTTGAATATATATTTTATACATGCTTTGCACTGTGCTATTAAAGTTCAGCATACCATAAATAATTATATGTGATCATGATGATAATTACCAGACATTGAGAATGCAAATATTGCTAGTATTTGTTAGGTTCTTACTCAACTGGTACAGCAAAACCTGTAAGTACTTTGAAAATGTGTCTATAATTTTTATTGTTATAAAGCCTCCTCGATAATTGAGGAAGGATAAGACTAAAAATCTTTATAGTACTACCAAAAGGACAATGGGAAAAATATTTATTTTGAATGTTTCTAAAAAAAATTGATTATATTTTAAATTGTAAACTAGTTATAACATAATGCTACTATAACATAATGGTTTGGACAATAGGAAATGCAGACAGGGTTCCTCAAATCAAGTAGTTACTGTAAGGATGTCTTTAAGGATGTTTGTTGTCCTTTAAAAACTACTGAAGGAATTAAGATAAAACCTCATAGTTTCATAGTCATAAAACTTATGTCAGAATAACACATGTGCTTATATTTACTGCAATAATTCAGATAAACGCAAGCATAGTTACAAGCAAAAGTTATAACTTTTGCACGTTTCTAGGTACACCTATAAATCATAAGGGTTCCGTAGTTCACGACTCGGAACCCTTATAGATTCGTCATGTCAGTCCGTACGTCCTCGACCTACCGCCCAAATGGTTGGTGCTAGAAAGATGAAACTTTGCATGAATATGTGTTTTCATTACGTCGATAAAGTGTTACAATGGAATTATGAAAAATATTTTTATTTGGATTATTTACCCTACAAGTAAAGTGGGGATTATTTTTTTGTGTGAGGTATCATTAGATAGATCTTTAATTTTAATCTTTAATTATAGGACACGATTTTAAATCTACCTACCATTAAGGGTGATTACGGAACCCTATTCTATGCGTGGCCTGACACGCACTTGGCCAATTTTTATGATACAGGGACAAACAAGCAGATAATTATGTCGTTTGATAGCCTACAACATCTCAAGGCCACTAGATAAAGTTCAATAAACTTGTTTCTTTACGATAATCCTTTATGTTGTTCATATTCACTATTCAACATGTGTGTATATGTACTCCTATTCCATGTTCAATTGCCAATTCACAGTCCAAGTGTACATGGATAAGTGGTTAACCACTTATCCATGTACACTGATTGGTGGTTAACCACAATTGTATTTTAGTGTTCGACTTGTTGACTGCTATTCTTAAAAATTCTGAGATACTTTACTACGAGTATAAGTCACTTAAAACGCGCGTGTTTACCACACTAAGTGAAACCCTGTTTGGGGACTGATCGACGTAGGGCAGGTATTAATTTACGTGTCCTAACACGTACCTATACTTTCAAATTGTTTGTTTGATAACAAACTAACAAATACGTAATTTGAATGTTTATACCTTATGAAGCGTTACAGAGACTCTTAAAACCTTAAACTAACACAAAATAACCGTTCTAAAGTAGGAGAAGAGTTTTTTAGGAACTCCACCTCGTTTATCGCAAGCCTTTAGGGCCACCGCAGACTAGCTACTTTTAGCATCGGCGATCGGCAACTAGTCGCTTTTTAGAAGCTAAATACAGCGACCGAACGCTCTACACCGCACACTTAAAAACGCCAAACGCGGAGATTGAGTCGCTTTTTAGAAGCGCGACACAGCAGCTGAACGCTACTCTCCGCACACATTCGGATGCCGGTAGCATCGATTTGGCATCTGAGCAGTCGCTAAAACGCGCGTTTCCGATACCGCGATCGAACGCAGGAAGTCGCTAAAACGCGATGCAGCATCGATGCAGTCGCCAAATCGCCGATCGTTGATGCTAAAAGTAGCTAGTCTGCGGTGGCCCTTATACACATACGCGAAGCGGACACAAAAAACACATTTTATTGATCACGTTTCCTTGTGGCGATTGAACGAACATTCAATATAATAAGAGACGGGGAGGAGACCGCTCATCCGTCAGATATTTAAATTTGATGATTCTCCTCGCAGGTGTCACATCAAGGTTACGCAAAGAGTTCTTCAGATGGCTACGTCAAGTGCCAATTGTGAGACGTAAGATCGAGGAGAAGATGGCACAGATCCACAGCGACTTCAAGAGTGATGTTAACAAACGACTGGCCGGTGTCACGGTCAGAAGACAACTGCCTGAGATTGGTCTCAGTGCAGATCTGGTCATGGAAGAGGTTAAAGACCTAGTCAGTTTAGGTGAGATGCAGTTCTACTAATAATGTGTTACAAATTTTGTAATAGTTGCCTCAAGAGAAGATGGAGGTCTCGAAAATGCTTAATATCAACCCGGAGTTTCAAAGTTAGGTTCTTAACTCCCGTCACTAACTTAAACTCGTTGGTCCTTCACCTGAATTCTCCCCGGTCGTGTCGAATAGCCATCCCATCGGCTTAACAGCATGTTAATTTGACATTTCTACCGAATTCCACTTTACCTACTTATCTTACTCTCATACTAATATGTAGTATACCACTTTGATCGATTTTAGGCTTCTCGCATCCAGGTCCTGCCAGCCATCCTGCGCAAGTCGTTACTCCACCTGGCCTTCTTTATCATATTTTATTGATTCTACTTATTAATGATCTTTTTTTTTAAATATTAACTTATGGAGTTTCTTGCCGGTTCTCTTTCATAGGAATGTTATTTTGGAATGGCGCAACTTGAGTCAATAATGTAACGTTTCGAAAGTGTCTCAAAAGACCAACTTGAAATACATATATGGTTTTCATTTCGAATGTTAATAGATACTTTTTAATTTTAATCTTAGAGAAACCATATTCAAATAATACATTATCACTACATATTATAAAATAACGTCCTCAGCCTTTCGAAATGAAATTTTGTACTCAGATATTCTAAAGCCTGAGAACATAGGCTACTTTTTACCGCGATTAAACTTCTTCGATTCCAAGTTGGTTGACACTACATTCAAATTTGCTTTAAGGTGCGTACGACTGGAAGAATGGTTGCGTCTCCGGAGCAGTTTATCACGTTAGCGAGGAGATCAGCAAGGTGGCGTGCGATGCTTACTCATTGACTGCGTACACGAACCCTCTGCACGCTGACGTCTTCCCCGGCATTAATAAAATGGAGGCGGAAATCGTTAGGATGGCCATCAACTTGTTTCATGGTGATGAAGACTGCTGTGGAACGGTGAGTTATCTTTACGGAGCATCTATTAATTACAGGAGTTTTTTTAGCCTCTAAAGTGAGAGTTACCATCCTCATTGTGAATTCAGTAGCGTGGACTGTTGATTTTTCCATGGAGTGACTGTCATCTGACCTCCGCGACTATGAGGTCGAACTGAATCCGAAGGTGTCAGTATATTTGTGGGCAATGACTTTCCAATAACGATTGCCATAGATGTTCATGACAACCGGAATCGACGGCTTAGCGTGTTTTGCGAGGCACAGGCGTGATACACCGCCACATTCCATATTCCTGGCTGCTATTAAAAATTTCCTTCAAGATAAATTCATCAACAATCGACTGCCGATTGATTGATGAATTTATCCTGATGCATACGCATACGCAAAAACCCTTTCACTCTTTATAATAAAAAATACAAAACATTTCCAGCATTATAATTTAGATTGTCGTTATCATACAGCGTGGAGGATCTTACTATGCAGACTCTTTGTTTATTTATATGGTCGCTTAAATGGTTTGCATTCTTTCAATAACCTTTACATAAGAAAGCAAAGGTGACTTATAAAATCCTACTCTTTTAACCATGTTAGTTAAATGTTTTTTTTATATGAACTTGCCAAAGGGACTACTCTGCGTGACTTATTAGGTTGGCCTTTTATGCGAGGGTAGTCGGCCCATTCGTGATGAAATAAGTGTCAGCGTCAACTCTATTACCTACATGTGTATGTAGATTAAGTGTGTAGCCACAACGTATCTTGTCAGTTCCCAACCCGCACCCGGACAGCGTGAGAGGAGACCCCCAACAGTGGCTAATTTTGGGTTGTGGATGAATTGCTACGTCTCCTTAGGAATATAATCACTGCGTCATCACAAGATGATGATTTGATGAAATAATAGTAGAGAGATAGTAGTGCTGGGCTAGTATTTAGTGGGTATAATTAGAGCTAGTGGTGTTACGGCCTCGAACCGATGTATTTCTTTCACATTTATGCTAATTGTAAGTGATTTAACTCAAGGTGATTATATTATTTTTCAAAATTAAATATTCAACTAACTAATAATGCTGTTTACCTTAAAATATTAATTTTTCTTGACAGAGTTGAACTAAAACATCGTGTTGTTTTGACTTTACTAACACTTGTACTCATGTATTGCTAGCTGAGAGCCGCCGTGTTATTCGCGGTTATCGATATATATTGCGAGAAGTTACTTGACGTTTCAAAAGTGCCGTTGTATTGGTTTATTTGAAATAAAAATGGTTTGATTTGATTTGACTTCCTAGAAGGGTGTAGTTAGGTCCGGCGTCGATCCAAGGAGGCTAAAATATGAAGGTCCGTTCACAGTAATGCTAGCTAGAGCAAAAACCAACTTGGAATCGAAGAAGTTTTCCACGCCCTCGATGCTACATGTTTAAGAAAAAAAAATGAATCATATGGCGGGAGATATAAAGTTAAACATAATATGCAACATGACAATGAAACTGCAATGTGATACAGATATGTCCGTCAGTAGTGTCAGGAGTCAGCTCAAACGATTCCATACAAAGTGTTAATGAATCATTAACGAACTCGGAAGTCAGTTAATTGCGCATTCGACTAACATACATCAATGTACCTATATTCGTTCTTTATTTTATTCCACGTCATAATTCTCTGACTATCTGCACCCCGTGGTATTACGTTACTATTACATTAGTTTTAAATGTTGTCGCGTAACCCTATTTTGTTTCTAAAATAAAAGTATTCAAATCATTCCTTACTAACTCATTCCCGCGGTTATTGTTGTAAGCCGTAAGTATCGCCGCATGGCGAAGCTAGTTTAAAAAAAATACCAAGTGCGTGTCAGGCCACGCACAGGAAAGGGCTCCTCAGTCACCCATAATGGTACGTGGATTAAAAAACGTGTCCAATAGATAATTGTTATGTTTACGTATTAATGCGTAAAATATTTTTTATAATTTTATTGTAGCACTTTGTCCACGTAATTACAACACATATTCTTGCAAAGTTTCATCTTGCAACACTTACCGTTTGAACGGTAAGTCGAGGACGGACGGACATGACGAAACCCTAAAAATGTACCCTAAGTCATTCCATATAACATCATCTATCTGCTAATGAAAGTCCGCACAAACTGTGCTACAGTTCTAGAGATCTAGATTAGCTAGAACAAACAGACAGACCAACAGACAAGACAGATAAACTTCTTTTTTTGTAGCTAACACAATGTTGTACACTATCAGATGATTTAGTAAAAAGCTGTTTAATTGAAATTATAAACAAACACTTCAATTTTATTTATTTTTATTGATTTTCAATTGTATTCAATTAATAGACCAGTTTATGGTACAATTACTGATATACGGACGAAGCTCTGGCAAACTAAACATCCCGTTAAACGGCAAAAGCTTGCCACCTAAAACTATTACGTGGGATCCATAAAACTGGCCAAAAGTGGGCGTTTAAAATGTCTCAGCCCAGCTCTTCGATGAAATAGACGTGATTTAATGGATGAATATATGTGTGGAGGAACGAGTGTCGTGTTCTTCCATCACAATGGGAGGATTCTCCGACCAGGCGAAGTGATCATGCCTGGTGGGCCACTGCCCTATAGTTGATGTTGGGACGTTGTATATATGCCAATCGGTGCGAGAATTTCTCTATCGCGATTCAGGATTAGTAGTTACTCCGTATAGTTACTTTTCTTTCGTGGTTCAGTATTTCATCGGTAGATGGGGCTGTTGTTTGATGTTTTTCGCTTGCACGGTATGTGGAAGTCGCTACATATGGGTTGTCTGATTCACCCACTAATCGAGTATGAAAATGTTTTAGAAGTTAAATAGATACACTATGGTAATAAGGCCAAGCACCGTTAAAGGTCTACTCGAACATGCAATAATGTGATGTCAATAATGTTTACTAACCTTTGTGTATATACTTCATTATCATAAGTAAATAACTCCATTTGATGTTTGTATATACACCTACATATATGTTTACTAAGTCGATGTACGTATAAATGATGAATATCTGATATATGACTGCCTTTTTGGTCTAGTGGTTAGCGTATGCGACTGCTGATCAAAAGGTCTCGGGTTCGATTCCCGGGTCGGACCAAATGTGATCTGCAAATATTTGTTTCGAAGTTTGGGTCTTTTCTATGTATAATATGCATGTATTTACAAAAAGAAAAGTATGTTTATGTATTTATATCAGTTGTCTAGTACCCATAATACAAGCTCTGCTTAGTTTGGGACGAGATGGCGTTTTGTGTAAAATGTCCAAAAAAATATATCTGAAATAATAATTTGATGAATATTAATTATATGATGTTTGAAGTTTTACGTTTTAATGATCGCTTACATACTTGTAATAAATAATACTAAAAATTAAAATGCAATAAAAAAGTCCGTAAAATTATAATTTCAAAAATAGAAGTGTCAAGTGAAAGACCTGTCAAAGTATTTCCAGTCGTTCCAGAGATAACCGGAACAAACATAAATACATTTTTTTTTTGTAATGTAATTTGGGTTGACGATGATAGATAGATGTTCCAAGACATTATTTACATAAATTGTTTACTTTTAATTACCAACCTGTAGTCCTAGGTCCTAGCGCTCTTGCTATTCTTTAACATTTAGCTAAGCAATTGATCGACGCTTCTCTTTTAAAAAAGGCTGGCGTTTTAAGCATTGCCATTCAACGTGACAATGCTGCCAGTCTTTTTGGAACGTTACTTCTAAACCAGTGGCGTAGCGTGCATTGGCGGGGCCCCGTACAAAAAAATTGTTTGGTGGCCTTAATGAAGGGTAAAGATTTCTCACAAAAGAAAAAAAACAAAAAAAGCGGCCAAGTGCGAGTCGGACTCGCCCATGAAGGGTTCCGTAGCATCATATAAAAGTTTTTATAGTTCGTTGTAACTTTCATCAATGTTTTAATAATAGTGTTTTGATTGAAAGAAATGTAAATTGCGGTTTATCATTTATGACGTATTAAAAAAAACTACTTACTAGATCTCGTTCAAAACAATTTTCGTTGGAAGTTTTCATGGTAATGTACATCATATATTTTTTTTAGTTTTATCAATCTCTTATTTTAGAAGTTACAGGGGGGGGGGACCAACTTTTTACCACTTTGGAAGTGTCTCTCGCGCAAACTATTCAGTTTAGAAAAAAATGATATTAGAAACCTCAATATCATTTTTAAAGACCTATCCATAGATACCCCACACGTATGGTTTTGATGAAAAAAAATTTTTTGAGTTTCAGTTCTAAGTATGGGGACCCCCAAAATTTATTGCTTTTTTTCTATTTTTGTGTAAAACTATTAAAGCGGTTCACAGAATACATCTACTGACCAAGTTTCAACAGTATAGCTCTTATAGTTTCGGAAAAAAGTGCCTGTGACATACGGACGGACAGACAGACAGACAGACATGACGAATCTATAAGGGTTCCGTTTTTTGCCATTTGGCAACGGAACCCTAAAAAAATGTTTGCAAAAAATGAAAAGAAATATTTATTCATCATAATTATCTATCTGTCACTTTTTCCATAAATTTTAGACACGGCGGGGGCCCCCGTGGCCCAGGGGTCCCGTATAATTGATATACGGCGATAGTTACGCCCCTGCTCTAAACGATGTTGCTTGGAAATTTTTTTAACACGTGTGTAAATATTGTAAATATTTTTTAAGTTAATATTGTAAATAAATATAGGAAAATAAAACTTGAATGTATGTACTTATTTGGAAAATGTCAGCCAATTGTTCTGTTATTGACCGATGACGTATACGATTACGTATATATGTACATACGTAGGCGAAACTGAAAGTATTACGTAACTCATAAATAAAACAATTAATTTGTACAATAATATTAAATTTATTACTTTTTACTTACACCGTTACATTTTGCGTAACACTTTTTTATCCGATCAAACCATTTAAAAAAAACACAAAGCCAATGTGTTTCAGTATAAAATTTCAGAGATTTCAGGTACATACACGTGTTTGTTGGTTGGTATCGTTAGGTATTCGTCATTGACCTTGGAATACAAATTAGAATTATCTCAAGTACAACTGTAGATAATGTTCTAACAACACGAAGAGTTACGTCAAAATTCAGAATTTTAGACAGTATTGTTTTAATTAAGACTAGATGAGTCCCGTTTTGTTACCCGCGCTTATTGTTGTAAATCGCGAGAAACGCCGCGGAGCGAATTTAGTCTAAAAACATAGCCTTTATATACTCCTTATGTTATTAGCTGTTAAAATCGGTTTACCCGTTCCAGGCTGTCTAATCTGTCAGTTTATTTAAAAAATGTTTTTTTAAGCTATTGCATAGCTTTTATCGCGGGCTTTGAGTGCGGGGACCGAATCAAGAAATTTCAATCAAGAAAGTAACGAAAAAACCTGACACCATGAAAACGGATAGAGATATTATTGTCACTGCAGTACGACAAGGACGCCACATGCGTCTCCGTGCGCATGCGTACTGCCGCCAATGGCCGTTATCCGTTGCCTTGACAACACATTCATTCTAGATTATTATTTTATTCCTACCAAGGTGACTCTACTCTGCCTGTTGGTAACCCGAGTAGAATCCAGGAGCAGGGGTCACGCCTGCCACGCTGATTTCAGCAAGAATGAATCGACTCGACCAGGACGTTACTACCCTCACACAGTAGATCAACATAATGTGACAGTACTCTTGCTGTCGCTGTCGTTAGTTGGTGAGTGTAGTACCGGGGGCGTAATGGTGCAGAAACATCTCACTAGGACGCCATAGTGTGGGTCCTCATACTGCATCTACAATGAGGATGGTGGCCACTAGTCTTGGATTCTAACCCATGCTTTCTATCAGGCAGAGTGGAGTCATATTGACAGGCTTACATTTTGGCCCATATTGTACATATACAAATAAATTAGGAGTGTCTGTTTGTAATATTAAAATAACCGCTTTAACCTAAATGCACATGTATGTATACACGGTACATATGTCAAAATATTGTACACTAGCTTTCGCCCGCGACTCCGCCCGCGTGTAATTCGGTTATCGCGGTAAAAAGTAGCCTATGTCCTTTCCCAAGTTCTGTTCTATCTTCATACCAAATTGGTTTCAGTGGTTTCGGCGTGAAAGCGTAACAGACGTACTTTCGCATTTATAATATTAGTAGAGATTACAATTTTTGTCTGTCTGTTGGTTTGCTTCGCTCCCCGGCGTTGTTCGCGGTTACAACAACAAACGCGGGTAACACTGCGGGGCTTAGCTAGTTAGTCTATAAAACACGTTTGTGTGACTTTATCTATGTATCGTTCATTCGGTGTCAGTAATCATTACATTCTGTTATCGCTCAATTTACTACGAATTTAAACTTCTTATCAACAGATTCCATCAAGGTTTAAATTAATGTGCCTTGTATCTATTATCAGAGAGTTTAGAAAACTCATCTTACAATAGATTTCTCTAGGCCATTTTCCCCAACGCTCTCTAAATTTAAGGGGCCACTTAGAGAAAGTTAGGGAACCCTTAGAGAACCTAACACCTAAGTTCCTTTACGTCTTGAAATTTACGGGCTATCTACATTAGGGGACCCCTAGTAAGGAAACGTTGATGAAAACGCACATTAGATATTTAATTTAGTGATAAAATGAAATCAGCATCTCAAATTGATAAAACTCTTTGCAAAAACTCAGCAAATAATAAGATTTAAAAAGAGGTATATGACCGCATAACGGCATTCCTAAAATCGACACAAAGTCATTTTGCATAAACATAGTGCTGTATTTTTTAGCAAACACTGAAATTATCAATCCATACTAATATTATAAATGCGAAAGTAACTCTGTCTGTCTGTCTGTCTGTTACGCTTTCACGCCTAAACCACTGAACCGATTTTGATGAAATTTAGTATGAAGATAGAACTGAACTTGGGAAAGGACATAGGCTACTTTTTACTGCAATAATCGAGATACAAAGGCCAAAGCTAAGTGATTATAAAAATACATAAATCGTAGGTATCAAAATCTATCACTGTTTATCTCCTGTCAAAATTTCACAGGTTGCTAGGCAAAACACAATTGCATGGCAACCATAATGATAGTTTGACAATGACATATAGACCAGTAGTCTAGGGTAGATAATTTTTGAAAACAAATAAAATTATAGTAGGATGAAACCTATTGGAAAAGGAGGAGAATATTAAAAAAATGAAAGGAAAAATAATTTACGGGGGATCTGAGGTCGGGAAGGGGTAGGGGGGGAGGTTTTCGGGTCCTATAAGCGGGGCGTGAAAAAGCATCTCACTAAGCCGCCATAGTGTGGGCCGCCATACATTAATGTCTGCATTCGCAGCAAGTGTAGTAGCCCCGACTCTTGGATTCTGCTAATGCTTTCCATCAGGCAGGGTAGAGTCACTTTGGATGGCTAAATATATAAAACAAAGGGAAAAGAACGGTTTATCTCGATTTCCGGCAAAACTACAAGTCCTATGGAAAAAAGTTAAATGGCAAAGTTGTAGGTAATCAAAAGATCTACAATTTTTAGGGTTCCGAAGTTTATGACCTCGAACCCTTATCGTCCGTCCGTCCGTCCTCCTTACCGTCCTCCTTACCGTCCAATCGGTAAGTGCTAGAAAGATGAAACTTTGCATGAATATGTACTGTAATTACGTCGACAAAGCGTTACAATAAAATTATGAAAAATATTTTTATTTACGGTACCTCCCCTACACGTAAAGTGGGGATGTTTTTTTTCTCGCAGCTACCCCATCATCTGGGGTATCATTATATAGGTCTTTTAAAAACATTAAAAGGTTGTTAAGACTATCTTTAAACCCATTTTTTGATTTAGGTATCCGTTTGCGAGAAATTCCACTTTAAAGGCCACTTTTATTGTAAAAACAGGGCGTCCCCCCCCCCCTCTAGAAGCTAAACGGCCGGCCCAAATAATCTGGAAAAATTCGTGATAGTGGTCCATATAATAACTTTAAATGAAAACTATAACGAATTAGATGACTTTGTTAGTTCAGGAGTTATAGAGGCTTAACTTCTACAATGTGCTTACTTGGAAAAGTCATACAAAATTAACGCATTAATACGTAAACAGATCAATTATCTATTGGATACAATTTCTAATCCACGTACCATTATGGGTGACTGAGGAACCCTTTCCCGTGCGTGGCCTGACACGCACTTGGCCGATTTTTTATTTACACTTTTTTTCACATAACCTCAAATTATATGTGAAAAATTCAAAAAACTAAGTTTTTGGTTTTTTATTTTTATCTTTTACAAATAAAATTATTTTTAAACGAAATTTAGTGAAAACTTACCTTTTATATCTCGAATACACTGTAATTTATTTGATTTGAAATATTTATTTTTTCACCCGATTTTGACTTAATACCGTAAATTCACCAAAATATCTACTTTTTTCAAAAAATTAGGGTGTTTTCTGTTTGATGAAATCTCTACTTTCCGATGATGTAATCCCTACTTATTTTATAAATGCGAAAGTAACTCTGTCTGTCTGTCTGTCTGTCTGTTACGCTTTCACGCCTAAACCACTGAACCGATTGAAAATAAAGGTAGAAAGAAGGGTTTGAAATAGGGGACGAAAGTTTGTGTCTAAGTTCCTTATTATCAAACATAAAATCATGTAAGATTGTTTAATCTACCCTTACCGTGTCGCGCGTTATATACGAATTTCACGCGGGCGAAGCCGCGGGTGGAAAGCTAGTGACAAAATAATTTAAATAATTAAAGTTGCTTAAATAAAACTCGCTCATTTAAGTCTCTCTAAGAGTTATTCTAAAACAACCTTCGGCCGAAGTTTTAGCTGCCATAGTGTGGGTCACCATCGACACACTGCCTGCATTCGCAGAGAGTGTGGTTGCCCACGCTCTTAGATTCTACTCATGCTTTCCATCAGGCGGAGTAGTTACCTTGGCAGACTATTAAATAAAACGAATATGTAATCCAACGAAGTATATAACTATCTATTACAGGTAACAACAGGTGGTACAGAGTCAATAATCATGGCCTGCAAAGCATTCAGAGACCTGGCGTACTCCAAGGGCATCTCCAACCCTCAGATAGTCGTACCATCGACGGTACACTCGGCGTTCGACAAAGCTGCGCAGTATTTAGGGTTGTCCGTCAAAACTGTGCCGGTTAACCCTGAGACCATGACCGTTGACGTGAATAAAGTGAGGAAGGCTATTGGTAGGAGGACTTGTTTGGTGAGATTATTATAATATTTCTTATCTTTTTGTAGTTCCTCTAATAAAACGTAGTTTTTCCGTGAGGATAACATCAATAATACATCAATATTATTAAAGAGTGCCAGCACCAGAGTTCATTAAGAGATATATCTTAAAACAAACCCATGTCAACTTATGTGACCAAAATCCCTTTGGGACCTATTTGTACAGTCATTTGGTGCAAAAACATTAGTTTACTTGGAAAGTTTTCCGGTAGTTTTGAAAATTGGTAATTGTATAGATTTCGATGTGCTCTTTGCGAATTTTAACATTGCCACCTCGTATCTTTGCCGCTCGCGCCGCCATATTGGAAGAATGGCGTCTAAAAATAGTTTGTTGACAATATCTCCTTTCCGACTCATTTTACGATAAAAATAGGTATAAATAAATTAAACTATAACTTTCCTATACTTTATGTTATGACTTTTTTCTGTAAAATCAATAGTTTTAGCGCACGAGCGCCGCTAAGTCTACTTCAACATTCGTTCTGGCCAAAAAATCATTTCCACCCCAACATGAGGTAGAGTAGGTGGCGCGTTTTTTTTATCGTGGTATAATATATATAAATATGGCTAATACACATGCAATGCGCTATTCCGGAATTTTTGTGCATTTTCCTCCGCTTCGATGGACCAGGTGTTGTGAGTTCATCGTCTTCAAAACCGATCGAAACGTGGCCAAGTTGAAATTCGCATTACCAATATTCAAAAAGCCCGGAAAACTTTCCATTTAAAACTACAAAATGATTGTACTATATGGGATAGGTCGAGTAGTGAACAATTAAGAGGCTTTTGATGATGAACTAAGCAATACGACGTCAACAGATAGTAGGCTCAGCTCCAAACTTCCCGTACGGCACGATGGACGACATCATCGCGCTGTCGGACCTCGCAGTGGAGTACGATGTGCCGTTGCACGTGGACGCGTGCTTAGGCGGGTTCGTGGCCGCCTTCATGCCCGAAGCTGGCCATCACGTTCCCGTCTTTGACTTCCGACTGCCCGGCGTCGCTAGTATGTCTGCCGATACACACAAGGTGAGTTATTTGTCTATGTTATTCTATAGAGCAATACAATCCTATCAGCAATCTATCATTTTTGCGCGAGGGGGGGCAGGGGGGGAATCTTAACACATACACATTTTAGACTCATATACAAAAACATTCGCCTGTCACTACGAACTGCACTTAAACAATAAAAACATAATTTAACATTTTTTTAATATTTCGGACATCTTACACCCAACATCATCTAGTTCCAAACTAAGCAGAGCTCGTATTATGAGTACTAAACAACTGATATAAATACATAAACATACTTTTTTTTTGTAAATACATATTATGCATAGAAAACACCCAGACTCCGAACCAAATATTTGTGGATCACACAAATATTTGGCCCGACCCGGGACTCGAACCCGAAATCTCTTGATCAGCAGCCGCATACGCCAACCACTAGACTAAAAAGGCAGTCAAGCTGAATGCTGCCATAATAGGTATATAGCCATAACTTTCTTCTGAATATACAGAATAGTTTCTCATTAATTACAGTACGGCTTCGCTCCGAAAGGCACATCAGTTGTGTTGTACAGAAAACCTGAATACAGACATCACCAGTACACTGTCACCACAGAATGGCCCGGTGGTGTCTATGGATCACCAACTGTCAACGGTAAGAGTTTTTTTTTTATGTCATGTGTATTGCATCATGTAGGTGGCGCCACTAGTTGTAGTGTTGTACTTTGTAACACACGTAAGCACATACGTATTGATGTATCCTTAAATTTTCTCAAGTATCATCTTCCTGGCCTTTATTATTACCAATATTATTTGGGGTCGGCTACTAGTTCAGCCGGTTTTACCTGAACATCAGTTTTTACACGGAGCTACTGGCATAGGACCTCCGCAACCTTGAGGGCGAACACAATTCAAAGATTGAACTAGTTGTCAGTATATTTGAGGACACTGACTTTCCAATAGCGTTTGCCGTAGATGTTCAGAAAATTGTCTGTTATAAAAAGGAAAAAGAAGGAGAACCAGACTTCTCACACATTTTTGATACTATTGTTTCACCACTTTTTGAGAAGTTCGATTTCAACATTAAAAAAGCCGAAGTCACACGTTACATAGAAACGTACCATAACATTTTAAAAACGCGTGACTACGGCTTTTCAAACTTGAATATGTGCATCTCACGTACACTGATAATTGTGTAAGAGTATTATCTTGTTTCATACTTTTTGAGCCTCTGTTTTTGTCGTAGTTGGCAAAGTATATTTAAGACGACTTTATTAAATTGTTCGAACAGACAAGCATACCATAGAAATATTACAATCATCGAAGAAAGACGGCCAAAGGCACTAGCAAATTCTAATAAAGGCTCATTTTCATTGGTCGTTAGAGCCCGCATGCGGGGTACGGGAGATTTCTGTTCAAGCATGCCATAGGGTCAGCAAACAAACAAAAATTTATGTAATTAATCGTAGTTAATATTAAAAACAATAATAATATTGTTTTTATCCAAAAATATTTATCCAATTTTTATCCATCCAATTTTTATCCATCCATCCATCCAATTTTTATCCAAAAATAGCGTTTTATCGGCATAAGCCGATAAAACGCTATTTTTGGCCCTATGGCATGCTTGAACAGAAATATCCCGTACCCCGCATGCGGGCTCTAACGACCAATGAAAATGCGCCTTAATGTACAGGTTTTTTTTTTTTCCAATGAAACCATACACGGCATATTTATCTCATTTTTTTTTTAACAAAGGACTTTCTGACCGCTAGAGGTCGCCGCATTAGTTTCAGTGACAGGTAATATAGCCTATAACCAGCGGACGATCAATATGCTTCTAACGATATCTCATACATCTAGTTCTAATGAGTAGTTGAGGAGCTACGAGGGAACAGACGAACATACATAGCCTGTCATATAATCCTCCTCTGGTTTTTCCGTAGTCGGATAAAAATCAGTATCACGATGAGAACCTTTGAGTTTGTTATCTTCATATATAAGTTTTCTAAAAGGAATGTTGTAGTAAGATGTGTGATGTTTAGGCAGTCGTGCGGGCGGGCTGATAGCGGCGTGCTGGGCCACGCTCGTGTTCGTGGGACGCGCGCGCTACGTCAGCATGACTGCCGACATCATCCGCACCGCCAGATACGTCGAGGAACAGTCAGTATACCTAACTAACCACTTCTATTCAATTCATTTTCATCATCCTACCCTCTTCTTAAATGTTGCAATGAATTTTCTTCTTCCATTCTTCTCTATTACTCGTCAGTTCGCTGCTTCTTCCTTTTCTGGCCATAGCCTCTCACACTCAGTCCATCCATTTTTTCTCTGGTCGCCCTCTTATATCCGTCAACTATCATACATAATTCTTTCTTCACTACATTTTGCTTCTCACTACGCATCACATGTCCATACCAGGATAATCTCTTGCTTCTCAACTTTTGATCTAATGGTGCTACTTTCAGGCTCCCTCTAATAAACTCATTCTTCACCTTGTCCATTCTGGTCACATCACACATGCATATTAAATTCATTTTATTAGTTAAAACAAAATGGCGCTTATAGTCAAGTGGCCTTAGGTTATTGGAAACAATCATCGATGGTAAGCAATGACGGCGCGGTCATACCTAGATGGGTGACCGTTTGTGGCATGATATGTTTTGAGCGTTTCCGAGATCCGGAGGTCACGTTAAACAGTCGGTCCCGGTTGATATCATAAGATAGCAGTTGTAATGCTTAGTTGGAGACCTTTGGGCGGTTTACACTTAACAGTAAGATTACGTAGCCACAACGTGTCTTGCCAGTCCCCAACCAGCGTGGGGAGGTTGGGGTAGGGGGAGGTATGACCCTAACCCTCTCCCGAGAGGAGACCTGAGACCAGTAGTGGGACGTTATGGTTGTGGATGATATTCAATTAATTTGAATTTTTTTATCACACTTCATTTGGGGAGTAAGTTGGTAAATGCTTTACGCAAGGGGAACTAAAGTTAGATTAGGATAGGTGAACGATTGTTGATTGGTGATCATTTCATCATCATTTGTAATATTTTTCATTTATTGTTCCCTCAACTATTTCAGAATTCGCAAGATAGATGGATTGTTTGTGTTCGGCAAGCCTGCGACATCGGTGATCGCGTGGGGCTCTAACGTGTTTGACATATTCAAGATGGCCGACTTGCTTCACAAGAAGGGATGGTCGTTAAATGCTTTGCAGTTTCCGTCTGGGTAAGTTTTGATTTAAACCTTTGATGACAAAAAAGTTATTTTTAAATTTTATGAATATTTCTTCTTAAATAGAGTATGATTAATAACTTCATAACTGTGTTCCTTACTAGAAAACAAAAAATGATCTAAAAGATTTGATATAGATGTCCGGTGCTCTTAAAAGTTTAGGCTTCACCCTGAATAGGGGTGCCAGTGTTCGAAGATGAATAACCTTCTTCCTTCGTGTCCCAGGATTCACATGTGCGTGACTCACGCTCACACGGCCCCAGGTCTGGCAGAACGGTTCGTGTCTGACGTGAGGGATGTCGCAGCCGCCTGCCTCAAGGACAACGCCACGCCCGTGCAGGGGAAGGTATGCCTTACTTCTAACATTCACCCACCCTTACTTGCTAAATACATCATCCACAGGTTCATTAATAGTCCATTTCTGGATATAGGCTATATTTAAACCTACCAAAGTGAATCTACTCTTCCAGATGGAAAGCATGAGTAGAATCCAGGAGTAAGGGCCACTATGCTCATAGTGAATGCATACAATGCAGCATGGTGACCCACACCATGGTGGCTTAGTGAGATAGTTCTGTATCATTCCGGCCTCCGGAGGCCGGAATGATTGAGCCTCCGGTCTCACACTCGCTAACGAAAGATGACAGCCCGAATGTTGTCATTACACGCTTTTTATTAGCTTCACCTGTATGTTTGTAACCGACTCCTGTGGGTGCGATTTTGACCCACTTTAAACGGTCAAATTTCGTTCAAACTTTGTAGATTTATCGAAGACCGATGACAATACACTAATTTGAAAAAAAAACTAAAAAAAAGGTATTTTTTAATCTTACTAAAAAAAAGTTTTAAAAAACTTAACAAACACGATTTTAAAACGTAGAAAATAATTTTAATGTAACAAAGAGTGGTGTGCAAATGCAAAATGCGCAAAATGGTGTGAAATATTTTCAGAAAGCATTCTGAAAATATTTCAATAACGTCGCCCCACGCTTTTTACATTAAAATTATTTTGTGTTTGTTTAGTTTTTTAAAACTATTTTTTTTTGAGTTGATCTTCTGAATGAGGGTAGTATTGTCCCAGTCGAGCGACTGAAATCAGCGTGACTTTACTATCTACTTCTTTGAGAGTAGGTTCTTTCAGTCTACTATACTACACTGGCCAAGGTTTTAGGTTTTTCTTCTCTTTCCAGTAATGTTGCCCTGCGTAGTTAGCTCTCTTTATTTCTCAGTTACCTCTTACGGGACCCATTACATGTATCAGTGATACAAGAATCTAAATATTACCCTATATGTTAAAAGATTTTTACGTGACGTGGTTCAAGATTGAATGAAATGTAAAACCCAATTAGAAATTTAGTAAGATTTTTTACCTTTTTTTTTAAATAACGTTAGTAAAAAAAACATGATATCGAGGAAAGAATCTACTTTATTGAAGTTGGAAAAAAACGAGATCGAAGAGACATTAGCATAATATTATCATAATGAATTTATTCAAGGCTCATTTAAGCCTATTTATACTAAAACCCTAAAAACAAAAAATTATTATAATCGTGTTGCAGATGGCGATATATGGCGTTGCTCAAGAAATCTCCGACAGAAGCCTAGTATCTGACATCACAAAATACTTCATAGATTCAATGTATTACCTACCGGAGACTAAAGAAGAAAACGAGTCGTCAAATTAGTCAATAACTGACGTATCTTTCAATGTTGCCAACTATGAAATATCAACGGTAAATAGTAAATTATTATAATAAAATGGTAGTTTTGATGTGTAACATCTTTCACGTTGCTTTCTCCTATTTGTGGAAGTGACGAAATGGGACGGAAGTATGTAACGGGAAGTTGAGGAGACGCGTTGTAGTTAATTAGAATAATGGGCGCTTAGAGTTGGCTGTCAAATGATAGGTTAGTGTCAGATGTTTCCCGTAAGGCTCGTTGTTTTTTATTTATTATTTAAGAATTGATATGGATTTATGGGTATCTGTATATTTTAGATGAAAATATAAGTTACGTTGAAATTATTTTATTTACTGTCACGAAAGTTCTTTTTTTGATTTAATTCTGTTGTAAATTGTGATGTTATTTTGAAAACGTTTAAGATCAGGATTTAATTCTGTCTTCTAATACCGATATATCGGTTAGAACTTTTTTTAAATGTTTTCTTTTGTTTAAAATGAAAACGTAAGATTGCGCTACAAATAGTGAAAATAAGCTAACCAACTTAAATATGCGTGTACCATAGAGCAATACAGGCCGGCGGACTTAAGGGTAGTAGTAGCCATAGCGTCTTTTCCAGATACGAAATAATCTGTCAAGTTGGAAACACATTATCGGACGCGGCTGACAGCTGCGACTGATAAGTGTGCACAGTCTCGTCAGTCAGTCTTGTGCCAGATTTCTGTCGGACGTTCGAACGCTCAAGGTCAGTCAAAGGTCACGTCCACGACTTACGTCCGATACTTTGCACAGCTCAGTGTATATTCTAGATCACGGCTATCAGCCGCGTCCGATAATGTGTTTCCAGCTTCATTTTTAAAGTATGAAATCTTCACACACACATTCTTCATAGACACACAATCACTGAACTCACACATAAATATTAAAAGAAAAAAAATATGTGTCATAAGAGTGTAAAGATCCGAGACCAGCAGTGGAACATTTTGGGTTGTTGTATGATGATGATTTGGACTTAAGCTTTGACAGAAGGGAAATATGGCATATGGCTACCCGCTACCGTGTTGCTCTCTGCGTCAAGCGTTGGTAGGAATAACTACACACATGCACACAGCAATCCTTTAATTAACTTAGCGGCCAACAGTTGGACTCTAAATTTTACAACCTTGACAGTCCTTCTAAACATAAAGGTAATCTAAGGTCACATGTCAAATGTATAAAATAATTTAAGTATCAAATGTATCTAGTCTTAATTTTTATCACACTTTTAAGCACAATAAGTTATAAATATTTTTTCACTGTATAGCGTACAATAGTTAAACATTAGTAAGTTAAATGCCAAAAAAAACATTCAATCACAGAAGTTATAAACCGTACGACATTTCGTAAAACTTATGCGATTATTTAGATATTTGACTTGACTAGAACTAAACCGTAGAGTCTATTCAATCTATGCGATAAATTCTACGGTTTAGTTCGACCCTCTAGAGCTAAAAAATAACTGAACACAGTACTTTTGAAGTGTAAAATTTGATTTCGTAAACTATGTGATTTCGTAAACAATGCAAAATAAATGTTAACGATAACAGCAATGATTTGTTGATTTTTTTATTAAACATTAAGAAATTAATTAAAATCAATTTGGAAAAACATCTTTAGAACGAAAAAATAATTGTTAATACGTCTATATATGACGAAATTATACGTCAACATACACATAAAAAGACATAATAATTGAGAAACTCTTCCTGTTTGAAGTCGGTTAAACAGACCGGGGAAGCGCATGCCATTTGATTTGACCAAAGAGATGTGATATATTTCCGTCTATCTGTTTAGTTTCAAAGTCTAAGCAATAAAAATGGTACTTGTGTTTTTTTTGTAGATGTACAAAAAAATCTGACAAATTTAAAACCTCCTTTTCTGAATTCGGTTAACAAGTCTTTTATTGAAAATGCCATGTACTTAATTTATAAGTAACGAATTTTATTTACATACATATCAATGCAACTAACGATATAAACAAGTTAAAGTTCTCAAAATATAGTAGAAACTAAAAATGTTACAACTAAAATAAATTCTTCGAAATGGTAGAAAATTGTAACTTTATGGTAACACTGAAGGTTTTATCGTTACTTTATGAAGCAAAAATAAGTATCATAGTAGAAATTATTACTACAATTAATGTTTTAATAAAGTACATGATACTAAGCATGATGATACGAACGCTATCACAATATTTTATGTCATACCAACATTATGTTCACAAACTTTTATTTAAAAGATATTTGTATATTAGTTTTATAGTATCCTGATTAAATAATTATTTTCTATTTCAACGTTTTTTAATTTATTTTTTAAATAACCTTAAGGCGATTCACACACTGCACCTCGCTACGTCGCAAGTACATCTATTAGTATAGAAAACACGCCGGGTCCAACACACCGAACACGCGCCACGGCGCGGTTGAACAGAACCGACAACAAATAATGTTGGGAATGATAAAGACTAGGAAGATGAGATCTGTTTTAGCTATTCTATGTATAAATACAGGTGTATCTATTTATTCATGATTAGCTGAGTTCCGCGGTTAATGTTGTAAATCGCGAGTAAAACAGCAGGGAAACTAGTCTTAAAAAAACTGCCTAAGCTACTTCTTATGTCATCAACTTTCTTCAGGTAAAAGTCCCATTAAGTCGGTTCCGCCGTTGCAGAGATTGGACGGAACAAACAGATAGAGAAATATTTTAAAAATTGATTTTGTGATGTTAGTACCTACCGTATATCATTTGATATGCATTTGGTAAAAAACTTCATTTGATGATACATACAGATACACAAATATTGTATATATATACGTGTATAGATTAACAGTACACTGCTGGACATAGGCCTTTTCTTATAAAGGAAGTTTTGTCATTTATTACCAGACGGGTTGGGACTAGGTTTTCCTTTCTTTTGTAGTGAAAATGCCAGCCTTTAATGTCTTACTCGGCTGCTGGCTTGCTCTCTTATGTCATAAAGAAATATCAAAAATACGATGGTTTATCTCTACAAACAGAAGGCTAAAGGGAACGAGGACGGCCTAGATTAAAATCCACCAAATTAATTTGAAATGGATGTCATAGCCTGACAGCAGGTCAAACAGATCTGAGGCGACTTCGATTTCCACATACAGCGCAATCTAAAACTTACAACAGCGTCATCTATCTAAGATACAATGAACTACGGAGTAACAAACTATACAGAGTAACTACTTATCCTGAATCGCGTTATACATATTCTCGCACCGGTCAGCATATACATATAAAACTGTCGCCTCAAGAAAGCGCCCTGCAATAACATAACGCCTCTGTATTATGATTATTGGCGCCCCTCTGCAACAACCCCGGACTCGCCATCGGGGGAGACTAGCGTGGTCGCTCAGATCTGGGCCTCTCTAGGTGTCGCTTTGGATCTCACCTGGCTCGGGCTTGACCGCCCTAAGCGGCGTGAAAAGCGCAGTCTTCCCTACGAACAAACAAATTAAAGACCAGAAATTTCCACCACATGACCTGCCCCTCTTCAGAGACAACGATCAAGGGAACATCCTGGTAGGATAATATTCCCTTTGTGATTCAGGAACACGTCACCTCTTCCTCCAGATAGATAGACAGTCTTTATTTGTTTAAACAAGAGATTCATCCACAAGGGACTTTGGGACTAGATGATGTTGTGTGTAATGTGTCCAAAATATTTATTTATTTTATTTATTTAAGGGTTTGGTTCTTAAATTAAGCGAGATCTTAACTTAATACTTTTTAGGGTTCCGTACCCAGAGATTAAAATGTGACCCAATTACTAAGACTTCGCAGCATCTATCCATCTGTCACCATGCTGTATCCCATAGAAAAATAAAAAATGTGAGCCGTCACGGGACGCCTGGCAGATGTGAAACATCGCCATTATTTTGTAAAAGTAATATGCAGAAAAGAACATATTGTAATAGGAACTAAATATGTCATAATGATAAAATAAAATATTACGTAGTAGTGGTACACACTACTGCATATAGACTGTATATATATACCATCGTATAGCGTGGCGACGCGTCGCCACGGCATGCGTCGCCACGCCAGAAATCTGTTTTACGTGCGGCTATAGATGTTTCACATCAATATTATTTATATTTAAGGGAGCTCCCATTCAGCAAACGCGATTTTATGATCGGTTTTATTTGATATTGTCAACGGTAACATGTAGTCGCGTGAAATGTATAGATAATGCACTCGCACTTGGCCGATTTTTGTCTGAGTCCTGAGTGTGTTTCAGATTTTTTGCCAATCATTCATAAACCATTAAACTTTTTAGTTAAAAGTCTCGGCTGACATCATAGATTATAAACATCAGTCTATCAAGTGTCATCAAAATTGTACGGTCTCGGAACAATTACTCCACAAAACTAAAATATGTATCAAATTCAGCGGTAAAATTAGAAAAATGCAGGGCGCTGCATTTGTGGTGGTGTGCCTCTCTACTACATTCTCGGTTGCAGTCACCGAATCTTCTATCAATTACTGCGGTTCCAGAATGTGTGGTAACACTAATGCTCACACATTTTGTCAGTACCCTGTAAGTATTACAATCTGCTCTTAGCAAAAAGCTTTACACATCCACAGATCCAGTGGGAATCTTATGCCTACACTACTATTCGAATCAAATGACGTGCAACTTATATTTAGATACCCTTTCGGCGAGTCTAGGCAAGAGAAACTCTTCAGAAACTTATCGCAAGAATAAGTTATTCCCGATGTAGAATACGCTAGATTTCATAGTTTTATACTGCAGGAAACTATATCCTGTAACCTTGGAATTTTATTTTGCCTATATTCTGTGAACTTGGAAAAATCTTAATTTAAAACCATAAATGTGGGAAGTACAAGAAGCTGCTGTTGTTTGAAAAATTGAGACAAGTATATTACCGTGACTAATTTCTAACTATAATTTTAATAGCGTTGATGATTAATAAATAACTTTTGAATTGTTTTAAAAATCGGTTTCGGTAGTGACTTTGATTTAGTGTTGTAACCTACCCGCATTCTCTTGCCTACTGATATTTGCTAAACTAATTAAATAATAATAATCGACTTTAGCTATGTGATCTAACTCTGAGCATTTACATAAGTAATTTTTGCGTGGTTTTAAAACTACTATAGAGATAACCGGTTTAAAATTGCGCGAAATTGTTCTGTAAATCCAGCCTAAGAAGGCTCACATTGTCTATAATCTATTTTTCAAAGATGCCATTCATAAGTGAAAAGAGTAACAGTAATGTGACTGACACTCAAAAATGTTCCAGGAAGGGCCGAGTCCCCATTGCCTGGGTTATATAAGTGCTAATCTAACAGATGAAGAGAAGGCTCGAGTGGTCGCACGGTTGAATAGACGACGGAATGAGGCGGCTGCTGGTCGGCTGCGAGGTTTAGCTAGTGCTGGGAACATGTTAAAGTTGGTACGAACCTTTTATTGAAATCTTTTATCAAAGAGATATGGACATTCGTGGGACAGCCAGACTTCGCTATATATCAATACAGTACCTACATATCTCAGTACAGTCTTGAATACAAAAGTAGTTTGATGACAATCATTTTTTATTTTATAGGAGAGAATACAGCTCACGTAATGGTAAGAGAGTAGCGCTGTCCAAAGTGCCCACATTACACCAGCTTAGCATGACTGATATATGGCAAAGCAAGGCTCTCCCGCGATATTCAGTTCTATCGATCAAAGTCAACCATATTTTATATTCAATAGTTACAACGTTACAATACATACAATGCTTCTTTTATATTATTCATTCTTAGACGTTTTATGATTTTTTCTTAACCCAGCGTTGGGTGGAAGAATTAGCCCGTGAAGCCCAACGTTGGGCGGATCAGTGTCGGCCACCCGAAGTTCCTGAGGAACGCGACGTATGCCGTGACCTGTGTAAGTTTAATTCTTGTTATATTTCTGGCCTTATTTTTCTGTGATATCCATTAAGTCGTGTTCTAGGAATTCTTTCTTTTATTGTCATTTAATCCTTTTTAAATGTATTTACCATCTGCTCACCGCTTTACTCAGCTTGTCATTGTTTCTGAGCAGCTCCTTAGTTACAGAAGTACCACGGTACATTTAAAAAAGTTTTGAAAACTAACTATGAAATAACGAATGAATTTATTATTATTTTATTTATTTGTTATGAATAAACAACGTTTATTCAACGATTTACGATTTACGTTGATTCAACTTTTAGATTCAGTGCCAGTGGGTCAGTGTGTAGCGTCAGTGATAGGCGAGGCGCCTGGACTCCGTGTGGAGTCAATGATTGACATTTGGTATATGCAGAATATATTGTACAAAGGCAATGCCACCAACTATATTCTGTAAGTATTGCAAAAGTAGAAGTGTCTTTAAGTACTGCCACTGCCGGACTAAGACCCCCCTTAAAAAAGCATCAATCATGCCGATATTAAGTATGAATGTGAATTGTATAATTTTATGTTATTTATAGATATATCAGGTACTCAGGTCTACCTATCGCAGTACATACCTTCACACAGTTTTCTTATATGCCGCAATTTCTACATCCTACGTTATTTGCCTAACAAACTATTCTGTAATTAATAGCAGGTTTTCGACAATTTACATTTATTCAAATTCTGATTCTTGTTTTTGAAATGAACTGATTTTAATTTTAGATATAAAATTCCTGGTTCACAGAGATTAACCCCTAGTCGAGCAATTATCTGTAGCAAAGAATGATTTACGTATTTGTGAAGGTACGAGTATATGGTAGGAGCAACGTATGATGTCCTTTTGAATTTCAATAACAAATCTTGTAAAGAGAATACTATATAAAAAATGATCTGTTCGCATTATAATAAATTCCGCGAGATGAAATCCAAAAAAAAAAAATAAGCGTCGTGAGATGGCATTATGCATATTGGATCTATGAAAACAAGATCTGTATCAAGCGTATTCCTTATGAGTGTACCAGCAAATTCTGTTTTTTTATTTCTTATTGCAGTCCAAATTCAGACAGCAGTTTCTACGGAGATTTTGGCCAAATGATGTGGGCTCAGAGTTATATGGTCGGCTGTGGTCGGAGTCGATTTATGGTAACCAACAAATGAAACTATAACTTATAATACATGTTTCGCTTATGACTCAGTATGAGAATGTAGTAAGAGTAATTCTGTGTAAAAAAGTATTTCAAAATTAACCAGCAAACCAAAGTATGTACGTTAAAAGATTGCTTATAAGAAATAAGTCTATGGGCATAAAACTGCTATGTCAGTACGTAAGTAGCGATTTTATAAACAACCTTAATTTCAGTTTTGTATTTGCCATTGTCTTGCCATTGTATGCGACTACGGAACCCTATTCTATGTGTGGCCTGAGACGCAATTTTTATTAAGAAAATTGGTAGGTCTCGCGGCGTTACTCGCGGTTTTAGAGTATGCACATGATTAATAATGTGTGCATAATCTTGTATGTATGATGTATAAAACTGGTGTACAGTAATCATCATTAGCCCGTTGCAGTCCACTCCTGGATATAGGCACACTCTTCCGAGGCACACCACAGGACTAATGCTGTACAATAAAGTTTATTATATTTCAAGGTCCTGCATTTATATCGTAGAGAACGAAGCTAAAATATACTCACTAAATGTAGAAGGAAAGATAAGGGGCTTCTGGGACAGTCCTGGGATGTAATGATATGTACATTTATTTAGATTTCTTTGACAGACGGAATGGCGAGGGCGTCTCCGTAGTGTAGAACGGTTGGTGTGCAACATAGCACCGCGAGGACCACCACCTGGACGTCCTCTCTGGTCACCTTCCGCACCGGCCACCCTTTGTCCTCCGCGCTCCTCGCGTGACCTATCACTGGAGGCCCTCTGTGATATACGTTAGTATGCATCCTGTAATGTTTTAAGCTTGTCATTGACTATACTGTGTAAAGAATATGTGCCAGTGTTGTGTAGCGTTGTTGTAGTGCATATGTTTGCAGATTATATCATACAAAATACATTTTCTAAAGACAAGTGACTGAAAAAATAGTTAATAACCTTTCAGAAATCGATTCAAATGAAATACACGAAGTTGACCCATCTATGACTCTAGAAGAACATTTTCTCTTATATACTGTTCTGGATATAGAACGTAATGTGTCCTTGAGATACCCAGGAAGTCTAGACCAGCTTTACTTGACGAGACTAGCCATAGCAACAATGGACAACATTATTACAACAGAAGAATATTACAATTCCATGCGAAAAAGAGATGTTATAGAAAACATCGGAATTGAAGTCACAAACACTTCCAACAACATGTCACAACCCCTTGAAGTAATTCCATTGGACAATAGTACTGTTTCTTCAACTGTTCCAACTCCTATTACAAGTGCGAAGAAGAAAATGAGTTTGATCGGAAGACCAAAGTCTTACAACATGGACGAATTGACGGACATGGATTTAATGACAGAAAGTAAGTTGATTTCAAACAAGAGTAATAGAAATATAACAACAGTAACTTAAGTGACGTCCTGTATTTGCAGATTATACACCCAATGAGGACACAACTAAGAGCGAAAAGGATGTCTATGCTGAATATGAGTTTGTCGAAACGATGGAAGAAAATGCAACAGTAATTAATACAGAAGAAAATGTAACCTTCGCAAACACCGTTGAAAGTACCAGTGAGATATATGATCCTGGTGTGTATGATAATGTTGAAGTGTTTGCTTTTAATAAACATGTTAATTTCATCAATAAAAACATTGCAGATAAATATACAAATCAAATAACGACAGAAGCAGCTAGTGAAAGTCTTATACAGATGCATGTTGAGTCAAGTGTAATAAATGATGGTTTAACGGACACAAGTAGCTTAACCACGGACAATCTGATTTTGTACAATAATCCAGAGATTAAGATCAATGACACACAAATTCCAGGATTGGTGACGAATGAATCATTGGGATCAGACAACGCTTTAAATTATCTTTCCGACCGTAAGTTCTTTGAAAGTGCATATCCAGATGACGTCATAGTGCTCTCGAATTACATTCATTAAAGAAGATAATATGTCATATTTATATCAACAGAAATATCTAGAGAAAATCAGTGTAATTTTGAAATATACATATGTATGTTTCTATCAGGACGGTGAATCTGGGTTTTCTGGGGAAGATAGCGAAGTCCCAAATAAATCCCAAATAAATAAAATAAAATAAAAGTCAAATCAATGTTTTCTTACTCATTAAGTACGTCGATAGACGTAGTATATTTTTACATGAGTAATTGAGGTGTGACGTCAGGCCTAGCTGTAGTCGAGTTAGTTACTTCTAAATTAGACTTGAAGATATTAATAATAATTCAACAGTATAATCTCTTCGATGGATGGTTAAATATATAATTTTGCCCACAGAGGAAACGGTTTCGGAACTCCAGGAGGCTTTGGAGGTTATGGAGCGTGATATGTCAACGGAGCGTACTGTAGAAGCGCATGGGAAGGTAGTTAAAAATGCTTTAATATTTTAGCCATTTTTTTTAAATATATTTCATCATCATCAGCCTTAAACAATCCACTGCTGGACATAGGCCTCTCCGTAGAAAGGAGGTTTTGGCCTACTATACCAAATATATTTAGTTGTCATGTGTGTATTTAGTTGTTTCTGGCCACGAGGGAGCTAGTACAACACAAAGGTATATCTTTAATAAATTTAGGTGCTTTTTCTAGCCTTTTCTTTAATTCTATTCAAGTTAAAGCTAGGGATTAAATGTAACAAATAAAAAAGTAGACAAATCTTAATATTGAGTATGTGACCTAACAGTGTCCTTAAACATATTGCATTGAGTTTCCGTGATTCGGAGGTCACGTTAAGCAGTCGGTCGGTCGGTTGTTATCTTAAGATAACCGACGTGAAGCTTGGTTGTAGGCCTTCGGGCGGCTTAGAAATATCCAGCGGTTAAATTACGTAGCCACAACATATCTTGCCAGTCTCCAAACCACACTCGGCTAGCGTGGAAACATGTGGCCTTTACCCTCTCCTGAGAATAGACCCGAGCCCGGCCACGGGACGTTACGGGTTGTTGATGAAAAAAATAAAGATACCTTCTTCTTCATATTTATTAATAATTTTAATACAAATATCAAGTCTTTGTCAAAGCATACCTTAAAAGCCCTAACTTCTCATAAGGAATACGAGATATATACCTCAATGGCTTCGTTTGTCGTCTTTGAAACATAGTCCCGCTCTTTTAACATTCCAACTGTGCTACAGGTTCGCCGAGAGCTCAGAGAAGAACAAGAGAAAGCACCACTCGCAGGGGATAAAACGCCTGAAGAATTTAATAAAAACAAAAATCTTGACAAAGCTTCTGTGTACAACATGGTGTTGCAATACATGCCTTATTTGAAAGATTATCAGAGCAGCTTGCTTTCAAATGCTGCTGGTCAAGCCACTCGTCCTTACTTATCTTCTTTTTTAGCTTTATCGTTTTGTTTGTATTTGTAGCTGTATGTTTGTGTTTATTTTAGATGTATTTGTAACTTTTGGTGTCGTCTTAATATACTTTTAGTAACAGTTTTTCGATTTACTGATTTATTGAAGAAAGAGCATTTGTACAAATTGAGGTATAGATATAAACTTCTCTGGATTCTCTCAAGGTGCTGCTAACATCTATTTGACAAATTAACGTTATTATCCTGGGAGAGATATGTATCGGTACGTTTTAGCCGATTCGATTGAAGTGATGCTATGGCACAACAGACAATTTATTTTTTATTCGTATTATACTCAACAAATTATGAATAGCAATAATACACTTCACATCAACTAATATCAACGAGGCCATCGATAAATTACTAGAAATCATAAATTAAGAATAAATTTTCAATTAAATTCTTTAGGTCAAGAATGTTCCATGGACAGTCTGAAAGAGATTTTTGAGTCACAACAAAGGATTTGGAACATTAATGAAAAAATAATGAGCGGCGCGTCGGGTTAAGTCCGCGGTCATCGGCCGACAGCCAGTCACGCCGTGGTCACCGTAGCGAGTGGTCGTAGCGTTGTAGTCGCGTAGGTGGGCTGGCTACGATATTTGTAGCGATTTCTTGTAATGTTTTGTATTGCCGTATTTGCGATGTAAATGTAATATTTTTCAAGAGCTTTTTCTTCTGTTTTAGGGAACGTATCAAAATTGCTTTGTGTACTATAAAAAAATTAGGTTTAAGACATTTTGTACTAACAATTTTTTTTTAAATTTCCATTCTTATTTTGCAATTTTTGACGCATAAAACTCAAAAAGAAATAAAATGACCAATGATATGTCTGGGTCTGAGACCCGTGAGTCCGCGGCCAAGTCCTCATGGCCTCGCCGGGACGATGTCAAGTTTGAGTTCGGATTTGGAGTACCCCTAGGGGCCATGTCTGCCCACCCTGCTTTTCATTCATCGTGGGATATCGGTTGGTGAGTAATATATTAAAGCGCTTAGTCGTTCATATATCGTCTAAAATAACTTGAACTTGTTGCTATTAAAGCTACATGTGCACTGTTTAAGCGTTTATAATTCAGCCCCCCTAGCCAAGTTGTATTTTCTTTTCTATTCTCTATTGTATTTCTCCTGTTTCATTGGCTAATATTTTGTTTGAATCACGTGATTGAGTGACATCAGTCCATGAAATAGAGAATAGAAATATAATAGAAATTAATTAACGTGTTTTTTTATAGAAAACGTTAGTAACTTGGTTGTGGGGTCACTAATATTCTTGATGTTGACAAAACTAACATTTATATATACATATATATATATATATGTGTCGTATAACAATATTATCAACATCTTTTAAATAGCTTACTCCTGAACACAGGAATCTTCGTAGATAGGATTATCCAGCTGTGTATTATTTTGGCTTACTATACAACGTAGGTCAGACGGTTTGGTATAATATTTGTTTCAAGTTTTCCTTATATTTGCAGTGCTTTTATTCTTTGTTCCCTTAATTGGTTGGCCAGGATCAATCGGGATCGTGATATTTTATATAATGCGTAATCTATAACCACATTGAGAGAAGGCGGCCATACAGCATACAATACGAGTGTATATCTTTATCTATCTTTACATATATCATTCTTCTGTGAGTGTGTATGTCACTGAACTTCTCTCAAACGACTGGACCGATTTTGATGAAATTTTTTGTGTGTGTTCAAGGGGATCTGGGAATGGTTTAGATTCAATTCAATTGGACCCGGTAGGTGGCGCTGCGATCAAGTTCTGGAATTTTAAAGTTGGGCGGTACGAAGTTCGCTGGGTCAACTAGTTAAATATATATTTAAGCCTGCCAAAATGATTCTATTCTGCCTGATTGAAAGCACGAGTAGAATCTGAGAGTCACCATCCTCATGGTGAATGTAGACAATGCAAAATGGTGACCCACACCATGGCAGCCTAGTGAGATGCTGAAGAGTGATCTTTGGGCCTCCGATCTCGCACTCACATATGAAATATCTCTGGTTGGTCTTCTTTGCGATGGTAGTACTGCCCCGGTAGTATCTTGGTAGTGAAGCTACGCCAGCGACTATAGATATCGCTTAATTTTATTATAATATAACGCAGAAAATATGTACAATCAATTAATAAACCTTGTTTTGGTTTAACTCATCTATAAACTGCTAAGGCCCGCGGTTATGTTTGTAAATCGTGAGCTGTAAACGCCGAGGAGCAAATTAGGGATGACTGTAATTATGACGATGTATTATAAAACCTAGTGTGGGAAGTCCTCTGTTGAGATGGCGCAACGACTTGCGTCAGAAGACCGCCGGCGACTGGATACTGAAAGCAACAGACTGGAATCTGTGGTGTGCATTGTGAGAGTCCTTCTGAACCTTACTATATGAGGAGCTTTCCTAAAGCTAAACTAGCTTTATTATTTTTTTTAAAAGACATCTTCCGCATTATCAATGTTATCCTGTGTCTCGAGGGACTTAATAAACATACATGAAATGGACACATAAAGCACCCAGACTCAGACCAAACAATTTATAAATCAAAGTGTTGTCCCACGTGGGATTTGAACCCACGACACTTGGCGTACCACTAGGCCAACCAGTCATTTGAAAGCCATATATTATGCGAACCACAAATACAAGCAAAAGATCAGGAACGCCAGAGTGAAATTGCAATCTGAGTTCATATTTTTCTACGTAAAGTATTTTTTGTTAAAAATGTTTTTTTTTTTTTAAAGATTCAGCCACAGGGAAAAATCCATCATGGACGACTGAGTACCGTACATCCTCAATTTCTTGAGCCTGTACGGCAACCAGACAGTGCCGGACTCTTACCGGCTAAATACCTTGGCTGAATTGCGTTAGGAACCATCGATATGGAAGTCGATGCCTTTTTTGTTCAAAATGAATTGATTAGTCACACGATTGTTGACATGGTGATTACTCCCCCCTTCGTACATATCTACTTTTGCAATACTTATACCGTTGATCAGGGTATATACATTTATACTTTTTTCCTAATTATATATTATTATACATATTTAGTCCAACCCGGGAATCCAACCCGAGACCTCTTAAAGGAAAACTTGAAACCAATCCTATACCAACCCGTCTGGCCAACGTGGTATAGTAGGCCAATACCTCCTTTTCAAGGAGAGGCCTATGTCCAGCAGTGGACTGTTAAAGGCTGTTGATGTTCGGTGGCGTTACTCCCTCGCCACATTGTTTGACAGATAATTATGTATATGAATGACTACTCTTTCCAGTTATAACCGGTTTTAAGTATTCATAACATATTATAAGGATAATGAATGAGTCATAAAAAACATACATGTTAATGCCCACTACTTTACATAGTAATATTACCCAGAGGGCAATCATTTGGCGTCCTATATTTCAGTTTGGCATAACCATAACATTATAAAAAAAAAGCATTCAATGAAATTTTAATCGATTTCAAGTAGGAGCGAAAGACATTCAGAATATATCTTTTTTTTCAGCTAAAGTGTTTGTAATTAAGTTTGTTACCATATCAAATTAGAAGAAAAATTCACTTTTCTAGAGGTCCCGCCCAAAGAACCGGGGGGTGCTAACCCCGCTTCACTGACCTAGCGCTAGCAAGCCTCCTCGTGGGGTACCCTCTGAAACATTGGCGAAGGCGTTGTTTCCTCCTTCGCTATTTGGAGGAAAGCATTACCGCCAACGTCTCATATTCGCAGGGTGCTGAACCAAGCTTCGATCAAAAACAGAGATAACGGCTTACTCTTTATGCTAGAATATGAGCCGTTTCTAGTCCGACCTTGACGCGGACAAAAATCTTAAAAAACTTAAAAAAGGTGTTCATTTGCCGCTCTGTCTTATGGGTTGAGCTGAACTATACAAACATACTATATATACATATCGTTACGCTTTTTTACCAGAAGGGTAGGCAGACACAAACACAATTGATCGCCACTTACTACGGTCCTGCTTCGTCTTTTTTGCTTCGTTCACATTCATCAGTCGTTTATTTTAGCTGAACTAAAGAACTTTAGTATTCGGATTTTACTTGGTTTTTTTATTCCCTAGGTCACTGTCACGCAGATCAGAGTGTTTTATATTAAAAATAACTACTACGAAATTACCTTTTATGCTTGACTAGCGGCCCGCCCCAGCTTTGCACGGGTAGAAATAGGTATATACAAACATTTTAAACTTAAATTATATACTAAAACCTTTCTCGAGAATCAATCTATCCATTTCTGAAAACAGTATAAAAATCGGTGCAGTAGTTTTCAAGTTTATCGCAAACAGACAGACAGACGACTTTGTTTTATAAAACGTAGTGATGATAAAGAAAGTCAAGTATATATCAAATATTGTTGTTGCTCTATATTCTAGACTGTTGACCATTATTCAAAACACACACATATGAATGTTTCGTAAAGTCAATAATTACTAAACGCGACCTCTTTCACGTGAGATTTCAACTGCGATAAAGAAAGCCACAATTACGGCCTCACTGCCTCAGTAGAAATGCTTGTATTAAGAATACACTTAAACAGTTACACGATGCGGCGTAGAAAAAAAAGTATTGATTAATGCGATTTGTTCATTCTATGGCAATTTGGTTTGGATTCTAATGAAGCTTTCTAACAGTCAGCTAATACATAAAAAAATTATTGCTTTAACATAACTCCTCCTTGCGTCGTTATCCTCAATTCTGATGGTCGTGACCCCTACTTGTCAGTAATCTGGGAGTGGCAGTTCGCCATTTGTCTCTGCTTTGAGCAGTGTACAGGGCAGCATGGAACGTACAGCTGAGGGAGGAGCAAATTTGGTCTGCCCAAGGCAATGGGCTGCGGCTTCTGGGTTTTTTCCCCTCGACTTTGCCAGTAAGCATCAATCTTTCGAGGTTATCATCGGCTCTCCTCCTCCTTAACATTACTAGTACTTCCCAAACTTTAAGATAGCTCTGCATAATTATGTGTGCTAAGCTTATTATGTAAAGGTGGTATTTACGAATTCTACTTAATTCATTACGATATGCGCAGACATCGTTCTGATGTTTAAAAGTAAGATAATAATTATTTAAGTAAGATATATATTAAATGATAAAGAAAAATGGATTTGACTACTTGCTCCTTATTATTTTATTCTACTCATGTGAATGTTGTTATCACATTGTTTAAGAACATGATTTTACTTTTGTAAGTAAAGATTCTACGTGACTAATAAAGGCCATTCTTCTCTTTCTTTTGATCTTATAATTAATATTTTATATTTAATCTTTCGTTACCAGTAATTTGGCCAATATTTGAGCACATATAGTTTTTACCTTTGTTGTAAGTAGATGCTCCTACTATGTTGTACCCACTGAGGCTGTTGTTTTTTTTTTTTTAAATTAGCATAAGTTCTAATTTTTAATCACTATAATTTGCATCAGTCCTCTAACATGGTGTATAGTATATTAGTGGCAGCACCTTACCCCCATATCAGGTTTATAAACATTAAAACTGTAAACATTGGCGATTTGAAAGGAGTGGCCGCGAGTTTTTATTGCCATGTTCTTTTCTCCGGCTCTACCTATTGTTTGCGAACATGGCATAAATGTACATGTAGAATCTTGACCTGTCACAAGAGATGTATTGCATCCTAAGTGAATAAAGAATTTTGAATTTGAATTTGAATTTGAATTTGAATTTATCGTATATCCAATATTAAACCATATAAAATTCATTTTTGAATATTATATTTCATGAAATTGTACTTGATAAATGGCATTTTCGTCTCAAGGTTAAAAAAACGTTATGGGCTCTAATCCTGTTATTAATTCACACAAGATTGGCGTGATAAATGAAGTCTTCAAGAGTAAGGCAGTATGTATTTTAAACAAGGTTATATAACTTTTAGGGTTAAGGTCGAAACAAATTACATAAAAAAATAACAATATTAATTGTTCATGCACGCTATATGATAATAATATACATACACATCACTTATTAACAACTTTTAATGGTCCACTGTTGGACATGAGCTTCTTATTCGAAAGAAGGTTTTGGCCAATTACACCACTCTGGCCAGAAAGGTTGGTATAGCAAAACCGATTGTGTACTGTGCGCGTAAACAACACGTACGGCAAAAGAATTACAGCCTACATAATTCCCCGTTTGATAAACAAACTACTCCCTGAATTGATTCGCGAAATTAACCCGAGTAAGGATTTTTTGTCAAATAACAATTCTTAACAATCGTAGACGGCATTGACCACACAGAAAGGCACATATCTAGCTCTCATTTATATTTAATACGTCAACAGATTAACAAGTCAGGCGTATATTATTATGTAAACATTGTTGTAAATATGCGATACCGACTACCTGTGTAACACAACACAAACCATAGAGGTTTCTCGTGTTATGTCTTAAGAATATATTTTTTGTACTTATATTTTATATGATAATTAAAAAAAAACATCGCATTCGCACTGTTGACAGTACTCTAAATACATTTATACATGTATATAACAGTACGAGAATATTCATTGCGCGACACAGGATTTATGCTGCCACTACGTAGAGCGCCACGTGTATGCCATACAATTTTGTAGTCGCTAGTATCACAACAGATTTGACAACAAAGGACGAATGACGTCACAAGCCGCAGTTATTTTTTAAATGTCAAATTAAAAAAGATGTCAGCTATATTAAAAAAAAAATGAACGGTCATAAATTATTATGACTAATACTTATGTTCTTACGTATGCAGACTAATGGAAAACCTAATGTCTAGACTGTTACTACTAGCTGTAAATTGTACGTTAAGTAATTAGTCGTGTTTAAACACCATGACAGTGTTTAATACATTGCTCCAGGTTTGTTGACTCGCAAATTTAATTTGCAAGTTGTGTGTTGTTTTTGTTTTAATTTAAATGATTGTTTATAATATATGTGATTGTTCTATACGTTTTCTCATGTGTAAAACGGTTCAATCGTTGATGACGTCAGTTGCAACACTAATGACCACCGCATGTATGGTGTTGAGTGAATTAGCACAAATTAGAGTTTAGTCTAAAGAGGTGTGTGTTGTTAAAACTCTAATTTGTCATTTACACCCTTTTATGTTTAGTTATTTATTTTATTTTGATCTCTTTCAACTATGTAGCTTCTGTTGATTCATTTTCATTAACACTAGATTCAGATATTAATTTGAACAAACTCTTTTTTTAATTTAAAATATTAAAATTTATGTTACTGGCTGGAAGCAATACTGAAGTACGCCGACGATTAAATAAGATGTTGTTTTTGAAGTACTCATAGGTATAAATAGGGAATATGCAAAAAAAAAAATTCTCTCAAATATTTTAAATAGATTCTATATTATCTTTATTTTATGAAATTCAAGCTTACAAAACGCGTCATGATTGGTCAAAACAAAATGTGCCATAGATAACTACATTTAAGTAGGGCTACTACCTCTAAAATCTGAAAACCAGGACAAAAGTGCAACATCCCCCGACAAACTGTCTTTGTTGATCTAGTCGTTAGCATGTGGTCTCGGGTTCGATTCCTGGGTCGGACCAAATGCTTATAATGATCTGCAAATATTTGTTTACAATAAAATAAGTTTGTATTTATAAAAAGAAGAATAAATGTATTTATATCAGTTGTCTAGTACCCAAAGTACAAGCTCTGCTTAGTTTAAGACTACAAGACGATGTTGTGTGTTAGATGTCCCAAATATTTATTTATCTATTATTATTATTAAATTACAGAAAAATTACACATTTTTTTATCTTTTAATGGATGGGAGGCGAGGAAAATTTTATTATATATAATAAAAGTTTTAAAAGTACTTAACGCTGTCTGAAAAACTTATATATAATAATTTTAACCATATTTGAATACATATATATCATATTACTCAATGCACATTTTCTCAATGTAGATGACCATAACCCAAATTATAATGAACTTGATACGTCCAATACGAAACCAAGATAAAAGATGCCATAATCATAACCACTTTGAGAAACCCACAGGATTTTTAGTATGTACAGTTTACACTAATAAACAGCTTCATCATTGGCCGTTAAAGGTCACAATTGCTTGGCTGACAGAAGTAAACTTAGCGACATAATTTGCAGTACCTTCAATTGGCAATCACGTTAGAGAAACATAAACCTTATGGAGTTAGGTTCAAGGTTGAAATTGTGTTGTAAAGTTAAGCGATGATGTCTCTTTCAGTTTCTTCTTGTCATTGCAATAACTCCAATTGATGCGTAGGAGTAATTTTGTACTGACGATTATTGGGTTTATTATTCAATTGCTCTTGACACTAGTTAAATGATACATCTGTGTTTTGATGCAATCAGGCCTAACCGTTCGTAAGAATCTAACCGCCTCAACATCTTCCTAGCCTTATTGTACCCAAGATATTTTCAGGTCAGCTACCATTCATATGGTTTTACCTGAGTATCAGCTTGATTTGCTTGATTGCCACGGAGCGATTGATTTTATTAATACCTTCAAAACCCTGAGTGTGGACTGAGTTCAAAGTTGTAAGTACATTCGAGGACACAAACTTCCCAATAACGGTTGCCATAGATGTTCATGATAATCGGAACCGACGGCATAATCAGCCCTCTGTAGCATTCATTACATTGCCAAGCAGCATAGCTTCACAGAAAGGGACAATGCGTCCCAGTCCTCCTCACCCGCCGATTTGACCGAAGTTTTTCCCTAGATAGAGACTAAATAGGTACTGCGCAGACCCTGGAAGACCCGGGTGCCTGAGCCGAGTCGGCCGTCGGGTTGTTTTTAGTGGGAACACAACGTATTCCTGGCTCCTGAATCCCCAAAGAAACGGAGATCCAAAGGTCATTCCTCCCCGTTAAAAAGAAGGCTAGGGATAGATAGCGTTATGTGTCAGAAGTAAGAAATATTTATTTAATTTAATATTGTTATTTTTACTTACTATTTTGTTATTTTTGTACGATTTTTTCCAAGTTAAGCCCCTACAACTCCTGAACTAATAAAATAATCTAGGCTCATATAGTTTTCCTTTAAAGTTCATCATATGTACTACAGTCATGAATTTTTCAGATTTTTGAAACCAGCCTTTTAGCTTTTAGAGAGGGAGAGGTGTTTCAGTTTTGACAAAAAATGAATAAATGACCTTTAAAGTAGAATAACTCGCAAACGGATACTCTAATCCATTAGCAACCTCTCCATGTTTTAAAAAAAACCTATCTAACAATACCCTACACGATGGAGTAGACGCGAGAAAAAAAAAGTCATCCTCACTTTACGTGTAGGGGAGCTACCCCAAAAATTTTTTATTATATTTCTTGATTTTATTCTAGTACTTTATCGACGTGATAGAGACACATATACATGCAAATTTTAGTCTTCCTAGTACCAATCGTTTGGGCGGCAAGTCGAGGACAGACGGACGGACATAGCGAAACTTTAAGGGTTCCGAATCATGACTACGGAACCCTAAAAAAGTACAATAAATTGAAACCATTGTAAGTTTGAAAGACTAACAATCTCAAATTTGAAAAAATCTTACACATGTTGTAACCGATATTAATTTTATCAAGAGTTTTAAACACTCGGCATCTTTTTAACTTTTACACTTTGAAATTAAACATTTTGTTTCTTCAACTAGCCGTTGAATTAATTCCCTTGAATCTAAGAAAGAATATCAAGTATCAGTCACCTCTACTTATTACTTACTTCGCTATTGTGTTGAGCCTTCAGTAGAAGCACTCAGTGCCAATTTTCCATTGAATAGATGCTTGTCAAAGCAACACAATTGAATCTAATGAGATAAAGCTGTAAGATTATATTCCACAGAATTATATTGAAGCTTATTACTCATACTTTACTTATACTTGACACAAACTGTATGCCAACGCGTCTAGCCAGTATATAATTGTATAATATAAAATCAAAAAGCTCTTTTCGTAGATGAGATCTATCTCCAGCAGTATAGGTACTGTTGATGGCTATTTTAGAAAAATACACAAAGGTATAGAACAAGTGAGGTATAAAAAAACTGCGTATTTAAACGTATTTCGAGTACATTAAACATTTTATTCTATGAGGTAGATATCGTCTCATATTCCAAACAATAGTTCAAGTCAAAATTTTTTAACGTTTTGATCGGATAGTATGAATGATTAACTGTATTATGTGTTAAATATATCTGGAATCATGTATGTAATGTACATGTTTCTATTTGCAAGATGGATTCATAGTTTTTAGTTAACCAGGTAAACCTATTATTGGCCATGCTATCTGTGTATGTTTTTATGTTACAAATAACTGCATCGCTGTTAGTTTACAATAAATAAATAAATTTTACTGTAGCCGACCCCAAATAATATTGGAAATAAGGCTAGAAAGAAGAAGATGTGTTACTGGAGGACGTTGATAATATAGTTTACAGTTGTTTTTCATTTCTATATAATTAGAAATAGATTTAAAATGAAATATTACGAACTCCCGAAATAATGAAGTTCTTCATTTACAAATACTTATAATAAAGCTTATGTGGCATTTGAAATAAGGGACAAAGTAAAGGGTAAAAGAAAAGAGAACAACGACCTACAACTCTAGAATGTCCTTAAACTATTGGTGATGTCTTCGACGCATCGATTGCATTACTGATGAGCGTGAGGCGTTTGACCTCACATACAGGTGTCCAGTCAATGAACTTTGGCCCACATTCGGTTCGAAGCTGTCAAGTTTACCTTCCGAAAGTAAACACGGGGTCACTCACCTTTGCAGGGCAGCATTGCATACAGGGCATTAATAGGCGTGGTGGAGGTGTTGCGAATTTACTTCGATTAAGTACGATGTTGGAGTTTTCCTTTATACAGGCAAGATGGTAAATAAGTTGGTAGACTTAGGAGTTAGACATGAAGGTTTAGACAATATTGATTGGAACCTATTCCTTTTTGTGAAATAGGCGGGAATGTGTGTATATTTGTGAATGGTCTAGTGGCTAGTGCGCGTGACTGCGTAGTTAGATATCGTGAATTCGGTCTCGATATATATATCTTTGTATAATGCGCGCGATTATTTTCTTTCCGATAATTCTGAATGATAATATATGTATCATTAGGCTAAAGATTTCAAAAACAAATGAGAAGGAAAATTTTCGTGGCGACAATATTCTAGCCTCTCAGGCAAACTAAGTCCCACTAATATGAAAACCTGTGGGATTACATATTACATGTTAGTAGTTGATGCGCCTCTGCCTTCGGGACAGAGATAATTCTTGGGGTTTTCCTGATCTGGTAAGTAAACCACTTTACTCATGTGCCTGTTGGTAAAGACTTCTTTCTCTGGGTAAGCAAACAAATGTAAACACTAGAATAATCTAGTTTTTGATTTTCTTCTTCTTCTTCCTAGACTTATTCACCACTAATCACCACCCTACCTGAGTACAGAAAGTGCTAAGTATAGAAGTTCACCTGACGTTCAGGTTTCAGAAAGGTTGTCGGAAAATGCTCCCACCAAACCTAGGTATCTCAAGTTCCGTTTGCAAGGGAATAGAGTTACACTTTAATTTGTAGCTAAAAAGTAACTGATATTTTATTGCTGCATACTTTTTCTCTTTTAATATGTATCTAATAAACTATAGTAGATTGTCAATAACGCTACCAGTAAGCAATGATGCGGAGGAATTTTTTGATGTTTGTATGGAAATATTGTAAAAATATTCTTTAGTTTTATATTTATTTCCGATTAGTTAAGACTAACGTTATTTTACTCCCAAGTTCATATTTAGATCTCTTTTCTACCGTTAAGTTTGAGAGGCATCCAAGGTAAACCTTCCAACTTAACCTAAACCTTTCCTTCAAACCATTGACTTCCTTAACATTTCAATACCATATAACCTTTGACATACTTAAAAAGGTTCAATGCACACCACCCATTATATTGTAGTTAGTAATTATAATCCATTTTCGTCGTAACGTACAAATAATACTATAAAAGTTCACGAAAAGTAGACCAGTCAAGCACCTCAACATCATAAATTATAATGCTTACGAACAAATGTTTGTGGTTTACGCATTGGATCTTACCGTCGTTCTTAGTTTCCGCAATGGGTTGCCATGACAACGGTACCATAACAAACCTGTCAAGTGGCACACAATTTTCCAACAAGCCGGTCCAACACAAATGATACACATTTTCAACAACACACTTGAAAAAAATATGTTTTCGTGACCTTAAAGTGACCTCGATGTGATATCGGACACTAGACCTATGTACCTAGCAAATGTCATCCGAGTGTTGAGGCGAAAAATGGATTTTGGGTTCGGAGATTCTTTATACCCAAATGTTAGGGGTATCAGACAATTTTTCGAACATGACCCCTTTATCGGGTATGATAAATAGTCCTTGGTAGATAATTTTACTATCGTTTTTAAGTATGGGTAGATCCAGTAGTACTTTTAGGATACCATAGCAGCATCAAGTAATGTAGAAATGTCATTTTTAGATGTTTTGAGTAGTTTAAAAAATGTAGGTATCAGTTACTGTAACTTTGGAGCACTTGTATAACTCAAAACAAATTGAAAAATTAAATTTTTTGGCCAGATAAACGTCAAAATAGAAATGACAGTTGTGATTATGTATACCTATGGTCAAATTATTCAAAAGTTCAGACTTAAAGTTCCTATATTTATCATTTTAAATATAGACTACTCCCATCTGCAACAAGAATACTATTATCCAACCGTTACCAAGTTCTAATCAGAATACTTTTATGAAAACGCCACAAAGTTTACTAGTGCTTACAAAATAATTCAGCTTGGAATTAGATGAATTTGTGTCTCCAATCTCTAAAATATTATTATTATCAGAAACAGGCACTCAAATACTTTTTGAATGTATTTAGAAATAGTGAAGTATGTTTTCAACCGTCCCCAACCCCAGTCCCCAAACTGCACTTTGCGAGCGTAGTAAAGTTTGGCAAACAGTAAAAATAACTAAAGTGAAAGGTCTGATTAATTTGCAACCTGACGGCCGTAAGAATTGTCAAGTTATTTTTAATATTACACTGTCCTGAAATGCTACAATATGGCGAAAAATTTATCAACTTATTACCCACAGTATAATGAGTGTTCCGAGTCAATTTACGAATGAAAAAAGCGGCCAAGTGCGAGTCGGACTCGCCCATGAAGGGTTCCGTACCAGCAAGTAACATCATATAAAAGTTCTTGTAGTTCGTTGTAACTTTCATCGATGTTTTTATACTAGTGTATTGATTGGATGAAAGGTATATTGCGTGTTACGATTTATGACGTATAAAAAAACTACTCACTAGATCTCGTTCAAACTAATTTTCGTTGGTAGTTTACATGGTAATGTACAACATATATATTTTTTTGTTTTATCACTCTCTTACTTTAGAAGTTAGAGGGGGGGGGACACACATTTTTCCACTTTGGAAGTGTCCCTCGCGCAAACTATTCAGTTTAGAAAAAAATGATATTAGAAACCTCAACATCATTTTTGAAGACCTATCCATAGATACCCCACACGTATAGGTTTGATGAAAAAAAAAATTTTGAGTTTCAGTTCCAAGTATGGGGACCCCCAAAATGTATTGTTTTTTTTCTATTTTAATATAAAAATCATAATGCGGTTCACAGAATACATCGACTGACCAAATTTCAACAGTATAGCTCTTATAGTTTCGGAAATAATTGGCTGTGACATACGGACGGACAGACAGACAGACAGACAGACTTGACGAATCTATAAGGGTTCCGTTTTTTGCCATTTGGCTACGGAACCCTAAAAAGGGGTTACCGAAGCTATAAGTTTTTAACTAATAAAATAAATTACCACTGCACGTGTTAACCTCTCACTATCACCCTGGGGTTTTTAAACCGGGACGTGAAAAAGCATCTCACCAGGCCATCATCGTGTAGGTCACCATGTTGTATTGTCTGCATATGAAATTAGTATAGTGGTTCGTCCTAAGGTTAGATTCTACGTATCATATATCTACATTATATATATCGAGCTTCAGTCAGAGTACAGTCATTTTGGTTGCCTTTAAAAAACATTGTTTCAAAAGTGTTAAGATTTCAATTTTATTTTCACAGTCCATCATCTGGCTTCCACCACATGGCCAGAATGATGGACCGAATGATGGTTGAGAGCCTCCAGCCTTTTGGGTTCGCAAGAATGACAGCACGACGGAACGGTGACCAAAAAGGAGAAGACAATACTCCTAGAGATGGTCTTCGGACGGAGAGGAGCGAGGTCAGAAGAGAAAGAGCCAAGACCAAAACACCGAATACACATACTGCTAACGGGACCAGACATCTACCCACGCAAGGTAAATTGTATAATCTTTACAATAATATGCTAGTTACATCATTTCTATTACCTTTTTTATGGAGACCGTGTTTTGGGGGTACCTACCCCAAAACGTAGTGTGGGGCGACCTCTGGTAAAATGTCAGGATAACATGTTTTAAGCTGTTGATTATATTGATCATGATGATGGCGCGTCTTGCGGTTAGTGATCCTGACTGCTAAGACAAAAGTAGTGCGTTCAATTCTCATCTAGAAAAAACAATTGTCCGATAATTAAGATCATTCTTATTCTTATCTCTAATATGTAGTTCTTTGCTCAGGTTTATAAACACAGTTTATTGTTGTTATTAATACTCTTGGGTGAAATTTTTGGTTGTTTGGTTTGTTTAGTTTAGTTTTATATAACATTACCTATAACAAAGAAAGATAGGTGAAATGTCTAGGAGACACGCGTCGACTAGCGATGATTAAATAAAGTTTTAAACAATTTGTCTAACAAAGGAACACCACTCCCTTATAACGTCGCGACCCGCGGGAGCTCCTTTAAACAAAGTGGCAAATGATTGGTATCGTCGACATATATTACAATTATCTATGTGCAAAGGTTCGCTGACGAGACAATTAAAATTACATTTCTTCTAATTGAAGCTGACCTGAGTGTTATGTAGTTCTTTGTTTACTTCTTCTTCGTCTTTTTACCTTTTACCAGAATGCAAGTTTTGTTCGGTTTTATCTTGTTTGGAGGGTAGACATTCATCACTTGTCATTGTTTTTTCTAAGAAACAACTTTTGCATTGAAAAATACACACATCCTGCATAGCGGAGCTTTTAAAAACGTACATGAAACGGTCATAAAGAACACCCAGAATTCAATTATTATTTTTCACTACACCGATTCGTTTTGAACTATGTACTACCTTGGTATAAAAGACCAATGTAAAATGCAGATGCATCCCGGTCTGATGCAGATGCATCCCTCTAAGTCGCCATAGTGGGGGTCACCATGCTGCATTGACTGCACTTGCAATGAAAATGGTGACTGTGACTACGACCACTATTCTTTGAAACTGCTGCTTTCCATCAGGCTGAGTAGTCATTTTGGCAGGTTAAAATATATAAAAAACGGCTCTAACATTAACAGCCTTTAACAGTCCACTGTTGGCCATTGGCTACTTTTTGCAAAGAAGGTTAGGTGCTATTATATCATACTGGTCAGACGGGTTCGTATAAGATTGACTTTTTCTTGCAGTGATGCTGACCCGATTATTTTTTTCCGCTCGAATATCCACACGGATGCTACCAGATAATAATAATAATAATAATAGTTTATTCATTAAAGATTACAAAAACATTAATTAAAAGAAAAGTATGTAAAATTAGTATACATCAAAAACTTGGTGTAGGGATAATCAGTAGTCAGAGGTATTTAAATGCAATCTGTATAAATTTTATGTCTCTCTGCCTCTTAAACTAGGAAAACCCGGTGGTGGCTTTGTAAGACTCGAACCGACTAAAACCGAAAGCAGTCTCGGGTACTATGAGCCGAGGAACCAGGTATACCCTTAAAAGGAAGTCTCTGGAACACCGACGTACCTCGGGCCATCTACGGCCCCCTTCTGTGTGGGAACCTCGATGTTGCAGTTTGATGCCCTAGTCGTCTCATACATTATAAATATAAATCCTGTGTCTCGGGGAACTCTAAAACATACATGAAACGGATTTGAACCCACGACACTTGTCATAGTAGCAAACGGCAATGCGACCTCTGAATCCACTAGGCCAACCGTGCAGTCGAATAAGATGATTAGGGGTGGTGTCACTCTGTATTATTAATCCACCAACACACGGACACAGCTCCACCAATTTGGATCAAATGTTATATTTGCTTCCGAAAAAAGTTTTTAAGAACACCAAATAACTTAGGTTAAGTAAAATATTGAATTAACAGGAGTTTTACTTTCAGTTGTAACACCACAAGTAGTAAACTTCCAAGATCAAGGATCAGATTCAGTTCAAAAACAGCCAGATCCCACTACAGAGAAATGGATGGGTACATTAAGACGACGAGACCCGAACCTGCAACCCACGCTTCCTTCAATAGTCTCTAGAAAGAATTCTTCCGCACTCTCTACAGTAAGCGGTGGAAGAAAAGCTAGATCAGTAGATAGAATGCCAAGAGGGAAAAGAAATCTAATTCCTATAAAACCTACAGTAAGAAAGACTGATCCGAATCTAGAAGGTGGTGATGTAACGACACTGTATGAAAAAGATGAGAAGCCGGAAAAAGTTTTTGATGCATCTGGGTATGAATATCATCTGGTCGAAACTCTGGAGAGGGATATTCTACAGAGGAACCCTGACGTTCGTTGGAAGGACGTTGTTGGGCTGGATGATGCCAAATCAGTTTTGCAGGAGGCTGTGGTTCTGCCGTTGGTGATGCCTGATTATTTTAAGGTAAATCATTTTACTTATTTCCCTCCTTATTCAGTACGTTAGAGGTAGTAAATGGATTAAATATTCAATTAAATACATTCATACAATTCAAAATCAAAAATTTGGTCACTATTATTAATTAACAAGTGCGTGTCAGGACACGCACAGGAAAGGGTTCCTCAGTCACTCATAATGGTACGTGGATTTCAGATCGTATCCAATAGATAATTGTTATGTTTACGTATTAATGCGTTAATTTTGTATTTCGTTTTCCAAGAAAGCGCATTTTACAAGTTCTATAACTCCTGAACTAACAAAGTTATCTATTTCGTTATAGTTTTCCTTTAAATTTCATTATATGGACCACCATCACGAATTTTGCCAGATCTTTTGAGCCAGCCGTTTAGCTTTTAGTGGGGGGGACACCCTGTTTTTACAAAAAAGTGCCCTTGAAAGTTAAATGTCTCGCAAACGGATAAATAAAAAAATCGTCTTAAAAACCCTTGTCATCAATCATTAACGGCCCATAATGTCCCACTGCTAAGCTCGGGGTCTCCTCGCAGGAAAGGGTTAAGGCTATACGTCCCCACGCTGGCCGAGTGCGGGTTGAGGACTGGCAAGACATGTGGCTACGTAATTTAGCCATTGGATGTTTTTAAGCCTCCCAAAGGAGGCCTTTGGAACTAAGCTTCACGACTGCTATCTTATGATATCACCCGGGACCGACTGCTTAACGTGACGTTGAAATGTGTAAACCATTCGAAATTGATTTCCTAAAAGTCAGGATTTAAGAATTAAATTAAATATACCAAATACCTAGTATTCTAAAGAATATAAATAAGTATTGTTCTAACCACGGAAACAATAAAACTTGTGGGTTTAGTTTTTGCGGCTGTTGAAAAACATTCGCTGTACATTACTGCTCAAATACTGCATTGCGCTCTTAAATACGAGATTTATTAGTCATCAGTTTTATTTAAAAAAATATAATCGTAGAACTGACTAGTTCTTTTTTACTTCCATTATCTTCTTCATAAGTAGAAAGCATCGCTGAGTGTGTTGCTAAGGACAAAACTCGAGAACCGCTCGAACATTTAGGTTATTTTTAAACATTTTTGACAAGATACAAGGTTTTTACGTAAAGAAAAATCATGAAACTTCGAGGAACTTTTCTTGTCCCTTACTAACCACAGATTAAATTAAATCATCTGACTTATTTTGACGGGGATTTCACTGACAGATAGGCTGACGATACAATTAGAAAATTTACAGATGGTTTTTTGTTTTTTCGGAAGACGGTCCCTATTTCATAACATCCACATTTTTTTCATCATTAAATTCATTACGACGGCGACTTGAAGACTGGAAGACTTTAAAAAGGAAGACGTTAATTACTAGACATTGGCAGAAATAGCTGATATTCGGCTGGTTGCCATTTCATCAAAAGAAAAAGAGAAAGATTACTTTTATTTGAGACTAGCTATATCTTGCGTTGTTGTTACCTTGGTTAACCGCGGAGTACAGCTAGTTTAAATTAAAAATAAGTACATTTTCATAGTTTTGTAAATACGATCGAATATTGTATGATATTTAAAATTATTTCGGTCACAAATTAGATGTGTTACTCCACACGCAAGTGACTGAATGACTTCTATATAAGTGTGGTAATACTGTAATAACATAATTGTGTGTAAATTATTTCATCAATTACCTAATTCTTCACTATACCATATAGTAAAGAATTAGGACATGTCGAGGACTTTTGCTTGAGTGCTGCTAAATTACAAGCCCGATTCGAAGACGGTCTCAAATTGTCGTATTGCGTGCCGGCCTCGGAAGTGTTGGGGCATTTAGCCTTTCAAATAACATGAAGACTTTCTTGATGTATGTTGTTGTTAATCAAGTTACGTGAGGGAAGAATATTTTTCGAAGAATATTTCTCTGATATTGAATCTGTTCTAGTAGTACATCTAAAGAAATAGACCTTTTACATAACTTACTACTATATATTATCATTTCTACGGATATACGACAACACAAAAAAATATATACATTTTGTGATGATTTAGTAGAGATATTTTTAGTTTTACTGTTTGCAGAAAAAAATAATTTTAAATGAAATTCAAAGATTTCGATATTAAATGGTGTGTTGAAAACTCATTATGCCGCCGATATGCCATTTGGTCGCGTGACTTTTGACTGAGACACCCTTCTCACAATATACGTATACATTCTATATTAATCAAATATAGCCCTTGAAATGACCAACTGTTGGTGCCACACGCCAAGACCAGTATACAATTGCGTTCTAGAATTTTTTTGTGCTTTGACCTACATATTTTAACTGTAATATTTCGAAAATACACTGTTAGTTTCCAAAAGCGTATGATTTTGGTACAGAAAGCCTATAGAAACATAATTATATTAATTTTAAACAGCGAAAAATAATTCAAACAATGTTTATCAATTCAGTAACGTCACATCCTTACAATTTCGATGTCTTTAATTGTGTCATAAGACTTGTCTGAATTCTTGGAGAACTTAAATTTAAACGGGTTTAATAGTTATAACGCAATTTCGGCCTCTATGACCTATTTTAATCTCAGTTGCTTTATCTTTTCTCAGCCGCGACGTATCCCGTATACTGGTTCACTTCTCATAACTAGTTTAAATCAGTTAATTTCCGTCTTTCCTTATTCCGAAAACAGTCTCATTAGAAGAAAGAATCAGGCAGGCTGTCGATGATAGAAGGAAACTGCCACAAACGTTTGTTTTTAAATTATATTTCATGCCAAACACAAATAAAAATGGGAAAAAGATGGAAAATGATGATGATGATGAGGACTACTGAAATAATTTGTATGAATGAGATCTTTCAATGACTATTTGTAGGGCATTCGACGACCATGGAAAGGTGTACTACTCACTGGACCTCCGGGTACCGGCAAGACGTTACTGGCAAGAGCTGTCGCCACAGAATGCCATACTACCTTCTTCAATGTGTCATCGGCAACTCTTACTTCTAAGTACCGGGGAGATTCTGAAAAACTTGTACGGCTGTTGTTTGATATGGTAAGTGTTTTTCATGGTAAGCGGTGCTCTGTTTTCTACTCGTTTTTTAATTATTTGATCCTTATATATAGAATTGTATCTTTGAATTCCTATAATTGATTCAAGTACAATTCATTTTTCGTTCATCGTTCAATGAATACCAGAGATTGAGTACTAAGCTTTGCCTTTAAACTGAGTTTAAATCTAACCATCATCATCAGCCCATCGCTATCCACAGCTGGACATAGGCCACTCCAATCCATTACTGTTTTAAATTTGTTTAATATTTTCAGGCAGCATTTTATGCACCTAGCACAATATTTTTGGATGAGGTTGATTCGCTCTGCGCGGTAAGAGGTGCTGACTCAGAGCATGAAGCTTCAAGACGGTTTAAAGCGGAATTACTAATACAGATGGATGGACTTTGCGCCGCTTTGTAAGTTTATATATTCAAAGATATTTAGCAACCTGTGAAAGAATGGGTTTTAATATCCCTTGAACACGGAAAATCCTCCGACCAGGTAATGTTATTGAGAATTATGTTGGTACGATGCAGGATGAACAGTTACTTCGTAGTTCAAGGTGCCTTCGTTAGATGGCACTAAAGCAAATTTTTGGTTCGTCGTAATCGGGAAGCTCTTTTTATTTTTTTCTCATTAGCAAATAGCTTTAATTCTATTGCTTCTTCAACTTATTTTATTACTGTTGGCACGGCACTACTCACTACTTTTCTAATATGTCAATATATTTCATCAATCATCAATCATCAACAGCCTTCAACAGTCCACTGCTGGACATAGGCCTCTCCTATCTAATATATTTATGATGATTGAAATGTAGAGTATGTTAGCTATAGCTATTTGACTGCCTCGGTGTCGGCAACTACTGTGCTTGAGGTCTCAGGTTCAATTCTCGGGTCGGACCAAAAACAGGTTTTGGAGTCTGGGTTTTGTGTGTATAATATGTATCCATTTACAATAAAAAAGTACGTATAATACAAGCTCTGCTTAGTTTGGGACTAGATGACGTTGTGTGTAAGTATTTTTATATTTAAGCCTACCAAAGTGACTCTGCCTGTTGGAAAGCATGAGTAGAATCCAGAAGTAGGGGTCACTATCCGCATTGTGAGGGTAAGCAATGCATCTTGGTGACCCATACTATGGCGGCCTGGTCAGATGTTTCTGTATCATTCTCTCGGCCTCCGGAAGGCAGGAAAATGATGCAAAATGATTGGGCCTCCGGTCTTACACTTACAAATGATATGAAATGAAATATGCATGTCCAAAATATGTGTAAATATGAAGATATACAGAAGTATTAATTTTTTGAAATAACTTAATTAAAATAATGCTTACAGTCATCGAGACAAAATAATAATGGTCCTGGCCGCCACGAACCATCCATGGGATATCGACGAAGCGTTTAGGAGACGATTCGAAAAGAGAATCTACATCGGTCTGCCTGATGGTAATGTGCTTTGGCTATTTTAATTTCTTTTTTTTAAATTGTAGTTGAGCATATTGTAGTTCACGTACAGCGCAGAGATTGTGCTATTGTTGTCGTCTACATTAATAAAATAATTATGAATGAAAAAGATTTGGATTGTGTCGATTACTTTTATGTTACTTACACCAACGTAATTTAGGTGCAGTATATAGTGAAAGCTTAGGAATTTTCTCGCATCACGTATGATCAAAGGGCAATTCCATTTCTTGTGATGGGTTGCTGAAAGGTATCGGACTCATTAAATCGGTCACTAGCCTAAAAGTGGTTGAGTTGGTAGAAGTCAAACAACATTTATATTTTAAGTAATGGAGAATTGTTACATATAAGCTTAAAACGTTATGTACGTCTGTAAATAAATAATATACGGTAAAAAAGAAACGGTTTACACATTTCAGAGGCAACGAGGGTGAAGCTATTGAAGCTTTGTCTTTGCGAGGTGGTCATGGCTGATAATGTAGATTTATCGGAAGTTGCTTCCAAACTTGAGGGCTACAGCGGCTCTGACATCACCAATCTTTGTAGGTGAGCACCATTGCACCCCAGGTGTGGGATAAATATAAAAATATTATAGGGCTAAGTTTCTACGATCCTCTTTTTAGAAGGAATTTTTGAACGATCAATATTTTCGATGGAATGGTCTTAAAAATAGAATAACATTAAAAGGATTAAATTTGATTTCTAGGGACGCTGCAATGATGACAATGCGAAGAAAAATAGCCGGCAAGAATCCAGAACAGATACGCAAACTAAAACGATCGGAACTGGATGCTCCCGTTTCCGTAGATGACCTGAGTGCCGCTATCGAGAAGACCAGGTGATCCGCTGGTTTTTGACTATTTAGTTATGAGAATATTTTCTTAAGATCATTATGAACACCATATTTAACGAAGCCCTTCTCAGTCTTGTTCAAAGAAGGACTGTTCTACTTAAACTTAAATAGTCATTGATCGAGTGTCAATTTTACGTTACACAGGCGAACGGTGTCGCAAGTCGACGTGGATCGTTACAGAGACTGGATGCAGAAACACGGCTGCTCCTAGCATCGGGCTAAAGCGCTTCGGGCGCTGCTTCAGAGACTGCGCAACTGCTAAACGCGATTGAAATTTACGATGAAATTTGTCACATATTTGAATTAGATTGACATCTGTTGACAGAGAAGTAGCTTTACTACTTAAATGTACAAAAATAAGGTAAAATACAATAGTATTTGTTATTACTACGTAATATACGTATTCGTTATTGTATGTTTTTTTTATAATAGTGTCGGTGTCTTGACACTGGTAATCACTGGTTGACTCTTCTACATTCTATTTGCGTTCTTTTTAAACCATAACATTAGCATTATTAGACTATTTTACATTTCAAATCTAGACAGATTCCGTGACTAAAGTGGATGAATATTACTAATGAAATTTTAGCTAAAAAATATTAACTCAAATATACACTCAATGGACTAATTGGAACCTATTACATATATGGCTAAATGTAACTCATTATCATAAATAAGTCAAAAAAATATTAAAACTATTAAGAAATTGATGGACGAACAATATGAAACTGAATAAAAAAAATATAAAAGTTAAAGAACAAACGATGAAACAAAAAGTAGTAAGAAGCTACCTAACTATTAATCATACAGCTTTATTGGCTGTGAAACGGCATTTAGTTCAGGTATTTACTAAAACAAAAAAAATAAAGTAACTTAAAAGTTTATGCACTAAATAATATTCGTGTTAAATATAATATTAGTAAACTAAAAACTATAGAAGTGAAGAAAGCTACTAAGAACAATAAAATAAAGGAATTGACTGAAAAAATCGTGTCAACAAAATGTCAGTCTTATTCAAAATGTACAATTCTTCACCGTGACTGTGTAGGACTGCTTTAGTGAATATAAAAATTATTGAGTGAGTTTGTAAAGTTTGGATTTTGGCAGATTTTCAATCGAAATGTGAAGTGAACCATATTTTCACATTAGATAATATAATATTAACATCTTATGTGACAAGGGTAAGAAGTGATATATTATTTTTTCGAGAAATGTATTTGGTTTAACGATGGCATACCTACTTGATTTTGAGTCTTATGGTTGGGTGACATTGGCTATATGGTGTAACTTTAATTTAAATATTAGTATTGGTGTAAATATTGGGTTACAAGAATCGTTTTATGGATGAATATTTATCTATATTACAACTTTATTGGTTGTCTACTTTCGTGGAGGGTACAAGATATCCAAATCATACATATGCACATGATCCGTATACAAATTGGAGAAAATATGTTAAAGCGGGCTACTGTTTTAAATTGCAGTCATCTTATGACCAATGTTACCAACACAAAAGACATAATTTGTTGGAATGGACTATGACCTTTTTGAATCAAAGGACATGTGGTCCATTACAGCCGGAACCGGAATTGTAGTATTATCATTTATCTGTTTATTTGTTTTTTTAGTTATGGTTATGTGGAGGGAACTATTTTCCTTTCTGAAGCGTTCGTTATGTTATGCAGCGTCCAGTTGCGTGATTAGTTAAGTTCTGATTAATATATGAAGGTTTTATTTCAGTGTAAGTTGCACTATTAGTAGCCTTAATGACTTTAGAATATAAATGAATGAAAATTGTATCAATGTTTTTATGACTGCTTTTTATATTGCTATATAATTTTACTTGAGTATTGTCACTATGATTACGAAAACATTATTTAAAATATCTATAACCTGCATATTACATTTTTTTATTATCATACACCTGTGTTTATTTACTAGGTTGTTAATTACTAAGTCATTTATTTTTATTTACTATTTGAAATTATAAGAAGTTTTAAACGTAACGAGAAACTAGTTTAGTTACATAGCTTAAATAATGAAACCAATTTAGTAGCGTCATTGAAACAATTACTTTTTTAATTAATTGTTTTCATAGATTATTATTGATATGAAATCATTCATCGATTGAATTGGGAATTTGTAATAAAACCACAATAATGATCAAAATTTATTTATTGAGGAATGGTGTAAAATTGTGTCGTTTATAATATATTGACTGTCCTGTATTTGCTTAATATTTCTGTGTAACATGTAGCTGTACTGTGCCGTTGGATTTATATGTAGATAAAGATTTTAATAAAGCTCTTATACAAAGTTTGTTACAGTGACGTTTCATTTCACTCATTTGATATGTCTCTCAATACGTTAAGGCCACGATTTGGTCCGTTAAAGTTAATAACAAATATAGTAAAAAATAACTTACATAAAAAATAAATGATCATTAAAATATTTACGAAAATGTTACATTTATAATTAATTTTTGGTATTCTATATCCAAAAGTAATTAAATGTTAAATTAATTTACTATTATTTGTAATATTTGAACTATTTCAGCAATTCTTTACTCTGTTCGACCAGAAACATTTGTCATCTAATAACATTTTTAAGAAGGTGCACTTTCAATTGCAAAAAAATATCATTCTCACACCATAAGACGGCACATTTGTAAGCGTGAAATCAGTTTGAAATGTTACTGGTCTTACAAGGAAAGTATCTGATTGTAAGAGCAAATTTATCGTTAGTAAAGAAAACTATAATAACAAAATGAAAATATAGATCATATTTAAAAAAATATATCCCTTAAAATCAGACATATTGTGACATACAGACTGTGAAGCTGTCTTCACAGTATCAACTGAAGTGTAATTATTTTGCACAACTTTATAGAAATATATTCTTAATTTATCATCACTTTATGTTAAATTATAGCATTAAAAATATAAGTTGGAACATTCCTTATTGTATTATAAAGAGAATACTTAGTAATAGCTACGAAGGCACTATTTTAATATTTACACGAGAAACGATTGCTCATCAAACATGCACTAAAGGTGAAATAATTCTTTGGCTAGAAATACCACGACTAAACTATCGCGTTTTATATGATTATATTTACGGTAATTAAAAGGTTATATTTGTCCCCAGTGCAACCTGCTTGAAATGTCAAGGTAGCACGTATCGTATGCAAACATGTAACAACAAAGGAATGTAATTTATACGCATTAATTTATAAACATTCTTATTCCCGTACACATTCATATGTATGCATTAACTTCCGTATACATTCGTATGTGCGCATAAACTCTCGTACTGTGCACCGTAATGTGTACGGGAGTAAATGCGCATACATTACATTCTTTTGATTTAACATATACATATAACTCATGTATGCATATCATGTCATTATTGTCCATACAATATAGCTTGATCTCTGTCACAGTTGTCACTAGTGTCATTTTAGAACTTACGATTCATTTTATAATTATCATGGATCGTTTTTTGTTTTTTCGAAAGACGGTCCCCATTTTATCTAATCCACATATTTACTATTTTATTCATTACAACGGCAAATTCAAGACTTTAGAATTTAGGATGTTAAATACTTGACATTGGCAGAAATAGCGGATCGGCTGATTACCTCATCATTATCTCATCAAAAGAAGATGAAGAAGAATTTTTATATTTATAACGCATTATTGCATTTAGTTTATGATGAAACTGACACAGTGATACAAAATACCTGTATATAACTCATCATCATCATCACCAACAGCCTTCAACAGTCTACTGCTGGACATAGGCCTCTCCTTTATATAACTGTTCAAAGTTAATTCGTTGGTTTTGATGCCATATCTGTCACAGAAATTAAGCATGTTTTAGGACAACAACGTATTTTGTCATGCATACATTTATGGTTTAAACAGTCCCAAGACGTTTCGTCACAACTGGACATGACAATTAGGTACTTTATTAATTTATCTGTGTGATTTCGGAAATATTTATTTTGTTAGTACGGTCCCCAGGACCAAACAGATCATTCATAGAGTTAGACGCTCGTAACTAATTTTAAATATCGATTTCGAATTCTTTTGCGGCTAATTTTGATCAGTGTAAAGCATTCGATTGAATTGTTCTTCATTATCATAATCTGTGTGAGTATATCTAAATAGTTTTTCTTCTTAACAGAAACAAAAATATACACATTTACTTATTCTAAGTTAAATATTCAAGAATATATTGCGTGAGTACTATCACATCTTTTAATGCTATACAAAATATAAGTTAAATAAGTTATACAAACATTCATTATTGTTGTCTTTTGTTATAGGTTTGTACTAAAAGACTTTGACATAATAATAATAACTATATCAATCATCAACGGTACGAGATTAAGGCTACATTTGAACACAATTACGCTAAAAGACAGATTAGGACGTAATGTAACTCGTCTTATACTGAACATAATTTAGATATTATTATAGTTATAAAGCATATTCAATTCCGTCATAATTATGTTCATGTATAAAAGTCTACTGCTATTGATGTCAATGGTTTATTTTTATTACATACTTTAACTTATTTATAAAGCCATTTTGAAAAATCTGAGTTAAAAAAACTGCATAATTTTATATCTATGTGTCAAAAAAATTGTTTTGTACGTAATTAATATCAAAAACTTTGGTTGAAGCTCTTTTTATTTTTTAATTGAAGACAGTCACGTTTATATTCTACGTGGTTAGTACAAAGGAGTTTCAAAAGGCGTGATTCTGGGACCATGTATTTAAATTAATGTTCCTTCATTCCTAGCTTTCACATTTTTGTGAACTCCTTAATATCGTTAAAACGCAGCTGTTATCATATCGTATTCACAGTTCTATCCTATAATCCTTGATTGGTTATTTATTCTACTAGTCTTGTCACTCATGTGGACCGCCGTTGCTTTCTACGGGTTTGGGTTCGTCGTCATGTTCTAGAATGTCGGAGAAACTGAATGGTGTGAAGGCATATCCTTGACCTTCGTAGAACTTGCTCATGAATTCGACCCTGAAATTACATACAGTATTAGGAAGTGAACTATTTCTCTATCCATGTCAGCCAAAATTAGGCTTACCGAAGGGAACTTGTGTAGTCAACTATTATTAAAGTTAATTAATTAGAGAAGTATACCATTTTCAGCTATGAACTAATAATTGCTCATAGTTTTTACCTTCAGATTACTTTCTTCAACGAATTTTATTCGGAGCGGACTGATCTTAGTATTCGGACGGTGCAATGTTAACAACTTTGCAAGGGTTGAGTCAACCAGGCCACGTATAATAATTTAGAAGTTGATTAAATACGAAATCAATTTTCGCGTTGAGCGTAGAAAACTCACCAATGCAAACGCAATGTATGTAGGAAGGCAGACAGTCCTTCCATCAGCACAAGTATTGCTAGCGTAAAGAACGCCCACACTGCAAACACGAAGTATAATTTAATTGAGGCTAAGTATGAGGTACCCATGCCCATACGTAGAACACGTTGCCAGAGTACGGCTGACAATTCTGAAAAAATAAGGATGAACATAGGTCAGATTTTTTAATGATGATTAGTGAGATTTATTAACATGGAAATTCTAGCATTGGGCGTTGATGAATCGGCCACTCAAGGTGAGTTATTTTACATGTAAACATTGCTGAACTTACGCGCATGAGCAAGGGACAATGCCCAAAGCCGCAGGTACGATGCCGTGTGTGACACCGCCCCTAACACATATTCTATAGTGTGTATGGCTTGAGTGATTAAAACCTCTCCCATATTGTCTTTCTTATTAGCGTTACTTTCGGGAGTACCTCCATCTTCCACAGTCTCTGGATACTGTTGCTGAAATATAAAGAAGTTCAATGTTATTACACCAAGGTAAAGAGATATCGGGTAGTAAGCGATAATTGCCGGTGGACACCTATAATCCAACATTCTATAGAACTTGGGAAAAGAGACCTTCCTCTCCAGAGAATCAGAATTATTAAGCCGTAGCCGTAACCATTAAGCTTCTTCACTTACGGAAAAGCAACAAAATATAATGAATGAGTAAATATTGCATTAAATACTTAATCTTATCCCCGTTTATTTTGTGAATATTCTGGTATGTCATGTTTTATTCTGAAAAGAAGATGTAAATAAAGAATACCATACCTTTTGCTTTCGGGCCACCATAATCTTATACACTGGCTTGCCCAACAACATAACAGGTATGCATAAGAATGCCAGCGCTAAAAATGTCCTTTGAAGTTCATTTTGTCCATCGTACATTAACGCACGACATGGCGGGTTATCTGGAGACGACTTTAGAAGCATCATATTGATAAAGATGATGAGGACTGAAGGTGCGCAAGATGTGCCATATGCGGGATCTGAAATTATGTAAATATCAAATTTTAATATCATTGTTATGCATATCTATATAACTAAAACTGAATCGCTAAATGTGTTGCTAAGCGGAACTCTTGAGAACTACTCGACCGATTCCTCAATGTAGACCGAAGGAAAGTCCTAAAAACAACATTTTCTTCTTTTTTTTTTTTTTTTTTTAACGTGTGGAAATCCCCGCGGACCGTCACCCCGTCGGGGGTTACGGCGGGGTGGTGTGTCGGACTCGAACCGACTAAAACCACACGGTGTGACCCTCTCTGCGCCTTTGTATTGGAAGGAGTCCAGGGAGGGGATTTCCTTCTGGACTCCAACCGGCGCCTGCCCGCACTGTTGCGGGCACCATCTCAGAATTTTACTCTCTAATTAGGCAACGTCCAGTCACACGCGGACGTCGCCCCCTCGCGGTTGGCCTCCACTGCGGACGGACGGGAAACCCGTCCCGCCCATCCGCGGCCACTCTCAGGGCGGCATGAGACGCAGGTATGCGCGCCTACGCCGCCCCGGGCGCCGGCGGCGGATCGGGTCCGATTGGATTGCATCCTCCCGGGCCTTCTCCGCCACCTCCTTCTGCAAGATTACGTCCTCGCAGAAGGTTGCGACCGCGGTAAAACAACTGTCACTGCCGGCCATCGATCTTATGACGGCCGGCAGCGAGAGATCCCCTCCAATGACTGCAGTGAGAACCCGGCGCTGCGCCGCCCAAGCGGGGCAGACCGCCAGCGTGTGCTGGGCCGTGTCCTCACTGCAGTCGCAGTGGTGGCAGGCGGGACTCGGTTCCCACCTAGCGACCGAGTGCAGGTACTTTCCGAAGCAACCGTGCCCGGAAAGTACCTGCGTCAGAACATTTTCTTTTCTATACCAACCACTGAGTAGAAACAAAACATTTGTCTAATTAGAAGCTAGTAACAGGCACATTCACAAATAGAATGAAGCTTCTAATGTATATTTAATAAGATTAAAATATCTTCCATCTACAAAATGTACTTTGGCTTAATATCTGGGTCTACCTCGATTTCATAGAACATGAATAAATAGAGTTACATATTTAATTTGTCTTTACCTTCTGAAAAGGCTGAATACATGGTCCACTTCATGAACATCAGGATACATAGGTACCAAAACAGCAGCAACAGAAACAGAATTTGAGGTACATATTGCAGCAATATCATCTCTGGTTTCCTGAAGAAGCTGTGAAACAGTAATTCTATTAATAATGACACCATTAGTGAAGTTGGCAAACACTACAAGATCTAATTTCTATGAATACAGTAATTACTTGAAGTTTACCACACTCATTGTAACACCAAACGCCATATGAATAACACCGAATATTATCGATAGTTTCATTTTGAATGAGTTCAAAAAGATTATGTTGTTCGAAGCAAACTGAAACAAAAAGAAAACTTAAAACTTTAACATTAAGGTATATTATAGATTTTAACATCTGATTAAGTATTACCAAAATATTTAACGTGATGTTCATTTTACTTTGAAACTATAAGAGTTTTTTAATGAGTAAATTGCACTAATAAAAAACTATTAATCTTATTGAAGTATGAGTTCTGAAATTATGTTTCTGCTTACCTGCCAAATAGGGTCCATACCAAATGGATAAGGTGTATTTATATATGCCGTCTTAGGATCCAACTCTAACATCGTATGGTTAGGCAACATATTTTCACTGTAAACATTTCGCCAACTACTTCCAAATATATTTAACGACTTTGAAAACATATCATTATATATCAAGCCAGTGTATATCGAGAATATCCCCATTAGCAATATTATATATCTTCCGCCAAAGAAAATGTTCCATATTTCGTTATCTGTTTTGATTTGCATAAATTTCTTCTCAAATATTACTAGTATTGCAGCGAATGCTGTCATGAGAATACCGTGGCCCACATCACCGAACATGACAGCGAATAAGAACGGGAATGTAATGATGGTGTACAGAGCTAGAACACACAAAATTAATATTAAATCTTTTGAAACTCTATCAGTGTCATTTATATCATTGGATAATCAAACTATATCGTTGACGTTTCTGGTATAACGGAAGTGTACAACGGGGACCGAGGAAGCGCATGTTTTTAATTTGACAAATAAGCGCACGGTGATATTATTGGAGATTGGTCAGATGGAAGGTGAAAAAATAGCATCAAATATAGTAAAATACGATAAATACATATAATATGACTACTGTAATACTGAGCCTCGGTAGATTTGTAATTGCTATAATTATAATGCTAATCAATCAACAAATTACATTAGGCAATAACCCTATTGCCTATAGATTATGTAATCAGTTTTTTTTCTTAACCATTTGTTACATTCTCTAATTGGTAGTAGCTATCTAATTTCAGCACGAATGGGACGGCTCGACCGGGGCAGTACTACCCTCACACAGAAGACCATTCTAATAATAACAGCACTCTTGCTGTCGTATTTCGTTGCTGAACGTGAGACCGGAGGTCCAATTATTCTGTGTCATTCTCCCGGCTTCCAGAGGCCGGAAGAATGATGCAAAAACATCCTACCAGGACGTCATGGTATGGATCACCATGCTGCATTGCTTACCCTCACAATGTAGATGGTGACCCCTACTTTTGAATTCTACTAAATCTTATTTTGAGTTACCTGGATTTACTTCTCTGTAGCTGGCAATTCCATAAGAATCGATGAGATTCTGGAAACCTTCTGTAAATTTGTTAGTTCTGTTAAACGTCGGTGGTGTTTCACGAGTCGGGACGTAATGTAGAATCGATGGGATGGGACTACCAGTCGCCTTCTGAAACAATATATTTAGCTTTCTTAAAACATGCCATTTTGTTGCAACATCCTGAGTTTGCGGGAATATTAGAGCTACTATATTTTTTCTATATTTATACCGAGACAATAAAAGGATAGCCGTTGATAGTTTTATGGGGAACATAAAACTGAGGTAGACCCAGAATGTACGTCAATGGTTAAATTTAATACTGACACTAAAAGTAACACCTGGCGCTGATCGTCAACTGTTCTAGTTTTAGCTTTACTGTTTATAATACTAAAGTGGAATCCAGTGTCCCCAATTTATGTAGACACTGATTTTGTCCAGAAAAGTGTAAATCAAGTCTGATACGAAATTACTAAAATCTATGCTATTGTAGCGACACACGCGTTGTTCCGTGAAATAAGTAACGCGATTTACCTAATTGCATTCCGTCTGGTGAGCTCCTTTTTCAATCGTTAAATATGATCGATCATATGTCGATACGAGGAAGAAGCTCATCGGGGACCACACAGCGCCCTCGCGATGTGTGGCAACAGTGACCTATATAATCTTGAGCTGCAGCTAGCAGCGTCACTCGTTCCTATCTCCTCGGCGCTACCGCACTCGCCTTCAGTACAAGGCTTAACTAAGTATTATTGTGTTTTATTTAGTAGTCGCATAAGGTTAGGATACAGTCAGTATTACCGTATAACAAAGCAAATACGCTTCACGGTAAAGTGGTGACCCTCTCGACGGTGAGTAAATTTTATTTAAAAACTTTGTTCTATTTCGTACGTGTGTTCGGCTTTCCACAAGCGGATTCCACCGGGCACATATCAAGAGGCGACATAACAAAGTTTAAATAAAAAGTTTGACTGAAGAAAATGGCTCCAGTCGATACTGCAGGTGAACAGACGGACGTGGCATCTGTAGCACTCCACACGAAGCTCCCTGAATTTTGGAGGGAACAGCCGCGACTTTGGTTCGCGCAGGTGGAGGCGGTTTTATCACCTCAAAAGCAAAGTGATGAGAATAATTTCAACGTCACAATAGCTAAATTGTCTCGTGAGGCGATATCGCAAGTGAGTGATATCGTTTTGAACCCACCAGCCACCGGAAAGTTCGCGGCCTTAAAAGAAAGGTTAATTTCAGTTTTTGAAGATAGCGAGACACGGCGCTTTCAAAAATTACTGGGAGAGTTAGAATTGGGTCAACAAAAACCCTCTCATTTCCTCCGGTCAATGAAAGATTTGGCTAGAGATAAGGTCTCGGAGGACACCCTTCGAATACTATGGCAGAACCACCTGCCAAACAGCGTTAAAGCGGTGCTTGCGGTGTCCACAGGGGACCTTAGCAAGATGGCCGAGGTGGCAGATAAGGTGATGGAGGCCACTTCATCGAATGCCTCTATATCCGAGATAAGGCCACCTGATCTAGTAGCCGAAATCGCCAAGCTTACGGCGCAGGTGGCAGCCCTACAGCGTGGGCGCAACAGCTCGCGTAAACAGGAGCACAGGTCGCGATCACGCTCTGTATCGCACCAGCGACGCTCTCCAGCCGCAGCTTCGACGTCGAACCCGAACTGGAAGTGTTTTTATCACTTTCGTTATGCAGAACGTGCCCGTAAATGCGTGAAACCATGCAGCTGGCGCGGTGCATCACCGACGGTTCCGGAAAACTAGGCGAGGTGCAGTCGACGACGGGACACTGCATCCCAGCCCGCGAGATGAACAACCGTCTCAGCATAGCAGATAAGGACACTGGATTGACTTTCCTGATAGACACGGGGGCAAACGTCAGCGTGTTGCCTCATTCAAGGTTCCGTAATGTAAGTAGTTTTAAGTGCTCTTATAAATTATTTGCAGCGAACAGTACTGAAATCAAAACATATGGTCTTAAATCTATAGTATTAAACCTAGGTTTAAGGCGCAGGTTTTGTTGGACTTTTATAATCGCCGACGTTAATCAATCAATTTTAGGTGCTGATTTTTTACAGCATTATGGGTTACTGGTTGATTTGCGAAATAGGAAACTTATCGATAGGAATACTAATTTAGAAATCGCAACTTTTGTCACGCAATCAAACGTTCCTTGTTTGAAAACGTTAGACGATAACCATCCTTATAGGGATTTACTTGCGAAATTCCCAGATATAACGAAACCTATTTCTTTTAAAATGGTGAAAAGTCATAGTGTAGTACATCACATAGAGACTCAAGGCGCACCGGTTTTCGCGCGTGCTAGACCGCTACCACCGGAGCGTTATGCTAAAGTAAAAAAAGAATTCGAAATAATGATGGAGCTAGGTATTTGTCGCCCATCGAATAGTGCTTGGTCAAGCCCTTTACATGTTGTGCCTAAGAAAAACGGTGAAATCAGACCGTGCGGTGATTATCGGGCATTGAATGCAATAACGAAACCCGACCGTTACCCTATTCCGCGATTACATGATTTCACATATTTATAGGCAGAAAAAACTGTGTTTTCTAAAATCGACATAAATAGGGCATATCATTTTATACCTATAGCTAAGGAGGACGTTGCAAAAACAGCTATAATTACACCATTCGGTTTATTCGAATTTCCTAGAATGACTTTTGGCTTGCGTAATGCTGCTCAATCATTTCAAAGATGGATGAATAATACTGTTTTACAAGGTTTAGATTTTTTGTTTACGTATATCGATGACGTAATTATAGCTAGTGAAAATAGGGAAATACATGAAAAACAACTTAGATTAGTTTTTGAACGTTTTAATGAGTTTGGTATCACTATAAACGTCAGTAAGTCTGAGTTTGGTAAAAGTGAATTAGAATACTTAGGATATCACGTATCAGCAGAAGGCATTAAACCATTAGAAAGTAAGGTTCAGGCCATTACTGATTTTCCCAGACCTATTACAGTCAAAGATTTAAGACGATTTTTAGGTATGATAAATTTTTATAGATCACATTTACCTAACGCAGTTCGCTATCTAGAGAAATTAAATATTTATCTACACAACTCTAAGAAAAATGATAAGACAGAAATTAATTGGTCAGACGAATCTAATGAAGCATTTGCCGAGTGTAAGAGACAATTAGCTCGTGCGGCAATGTTATCGCATCCATTACCTGATAGCCCTCTCGTTTTAATGACCGACGCATCGTGTACTAGCGTAGGGGCCGTGTTACAACAACAGGTAGGTGGTGTCTTTAGACCATTAGGTTATTTTTCTAAAAAGCTAACTGATGCTCAAAAGAAATATAGTACTTATGACAGGGAACTTTTAGGCATATATTTAGCAGTTAAACATTTTAGAAGACTTATCGAAGGTAGGAAGTTCGCAATTTGTACAGATCATAAACCTCTTATTTTTGCTTTTAGCAAATTAGGTACGGATAGTGAAACTCCGCGTAGGATTAGACAATTATCTTTTATTAGTGAGTTCACTACGGACATAAGACATGTCGAGGGAGAAGAGAATGTTGTTGCTGATGCTCTCTCCCGAATTGAGTCAGTTTCATTTCCATCTGTATTGAATTACGCAGAATTAGCGCGGGAACAAAGGTTAGATTCCTCTATTGTGCAAATGTCGCAGGATAATAACCGCAGTTTGCATTTAAAAAGAGTTTATTTTCCCGATAGTAATGACTATGTTCTGTGCGAATTTTCAACTGAAAAAGCACGACCTGTATTGACTCCCAATTTTCGACGAGTAGCTTTTGATAGTATTCATAACTTAAGCCATCCTGGAGTTCGAACCTCCAGAAAGTTAGTTAAAGATCGTTTTTATTGGCCTAACATGAACTCTGACATTGGTAATTGGTCGAAAACATGTATTGAATGTCAACGATCTAAAGTCCACAGGCATACGGTATCTAATGTCGGAACTTTTCCGGATTGCGATCGTTTTGAGCATTTACATGTCGATATTGTAGGACCTTTACCTGTTTCACCAGAGGGATATAAGTATTTAGTAACTATGATTGACAGACGTACTAAATGGCCAGAGGCCATACCTACTTTCGAGATAACTGCAGACATTGTTGCTAAAGCGATATACAGCAATTGGATAGTCCGCTTTGGATGTCCAATTCGCATAACATCAGACCAGGGGAGACAGTTCGAGAGTAATTTATTTAATGAACTATTGAAACTTCTAGGTATTACTAGGATCCGGACCACGCCTTACCACCCACAGAGTAATGGAATGGTAGAGCGTTGGCATAGATCACTAAAAGTAGCACTAACGGCTAGAATCAAATCTAACAATTGGGTTGAGGACTTGCCTAGCGTTTTATTAGGACTACGATCAGTATTACGAGATGACGCGCAGTGCAGCGCTGCAGAACTAACATACGGTTGCACTTTAAGGTTACCCGGAGATTTCTTTGAGGCTTGTTCTAATACTAGCATTAGCGATGATGCACACCTAGTACAACAGATTAGGCGCACGCTCAGTGAGCTTAGGCCGATCGTTTCGTCTAGGAGGAGTTCATCGAACATTTTCATTCACCCTGATCTTAATACTTGTTCACATGTGTTTATCAGAAATGACACGATTAGGAAACCATTGACACCTGTGTATGACGGCCCATTTCGTGTCTTAGAACGAACACCCAAAGTATTTAAGTTACAGCTTCATAACAGGGTAACTCAGATTTCTATTGATCGTTTGAAACCTGCTTACCTTTTAAACGATGATAACGCAGAGCTATTGAGATCCTCGATTACAACACCAGAACATTCAAATTTAACGACAGGTAATACAGTAGTTGAACCGAGATCTTTAGTGGTCACCAGATCCGGTAGGATCGTTAAGCCACCCGTTAGGTTCACATTGTAATCTTTTATGTTTGAATTACATTTAATTACCTTTTGTTATTGGAAATACTTTTTGTTGTGTTAAGTTACCTTATTGAAACACATGTTGCATTGCACATTGTAAGTTCTTTAGCGTTGTAGAGTACACGTTTTCACATTTTTGAAGATGGGTTTGTTTTCTGATTCGAACAAAGACGTTATTATTACTTACGGTGCCGGAGCTGCTGCAGCGGGCCCAGCTACGAGCGCAGGCCCAACTGTGGGCAGCATAGTGATGGTGGTGCTATTGTGCGTTATTGTAGCACTAGTGGCTATAGTTTCCTATGTAAAACTGAGGAAGCTGTATGCTAATTTTTTGCAGAATCAAATCCGAGTTGTTGTGTCGACAACATGCCAATCCCACACTGAGCAATCCACCAGTAATCCATTTGTTGTTTAGTAATAAGGTTTAGGTACAATTGTAAGAAGAACATTAATTTTAAGATTTTTATTTTGTACTTAGAGTTAAATTAAATTTAAATATGTTTTATTATTATTTACATGTGTGTAATGATTTTTTTTAAATAAATGACCTTTTTATTAGGGGGGGAGTACTGTAGCGACACACGCGTTGTTCCGTGAAATAAGTAACGCGATTTACCTAATTGCATTCCGTCTGGTGAGCTCCTTTTTCAATCGTTAAATATGATCGATCATATGTCGATACGAGGAAGAAGCTCATCGGGGACCACACAGCGCCCTCGCGATGTGTGGCAACAGTGACCTATATAATCTTGAGCTGCAGCTAGCAGCGTCACTCGTTCCTATCTCCTCGGCGCTACCGCACTCGCCTTCAGTACAAGGCTTAACTAAGTATTATTGTGTTTTATTTAGTAGTCGCATAAGGTTAGGATACAGTCAGTATTACCGTATAACAAAGCAAATACGCTTCACGGTAAACTATTATCTATATTTTTAAAAATCAAAGTCACTTTTCGTTGTAAATAAACTTCTTCTAAACGTCGGAACCGATTTTGATGATTTTTTTGTGTGTTCGAGAGTGGTTTAGATTCGCAATTGGACCCGGTAGGTGGCACTGCGATCAAGTTCTGGGATTTCTTATTTAATTTCAGTCTCATAATTTATGAATTCATATCATCTTGGTGTTGACAGAAATCATTCAAAGTGTAATGACTAGTCCATGACACGACCGGAATGAAAAATATTAACTTACCACCCCCTCATCTAGGGCTTTATTTACAAGGTGAACATCTTTCTTTGGCACCCAACACTCCGCTATGAGACACTTCTTCACTATATCCATACTGAACATGTTCAGAGTGTGGTATGTAGCCTTCTCCTTCCGGACGACGACCATCCATGTACTCAGATCTTTCGCAATATTCGCTAGAACTAAGTGTCTGTGCTGTTCTGTTTGTTCGAGGACCTGGAATTATAGAATATAAATATTTGTTTGATAAACTAAGGTTAAAACGGAATGAGAGGCATTTGTTTAAAGGTCAGATGCAATTAATCATTAAATTTATGTGATAATGTTAAGTCCAAAGTTTTAAGTGAAAAGTCTCATTAAAAATAAACTACACTCTAACTTGGTTCTACTTACTTCTACGTCTACAAAAAACCCTAAAAATACTTCAGTAGTTTTTTACGATACGTTTAGTACGATACTTATATTATTTGTTAAAGGTTGGCGATTAAGTTGCTTAGAATCAGTACATTGACACTTTAATCCATTTCATTACGGATTTTTTACTTCTGTACTGAGTGTTACAGCTACTATAGACATATTCCTCGTTCAGTCATCATAAATGCCTTTGAATAAAGATAAAATGATACTTACTATTTCTAAATCTTTAATTCTGGAGTGAACGCCCCCTAACATGTCCTGCTGATCTTTATATGTGGCGGGGCAAGGATACAAGGTGGCTTTGAAACCATGGCACACTTTCTTGACTCGCAGTTTAATTTGTTCACCGTGAAAGAATACCACGAACACCGTCTTTAGGAGCTCATGACCCTGAAAGGTTTTACAAATTGTAATAAGCCCTGTCAACTTCTCTCATACTTGTTAAAAGCTACAATTATATATAACTAGCTGTGTCCGACGGCGTTACCCGCGGCTATTGTTGTAAATCGCGAGTAACGCCGTGGAGCAAAGGTAAAGACAGATATACGGACAGACAAGAATTTTATAAATTGCCTTTTTGATGTTAGTACCGTTATTACGTATCCCTAATCACTTCACACGACATTTGAAGACCATGACGCGTAGCCCTAAATATTTTACATAGAATCCGAGGTCCTTAAGTGCGGGTTATCTAAAGTGCAACATGATGACGACGTTATACCTCAATCGAATGTATTGAACTATTTTTATATTCAGATTCATTCCTGTTTCACATTTCGAGCTGGAATCACCTGTACATATTTAATTATAGTTATTAGTTTGTAAAATTAGTTAATTATTAAATTTAACTAAATATAAATTAACATTTTCTTTTGGAACCCTCCTGGTTGCGGCAAAACGTAAAAGTACTTTGACAAAAACTTAGTAAAAAATTGTTCATTTGATATTACATTTATGTTTATAACCTTACATTATATGCCTAATCTGAGGTACCGCATTCATTTGAACAGCTGTATATATTCCATTTACAGTTTTGCAAATATCCAATTAAGCTCACAATTTTAGTTTATTCTATATAAGGTTAAGATAATCTTGACCTTGTAGAGCTTATTTGGAAAACCTAATAGTAAATCTATATCAAACAAATCGTAATTCAGCTGAATTTAGAATATCGCCTAGTAGATAACAGAAGTTTCATCTGTAATATTAATAGCGTATAAATAAATGCCTTGAAAGCAAGGTAACCAATCAATTATATTGATCGAAAGCTCGCGTAATCGCTGCGGACACCACAAACGGGGTCACCCACCCGAATTTTCGTAGCGTGATTTATACACCGATATCTTATACTTTTTATGAACGTTTATTACCTCAGTGTTTAAAAAAAACCTTAGCTACTAGTGTCGTTTAGAAAAATCAATATGAAGACAGGGGTTAATGACCGCTGGCCACTTGTAGTTTCCCATTTACATTTAATAAGGTGAGCCTTGCGTGAAGTTAGGACTATGAGTCATTGAATTGAGAAAATAATATTTCACATATGGCAAACATTAAACTTCTAACTGCAACTATAGATATAGTTTTCTATAGTATTTCGCTTCATAATATTGTAAGAAAATTCGGGCAAGTGCGTGTCAGGCTACTCATAGAATAGGTTACCCCATAGCTTTTTTTTATGATTTTATGGTATCACTTTCTCGAAGTGATAGAAAGATATACTTGTGCAGTTTCATTTTTCAAGCACTAACCGTTTGGATTCGTCATGTCCGTCCGTCCTCGACTTACTGTCGAGGATGGACGGACATGACGAATCTATAAGGGTTCCGAGTCATGAACTACGGGACTCTAAAGAAAACAAATAACATTCTCAAAGTGAAAAATATAAAACAAAGGAGGTTAAACCACTAATGAAATAAAAGACTGTGTGTTAATAAAAATAATGTCGAATGCCATGAAAATGAAAGAAGAAAACTCAATGGAACAACCTTTTTTTTTCGTGCGGAAAACTCCACGGATGCCACACAATGGTGACTATATCGGACTCGAACCGACCAAAACAGCACGCCTTCTCGGGCACTAGAACTAGGTGCACCCTCGGAAGGAAAGCCCTGGGACCCCGACTTAATGGACCGACCCTAAATATCCCCTTTCAAAGTGACTCTACCCTGCCTGATGGAAAGCATGAGTAGAAAAACTACTTACTTCTTACAAAAGCGAATTATATTAATACTAGTAATGGTCAACTTTTTAGGGGTTGTATCAAAAGGTTAATGACATTGAAAAACCAGAAACTGAAATCTATAGATTAATTTTACTTTATGTTTGAATTTAACGAATCGTGACTTGTAGTATGGATCTAGTTTGTCAATATGGGCTCAATGAAAAGAATAGGAATACGAAATGAATATCTTAAGAGTACTAAGTTAAACTAGTTGTTTAAGGCGCCGCGTCTGTCAGGATTTCTGTTCGCGATAAACTCAAAAACCACTGCTTCGATTTAAATGAAATTTTGTACCCAGATTGTCTAAAGCCTTAGGAGACTACTTTTTACCGCGATATCGACATAGAAGCGGGCGGAGTTACAGGTAAATATTAATGGTAAATACTATTTACAACGAAGTCAACATGTTGACCATCTGATAAGTCACTGATGTGTTTTTAAAAACCGTCATTTTCACAAATTAATGGTGTCGTTCGAATAAATAGATGTTCATAAAAGTATTTCCTTGTTACGTGTTGATTGGGTGCCATAAAGTGAAAATAAATGACCTGGGTTAATGATATGGCCACTTCAAATAAGTGAATAGGGGCATAAAATTAAGTAGCAAATATAAAAACTCAAAGTTTATTTCAACTAGGTTTTGTATGTTGTATATTACCGAAAACGATTACCGTGGTTTAGGTTCAAATCCCGGGTCGGACCAGAAAGTGTTTTTGGATTTTTCTTAAGAAATTCCTAATAGCAGCCCGGAGTTTGGAAGTTTGGCAGTGATTCACGCCCGTGCCTCGGAGAGCACGTAAAGCCGTCGGTCCCGGTTGTCATGAACATCTAAGGCAATCGTTATTGGGAAGTCAATGTCCTCAAATTTACTGAGAACTAGTTCAAGATTCGAATTTCAGGTCTCCCTCAGGGTTGCGGAGGTCCGATGCCAGTCGCTCCGTGGAAAAACTGATATTCAGGTAAAACCGGTTGAACTAGTAGCCGACCCCAAATAATATTGTGAATAAGGCTAGGAAGAAGAAGAATATATGGAACAGAAATAGATAATAGATAATTTTACGTTGATGTAATGGCAACATGTATGTTTAATGTGATTGTGGTAGAGGAGTTTAAATGAAACGGCCACCGTGGTGTCTCGAACAGAAAAAGGGACGAATCCACGTTTATTATTGCTACATTATAACTACATTAACTACTAACTGGTGTTGCCACCTTACAAAAATATCCCAAATCGTGCAAAATTATGGTAGAAATACAATGTAGGTATCGATTATGAATCAGGAATGAAAATATTTAGAAAACGGAAGAGGTGAGTGTTTTTATAATTCTGTTCAGTTTTAATAACTGAATCTAGCAGGAATTATTTTCTAGTATCAATATTAGAGGTACTCGTGTTTTATAATATTCTTGATTTAATTTTTATGCACATTGTGTCAGAATCAACAACAATCAGAAAAATACTACTACGTATGAAACTTAAAAACTTTTTTTAAACTTTCGCGCCTTTTTTTACTGTATACGGGACTTGTTCGCGATAAAATTAAAAAGGTTACGATACCTTCTACTTTCCGACGTTTCGAACGGGTTATTCCGCTCGTGGTCACGGGTGGACTAGAAGGTATCGTAACCTTTTTATTTTATCGCGAATAAGTCCCATAAACAGTAAAAAATAAACATGAAAAGCTTGCATCTTGCACATTTTTTTTTTGTTTTGGATTAGATTTGTTTTGGTATTTTTAAAAAGACAACTACCGCATTAGTAATATATTTCTGACTTTACAAACATAAGAAACGGATACAAAGCATCCGTGAAAGTGTTATCCCGTGCAGGATTTGAACCCACAACACTTAGCGCAGTAGAAAGCGGTGTGGTGACCTCTTAAGCCACTAGACCACAAATGGATGATATTCTTCATGACTTTTTATTCAGTAGGTGAGATTATCGGAGGTCCAAGCTCCGTTTCTAGGCAAGGCATGCAATTTTAGGTTGTATCTACCGTTTGAGTGATGTTGACAAAAACGCAAAATTCCGTTGAGTGAAGTTGGGTTCGGACCGCTTGAGCGATGTTGAGAAAACCGCAAATTTCCGTTGAGTGAAGTTGGGTTCTGACGTCACCGGCGCGCCGCCGCACCGCGCTCGTATTTAATTTTTTTGGCGGGTAAATAGTGGCAACCAACGCTTCAAGTCGTATTATTCTAGTAGGTTATTAACGAGGCTATGACGTAGGACTGACAGTTTGTTGAAATTTAGTAAATAATTTCATTTAGAGGACGGCAAACATTCACTATGGTTGAAAAAGTCACTATGTGCACTTTGAGTTCAATTATTATAAAAAGTAAATGATAGCATGCATATTTTAATACTTTTATCGATGGAATGGACCTATCCTCACGTAATAAAATAAAAAAAACACACTCCATAGTACAAAAATATAAAATTACAGGCATAAGACTAACACGAAACATTTTCAAACGGTGAACATTTTTTTTTTCCGCATATCTAGCATTTTTTTATAAATATACGCTTTCACGTAAATAAAAAATATTATCATTATATTATAGCTACGCTCATATACTACGATATTATGTTAAGATTTCCTTGGTAGGTTTGTAAAATACAGAAAAATATGGAATTGAATCAAGCCGCCCAAAATTCTCTAAACGGTCGCAACGCGGACCAAAAACTTTTATAAATAAAAAAAATACTCACTCTGAGGTTCAAACTCAATCACAAAACACAAATATATAACTTATTTAGATGTTATAATCACTTATTTGGTTGAAATAAACTAAAACACAACAAATACACGACTTTTCAAAATTCGACACGTTCGCGCAGGTACACGTCACGAGTGAATGACGGCCGACAATAAATTTCCGGTTCAGGTGTAACATTTAGAGACACGTGTTATATTTTTAGCATAGATGAACTAATGACGCATCGCGTAGAAAAGAGACATTCATGTCAATTTGTATAGTTTAGACAAGAACAGACGATTTATGACGCGGTCCCTTTAGGAACCACACGCAACTTAGTTCGAAATTTGGCCGGGTCCACAAGGTCCATTATTCAATGACTTTTTGGTCCCTATAGGAACCAGCTTCACTTTACGTAAAAATTTGCGTGGCTACTCGGGGGACCACCCGCACTCAAGCGGGTAACTGAACGCCTGTCCATGGTCGAATTGGTATAGGAAATATGATTCGTCAGCAAAACTAATAAAAAAAAATCCTTAAAAGGAAGTCTTATGTCAAGGGCTAATTTCCCTACTCATTATAAGCAATTGAAACGTATCAAGGTTCTCAGTTTCTACAACACAGGCACGGTTCATATTAATAAGTGCCTTATTGGTAGGAATACTTCTGGCATGGCAACACGGCCAACATATGGTACAATCTCTTGGAATATTACAGCTGTAGTACTCCTATAAATAAACAATGTAAAACAATTGAATAGGTTGCAATTGAAATAAATTGCAGTCGTATGGTTGATGCATTATTATTTATTGCAATACAAGACTTCATTGCGAAATGTCTTACATTTCATATAGTAATAATGATAATAACATTTCGGAAACTTGACGCACAACGTCATCTAATCCCAAACTAAGCAGAGCTTCTAACTAGGCAACTGATATTAATATATATTTACTTTATTTTGTAAATACATATATATTATAAAACAGAAAACACTCAAACTCCGAAAGAAATATTTACAGATCATATGAAAAATTGGTCCGGCCTGGGAATTAAATTCGAGACCTCAAAGCACAGCAGTCAGATACGCTACCCCTTCGCCACCTAGACTACAAAGACGTGCATACTTGCTAATAACTTTGCGCAAAAGTATAAAAAACTTACCGTTACAGGATCCTTTAAAGGCTTTTCAATCTGCGCTTGTTTGAAAAATATATTTCCATGTGATATTCTCCAGAGCATTTTCTCAAAGGATGGTACCCTGTGTGTTGCAACTACTCCAGCAATGAAGCCTAAATGTCCCAAGACAGCATCGTTATTGTAAATTTGAACTGAAGCTGATATTTTTCTTTGTGCACTGTGGTCTTGGAAAAAGGTCTGCGTCTTCTCAATGAGAGTTCTGAATTCTATCAGTGATAAGTAATCGCTTTTCAGATTACGCGCGTTACGAGTGATTTCTTGGATTTCTGATTCGATGTAGTCGATTCTTTCCTGGAAAAAAAATGTTTATTTAATTTTACAGGAACCCACTTTATCGATGCTATCAAAGGTAATAAAGGAGATTGATTTTATAACTACAAAATCTGAAACTACGGAACCCTAAAAAGCATGAAGGTAGTAGAGCCAAGCTGATTGTAGCACGAATGGGCCGGCTCGACCGGGGCAGTACCACCCTCACACAGAGGACTTACCTAAAATGCCAGCATTCGTGTTGCCGTCTTCCGTTGTTGAGTGTGAGTGAGACTGGAGGCCTAATCATTGCATTGTATTTATTTATTGTAAAATAAATATAATAAATATTTCGGACATCTGACACAACATAATCTAGTCCCAATCTAAGCAGAGCTTGTATTATGGGTACTAGACAACTGATATAAATACATAAACATACTTTTTTTCGTAAATACATACATATTATACATAGAAAACACCCAGACTTCGAAACAAATATTTGTGGATCACACAAATATTTCGAACCCGAACCCTCGGGTTCGGGTTCGAAATATTTGTTTGAACCCTCGGGTTCGGGTTTGAAATATCTGTGTGATCGAGGAAATCGAACCCGAGACCTCTTGATCAGCAGCCGCATACGCTAACCACTAGACCAACAAGGCAGTCGTATGTACTCACAATGAGGATGGTGGTTTCTGCTCTCGGATTCAACTCACGCTTTCCATCAGGCAGAGTGGAGCCACTTTGGTACAATAATATATTTAAAAAGAAAAAAAAACCATTCATATTTATTAAGACAGTTATCAAAAGTTTAAAAGCCGGCTATGATGACGTCAATTAGTTGGGCTAAACTATACTCGAACATAATTATAGTAGTAATCATACCATATACATATATGGCATGTTATCAGCGCATTAGCTTAATCCTGAGGGGTTAGGTGGTTCAAAAATAGAGAGATTTTGGTTTTATTATGCTTTCACATAATTATCGCACTTTTGAAATCCTTCCATTGTCATTTTAGTTGTTATACTTCTATCCATACAAATATATAATAGTTGATGAGAAATACATCCATCATTTAAACACTAAAAGAATTAGTAAGAGGATATTTTGTGATAAAGATAATTTAATTAATAAGACCGTGTGGTAACGCATTAAGAATATCATCATCATCATCAGCCTATTGCAGTCCACTGTTGGACATAGGCCTCTCCAATTGCACACCGCATAGTTGTCGGCTATTCGCATCTAGCTCCTGCCAGCCAGCTGTCTTGCGCAAACATCACTCCACCTGGTCTGTGGACGTCCTACACTACGTTTGCCACGACGAGGTCTCCACTCAAGAACACGTTTACCCCAATGGTTGTCGGTTTTGCGACTAATATGGCCAGCCCATTGGCACTTTAGCTTGTTGATCCTGTGGGCTATGTCGACAACTTTAGTTATCTGCCGGATAAATGAGAATATGGAATGACATCACATTGGACAGAATCGTTTTAATTTACTATCACAGACGTGAAATGTCGGCACACGACAGATTTTAGGCTAGAAACAAGATTGGTCTCTGTCGGGACTAACTTCCTTTAAAAGGATACAGCTCAGGTTCCAGTCACAAGAGCAATATAAATTTCAATAACGGTATGCTGCGATCCCTACATTAAATGTTCTCGCGAGGGAGATCTAATTCAAACAGCCTTGACTGTACTGAGCTCCACAATTGAAATAATAGGAGTGTTACTTTTAAAATACTATTTATACGTTTATTTTTAATGTTTCATTTCAAGAATTCACAAAACATGTGTAAACAGATACAAGGCAAATTACATTTAGAACAGGAAATCCCAATTAATTTTTTCATGATTACTGCATGTTGCTGGTGAAGTAATTTAATGCTCATTTTCTATGAATTCATTAACGACCCATAACGCTCCACTACTAGGTTCGGGTCTTCTCGCAGGAGAGGATTAAAGCATGGTATCGTATCAACGGAAGGATTTTTATCTGTTTTATCAATCATTTTACAACTTCATAGATCGTAATCTAGAGAATATTGCATAAAGTACCTTACGTAACGTAACAAATGCAGTTAATTAATCTGGAATATTAAGCAATGATTGCATGAACAGTGATTAATTCTTTATGTACTTTTGTTTGTAAAACGTGGACTTGTGATAAACATACGATAACGCAAGAATCAAGTTGTTGACTTTAGTTACTTAAAACACCGGTTTATTCACAATTATAATAATCATCGTCTTAGAAAGAGTGCTGGACTTTTTTTCCCCCAAGGTTCGTCACAACACCCAATCCTGTATTAGTATAACTTAGTAATTATTTCTCGTAATATCACATGATCAATGAGGTGATATGAAACAAGCAGTCTTTTATCGGAGTAACTGGGACAACACGAGTTCAAGAAGTGTGAGAACTCAATTGAGCATTGTTAGGCTATGATTCACAATGAGTATCAACGCGTGATACATGTATCCATATATCAGTACTAGCTTTTACCCGCGGCTCTGCCTGCGTGTGCGTCGGCTATCACGGTATAAAGTAGCCTATATCCTGTCTCAAGGTCTAGACTATCTGTGTATCAAATTTCATTTGTATTGGATCTGTATTTTTGGCGTGAAAGCGCAACAGACACACAGACAGAGTTACCTTCGAACTTATAACATTAGTGGGTAGGTATAGTATGATTTTATAAGTTCAATGAAACGTACGTACTTCAAGTATGTTGATCTCTCTAGGAGTAAGGCTTCCTTTAGAAGGTTTGGGCGGAGGCGGTGGTTCTGGCAACTCTCCAGCCACCCATCGCAGCTTTCTCTCCATTTCACTGCATCGTCTCACTTCGCTAACATACCGACGCTGGAAGTCGTTCACGTGAGGGTTGAGCTGTGAAAAAATACATAGAATTTAGAATTTTAGTAGTTCATAACATGATGGTGGCAACATCAGCATCTTTATCTCCAGAAAGAAGTCCATTTCTGGACATATATAGGTGAAGGTATTGGGTGTCTAGTTACCCAATCATTAATGTGTAATGTATGACTATTGTGGTGATGTACTCCTAGTCGATTTTAGCTTCGGCGGCCAGTCTCGACGGAGACCAGCTAACTACGCAGGAGATATTATAGTCCACAAGTATGTGCGCCATCATAGGTGCACTCTCTGTGCTCTCACTCTCACAATTCGATGAGACGGCTATCCGACACGACCAGTTAAAGATCAGGCGCATCACCAAAGGCTTTGCGTGTTCTCCGATAGTCCCTTTGGGGTTAAGACCCCGAATTTCCAAAGTAGTGTTAAGAATTTTTATAATCAGAAAACTGAACAACATTTTTTAGCCTGACTCGTGAATTGAACCCGAGACCTTTGATCGGCAATTACATACGCTATATGAATAATATATCGTCATATTCTACGATAAAAAACAAAAAAAGAGCCCACACGAAGGTGTCATCCTTTTTTAATTAGGATTAGATCAACAATGTACATTGTCAAATTTGAATAGATATTTATTGGAGTTTTTAATAAAATTAGTCACCTAAATTCATTACCCAGTTTCCTATTACCCGCCTAAAGTGGATGTGTACGTCAGTGACAAATTTTGAGGTTATTTCGACATCAATTACAATTTATCTGTATTTTATTACAGCCGCGCCTCCATGAGATGAGTTTGTCAGAAATATGACGTCCAAACTCCTCCTGTTTTACTATCGTTATGACGTATGAACGTATTTATTGTGATATTTAGTAATAAGGTAACTGCCTCGTTGTCTAGTGGTTAGCATATGCGATTGCTAATCAAGAGGTCTCGGGTTCAAATCTCGAGTCGAGCCAAAAAGTGTTTTTGGGTTTTTCTAAGGAAATTCCTAATAGCAGCCCGGAGTTTGGAAGTTTGGCGGTGATTCACGCCCGTTCCTCGGAGAGCACGTAAAGCCATCGGTCCCAGTTGTCATGAACATCCATATGGCAATCGTTATTGGGAAGTCATTTTACAAATATTTGTCTTAGGTGGGAATTGAACCCAGGACCTCTTGCTTACCAGTTCGAGTCTCTAACTACTCTAGCTCTCTAATCGCCGCCTTAGGGTCTCTGTGGCGACATAGTGGGGCGATGTGACTGCGTCAAACGACCCGAGTCAGGTTACTCCCCGGCGTAGACCGGTAAGAGGGGTGACATCTAGCTTGGGGACATTAACAACTTTATGAATTTTATGTACAATGGTGGACTTAACGCCATAGACATTCACTTCGAGTCTACCGGCAGTGAATAAAAAGGTGCACTACATTTTGATTAGAAATTATAGTTATAAAATGAACTAATATCAGTCATTAAGATTTTTTGAAAAAAACCAACAACACGTTTGGCCCGACTCTTGGTCGGCAGTCGCAGACACCATCAGCTACACCAACGAATCAATCCACTTATTACTCTAAATCAGTAAAGAAATGCAGAAACCGATATCTCTGCAACAAAAGTCATTATTTCTGCAGACCTTGAATTTACAAACCTAACTAACCACCACAAACTGCATATAATAGTATAGTGAAAAAAAAACATTTGGCAAGAGTTCTGCTCCCGTTTTCTTATAATAACATAACGTCATTAGTAACACATTCTAGAAGCAATATTTATCTTTAAGGTAATTACTTACAATTGACTTTTCTAAATGGTTTTCGACTGATATACTGTTTTCAACTCCTCAACATCGGTATTCTGTTTGGATATCATTTATCGTGAACCAGCTGACCCGGCAGACCCCTTCCTGTTCGACTTTTAATTGTTCGTGATCATTTTTATTTTAAAACTCTCGAGCAATGACCCGGGACCCGCACAGATACCTGATGATGACCGCAGCTAAGAATGTTTATATAGTAAATAAAATCAATTTTGTCAAATGAATATTCAGTTTATTTTGATTGTTTTAGGTGCATTCTGAAATATTTGGCAATAGTTACAAGTAGTTGGGGAGCCTTAAAAAGTCTTTCTACAGAACTACGATATCACCTTCTGCTGTTGCAGGTCTAATGACAGTCTCTTCTCGTAAAATATTAAAGTTCAGGCATATCGTAGTAGATTTGAAGACTAGTGCATTGGACTGGATGGTTGTCCCGATGTTTAAAGCATTTGTTACGCCACTTTATCGGACAACATTTTAAGTGATCCTCCGTTGTGGGGAGTCTGGGTGTTTTTAGGTGTCCGTTTCATGCATGTTGTTAAATATATATTCCTAATGCAGTACTTGTCTTTAATGAACGCCGACCTCAATCCAGTTTGGAAAAAATATTCCGTTATGTTTGCCATACCACCTTATTACTAATTATATATTCGAGATTTATGACAAAAATGTCCAAGACTAGGAAGGAGGAATGAAACACTATCACAATAACAGTCTATGAAGTTCTAGATCAGCATAGAAGGAAGGAAATACAATACATTGCGGTCTATTCAGCTCACAACCTTTCACACGCTACGGTTATTTGTCTCCACAACAATAGGTACTGACATCATGTTGCTACAATAGCTATCTAGATATCATATAATCTTCATTAAGCCATTTCGTTATAATCTACTATTTTATTACCCACAGCCGAGAGACGTGATCACAGGACATGCTCATTGCCGTTTTAATTAAAACAATAATTCTTCGTGTATATGAGAGGTCATGCAAGCGTGTTTGTGAGCTAAATTTTTCGAGCGCGAATGTGTGTTGTGTGAAAATGCTTTAGGGAATGAGTTTTAACCTTCAGAGTTAAGTGAGCATATTTCACATTGAGTAGATGCGATATATAGTTATAGTAGCACCTCTGAATGAAACTGTATCTATGTCTAGCGGTTAACGTATGCGATTACTGATCTGAGGGTCGGATTAGTGTTGTTAGGATTTTTATAAGAACTTCTTAACAAAAACCCGGAGTCTGGAAACCGACGCTATTTTACGCCCGGGCCTCGGAGACTACGCTAGGCCGTCGGTCCCCGTTGTCATGAATTTTTATGGCTATTGTTATGGAGAAGTCAGTGCCGTTAAATATATTGTTCTTTTTTTACATCAGGAAACTTCCTCTAGCTATCACCCCATTAGGTTTCACGGCGGGGTGGTTTATCGGAATCGGACCAAATAAAACCACTCAGTGAGAAAAAAGCAGTTGCCACTATAACGAATAAAAAAGAAGACCCGTCACTTCCACCCGTGGTCACATTCAGGGCATAAGGCGCTTGTTAAACTTCGGTTAGTTGGGATTACCCGCATAGTGACCCCCACTAATTGACTGACTGACCGACTGCACGGTTGGCCTAGCGGCTTAAACGTTCACCACGCCGCTACCTACTACGCAAAGTGTCGTGGGTTCAAATCCCTCGTAGGACAACACTTTGTGTGATTCACAATTTGTTGTTCTGAGTCTGGGTGTTCTTTGAGTCCGTTTCATGTATGTTTGTAAAGTCCCCCGCGACACAGGAATTTATATTCCTAATGCGGGAGTTGTCTTTTTAAAAAAAAAGAAAAAAAAAGAAAAAAAGAAAATTGCACTATGGTGACCTAGTGAGATGCTTTTGCATCATTTAGCCTCTGGTCTCGAACTCAATAAATAAGTACAACAAACCGAATGCTGTAATTTAATGTTGGTCTTCTTTGAGAGTAGTTGGGCGCCAGTCGGGACAGCCCGCTCGTGCTGAAACAGGGTACGTATAATGGCAAGATTAGAAGTGCATGGTTGGTTACAACTCTGCATACAACTGTACACCTTTTATTGGTGGTTGGTCCTTACTAAAAATACACAAGTGTAGAACGATGTGGTTTGTCTTAGGTTATCAAAGCAAGAATTGCTAGCCACTGATATTCTGCGAGGTCTTATTATCATTCCGGTCGAGTCGGCCCACACGTGGCAATTCATGGGAATTGATAACACTACTCAAGGTCTCGTTCCTTGGTGGTTAAAGACTCCAAATGAGATTGTTATTGCGACACATTGTTCCTTATAAGTATGTAGTAGTAGATTAGACGCACTTAATAGAGTACCTACAGTAGTATTAGCAATTACTATTGAATGTATATTACAGGTCGGTGTGTCAAACGATCGCGTCTGCGTTGTTTTAATTGACAATTAAGTTATTTAGATGTCTTTTGTTTGACGTTTAATAAATTTTTTTATAGTTTATAAAAAAAATGTATTTAATTGTATTCGACGTATTTATACTTCTACGAGTAGTGTATGTTTCAGTGAGCTATTCATTCACTCGTTCACTGAGAATGAATGAGGTGTTATTGAGTTATTCATTCACTCGTTCACTGTGAATGGGTGAGGTGTTACTAAGTTATTTACTCACTCGTTCACTATGAGAGAATGAGAAGGAAGCATTGTGTCATCTCGAAATGAAACAATTCAGTCGATTGTTAGCACCGATAGCGAGTGGACGCGTGCGACTGTGAGCCGACAATGTAGAAGGATATACTACAGTACGATTTACTTAATTCACGGAATACAAAAAAATTTTGTGTCTGCGTCTCCATCTACGTTAAAATATGCCTATGACACTCAAAAACAATGTGGCCATCTGTTGGTAAAGGATTTTTAAAACAGTTTTCAGAAGACCAAAAATACCTTCCAGAACCTCATAAACTAAAAACTTTACCTGTTTATAAAGTTTTAAATGACAAATGTAAATCTAACAGAATAATAACTTCCATGAACACACATTGCATTATTCTGATTCTAGTTTACGTCTGCAATCAAGCTGAAATAGGGACATAAAAAGTTTCTAAAAGTAATATTAGATAAATAACTAATCTAACCCACAACACAAAACTATAATTGAATATAACAGTTACACTAAAAATAAAACGAACAGGCGTCACGGAATTCCTACGCACCGCGGTCATCGAGTTTTACGTTTGCAGATGATGAAGATGGCAGATGAGAATGGCAGTATCTACTTGTTCTTTAATATAAACCAGCTCCCCTAGCCAAATTGCAAACGTCTTTCGTTTTCTATTCTATTGTCTTGTTTTATTGGCTAATGTCAATGAGTCACGTGATCAGAACAAAATATTAGCCAACGAAACAAGATTCACGGCTAGATTTGCAAATCGGCTAGGGAGGCAGACGTCCTCACACACACCACACATAAGAGGTGATTAGAAACAATAGGTGAATACATAGAAGGTAAGCAACGCCGGTGCGGCCAGTACTTAGATGGGTGACCGTTTTATGATACCATGAGTGTTTCCATGATTCAAGGGTCACGTTAAGCTGTTCTGGTTGTTATCATAAGAAAACAGTCTCACGGATACCTTAGTTGGAGGACTTCGGGGGGTTTAAAAACATCCAATGGCAAGGTTACGTTGCCTTGCCAGTCCCCAACCTGCACTCTGTTAGTCCGGGGACATATATCTTTAACCCTCTCCTGAGAGTAGACCCGAAGCATGCAGTGGGACATTATGGGTTGTTGATGAATGCTGCTTGATGGAACTTGTTCTTTATGCCATTAAACTAATGAGTTACTAGTTATATGAGTACAAAAAATCATTTATTTGCCAACCCATTTTTATAGTTCATTTCGAAGTTCTACAAAGTTCTGACAAATATACCTACTAATCTCATCTGTGACTAATGAGAATGAGTAATATCATCTACTGACAAATGATTCAACAAACTGCTGTTAAACTACTGTTGTTTTATTGTATACAATACTTGACTATGTTAGTTGGTCTGTCCACGTGTGTGTAACACGGTAATCCTTTTAACCTTGATGTATATTGTCTGTCAGATTCAGAAATAGTGTGGCTTTGTTTTGGTAAAATTATTATCAAAATCGATTTAGTAGAATCAAAGAATAGCCCGTATCACGTCATAAACTCACAAACTTAACCTTTTTTTAGGGTTCCGAAGTTTATGACTCGGAACCTTTATAGATTCGTCATGTCCGTCCTCGACTTACCGTCCAAACGGTAAGTGCTACAAATATGAAACTTTGCATGCATATGTGTTGTAATTACGTCGACAAAGTGCTACAATAAAATTATGAAAAATTTTATTGTAGCACTTTGTCGCAGCTACCCCACCGTGTGGGGTATTATTAGATAGGTCTTTTAAAAACAATAAAGGGTTTCTACGACAATTTTTTGATTTAGGTATCCGTTTGCGAGAAATCCAACTTTAAAGGGCATTTTTTTGTAATAACAGGGCGCCCCCTCCCCCACCTCTAAAAGCTAAACGACTGGCTTAAAAAATCTAGGGAAATTCGTGATGGTGGTCCATATAATGAACTTTAATGGAAAACTATAATAGATTAGATGACTTTATTAGTTCAGGAGTTATAGAGGCCAAACTAGTAAAATGCGCTCACTCATTAATACGTAAATATAACAATTTTCTATTAGATACGATTTTAAATCCACGTACCATTATGGGTGACTGAGGAACCCTTTCCTGTGCGTGGCCTGACACGCACTTGGCCGATTTTTAATACTAGCATAGATTAACTAAACTACAGGAAAAAAATAAAATAATGGGTATTTACATTACACAAAATTTTAACAAAAATAAACTGGCTTTGTCCAATGATTTAAATCAGTTTTGTTTACTTTAAAGCATATTCAAGTTAGGTCATGTATTTAAGGTTTGGTTGAACATCTCCTTAATTTGTTTGTAGTAGAGATTTATTTTAATATCATTTGTCCATAGAAGCCTCAGTCCATGTGTTGGTTTTGCTTTGTAAATTTATCAACTAACAGAGGACCTTTTATATCTCTAAAAATAGACGTGAACACATCTTTAGCAAGTTCGAAATAAGTTTGTTATGCAAATCATTAAGATTCAACAACAACAAGCAACACGGTAGGGAGTAGTTATTATTTAGTCATTCCCCTCTGTCAAAGCATAAGCCCAAATGGGCACACACATTATTATGACACAGAATTTTCTTCTGCGAAATTTTAATTGTCATGTGTGAGTTTAGTAACTGCCTCGTTGGTCTAGTAGATAGCGTATGCGACTGCTAATCAAGTCTCGGGTTCAAATCCCGGGTTGGGACAAAAAGTGTTTTTGCGTTTTTTTTAGGAAATTCCCGCGCAGCCTTCGCGTGCAGTCAGCAGCAGCCAGTACACCAACACCACTGCGCTACTGAGACAGTTATCAAAATAAACATTCTATGAGAATATAGAAAATATTTTTAGTTTACAATCAGTTAAAAAATGCCAACAATTACATGTCGATGAATAATATTATCGTATTCGTTATCGTCATATTCCAGTCTTATTCACTCTAGTATCTTGTTCACTCAAGACATTCATGTCCGAGTCATATAGAAAAAATAACCACAGATATTGTATAACAATCTCATAAGCGAGGTCATCAATCATTTTATCTATCGGGTTCAAAGCAAACGGGAGATAAACTCACTTGCACAGTGTAAACATAATAATTATAACACTAGGGAATCGGCTGATGACCAAAATATAGTTCATTCAATTAAATTTAGATTTTTTAATTGCGTACTTTGCTTTTGATTTCTATCTGACGATACGTCAATATCAATAAGGGTTGAACTTCAAACTTTATTTTTATAGTTCGATAAAAAATGAAAAAGATCGATAAGAAATGGAAAATCAGTTTTAAAATCTATACAAACAAATAAATTTGGAGTCTTTTTTTAAATTTTTGCAAAAATGTCTGTGTAGGTTCCTCTCTTTTTCTCTCTCTCGTGACTGATTTTGACGAGACTTTCACTTGGAAAAAACTGATGACCTATGAGATGTCAGAGAATACGAGACAAACTTCATCTTGAAAGTAAAGGAAGTTAGGAGTAACTTAGGCTATTGTTCTTGAACGGCTTCGCTCCGGGCATTGCTCGCGAAGAACAATGACTGCGGGTAACGCCGCGGAGCTCAGCTAGTTCGTCATAAAACTAATCTACATGATATAATGTTTCTGGGGCTTCGCCCTGGCCATATTACGTCGGCAATTGGTGCTAATAGACTTCCTTTCGTGTCAAGGTGTGTTCCTTTCGCGTGGTGACGGATTAAGAATATAAAGCGTCACCATCCTTATTCATCCCGCGGGTGTCGTAAAAGGCGACTATGAGATAAACTACGCAAGACAACATAAATGCAAAGAGAAGGAAAGCTTGAAACCAACCCTATACTAACCCGTCTGGCCAGAGTCGTATAGTAGGCCAAAACCTCCTTTCTAAGGAGAGGCCTATGTCAAGCAATGGACTGTTGAAGGCTGTTTATGATGATTTCAGTATGAATGGGCGTGCTCGACCGGGGCGGTACTACCCTCGCATAGAAGTATTTAGTTGGTGAGTACGAGACCGGAGCCCCAATGGTAAAGAAGTATCTTACTAAACCGCCATAGTGTGATTAATTCTCTCGCTATAGTCTGCATTCACATTGAGTCTGGTGACCACTTTCTTGGATTCTACGCATTCTGTTCATGAGCCAGACTACACTCATTTCGGCAGGCTAAAATATATATTGAAAGAAAAAACATGGCGTCTCATGTTGCATGCATATGCGTAAGCTCACACTTAATTAATAAAGTACTTATTTACTAATATATATTTGTATGGTCGCCTGTAAGACCTAAACTACTGAACTAATTTTGATGGATGAAGTGTCAATATTTGAAGTAAGTTATTTAAATTTTATCAAAACTTGTTACGTATAAAACTTTTTCTAGTTGATTGGCTGGTTGAATTTTAATTCTCCTTTAAGATTGCGGAGGTCCGATGCCAGTCGCTCCATGGAAAAACTGATATTTAGGTAAAAGCAAGGTAAAAGAGGTCGGCTACTAGTTCAAATAAACTTGAGATTAATTAAGGCTAGGAAGAAAAAGAAGTTTGACCAGTTGACTGTTGAACAAGTTGTAAGTGATCTTGACAACAAAACCTTGCTTTTGCAATTTTAATCGCTCTTGAATAATACGTGAGTCTATTGTACTTAACGAAATAAGACCGAAAATGACGAGTATAAAAAAAAACCAAAGTCAAATTTTGTATGAAAAATTTAAAAGAATTTCAAAAAGAGATCTCTCCGGCGGGGAATCGAACCCCGGTCTCCCGCGTGACAGGCGGGGATACTGACCACTATACTACCGAAGACTTGAAATATTTTGTCAAATTAACGGTTACTATGAAGCGCTCATAGCCGAGTGGCCTTAGGTGATTGGAAACAATCACCGTGGGTAAGCAACTACGGCGCGGTCATACCTAGATGGGTGACCGTATGTGGCATGATATGTTATGAGCGTTTCCGTGATTCGGAGGTCACGTTAAGCAGTCGGTCCCGGTTGTTGTCATAAGGTAACAGTCGTGAAGCTTAGTTGGAGGCCTTCGGGCGGCTTAAAAACATTCAACGGTAAGATTACGTAGCCACAACGTGTCTTGCCTGTCCCCAACCCGCACTCGTCCAGCGTGGGGACGTATGGCCTTCACCCTCTTTGAGAGGAGACCCGAGCCCAACAGTGGGACGTTATGGGTTGTTGATGAACGGTTACTATTATATATACGGTATATATCTTAAACTGAAACAATCAAATACAAAACCAAAGAAAATACATACTACCAGCTTTCGCCCGCGGCTCCGCGTGTTTCGATTATTGCAGTAAAAAGCCTGTATGTTATTCTGATATATGAGCTCTATTACTGTAAAGTTTCATCCAAATCCGTTCAGTAGTAAAAACTACGCAAAAGCGTGAAAGAGCAACAAACATACATACATACTCACAAACTTTCGCATTTATAATATTAGTACTATCTTTACACATACACACGTCATAAAATTCTTCAGCATCATCGCTTCCTGGAAGAGTTCTCAAAAGTTTAACAGCATTGTCACGTTGAATGGCAATGTTAATTCTCTATGCTAGAAAAATCGGCCAAGTGCGTGTCAGACCACGCACAGGAAAGGCTTCCTCAGTCACCCATAATGGTACGTGGATTTAAAATCGTATTCAATAGATAATTGTTATGTTTACGTATTAATGCGTTAATTTTGTATGACGTTTTCCAACTGAGCGCATTTTACAAGTTAAGCCTCTATAACTCCTGAAGTAATAAAAACATTGAATCCGTTATAGATTTCCTTTGAAGTTGGTTCCTTCAAAGTTCAAATATGGACCACCATCACGATTTTTTCCAGATTTTTTGAGCCACCCGTGTAGCTTTTAGAGGGAGGGGGGGGGACGCCCTGTTTTTAGAAGAAAATGCTCTTTAAAGTTGAAGAACTTGCAAACGGATACCTAAATCGAAAAATAATCTTTGCAACTTTGCAATGTTTTTATACCCCACACCATTGTGTGGGGTACGGACGGACCGACCTACATGACGAATCTATAAGGGTTTCGAGTCATGAACTACGGAACCCTAAAACAGTGTCTATTCTTGAGGAAGTTCATATTGTTAACTTCTCATTATGATGATTAGAAGTGTACTGGTGATAATAAATACCTTTAAATCAATAAAAAAATTGAACATCTTAAACACAACGTCATCTAGTCCCAAACTAAGCAGAGCTTGTATTATGGGTAGTAGCCAACTGTTATGCATACATTAACATACTTTTACATACGAATTATACATAGAAAACACTCAGACTTGAAAATAAATATTTGCTGATCACACAAACATTTGGTCCAACCTGGAAATCGAACCCGAGACCTCAAGCATGAGATATTTTGTGTGCATATCGGGTGGGTCTGAGAATCGACCAACATCTATTTTTCATACCCCTAGGATGCGAGCGGAGCCGCGGGCATCAGCTAGTATGTGTATATAAATCCACATCTTTCCAACACTGGAAGTGCTAACTAATGGCCAGGGTCTGCGCGACCTATATTCGGTTGTAGCCGGTTGCGCTTGATACGACAATGATCTACGATGATTGTATAATAGCTTTGACGGCGGACGCAACATTGTGTCTAGACTACTCATCTCTTCAATGGTTAGGAAGGATTGTGTAACTGAATTTTCATTTTAAACCGACTTTAAAATGAATAAGGTTCTCAATTCATCGGATTTTTCTTAACTGTGTTCAAATCAAAATTAGAAGGATTAGAATTCAAATGAAAATTAGAAGAAAAAACCCGCAGAGATCTAGATATTAGATCTAGATTATTGCCTTCCTACCCCCTTAGCCATAGCTTGAGCTGTTTATAATTTACTAGTTGCAACTCGTAGCGTAATATTATAATATAGCTTATAAGCGTATAAGTATCCGACTTTAAAATTTTCAATTTAAACAAGTTCCTTTTATTTATTTTTTAATTTTAAAGCCTGCCAAAGTAACGCCATTCAGAGTAGAACCTGATTGAAATCATGGCCAGAATCTAAAAGTGGGAGGCATCATACTCTCTCAAAATGCAGTCAATACAGTATCACGACCCACACATGGCGTCCTAGTAAGGTGCTGGAAGGTGAAAGAGAGGAAGAGTCGAATAGTTCTATCAAAGAAACCAAGCATCAGCGTCATAATTATTGAACATTATCATAAAGTCGATTATCATTTGTACATCTCATGCTGACTTAGTTTCCGCTCTGCTGCTAGTTTATCCCATGTTTAAACAATTTTCGCCCTCAGTGAACTTTGACTTTAGTACATATGCAAGCATTAAATAACTCCCTGATAAGTTGACGGTGATTGGGTGCCACAGCGGATAAGTAACGACGGCACGGTCAGTACCTAGATGGGTGACCGTTTGTGGCATGATTCGTAAAGCCTTTTCGTGATTCGCAGATCACGTTAAGCAGTTGGTCCCGATTGTTATCGAAAGATAATAGTCGTGAAGCTTAGTTGGAGGCCTTAGGTTTAAAAACATACAACGGCAAGATTTACGAAGCACCTGCCCGCACTTGGCCAGTGTGGTGACGTATATGGCCTTAACACTCTCCTGAGAGGAGACCCGACTGCTGGTGCGACGTTTTTTATTTGATTTGAAGTCGAAGAAGCCTCTCAAAGGTTAGATAAAAGTGAGTTATCCTTCTAGGGCTGCCTTGTAGTTCTAACTACGTTTTACGTCGTAACGACGTGGTAATAATTCGTCACGAATATTTAATACATAATGATACCTTACATCGATCACTAGCCCGTACAATGTCAGCAGTAAATCACGTTGTTTACAGCATTCTAACGTATGAAATGGCTGTAATTTAAATGCCATTTCGACTATTACCCCGTTAATATTTAATTTTAAAATTGTTGGGTTGGCCACCTTTGGTATTTTAGGGCCTTGTCTTTGATTTTCTATAGTCTAGGCATAACTTTTATGGTTTATAATGGTAAGTTAATGGTAAGGTGGTATGGTAAGTTTATAAAAATAAAATAGCTTGTATCAGTCCATTCCGAGATTCCTAGTTATATTACACATGCACTGTTTGACGAAGGTTTCACAGTCGAACTGTTGAGTACATTACAAAATAACATGACATAGAGATACATTGACTTTTGAGGACGGATATAGGCAACTTTTGCCCCCATAACTAACAAACACACTGGTGGAAATACGAGAAAAAAATAGACTTTACTAACTATAAATGCGAAAGTAACTACATCGTTGGTCTACTGGATAGCGTATGTGACTGCTAATCAAGAAGTCTAGGGTTCAAATCCCGGGTCGGGCCACAAAGTGTTTTTGGGTTTTTCTTAGTCAATGCCTAATACCAGTCCAGAGTTTTTTAGTTTGACGGGTGATTCACGCCCGTGCCTCGGAAAGCACGTAAAGCTGTCGGTCCCGATTGTCATGAACATTCATGGCAATCGTCATTGGGAAGTCAGTGTCCTCAAGTTCATTGACAACTAGTTCAACCTTCGAATTTCAGTTCTCCCTTAGGGTTGCGGGGGTCTGATGCCAGTCGCTCCGTGGAAAAACTTGGTATTCAGGTATAACCGGTTGAACTAGTAGCCAACCCCAAATAATATTGGGAATAAGGCTAGGAAGAAGAAATACGAAAATAACTCGGCCTGTCTTTCGCTCTTTCACGCCTAAACTAGTGAACAGATTTAAATGGAATTTGGTACACACTTAGTCTATACCTTGATAAAGGACATCGGCTACTTTTTACCGCGATAACCGACATACACGCGGGCAGAACCACGGATGTAAGCTAGTAGTCTATAAGTGAAGAAATATAAACATACGATAATGATGCTAATGTTTACAATAGCGATAACAAAACGACATGAAACATAATTTTTATTTCTCGATTATTAAAACAGTGATAAAAAATACTATTGTATAAAGCAGGTACTGTGTGGCTAGTAAAACAATGCATTGTACCAACAATCACTTTTTATTAGTGCAATAAAACATAGTTTGCAATAGTGCATAGCAATGTTAGTTACTGAAAACGTTTGTATCAAATTATTGCATTATATTTCACTAACGGACTACTACAACACCATCAACGGAAAAACGGGGCTGTTTTTAGATAAAGGTAGTCTTGATCATAGGCAAGCAGCGCCAACTGACTGCACGATTGGCCTAGTGGTTTAAGCTTTTTTTTTTACGTGTGGAAGTCCCCTCGGACTTTTTTTTGCGGGCGGTGTGTCGGATTCTAACCGACTAAAAACCACACGATGTGCCCTCTTTGCGCTTCTGTTTTAGGAGGAGTCTAGGGTCCTTCTGGATCCTTAGTGGTTTAAACTATCCCAAGGCTGTTTTCTACTGCGCTAAGTGTCGTGGGTTCAAATCCAACGTGTGACAACATTTTGGGTCTCCCATAAATTGTTGTTTTGAGTCTGGGTCTTTTGTGCGTTTCATGTGTGTTTTTAAAGTCCCGCGACACAGGATGTACATAATGTATGTCCTAACGCGGAAGTTGTTTAAAAAAAAACATTCAAAGCTTGACATATATACATTGATCAGTTTTACCCAAATCATCTAAATGTAATACAAATAAATTAATTCCCTACTAAGCTATCCTTCTCATCACACAAGTATTTATTTGTTATTATTAGTGGTATTGTATTTCTAGCTTACCATTCAGAGGACACAATACATAGGGGTATCTAAAAAAATCGAGTGATATCCTGGGCTATCACTGGAGACGGTAGACGTCAAATATTTACGGCATGCTTCTATCAGCAGTTCTAATCAGAGAAAGGGAAATTGACGTCATAGAAACTGTGACGGTAGAACGTTACTTTATGTTCTATTGTTCAGTTAAATACAACGTTATTTGAAAAGAAATCTATAAAATGTTTTACAACATATATTTCAAAGAATTTAACATTCAAAACCAATTTGTTTAAAGTTCATGCCAATGACAGTTTTGTTTCCTTAGCCATTTTAATATCATAGTTTTTCATCGATGAAAATGCTCGTGTATTGTACGTAGGTTTGTGTTAGCTGATGGGTGGGTGTCAATATCATTGAACTATTCCCTGTCAACACACCTAACCCGAAATGTTAAGCACCTACGTACGGTTCTGTAAAATCACGTTGATGTAATTTTGGAAACATATAACACTATTTTAATTAATGAAGATGCAGAACGAAAAATAATTGGTTTAAAAAGACTTATCCCAACGTCATTTGAATGTCTCTTTCTTAGTTTCAATATTGAAAGCCACATTAAGGCAATACAATACTGGGTTGAAGCTAAGCCATTACTGTATTCGAAACTCACAACTCACGAACAACACTAGCCGGGATAGCACAGTATGTTTTAACTGGCTCTGGAGTAATGAAACTACGCTTATGAACAGAAAGTTTGTAAATCAACATGTTAATCAAAATGTATCATTTTTGATTAACATGTTATTTAAAAATTTACCAGAAGAGTAATTTTTCTTTCAATGTCAACGTAAAATCCTTTATTGAAATGAATAAAAATAAAACTAAAAGAATCATTTATTAACCGACTTCAAAAAAAGGAGGATGTTCTCAATTCGTCGGAATCTTTTCTTATTTTTTAGGGTTCCGAAGTTCATAACTCGGAACCCTTATAGATTCTTCATGTCCGTCTGTCCGTCCGTCCGTCCGTCCGTCCGTCCGTCCGTCCGTCCGTCCGTCCGTCCTCGACTTACCGTCCAAACGGTAAGTGCTAGAAAGATGAAAGTTTGCATGAATACGTTTTGTAATTACGTCGACAAAGTGCTACAATAAAATTATGAAATATAATTTTATTTGGGGTACCTCCCCTACACGTAAAGTGGGGATGATTTTTTTTTCTCGAGGCTACCCCATCGTGTGGGGTATCATTAGATAGGTCTTTTAAAAACAATAAAGGGTTTCCTAGACGATTTTTTGATTTAGGTATCCGTTTGCGAGATATTTCACTTTAAAGGGCACTTTTTTGTAAAAACAGGGCGTCCCCCCCCCTCTAAAAGCTAAACGGCTGGCTCAAAAATTTTGAAAAAAATCGTGATGCTGGTCCATTTAATGAACTTTGAAGGAAAACTATAACCGATTAGATGACTTTCTTAGTTCAGGAGTTATAAAGGCTTATATGGTAAAATGCGCTCACTTGGAAAACGTCATACAAAATTAACGTATTAATACGTAAACATAACAATTATCTATTGGATACGATTTTAAATCCACATACCATTATAAGTGACTGAGGAACCCTTTCCTGTGCGTGGCCTGACACGCACTTGGCCGATTTTTATTTTTATGTGTGTTCAGCGATAATTTCGTCGTTTATGAACCTGTTTCAAAAATTCTTTTTGCATTGGAATGGGCGTAGCTTACAGGTGGTCCCATCGTAACCATATCGGGATCTGATGATGGGTTCCCAAGGAAATCGAGGGAACTCCTCAAATATAATAGGCATAATTGTCACGATTTGGGAATAGTTTTTCTTTGAAGTCCGTTCCTTTCTGTTAAAATTATTCGAAACAAGTTCAAAAGACCAAACTGCAGAACACGTATTTTATTTTTGTTTGTTTAGAACACGTATTTTTCGGAACATCCTATATTTGGGTAGTAGCTGACTTGCGAAATCATTGACAAAAATCATAAACAAGTCAGTACCGAGAATTATTCATAGTAGAAGAGCCACGCTGATTACAGCACAAAAGGGGCTATTCCGAAGTAATTCTACACTCACACAGAAGACCATCCTTAAAAAAGTATGAGACTAGGCAAGTGTGAGGCGGAAGACCCAATGATGCAGAAGCTTTTCACTAGTCTATATATATAGGTATATATAGGTTAATATGCTGCATTTTCTGCACTCACAATGGTTTTGATGACCACTACTTCTGGATTCTACTGATGCTATCCATCAAGCAGAGTAGACTCACTTTGGCAAACTTACAAAAGAAAGAACAACTTGTACATGTAATGTTTAAGAATAATGTCACCTCTATTCATCCCATGGGTGTCGTATTATTAGAGCAAGATACCCAGGACAACATCACTGTGAAGAAAAGAAACACTTGAAACAAATCATGTACCAGCATGGTAATATAGGCTAAAATTTTCTATTAAAGGTGAGGCTTATGTTAAATTGTTACTGTAACGCATAAAAATCTGTAACCCATAATGTCCCACTGCTGAGCTCGGTCTCCTCTCAGGATAGGGTTAAGGCCATACGTTCCCACTCTGGCCGAGTGCGGGTTGAGGACTGGCAAGACACGGTGTGGGCATATAAATCTTGCCCTCGGATGTTCTTACGCCGTCCGAAGGTCTCCGATTGTTACGATTACAACCGGGACCGACTGTTTAAAGTGTTCTTCGAATATCATAATTATCATACCACAAACGATAGGCGATTGTTATCAATTCCCTGAAACCGCTTGGCTATGAGTGCTTTTCGCTAAAAATTTCTGCTTAGCAATAAATGAGTCCCCGTTACGCCCACTTTGTTCTAAAACGATCAATGGTTCAAATACCAGGCCAACCTTCACGTAAATTTCATTTATGAGTTAGTAGGCGACTGAATTAAGTACGAGCAACGCTGGGTGCAATCAATAGTGAGCTATGGTCACGAATAACACGGACACTCCCTGTCTTCGTATTTGTGACACGCGAAATCAAGGGGAGTTTCGTCGGCCTAAATATTAAGCGGAGACGGAAGTATCTTCTGTCCTTGTCATTTGATTATGCTGACCTAAAATGAGAATTAATTTTCTAAATTTATGTCATGTAGCTAAATGTTGCGTGTTTTTTCAGGTAATCTTTGAAAGTGACTGTATTGACTTAGATGAGGTTGGTAAAAGAATTGAAAAATTATAAACCCAAAAGTGAAATTGTGTATAAACATCATAGATAAGTCTGTATGGTGACGGATTGAGAACGTAGGCTGTCACTACCTTTATTGTGCTGTTGTACTGTAAAGGGAAGTATCTAAAACTGGAAATAGTCCATGACAGAAGCTTCTCTTTAGAAATTCATATCGAGCATTTCAAATTCCACATTCATCGTCAGTATTCCCTTAATAAAAATGACAAAATTTCCGCGCTGAAACCGAAGCAAGTCTTTACTTTGAAACATATTTTGTATCAAAACTTAGTATCGTATAAATTGTATGAATATTTATTCTAAATGCTTGATAAGCATTATTTATTTGTTAGATAATATAAACCAATTGCTCTAACTTAAAATTCCATTAGTCGAATTTAAATATACATTGATAACAGCTGTAATATGGAGATAAATCATCTATGTTGTAACGACTACGCCAAATCAAGGATGTTGTTATAAGGAATTATAATAATGTGTCAAATGTTACTATTTATAAATTATAAGTATCTGTGTAAGTATTCCGTGAATGCTTTGATCAGTAGGTACTTAAGTTATATACTAATATCTGTAAACCTCTTAAAACTTGATGCCTAGAATATTTGTAATTTTTAAAACAAGCCTCGTCTAGACAATCATTGGTGCTATAAGTATTAATATATGATTTTGTAACAAAAAGTTTTATTAGACGGACTTTGAATGAAACTATGGCGACTTCCACATACAGCGCCAGGTTAAAACATACATCAGTGCCATCTAATGAAGAAACACTGTACCACGGAGTCACAAAGTAACTACAAATCCTGGATCGCGAAATAGAAATCCTTTACAATTCTTTCACATATTGTTTTATTGAAACTATTTATGCAGCGCACGCAATGGAAGAAGCTCCCAAAAGAAAAAAAAATCGTTCTTTTAACATTATTCATTGATACTCCGCTTTTTTCTGTGATAACGTAATAATACAAAGCCTCCTCCTCCTCCTCAATAACTGAGCTATCAGACACTGTAAAAAATTTCAAATCGGGCTTGTACTTCCTGAGATTAGTGCGTTTAATCAAACAAACAAACTCTTCAACTTATTAACATAGATAAGTAAGCTGCTTCCATATCAACCATTTGCAATATAAAACTTTGTATTCAGCCCATGCGTCCGAGTCTGTTAAGCTTAGGAATATCGAAAAACCAAATGTAGAAGCAAGTATCGCTGTAACTGCAGTATCAATATTATATTAACAGAGTTCTGGCATTTGTCACTTCATAATACAGTATGTCATAATGTGCTGTAACGTTGCCAAGTGGCACTTTGGCAGGTTATAAGAATCTGTTTATTAACCGTGATGCATTCTGTATTTTAGGTTACAGGTTTAGAGATTATGAAATACATTGCAAATAATAGTAACTTCCAAATGACTATTCTGTGGTCTCGTTTTCTTCCAAAATATATTTACCTTGGAATGGCTTAATTTACTCTTATTTGTAAGTCCAGCAATTATCACCAATATTATTAGCCAATCATTATGGTTGACTGTTGGACCAGATGAACGCTCATCAGTGCCTCATATTGTCCTCAAAGTGGTTACCGTTGGATAGGCTTGATTTTCCCTCCTACCGCTAAAGTGGCAAGCCGTGAAGAGTCGACGTCCGGCTCACGCACACATATAAACGCTAACTAGAAAAACTACACAAAGATGGTGCCCGTGTTATTGAGAGCAGGCTCTAAGAGGGGTCCAGATCGTTTATTAACAGCAATTCCCGGACTTCCCTATTTTAGATACAACGTGTGTACCGTGCGGTTTTAGTCGGTCCGATTCCGACACCACTTGGGGTAAAACGTTGGTTTGGTGACGGCCGTATGAAGGTAGTTTTAAGTCTCTGGATCATCTACAAAGGATCGTGTTTAAGCATCCCCTACGAAGGTTATACACTCTTCAACTCAAAATAAAAATTTACAGTAATTTCTCAGTGTACTCCATCAATTACAGGAGATCATAGTATGCACACATTACAAATAAGTTACATTATATTAAATACCTGATATATACAGAAATACATTTACAGCTTAAACATGGAAATACATTTAAAGCATAAACACAGTTCAAAATAATTATGAATAGTAAGTTAACACAACACTTTGTCGTTAGGACAGATTATTTTAACTATTTTACATTACTCCGCCGTTTAAACCAATACACACGTAGGTGAACAAAATACTGTTAACAAGAAATGAACATTAAAAAATTTATACTTACATCTCTGAATTGTGCAATTCCAGCTTCTCCCAGTTCATACATGGACACATAAGCTGCCTCCGGCTGCACAAAGAGCTGGCACAGTACCATCTCTTCACTCCTAAACATAGAACCCATGATGTTTGTATCTGAAAAGAAATAGTTAAATTTTAGACAAAAGTATAAAAGGAAATAAATTACATCTTCACTTTATAAGGAAAACATAACGGAAAATTTACCCGGAAAAATTGATAAATTTCAATGAAACTGACAGTACTTTTTAACGATATTATGACTTAGTTGGTGATATGACAAAACAATTTCTCTCTTGTCAGGAATAAGTGTAAAGAAAAAATACTGTGGCTAAGAACAAAATTTATATAACTAAATGCATGGTATAAAATATTATACCGAATAGTAATTAAATAATTTTACACACACTTATTTACCTGTAATGAATTATTTGGACGATACCAATAGACACGATAACCAACATACACGCGGCTCTGCCGGTAAAAAGTAGCCTATATCCCTCTCAGGCACTACACTATCTGTTTACCAAATTTCATTTAAATTGGTTCAGTTGTTATGCCGTGAAAGTCAAATAGACAAACAAAGTTACTTTCGCATTTTTATAATATTAGTAAAGGGTTAAGTATACACGATGGTAAACAGCATTCTTTGCCAAGGTTGATCTTTCATCAACTATCGTTAAGCATTAGGACATAATGGATTCAGTGAAAACTGCCAAATCATCGTTTTCTTTGAACTTGGAATATAACCAGGTAAATACATCTATTGTTAGCCAACTACAACGGATTTGTATGTACAAAAAATACATTTAAACAGGAAAACATGTTATTTTAATACATACTTTAAGGTATGACAGTAGGACATGGAGTAGACATTGTGTGTATGATCGTGAGATAGTCAGTACTTAGATGCTGTTGGTGTAGGATACTTCAAATCATAGCGGTAAAAAACTTCAACTAATTTACTTTCCAAAACTCAACGAGTGAGCAAACATTTTAATTAATTTATATGTGAGGTCGATAAGATACGATTTTTATTCTAAAACGAGGTCTTTTTGGGTCTTCGAAGGTAATTTAAGCGATTAGCCTAGTGTCGTGGGTTCAAATCCCACGTGGCAATATACTTTGTGTGATCTAGAAATTATTGTTGTTCTGGGTATTCTATGTGTCCGATTCATGTATGTTTGTAAATTCTCTCGCGACGTAGGATTTCCTAATGGGGGGTGGCCTTTTAAAAAGAAGAAACGAACCGTTTTATAAACGTTGGTATATTTCCTCTTATAAATAAAATGAAATGAAGAAATATGAAACAAAAAGTAAAGAACGCCACCGATATAAATTTGATCACTACAAAATATATTTGCTTCAGTGTTGAAAGTTATCGTAGGTTAAGCAGTTACTCTTGCTAACTAATGTGAGCCGATTAAAGTTTCTGATGTTATTCATAGGCGGCGATTAAGAATATACAAAAGATGGTACCATGAGCTCTTTGATAATTCCAGCTCGTAAAATGATGCGACCTAGTCTTATGTACTTCTACTTATGACTTGAAGATGAAAATAGGGCTCCATATATTGATTAATAAGCTGTCAATTTGTAAACTCTTTACTTTTTTTAAGTGAAAAGTTTACAAATTCACAAATTATTGAATCACATAGGAATTTAACTGCAAGGAACCACTGCTAATCAAGAGGTCTCGAGCTCAAATCTCGAGTCGGGCCAAAAAGTGTTTTTGTTTTTTTTTTAGGGAAATTCCTAATAGCAGCCCCCGGAGTTTGGAAGTTTGGCGGTGATTTACGCCCATGCCTCGGAGAGCACGTAAATCCGTCGTCCCGGTTGTCATGAACATTTATGGCAATCGTTATAGGGAAGTCAGTGCCCTTAAATATACTGACAACTAGTTCAATCTTCGAACTTCAGTTCTCCCTTGGAGTTGCGGAGGTACGATGCCAGTCGCTCCGTGGAAAAACTGAAATTCATGTAATACCGGTTAAATTAGTTGGCTTAGTGGCTGAAGCCGTCACACGCCGCTTTTTATTGCACAGTGTTGCAGGTCCATATCCCACATAGGACAACACTTTGCTTTATCCACAAATTCTTGTACTGAGTCTGAGTGTTTTTTTTAACAGTTTCACGTATGACTCAGGATGTTTACTCCTAATGGGGGACAAAAAAAGAATTTTGACATAGATAAAAGAAGAAACTTCTGTAGATCGTGATAGTCTAGTCAGACGCCCACTCACACACGAAGGCTATCGAAACGATCACTACTATCCAGACACAATGCGCGACGCTTACGATATTTTTATTATTACAGAGACCAATGTACTGAAAAACTGAGAGTATTTTGTATATTGGTGGCAAGTGTCCAAATGATGCAGTTGCCACGTGTGGTAATAATGTGGTGGCTAATTGGTTAAGAATTTGTTTGGATTCGGAGACTCGACAATATTAATAGATTTTAATCGTTAGCTCTCATTGATATTTGTTGGGTTTTCGGGGTTTGTTAGCTGAGTGTTTGTTACCACAGTTATTAGTTTAGATTTTAATCTATTTGTGTTTAGTACTCGTAGCCTTAGTGGCCTTAGGTGATTAGAAACAATCGCTGATGGTAAGTTATGACAGCGCGGTCAGTACCGAGTGAACGCTAGTGGCATTATATTAAGATATGATCGTTTCTGTGATTCGGAGGTGAAGTTAAGCAGTCAGTCCCGGTTGTTATCATTATATAACAGTCGTGTAGCTTAGTTGAAAGCTTTCGGGTGGCTTAAAAACATTTAACTGTATTTAGGCCCCATATTTTTTTTCAATGGCTGCCTTGTTGGTCTAGTGGTTAGCGTATGCGGTTGCTGATCAATAAGTCTCGGTTTCGATTCCCGGGTCGGACCAAATATTTGTGTGATACACAAATATTTGTTTCGGAGGTTTTTTCTATGTATAATATGTATGTATTTACAAAAGAAAAAGTAAGTTTATGTATTTAAATCAGTTGTTTAGAACACATAATGCAAGCTCGCTTAGTTTGGGACTAGGTGACGTTAAAAAAAGAAAAGTTTACGAAGCCACAACGTTCTTGTTTGGTAGTTACCAACCCGCACTAGGTTAGCATGGCGACATATGGCTTTAAAACTCTCCTGAGAGGAGACACCAGCCCCGCAGTGGGACGTTATGTGTTATTGATTCAAAATCAAAATCAAAATTAAAGCATTTATTTCAAGTAGGCCAGTTACAGGCACTTTTGAATTGTCGAAACAAAAATGAAAATTAAGTGTAGCTACAGTCCCAGTCACAAGACATAAAAACTGTGAAAGTACTGTAGTTGCCCATTCCCTAGCGTAGATCTCTATGGAGAAGAACGGGCAAGAAACTCCATGGACACTCTTTTAAATCAAAATGTTTTTTACAAAATCTTGGTTACATCATTAATGTTGAGATGGTACATTATGTGAGAACGATGTAGCAAGACGTGCACGTTAAAAGTGTCCATAGTACAACAAAAATCATCATCATCATCATCATCATCAGCCTATCGCAGTCCACTGCTGGACATAGGCCTCTCCAATTGCACGCCACTTAGTTCGATCCTCGGCTACTCGCATCCAGCTCCTGCCAGCCGTCCCGCGCAAATCATCACTCCACCTGGCCTGTGGACGTCCTACACTACGTTTGCCGAGACGCGGTCTCCACTCAAGAACACGTTTACCCCAACGGTTGTCGGTCCTGCGGCTAATATGGCCAGCCCATTGCCACTTCAGCTTGCTAATCCTGTGGGCTATGGCGATAACTTTAGTTCTCTGCCGGATTACCTCGTTTCTAACACGATCTCTTAGAGAAACTCCGAGCATAGCCCTCTCCATAGCACGCTGCGTGACAATTCAAAATTAAAATAATTAATTCAATTATGCCGTGGCAACTAAGAGATGACCAGTCACAACTGACAGCGCCCGTTCACGAACATGACGCATGGATCAGCACCATTCAACTCAACCATTTTGAAGAGAATTAAATGATCCGACACACGCGCCACCATCAGGTGGCGCGTGTGTCGGATCATTTAATTCGTGTGACATTTGAGTGAGCATGACATACTCTCAACCGCCAGGGCAGATTCAAGTTAAGAAACGACGTAGGTTTTCAGTGAATGATAGCTTGAATAGCTTCCTAGTACATAGTACTCACACAATATGGGCTATGCGATTCCATCCTCCTAGCCATTATCCCAAGTTTATTTGGGCTATGCGATTATATAATACTAAAGAGATTGAATCTATACAATGCAAAGAAAGTTGTACAATTTTCAGCAGCTCCAACAATACCATTTAATGCTGTCAATTTATGCGCCCCTGTCCTTGTGAAGCAGGAGCAGCATTAAGCCAAGCATTTTTATCAGCGATATAATCGCTAAACTTGTAATATGCTTGCTTACATAGTGTGCGTTTAATGCATGTTTTAAATTTTGTCTCATTTACTTCAAGAATACTTTGTGGAATTTTATTATAGCATCTGAAACAGTACCCAATAAAAGAAGAGTCTACTTTAGCGAGTCTAGATTGATTGATTTATTGTGTAGGAAAGTATTACGAGTGATAGGCCCAAGGTTTCGTAAGAGTCGAATACTGCAGTAAACTACGCAGGACAAAAACAATGCAGAGAAGAAAAACTTGATACAAACCCTACACCAGCCCTTTGGCCAGCGTGGTATAGTAGACCAAAACCTCTTTTCTAAGGAGAGGCTTATGACCAGCTATGAAGTATATAGCGGTTAATGATGAAGATGATGTTAGGATCTACTTTTTATTCTGAACCCAGTCAGAATTGGACTAAACTATTATAGAATATTTGACTGCCTTGTTGGTCTAGTGGTTAGCGTATGCCGCTATTGATCAAGAGGTCTCTAGTTCGATTCCCGGGTCGGGCCAAATATTGTTTGTGGAATTCACAAGTATTTGTTTCGGATTCTGGGTGTTTTCTACATAGCCTTTTTCCCAAGATTACTCGGGGTCGGCTACTAGTTCAACCGGATTTACCTGGATATCAGTTTTTCCACGAAGCGACTGGCATCGGACCTCCGCAACCCTGAGGGAGAACTGAAATTCGAAGGTTCAACTAGTTGACAGTGTATTTGAGGGCACTGACTTCCCAATAACGATTGCCATAGATGTTCATGATAACCGGGACCAGCGGATTAACGTGCTCTCCGGGCTGTTAATAATAATTTTCTGTAAGAAAAGCCCAACAACACTTTTGGCCTAACTCGCAAATTGAACCCGAGACCTTTTGATTAACAGTCCACTACCACTAGACCAACGAGGCAGTAATGAGTTGTACCATATTATTATTATATTGTAGAACATATTACCTTTATTTTTTATGTATTTTTCTTTTCAACAACAAGCTTAGATATAGCTTAAAGAAACTCAAAAGATTTTTAATAACTAGTCATAAATACTTGTAACTGAATGTTTCCATTACAAAACAACAGTAAAGTGAACAAATATTAGTTTCTATTACATTTTTCGTAAATATTACGAGTGTCATTATTTTGAATGGTTTATACTATTTTGTCCTTCTTATCACATCGTGGCGATCTCTCTCACTTGAAAATAATTATTACAAATAATAGTTTTAGATTGTTACATCTTTAGAAATAAATATAATTGGTGTGTTTTTTTTTGTATTATCAAATAATCAGTTATTTACTAAATGCATATACGGTACAAACATCAAAAAAAGCAGCGAAGTGCGAGTCGGACTCGCCAATTACAGGTTCTGTAGAAGCAAGTAAAAAATATCATATAAAAGTTCTTGTAGTTCGTTGTAACTTTGATCGATGTTTTAGTAATAGTGTATTGATTGAATGAAAAGTAAATTGCGGTTTATGATTTATGACGTACTAAAAAAAACTACTTACTAGATCTCGTTCAATCCAATTTTCGTTGGAAGTTTACATAGTAATGTACATCATATACTTGTTTTAGTTTTATCACTCCCTTATTTTAGAAGTTACAGGGGGGGGGGGGACACATTTTACCACTTTGGAAGTGTCTCTCGCGCAAACTATTCAGTTTAGGAAAAAAATATACTAGAAACATCAATATCATTATTGAAGACCTATCCGTAGATACCACACGTATGGTTTTGTTGAAAAAAACATTTCGAGTTTCAGTTCTAAATATTAATGCGGTTCACGGAATACATCTACTGACCAAGTTTCAACAGAAAAGCTCTTATAGTTTCGGTTAAAAGTAACTGTGAGATACGGACGGACAGGCAGACAGACAGACAGACATGACGAATCTATAATCGTTCCGTTTTTTGCCATTTGGCAACGGAACCCTAAAAGGAAGTTTTTAGAATTTTTGTCTATGTGTTCGTCTGTTTGTTTCGAGTAATCTCTGGAACAGCTAGACCAATTTCGTTGGCACTTTCACTGGCAGAAAGCTGATGACCTAAGGAGTTTTTTTGGACTAGCTTCGCTCCGTGGCGTTACTCGCGCTTTACAACAATACCCGCGTGTAACACCGCGGGCCTCAGCTAGTATGTAATAATAAGTGTTAGAAGGTGTATGTTTACTCTAGTGGCTTTTGGAGTCCATGATCTTTAAAAGAAAAGGGTGTTGTGAGATTTTACAATCCTACTAATATTATAAACGCGAAAGTTTGTGATTATGTGTGTATGTATGTTTGTTGCTCTTTCACGCAAAAACTACTGAACGGATTTGGATGAATCTTTACAGTAATATAGCTTATATATCAGAATTACACATAGGCTACTTTTTACTGCAATAATCGATATAAACGGGCAAAAGCTAGGTGATTATAAAAATACATTAAATCGTAGATGTCAAATGTTTCACTGTTTATATCTCCTGTCAAAACTTCACAGGTTGCTATGCATAACACACTTGCATAGCAACCATAATGATACGCGGGTAACACCGCGGGGCGCAGCTAGTTAATTATAATATGATTTCAGATATTTAACGTTATTTAATTTTACACTTAGCAACTCTTGTACACCGGCTAAGTGGAGTGACGACTTGCGCAGGATGGCTGGCAGTAACTGTTTTTTTTATATTGTAGCCTACCAAAGTGACTCTAATCTGCCTGATGGAAAGCATGAGTAGAATCCAGGAGTAGGGCTCACCATCAGCAATGTGAGGGTCAGCAATTCAACATGGTGAACCATACCATGGCGGCCTAGTTGGATGTTTCTGAATCATTCTGCCGGCCTCTAGAAGAATGGTGCAGTATGACTGGGCCTCCGGTCTCACACTCACTAACAAAATACGACAGCAATTGTGCTGTCATTATTAGGATGGTATCCTATGTGAGTGTACCCCGGTCGAGCCGGCCCATTCATGTTGAAATCAGCGTGGCTCTACAACTTACTACTGGATGCGAGAAGCCCTAAATCAATCAGAGTGGTGTGCAAAGGGAGAACCCTATGTCCAGCACTAGACTGCGTTGGGCTGATGTTGATAATGAAACCTTGTACTATGATAGCTGTAATATATGATAAACTGTAAATATATAACTACTCTGAAAACGATTATATGTCATTATGCAATTACATAATTTTGATAAACTCTGGGAGCATGGTACCGGAGTCTAAAGTGTGGGTTGTTGGTCTGGTTGTTACTGATCCTGGCTGCAATTTTCTTTTTAAAGACAGCTCCCGCATTACAAATATTCATCCTGTTCGAGGGGAAATATACAAACATTGATGAAAAGGACACAAAGAACACCTTTACTTAGATCAGCTATTTGTGGATCACACTATGACTTATTGGACTTCTGATCAAGAGGTCTCGGGTTCGATTCCCGGGTCGGGTTTGTATGATCTACAAACATTTGTTTCGGAGTTTGGGTGTTTTCTGTGTATAATATGTATGTATTTACCCAAAAACAGTATGTTTATGTATTTATATCAGTAGTCTAGTACACCCATCATACAAGCTCTGTTTAGTTTGGGACTAGATTGTGTTGTTTGTCGGATATCTGAAATTGTCCGAAAAACGCAAAGTGTTGTCCCATGTGGGATTTGAACCCACAACACTTAGCGCAGTAGCGAGCGGCGTGTCGACCGCTTAAGCCACTAGGCCAACCGTGGAGTTAAAAAATAAGTTCGTGGATTCCATTCTTACAAAAGACAAACTGAATTTCAGTTTAGTTATGCTTTTCCATCCCTACCAACATTATAAATGCGAAAGTAACTGTGTCTGTTTGTCTGTTACGTTTTCACGCCTAAACCGCTAAACTGATTTTGAAGAATTTTGGTACGCAGGCGGAGCCGTGGGCAAAAGCTAGTAATAGTAAGTATATTCTCAATATTTTCTGTTCATTATAATCTAACCCGTGAATGCCGCAATCTCTTAGAGGAATTCCAGTACCCACGTGGTCGTTGGCAAATGTTACTCCGAGAATAGTTGATGTTATTCAATCTAATGGAATTATACGTTGAGGGACTTTAGAATCATTACTAGTATGTTTGAACACATCCGATCTATTATTGTATGTATAAAAATATCAATCAGCTATTCTTGCTTACCTACATACTGCATCTATATGAAATTAAGAGTACCTATTTTTGTATCCGATATCGCGCGATGAAAATAAGTTACACAATTGTTCGGATCAATTTATCTGCAGACTTTATTTTGTTTGAGATTAAATATTTGCTTCAATTAAATAACGAAATATGAATTGTAAAATAAAGTAAAAAAATATTTTTCTTAGTTTGAATACGAGAAAATTATTTCGAGTTATTCTGTAATAACTTGAAAAAATCGATAATGGAATATTAAAAATCTGTATTTTTGAGTTGATGGTACAAGTACAAGGATCTCCTTTGGACTTCCCACTGCTGGGCACGGGTCTCCTCTCAAGAGAGGGTTAAAGCCATACGTCCCCACGCTGGCTGAGTGCGGGTTGGGGACTTTCGACGGTTAATTTCTGAATTTTCATTTATTTTCTTAAATTAACAAGCATACATCTCAAATTATTTGACGCATTGATACTAATATTATGAAACAAAGTTAAAATTTGTGGCTTCTCTCTTAGAGTTTTTTTCTGGAAATAATCTCCAGATCTACTGAAGTGATTTTGAAAGTTATTTCACCAATAGAAAAGTGTATTATATTTATTATGAGTGTCATAGACTACAAACATAAAATTAACCTGAAAAATGATTACCACGCAGTTGTGTGTGTCAGCAAAACTAAGAGATATTTTTATAAACATAATTAAGTCAAGCTTTTATGTGTATTTAAGCCTGCCAAAGTGACCCCACTCTGCTTGATGGATAGCAAGAGTAGAATCCAAAGGTAGGGGTCACCATCCTCATTGTGAGTGCACAAAACGCAGCGTGAAGTCAAATTTTCGCATTCGTGCTAGATATTTCGTAGTTCTTTCTATTAATAGTTAATAAACTCGCCTTGCTTTTACTGTAAAGCATTTGAGACGATTTTTGCTCTCTATCTCGTAACTTCTAAACATTATATTTAACATTTTCATCCAACTACAGTGAAGCCAAACGCAAGGTTAATAGTTTTGGCAGCCTATGTTTGCATGTTATATCATAGTGCCTAAACTACTGATTCGATTTTAAAGAATGAGTGTCAATAGGCTAGCAATAAAGACATTCGTAATATAGGTTATTTAAATTTTATCAAACTTTTTCTGGTTCTAGTTACTTAAACTTTTTTTTGGTTAATGTAGTTTTGGTCTCTGCCTAGTCTGTAACTTGTTAGTCATAGTTTAAATTAAAGATTTGTTATTAAAGTTCAATACTTGTATTGTAATGATTATGTATAATATTTGTTGTGTGTAGCACATTTTTATGTTAAAAGTTAAAAGGCATGTATCAAGTTCTTGGACCTTTGACATTACTGTCTGTGTTTCGGTCATCCGAAATAGCTCATAGTTCTTTTATAATCCTACGTATATATTCATAGTATATATGAAGAAACTTAATGCGAAGCCAATTTTATAATCCTACGTATATATTCATAGTACATATGTATATATTAAGAAATTTGACGTGAAGCGAACACCAGAACCAAGATGTCATACTCCTCATACCTTCAACTCTGACGGCCAACCCTACTGTGCGCTCTGTAATAAAACTTTTGAGGGAACCCAGGTTGAACAGTAGGAAGTCGGCATCAACGGATACGGTGTAGATGCACAAAGAGAAAATATTATGTAGAAACGTTTGGAAGGTGAGAGAGGTCTTCCAAATGGAATACTTGGTCTCAGGTACGGGAGAAGGGCTAAGAATTTCATCACAATCAGTCAGTCCATGTCCTTTAGAACCTTCCGCGGTTTCGAGCTATGTTTACATAAGACCAGCCCCGCATCATTTAAGACAAATGTAGTCAAATTCATTTAACTTTTTAATTTCAACAATGTCATCAAATCCATATCAATGAATAGAAAGTATATTTGATGTGTTTCGTATATCAATCAAACAATCTACTATTTGCCTTACCTTTTTAGTCCAGTTTTTCTACTATTGCTTATCTTCACAATGAAAATTAGTATTAAGAGTTAAATCGATTTGGTTTGAGTGCATTCATTTTAGTTACAGTTAAGACCACCAAATATGTAGGTACTATTTTGCAAAGTAAATAAATAAATATTTTGGACATCTTACACCACAACGTCATCTAGTCCCAAAATAATCAGAGCTTGTGTTATTATTGTTGTTGTGTGTTATATATTTATATCAGGTGCTTAGTACCCTAAACAACTGATATAAATACATAAACATACATTTTTTTTGTAAGTACATACATATTATACATAGAAAAACACCCAGACTCCGAAACAAATATTTGTGAATCACACAAATATTTGGTCTGACCCGGGAATCGAACCCGAGACCTCTTGATCAGCAGCCGCATACGCTAACCACTAGACCAACAAAGCAGTCAAAGTCTAAGTGATTGAAAATCAAACACAAAAATTAACTTTGCTACAAAATACTGCGCTCTAGTAAGTCGACTGCACGGTTGGCCTAGTGGTTTAAGCGGTCCCCCGTGGGATTTGGAGGCGGAAGTGCTCGCCGACGTTTATCGGCGAGTGGCTAACTACCGGGCGGAGAGTGGTGGAGTTGGACTTCCGCCCGAGGACGAGCGCGAGTGGCGCGAAGCCGCTCACCGAGCCACGATGGATCGCTGGTCGATCCGGCTGGAGACTCCACGTGCTGGCTTCGCCACCGTGGAGGCGCTTCAGCCGGTCATCGGCGAATGGGCAGTGCGGCAGCACGGGACAATTACCTTCCGACTGACGCAGGTTCTTTCCGGGCATGGTTGCTTCGGAAAGTACCTGCACTCGGTCGCCAGGAGGGAATTGAGTCCCGCCTGCCACCACTGCGACTGCAGTGAGGATTCGGCTCATCACACGCTGGCGGTCTGCCCCGCGTGGGAGACGCAGCACCGGGTCCTCACTGTAGTCATCGGAGAGGATCTCTCGCTTCCGGCCGTCGTTCGTTCCATGGCCGGCAGCGAGAGCTCATTTACCGCGGTCGCAACCTTCTGCGAGGACGTAATCACGCAGAAGGAGGCGGCGGAGAAGGCCCGGGAGGACGACATCCAATCGGACCAGATTCGCCGCCGGCGACTCGGGCGGCGGAGGCGCGAACATCTGCGCCTCATGCCGCCTTGAGTGTGGCCGCGGGTGGACGGGACGGGTTTTCCCTCCACCCGCACTATGTGGCCAGCCGCGAGGGGCGGCGTCGGTGTGTGCCGGACGCCGCCTAAGAGAGGGTCGTCATCCGAGACGGTGCCCGCATCAGGAGCGGGCAGGCGCTGGAGAAGTTCAGAAGGAGATCCCACCCTGGACTTCTCCTCCTCCTAAACGGAGAAGCGCGGAGAGGGCACACTGTGTGTTTTTTAGTCGGTTCAAGTCCGACACACCACCCCGCCGTAACCTCCGGTGGGGTGACGGTCCATGATGATTTTTCACACATAAAAAAAAAAAAAGTGATTTAAGCGGTCGCCACGCGCAAAAAACAACTTTGTGTGATCCACAAATTGTTGTTCTGAGTCTGTACGTTCCTTGTATTCGTTTCATGTATGTTTTTAAAGAACTCTGCGACACAGAATGTATATTGTATATTCCTTATGCATGCGTTGTCTGTTTTGAAAAAGAAATATAAGAAAAAAAAATTTTTTTTTTCTTATATTATGTATTCTGTGCATGTACCTACTTATGTATATCTTTATGCTTGTGTAATTGTTATTGACACATAATCTCACTGGCTATCACAATCGATAATTCATTGATTTGCAAAATTAATGATGCAAATCGATAAATTGTCACCACCAATAAGTATTTTAGTTCTTCTCCAACCGAAACAACTAAGTAATTTAAATTTTAAGTAGGTAGGTGTATATTTTAGAAGTTACGGTTATATTAGGGTTCCGTAGTCAGTCCGTCCGTATTGTCTTACCCCCAAACGGTTAGTGCTAGGAAGACAAAACATTTCTCGCGTCTACCCCATCGTGGGGGTATTAATAGATAGGTCTTTTAAAACATGGAGAGGTGGCTAAGACAATTTTTTGATTAAGGTATCCATTGGCGAGTTATTTTTTTGCTATAACAGGGCATCCCCACACTCGAAAAGTTTTACGGTTGGCTCTAAAAATCTGAAAAAATTCATGATGGTCGTTACTATTTCTGGAGTTATAGAGGACTAACTTGTAAAATGTGCTTCCTTGGAAAACTTTTTACAAAAATAACGAAACAATAAGTAAATATTGAACATGATTTCAAATCCATGTGCCATTATGAATGACTACGGAACTCTTTTCTATGCGTGGCACACGCACTTGGCCCATTTTTAAATATAAACAAGACCCAAGATTTAAAAAATGATTAATTTGTAGCTACGTATCATCGTCCTAACCTTTGTTATTACCAAGACTATTTGGGGTCGGCTACTAGTTCAACCGGTTTTACTTCAATGTTTTTTTTTTCCACGGAGCGATTTGTATCAGACTGTTTACTACCTAGATTCATTAAACTACTTTGTCAATATATTTGAGAGCCCTGACTTCCAAACAACGATTGAGAAAGATGGTCATGAAACCGGGACCAACAGCTTAAGCCTGCTTCCCGAGGTATGGATTAAGATTTTCTTGTAGGAAAAACGAACTACAGTTTTTGACTCAACCCGAGAATTTAACCTGAGACCTCTTGATCAGCAGTTGCTAACGGAATTCGAATGTTGAACTTGCGTGTTTATTTGAGGGTATTGACTTCAATAATAAATTAATCGGTACTTTCTTGAATCTAGTTTACGCTAGCTAGCTAACCAATTTTGGACGATTTTTTCATGTGTATTTTGTTATCTTGTTTAACGATAGTTAACATCACGCTGACACCAAGTGGAGTCGAGCATGAATAAAAGAGTCGTAGAATAAGTTGGGGGTGTTGACTAGTAAGTTCTAAAATTGTGGAAACTGCGAATATTATCTTACTGAAATAAATAAATCGTATTTAATAAACAATTGAAGTCTATTGTATGAAAATCATTTCATTTATATTAACACATTATATTGTTTGAAAATAAATTACACCACTATTTCTAAATTTTTTTTAAACTATCCTTTGTGTTACATCCATGTGCAGGCATTACTGCGGTAATGAACTTGATTACACATAGTTTTTTTCTATGAACAAAAATAAATGTCTACCGTTTCCTAATTAGAGCCACGATTGAACTTTTACCCATGCATAGTAAGGGCACCTCCATTGTGTCACACATTGTACGTTCTAGTCTCAAGCGCGCTCGACCAAGTTAAGGATCTGATGCTGGCCGTGCTGGCCACTTCATTTGTTAATTTTAAGTTCTAGAATGTACATACACCGCATAGCCGCATACCGACCAGAACAATTTCTCGTTAGTATTTTATAAAAAGTGATTTGAATAGTTGATGACCAGCACTTAATTTAATATAGAACTGTAATTGACAGAGCTGTTTGCCAAATTCAACAGTATATGTATTGATGGGACTAAAACGAAAGAGTTTATATATAAAGTATTTGGCAGCGTTCAGTAAAATTTATCAAGCTTTAGAATCATTGTAATTTTAACGGGATCTGGGTACTAGCGATATCTATATATTAATTCTTGAAAAAGGGTTATTTGTGCTTCTTTATAAGCAATTAACGACAGGCTGTATGGTACCGTCTAGGTTAACCACCTGTAACATGACCATTTCTTATTGAAGCCCCTCCGTGCCTCTATAAACACGCTAAGCCGTTGGTCCCGGAAGCAATACGAATATATGTGACAACCGTTTCAAATGGTTAAAACTTTAAAAAGACCAACAGCAGTATTTCAACTGAACTTCGATGGAACCTACCTATTTGCGTTGTGAAAGACTAATAGCAGTCGAAAAATGGAAGTTCAGCGGTAAATAGCAGACTTAAAGTCCCCAATCTTACGTGGAATTAGGGTTGGAAGAAGAAGCCATACACAAACATATCAAAGATGAAACACCTACTTTATCTTTAAATGTAGAAGAAACGTAGACTTTTACAATAATGAAACTAGTATAGGCACTAAGGTTATGTAAAAGTAGTTACACAAATCTATTAAAATCCGTTTCTACTAGTATTTTGATTAGCGCTGATATACAATTCTATACAATGCCTAATGCCTATTCAAGTTGAACTGGCCAATGAAAGACGATGATGTAAATACGACTGCCAAGCGATTTTAAATTAGGTCATAACTATAGGAAGTTTTACTATAATCGCTAATGGTAGAAATGCTAATATACTAATTATCTTTACTTATGAGTAACTAGATACAGTTATAGGATAAACCCTCGCATGCTAAGGTCTAAGAGTGTAATTATTAACAATTACTGGTGATATGTTAAATATTTGCAGTTGTTATATTAAAAGCATTGTTAGTTTAAATGATTCATGTTCGTTTATAACGTAGTGTAGTTTCTTATGTTTCTTAATTATGTTTATGTACTGTTAAATAAATAAAATAAACAAATGTTTATCTTGAAAGGAAGTTTTATTCTTAAAGGCAACATTTCTCAAAGTTTTACGATATCGCGGGAAAACTTTCCATCACTTTATTTTTTCGACAATAATTTTGACACATTCAGATTCGAAAATGGGTCAAGTACATTTATGTTTATACACATCTTTTGGCAGAAAATACGATGATGAACGTATTATAAACGCAATCTCGAGCAATATTAATTTTGATGTGGGATGTCATTTTTATTATTTCTTATCAAAGATATTAAATCAGAATCTTTCTACTCCAGTAACGTTGAAAAGTGCATCTGCAATAGTTAGAATCAGTTGTCACGGATAAACGCCCCCGAGTGGACAACCTAGCCCAGGCCCAGTTCCCAGGCAGACTTGCAACGAGACGTTAGGCATTGTATTTTTACACTTGGACTCCATCCAAATAGTACTCCGGAGTTATCAAAAATTTCAAGTTCCCATTGATACAGTCGCATACCGTCAAACTAATATCAATGTTATATTTTTAAATATTTATTTTTGTTATTAACTAAAGCGGTGATTGTTATTGGCCCATTAAATATATCACCACTTAAGTTTTCGTCGAAAGGTCACAGTATCTGTTTAGTGTTATTGATAAAATAATATCATAGTACAATTTCGTTTTGTGATGCAAATAAAATAATTAATACTAGTTTTCTTTATAGCTGTAAGTACTTACTGTGTATGTTATCACTGAACTTTTATTCAATCACTGTTTGTTACACTTTGACTGATAATTGAGATGTCAGTTATCGCTTAATAGTTCGTATCATTACTGGTTTGCTATACGCGGCGAGCGTCCGGCTCGCTTGTGTCGGGACTACTGCAGTAGTTCATTGTAAACGTACCTTTGTAGTGCGGGCCGTTTATCGATGTTCATTTTTTTTCGGATGTATGCTTTTTGTTTTCACTGTCAACATGAGGTCATTAACGCGTAATAGTTCACCACCAATCGGTGTAGTTGTCACATCACTATTTGATCCTGTATTGAGCATTTAGCGGTCGATTTTCTTGATCAATAACTGTTTGTTTATTAAAAGAGATTTGTATTTACCCGACTTCATAAAATAAAGTGTGTTCTCAATTCAGTGGTTTTGTATTCACGTTTATTAAGTATCTAGGGATTCCATCGAAAACAATTCCAAAAAATATTTTTACTTTTAGGAGGGTAGGTAGGTACTTCACTTTAGGTCTTATAAAAATTGAAAGATAAAACATCGAAGACAGTTATTTTATTTATTTATTTATATTTGTTAAGCTTTCGTCAATGAAGCTTAAATAGTTTTTCTAAGCTTGCAGGAGTTTATATTAAATTTAATCAAAGCTGATTAAATATAGAATTTTATATTTGTAGTACCGCACGCTGACAAATATACGAATCGCTGTTATTTCAACCATTATCGAATGGTGACAGTTCTCATCACTATACCTACTGAACGTCACTTGGAAGCAGTCATGCCAGCGTGCTGCCAATTTAACTAATATAAAATAGGAGAATGTGTGTCCGGTGATCTCATGAACATATTATCATCTGTTGATGACCTATTTTGAGCAGTTTATTCGTCAGCAGAAGTAACTATTTTTTCAATTAAATTTATTCCCGGAAAAGTACAGGCATTAATGTACGGTACAGCTGTGAAAAATAAATTTTCTTACGTTTGTTATACGTAGTAAAAGTAAAATCGGTCAAGTTCAAAACGGCGTGATTGATAGGTCGACTTCAGAAAACAATTACTGGGCTATTTTAATTTTGCTCGGTTTCTTTTTCTCTTGAAAAAAAGAAAACAAATAATTAACAATGTTATGGTGAATACGTAGTGACTCTCTGCAGATACATGAAAATAAGCTTCTAATGCTTTGAATATTCAAAGTGTCTGGTAATGGTACACTATGAGAACTATACGTTCTCTTATCTATCTATCTCTTTAAGCGTCTATGTCGGTTATCACGATAAAAGTAACATGGTGGTTTTTGAGTTTATCGCGAACAGACAGACAGACATGGCGGAGGTTTTTTTTTATAAATTGTAGTGATACACTTCCTCTTTATCATATACCAAAGATTTAAAGAGTAAAACAATAAGTAAAATATAAATATTAAAATAATAATAAATAAATATTTTCGTACATTTTACACACAATGTCATCTATTAATAAACTAAGCAGAACTTGTATTATGGGTAATAGACAACAGTAACTGATATAAATACATAAACATACTCTTTTTACACACATATTATACATAGAAAACACCCAGACTCCGAAACAAATATTTATCACACAAATATTTGGTCCGACCCGGGAATCGAACCCGAGACCTCTTGATTAACAGCCGCATACGCTAACTACTAAACCAATAAGGCAGTAAAATATAGTTGGATGGTTAATGCAATCGGAGAGTTACACATTCCGCTGATAGTTGACTAATTCATTCATCATCAGCCTATCGCAGTCCACTGCTAGACATAGGCATCTCCAATTGCACGCCACTCAGTTCAATCCTCGGCTACTCGCATCCAGCTCCTGCCAGCCGTCTTGCGCAAATCATCACTCCACTTGGCCTATGGACGTCCTACACTACGCTTGCTGAGACGTGGTCTCCACTCAAGAACTCGTTCACCCCAATTGTTGTCGGTTCTGCGCCATATATATATGGCCAGCCCATTGCCACTTCAGCTTGCTAATGTGACTGCTTATGTATGAGCAATATGAGCATCTAAGTTTCGGGCGTGTGCTCTCGAGTAGCTTGCTCGTGATGATTAACTGATAGTTAATTCAGTATTTACTAGAAGGAACTAGACTCATCCCAGAGTCTTGGATCTTCATATAAGTGTTGCTAGTCGTTCGCATTTCAAGCCCAGAGTAGTACAACATGTAATAGTCGATTCCTTACCGACACATCGTTCAGGGTAAATCTTGGTCTAGTAATGGATCAAAGGAGTTTTGAATATTCCGTATACTCTGTAAGGGTTCAAAAATATCGAATTATAGCGTCAAGATAAAAATTTATTCCGCCAAAAACCCAATTTTCTGTTAAACGAGGAGAATTTGTTGAAAACTTAAATCAATCGAGAATGATTACAAATTATCAACATCATTGAACTGTGACATCTTTCGGCAAATATTATCGCTGCTGCAATAATGTGTATCGTTATAACATGTAATTACATATATTTTATTATTTTTAAATATCTTGAATTAAGCACCTAAAGCTGTTGTTACAGGGCTTTATCTCTCCCAGGTCGTGTCCCCGATTGATGGATGAAAGTGATAGAGAGTTCACCTGTATTTGCGTGCACACTATGGAAAGTTCATTAATCACGCGATCTTTTCTTTGACATTTTTAGATAATTAAAGACTACAATAATAACGTTCAGAGGTAGACAGAAAGGTTGCAGGTTCTTTTGACAGATATAAAAATAATGAAAGTAAAAAAAAAAAAACGTAACGCCGCTTTTCGGTTCAGTATCGCGCAGTTTTTGAAAATATAAATACACGTGATATATTACTATACCCCCCTCCCTCCTCTTTGTAATATTTCGTGATTTTTTGTGACCCCCTCCCCCTTCGAACCTCAGGTGAGTAATGGACAGTCCCCTAGTAATAATATCTCCTGCGTAGCCTGGTGTCCGTTGAGATTGACCAGCGTGGATAAAACTTGGGTGTTCTCTATGTATAAGGTGTATGGTTTTACAAAAGAAATGTTAACCGGGGTCGGGGTCGCCACACGTTAAAAAATAAAAGATGTTCCATAAAATAAATAAACCACGATCGAAGAGCATATTACACAGTAAGTTTCATGTTTATTCTGTGGTCAACTGAGCATTACACAATCCTTGATTATCCTAACCACCGATGATTTCCCCAGGGTGTCATAATAGATGACGGAGCCACTTATAGTCATATACCTACTATTAGTATACCGTATTGACGTTAATACAGCGTAATACGGACAATGACATAAGGTTATTTGCACTATAAAAGCTTTATGGTTAATGATGCGAAATATGGGCGACTTCTATTTAACATAATTATATATGTATATACGAGCATTGCGCTTTATGGCTGCGAAACGTGGACGCTGACTCAAAGAGACAGAGATAAGTTGGCAGCATTTGAAATGTGGTGCTGGAGGCGGATGATGAACATCAGTTGGACAGAGAAAAAATCCAACGAGGAAGTCCTACTAATGGTTAACGAAGAAAGGAGACTTCTGAATACTGTTGACAACAGAAGAGGCAAAATGGTTGGCCATTTGATAAGACACGACAACCTTTTTAAAACCATTCTAGAAGGAAAGATAGAAGGTAGAAGAAAACGTGGAAAGCCTAGATTGGCGTACATACAACAAGTAAAGGAGAAAGTAGGAGTCGTGGCCTATCAAGAGGTCACATGGATTGCGGAAAACAGACAGGAGTGGCGATTGCTCCACCGACAAGGGACTGACCCTTAAATTGAGAAGAATACGAAATACTAGATGCACGATGGACCGATGATTTGAGGAAGGTGGCTGGCGGCGGATACGGGCTGCCCAAGACCGGGATGGTTGGCGTTCTTTGGGGGAGAACTTCGTCCAGCAGTGGACGGCGATAGGTTGACATTACAAGATGCTCTATTGCCTGATCTTCTATTGCCCGCAGCATGATGTTATACTGAGGAAACATATTTGTTTCCCATAAAAAAGGTTACAGTTGGCCAATCTTAAAAGATAGACATAATATGCCGCCGCAAACTTTTTTTTAGAACTTTTCAAGGGGAATAATTCTGTCATGGATTTTTGTGAAACTTTAACCGTATACACAATTTACGCAGCGGAAACTTTCAAGAGGAAAAAAAAACCTCAATTTCGAAACATTCTTCATTTATTCTCTCATCATAAATAATTTTAACAAAAATAAACCTATTTCAAAGAAAAACTATACCGAGAACCCAAATCGCGACAACTGGAATCCCATCATCAGATCCCGATATGGTGACGATGGGACCACCTGTAAGCTACGCCTATTGCAATGCAAAAATATTTTGTGATATCGGTTCATAAACGACGAAATTATCGCTGAACATACATAAAAAAAAAAGATTCCGACGAATTGAGAAGAGAAGAATCCTTTTTTTGAAGTCGGTAAAAAATAGGATTTGTTTCAAGCGAAAACTAGCTAGAATTTAGTAAGTGCGTGTGTTACTTCTGAAATTACTCAATACCCTTTTAAAGTTCCAACTGAAATATCGTCCATTCCGAGACTGATACACGACTTCCTTTAGACCAGGTACTTTAAATGAATCGGTCATCGGTCGCGACCTTTCAACCCGCACTCTGCTTGTTGTGCTCCTTACTGAACCTCAGAATAACACCGTTATATGAATAGTTACTAATCTATACTTCTATACAAAATTGGAGTGTCTGTATGTAATATTAAATGAACAGTTTTTTAGGGTTCCGTAGTTCATGACTCGGAACCCTTATAGATTCGTCATGTCCGTCCGTCCGTCCTAGTCGTTTCTCGCGTCTACCCTATCGTGTGGGGTATCAATAGATAGGTCTTTTAAAAAAATTGAGAGATTGGTATCCGTTTGCGAGTTAATCAACCTTAAAGCGCATATTTTTGTGAAAACAGGGTGTCACCCCTCTAAAAGCCAAACGGCTGGTTCAGAAATCTGAAAAAAATCATGGTAGTAGTCCATATATTGAAGTTTCAACGAAAACTATAGTGATTTTGATATCTTTTTTATTACCGGAGTTGTAGGGGCCTAGCTTGTAAAATGCACTTGGGAGACTTTGTACAAAAATAAAGAAATAATAAGTAAACATAACAATTAGTTATCTATTGGACACGATTTTAAACTCACCTATCATTATGGGTGACTACGCGTGGTCCGACACGCACTTAGCCAATTTTTTTGTAAATTCATAAACCTTCATACGGTATTGATGTACAAATGCAATTTTTAAATTTAATGTCTGCCTGTCTGTCCGTTTGTTTGTCCATTTGTTATGGGTAATCTTTGAAACATTTAAAATCCTTACTATCCTTACTAATATTATAAATGTAAAAATAACTCAATCTGTATATCTGTCCGGCTTACACGGACCGAACGAACCACTGAACCAATTTCAATGAAATTTGACACACATATAGTCTAGAGCCTAAGAAAGGACATAGGCCAGTTTTCACCGCGATAGCCGACATACACGCCTGCAGAACCGCGGGTAAAGGCTAGTGTTAGTATTTAATTTAAGTGCGTGTTATCATCAGAGATCGGAATTGGGTGTGTGAAAATACCTAAAGTTTGCAATAATAATATGGAGCTGTTACAACCACTGTTCTTGCAATTGAAATAAATGTTTTTAATTTATTTTTTTATGCAGTGCAGGTTTAATAATTTAAAAAAAAAGCCGAACTAAACCAGTAAAATTCAAACCCGGTTTAACTTAAGTGGTTGTAACAGCTCCATATTATGTCCCGCTGCAAACTTTAGGTATTTACACACACCCAATTCCGATCTCTGGTTATCATATTATCATTAGCTAATAATAATAATTGTTTAGTATAACAATTAATAATAACAAGACTTATTAACTTAACAAATACTACTATTAATCTACAATGTTTAAATAACGTCGTAGGAGACAAGTCTATCGTTATCATCCAGACCTTTTAATATTACAAATGGTAACTTTGAAAGTACTTATCAGAGATATATCTGGCAGTCCATCACTTTTCAAAAAGGGTTGATATCCCCACGGCGACTCCCGCTAGACCACCAGGACCATGCACGTGGCGTGACAGAGCAACCTTTAAAACTAGCTGAGTCCCGCGGTACTGACCACGTAAATCGCGAGTAACGCCGGGGAGAGAAGCTAGTCTAACAAAAATTAGCCTAAGTTACTTCTTAGGTCATCAGCTTTTTCTAGGAACAAATAGATAGACAGAAATAAAAAAAAAATGTGAAAAATCTACTTTCATATGCATTTAATAAAAAAAAAACTGTTATTTTGATATTATATATAGTCACTTTAATTTTGTTTAATTTGTTTAGAATTAATGTCCCTGGAATGGAATTAGATGAGAAGTGATAGTAGTAGTACGTGTGGTGACGGATTAAGAATACAGAGTGTAGGCGATTAAGGGATAAACTACGCATAACAACATCGATGCAAAGGGAAGGAAAACTTAAAACGAACTCTATACCAATCCGTCTGGCCAGCGTGGTATAGTAGGCCAAAACCTCCTTTCTAAGGAGAGGCCTATGTTTAGCAGTGGACTGTTAAAGGCTGTTGATGATGAAGATGATAGTTGTTTAAAATAAGTTTTTCTTAAATTTTCTTTGTTTCGTAACCAATAATTTCAAGAGCCACTACTGCGTTGTAGCCCTTTTCTCCTTTTGTATGAGTATTGGGATAGCCAGCACAGTGGTGCTGGGTCTGGTAACAAGCAACGAAAAATTTACATCAAGCCGTTTTCTGTGAAGCCGTTGATCCGGCCTATTTGTGCTGAAGCATGCCTCTCCCATTAATAATAGTAACTACTATTTTTATATTTTTAAATGTATTTTTTGATTTAAATATTTTGAAAATGTAATATATAAGTTTATTAATTTATATAAAGAGAATAATAATCACTACATAGTATAAAACAAAGTCGCTTTCTCTGTCCCTTTGTATGCTTAAATCTTTAATCTGCTGTCGATTGGCACTATCAGTTAATAACCAAACACAATACTTTATTAAGAATTAATATTCTAAGGCGGTACGAAGTTCGCTGGGTCAGCTAGTAATAAATATTTCGGACAAATGACTCACAACATCATTCAGTCCCAAACAAAGCAGAGCTTGTACAATTGGTACTAGACACACATATTGTACATAGAAAACACCCAAACTTCGAAATGTTTGCAGCTCATATAAACATTTCGTCCGACCCGGGAATCGAACCCGAGACCTCTTGATCAGCAGCCGCATACGCTAACCACTAGACCAACAAGGCAGCCATTGGAAAATAATATAGGCCTACATCTAGCAAGGGACTATTAAAGAATGATGATGAATCATTAGCAACATAATGATTTGTTTGTACTGTATTTATCAGTTGGTGCCTTATGTTGTTTGATAATGTGCAGCTATTGTTTTCATTCCTTATCAGCTCTGTTTGTGAACGAAGCATTAAAAGAAATTTACATTACATTTATCCCTGATTATCGCATGTTTGATAACACTGCAAAAAATACAATGTTACCGTATCCTAAAGTTTCTGCAGGGAAAATTAGAAATTAGTCTCACCTTACTAATTTTATAAAACGCGAAAATTTGTGAGTATGTATGTATGTGTGTATGTTTTTTGTTCTTACACGCAAAAAACTATTGAACGGATGAGGATGAGCCGCGGGTGAAAGCTAGTTGAGAATAAATAAATAAATATACATAAACATTTCGGACTTCTGACACACAACATCATCTAGTCCCAAACTAAATAGAGCTTGTACTATACCTAAATACTAGACAACTGATATGAATACATTAAGTACTTTTTTTGTTGTAAATACATACATATTCTACATAGAAAATATCCAAACTCCAAAACAAAAATTTGATAGATCATAAAAACATTTGGTCCGACCCGGAAATCGGCCCCGAGACTCTTGATCATCAGCTGCATATGCTAACCTCTAGACCAAACAAGGCAGTCAAAATTTAACAAGGTTTGAAAATTATTTTACATAAGTGCTTAAGTAATAGTTTTCCGAATTAAAATGTAAATACCTATACGAGTTGCATATTACAACAACACAATTATAAGCTCTACACAGTTGATTTAATTTTATTTTAGATCACCGACAAATGATCACACACACACATCAGATATGAATACAAAATATAAAAAACATGGCTTGTTATTATCCAATTATAAGTAATGACTGCATCATAATACTACACTCGGTTCCAAAAATAACGGGTCAGTATAACGGGTCAGTCACATAAACCCGAATATCTCCCGAACTACGTATGCCATCCTAATGAAACGAAGACTGTTCAATTGAGAATTTAATTATACAGATAAAAAATAAAATAAAACTTAGTTACACCCACAATATTAATCTTAAATTAAAAAAAAACTAAAGTAGTCATATTTTTCTTAAGATTACATTTTTTTTATGATTGTTTTTTTGCTGTTTTTCATCACTTTCTTCATTTAATACTTTGTATTGCCTCCACGTGATGAAGCCTCCAGTGATGAAAAACAGCAAAAAAACAATCATAAAAAAAATGTAATCTTATGAAAAATATGACTACTTTAGTTTTTTTTTAATTTAAGATTAATATTGTGGGTGTAACTAAGTTTTATTTTATTTTTTATCTGTATAATTAAATTCTCAATTGAACAGTCTGCGTTTCATTAGAATGGCATACGTAGTTCGGGAGATATTCGGGTTTATGTGACTGACCCGTTATTTTTGGAACCGGCTATAGTTTAACTAGAAACAAACTCACTAAAGTCGTCATAATTCTGTTATTATTGACGAGTGTGGTTCACCATCAACAGCCCATAACGTCCCACAGCTGGGGTCTCCTCTCAGGAGAGGGTTAAGACCACAAGTATCTAAACTGTCTATCACTACATAATCTTGGCTTTGGAGGTTTTCAACCGCCCGAAGGTCTCACTATACACATGTAAGCACAGAATTTTGATCACTTGTTGTGTCCGTGTGGTGACGGATTAAGAATACAGAGTGTCACCACCCCTATTCATCCCACGGGTGTCGTAAAACTAAACTGAATACATATAGTCTCAATATTGAAATATCTGTCACCACGTCAGGCCGTCTGGCCAGCGTGGTATAGTAAGCCAAAACCTCCTTTCTAAGGAGAGGACGATGTCCAGCAGTGGACTCTGTTAAAGGCTATTGATGATGATTGATGAAGGTCTCCAACTAAGCTTCACGACTGTTATACACAACCGGGACCGACTGCATCACTGAAACGCTCATAATATATCATGCCACGAACGATCATTCATGTAGGTACTCACCGATGTTGCTTTCCCTCGGTGATCGTTTTCATTCACCTACGGCAACCTGGCTATGAGTGCTTCAAGTAAAGGAAGGAAGTGGTAATGAATCTGCTTTTATAGAATTCATTATTATAGTTAGTGGCTCTGTGTAATTTGTGGAATTTAGATAACTAGAAAAACCAAAGTGTGTTCTTTACATTGACTGAAAAAAAGTGTGTGCCTGCATTCGCGGCAATGGTGTATGGTTTCCCCCACTCTTGTATTATTCCGCTCGTGCTTTCCATCAGGCATAGTAGAGTCACTTTGGTAGGCTAAATATAAAAAAAAAGATAGAAGTACATCAGACTTGGTGACATAGATATCTCAAAATTGAGACTCAGATAGTCTCAATTTCTATTTTCGGTTTAGTTAAAGAAGTAATTCATCAATCAAAGAATGGGTCAGATGTGTTAACTCATTTAGCTTAGTACCTGTGGGTTTGGGGATTTTAACTCCTATAAATAGGGCTTGGCATCAGTGGGCGTCTGAAATTACTTTAGGGTCTGAAGTCTGGAGTAGGTCTCAGGGTAGCTTTAAGTGAAAACATGCTCCTGGCTCTTGCATTCCAAAGGGGCTGGGAATCTAAAGAGATTTTTTATACTGACAACAAAAACCTTTTATTAATTGATTGTATTATTTTAAAATAATAAATACTCAATTTATTAATATTCACTTGATTTGGAATTCGCTATATCGATTATTAATACATCGATTGTATAAGAGTGAGATACAGCACTATGAATAAGTTTTATCAGTAATTTAACAATGTAATTTATGAGCATGACCGATAACATTGTGAGATGACAAGCTCTTATCGATGCACTTGTGTAATCGATAAGCCAGAGATTTATGTAAGTATACATGTGTAGATAATTGCATATAAGAACGTGTAATAGGAATTACATTAATAAAAAATAAAAGTGTTGACTTTATAAATGTTTTTTTTTCGTTTTATCGCTATCAAGTTATCTATTTTTGGCACCCCTCATGTTATTGGTTACCTTTTTAATAGCGTGTTAAAAATACATTGATGATGAAATACATCTCATATATAAAATTCTCGTGTCGCTGTGTTTGTTATTCTAGAATCATTATTAATTTCCCACAGTTGGATAGCAGCGGCAACCACAAGGCGTTAGCGATGACTCTCAAAGAAATCCTGTCAGATACGATAGAGAAATGTCAAATGTCAAAAAATTCTCATGAAATTTTGTGTGCATATTGGGTAGGTCTGAGAATCGGACAACATCTATTTTTCATCCCGTTAAATGTTAGTCCAACCCTAATTTGTTTATGATTTCTATTATTTACAGCATTTAAAAATACATATACATTTATATAATAACTCCTATCTTTTAGGGCGGTACGAAGTTCGCAGAGTCAACTAGTTGATATCTAAAATTCAAACATAATGTTATTTTTTAGTTTATTGTAAAACATATAATTTGTTCTTGTCAATCTTGATCGCGCCGAGGTATCAAATGCGACTGCTGTGTTAAGGTCTAAGGTGCCATTACCGGGTCATACCAAGAGTTTATATGATCTGCATTCTATGTTAATATGTTTCATTGTCTTCCTAAACTATTGTTCTCAATATAGATATATATAATTTAGGGTGAACAGGAGAATTCGGCTAGATTGGGTAGCAATTGGGAAGCTTCGTCGGGTCTTCTCATCATCGATGCCACTGTGCCTAAAGACAGTCGCATAGTCTTCAACCAGTACGCCCTACCCGTCATGACATATGGAGTCGAAACGTGGACACTCAAGGCACGGCTGGTTCACAAATTCAAAGTCACGCAGCGCGCTATGGAGAGGGCTATGCTCCGCGTTATCTCTAAGGGATCGTGTTAGAAACGAGGTAATCCGGCAGAGAACTAAAGTTATCGACATAGCCCACAGGATTAGCAAGCTGAAGTGGCAATGGACTGGCCATATTAGCCGCAGGACCGGGAACCCTTTTGGTAAACGAGTTCTTGAGTGGAAACCGCGTCTCGCAAGACGGCTGGCAGGAGCTGGATGCGAGTAACCGAGGATCGAACTAACTACACTGGTTTTACTTGAATTTCAGTTTCTTTACGGAGCGACTGGCATCGAAACTCTGATGGCGAGCTGAATTCGAAATTTGAAAAATTTGAGGTCACTGACTTCCCAATAAAGATTGCCAAAGAAATAATAACATGAGAATCGTAACCGATGGCTTACCTTTTTTTTTTTTGTTTTCTTTTTGTCGGCTCCGGCGACTTCCAGTCCGCTTGTGACATATTGTGTGATTAAGTTCTCCTTAGATTAGACAACACTTTGAATGATAAATGATATATAGTACATAAAGGATTCATTAGGTTTCACAATTTCAACGAGGGAAACACGAAAATATAATGTGATAGTTTAATCTTCTCGAATAAGAACGCAACCCTTTGATTACCTAATAGTTTAAACCGTCTGGAGAATTATGCTATGCAGGTCTTGAGTATACGCCCATTCTTATTAGAAAAAAGTATTTTATTTCTTTAAAAATTTGTTGTTGCAGAGGACTTTTGAAACATACATAAAACGGACAGAAAGAACACCTAGGACAACAATTATTAGTTGATCATTTAAAAATTTTTTCCATGTGGGTTTTGAACAGACATTTAAGACATGTTATATATAATATACAACAAATAATATACATATTAAACATAGAAAATATCCGAACTCCGAAACAAATTTTTACAGATCATAAAAATATTTTGTCCGAACCGTTAATGAAACCCAAGACTTCAAGCTCGACAATCGGATACGCTACCGCTGCGCTGCCTAGTATCATCATCAGCCTATCGCAGTCCACTGCTGGACATAGGCCTCTCCAATTGCACGCCACTTGGTTCGATTCTCGGCTTCTCGCATCCAGCTCCTGCCAGCATCTCTTCCTTCCTTCTCGCATCACTCCAACTGGCCTAGTATTGGGTAATAAAAAAAAAAGATTTCGACGAATTGAGAACCTCCTCCGTTTTTGAAATCGGTTAAAAAGTTCTTTATATCTATCGCTATGGCCTCACAATCTACACTCTTTCTTCTTCTTCCCAGCCTATATTCCCAAGTTTATTTGGGGTCGGCTACACAATATGTTGACATTTTCATAATCGAAAAGAATTTAGTACAACTGCTGATTTTTCAATAATTAACTTTAATTGATATCAAACTTGAAAAATAAAAAAAAGCAAGCGCTCATTGCTGAGTTACCTTAGGTGATTGAAAACAATCAACAACGGCGTCACCGTTAGACCTAAACGGGTGACCGCTTGTGAATGCTGCTGTGGGAAAGTTTATTTGGCTGCCTTCGGGAGGTTAAAAACATCCAACGGTAAGATTACGTTATCACATCGTGTCTTACCAGCCCCCAACCCGCACTCGTCCAGAGTGGGGTTACATACCCACTCGCCTTAACCCTCTTCTCAGAGAAGAGCCGAGCCCAGCAGTGAAACATTATGGGTAGTTGATATCTTTATATATATAATTCTTGTGTGAGTGTGTATGTCACTGAACTTCTCTCAAACGACTGGACCGATATTGATGAAATTTTTTGTGTGTTTTCAAGGGGATCTGGGCATGGTTTAGATTCGCAATTGTACCCTTTAGGTGGCGCTGCGATCAAGTTCTGGAATTTTAAAGTTGGGCGGTACGAAGTTCGCTGGGTCAGCTAGTCTTTATCTTTATATATATAATTCTTCTGTGAGTGTGTATGTCACTGAACTTCTCTCAAACGACTGGACCGATTTTGATGAATTTTTTTGTGTGTGTTCAAGGGGATCTGGGAATGGTTTAGATTCGCAATTGGACCCGGTAGGTGGCGCTGCGATCAAGTTATGGAATTCAAAAGTTGGGCGGTACGAAGTTCGCTGGGTCAACCAACCAAGTTTATGTATAAAACTAAAATAAAGTATGATCATGTATCTAATTTACGTTCCCAATTAAAATGGTTACCAATTCGTTTGCGCCGTGATCAGCGAGCGCTGACCACTCTCTTTTCTTTCCTTAACTCCCCATTTTCACCCACTTATTTTGACCCCGACTTGCGCTTCCTGTCCTCCAACCACGACAGAAATCTTCGTTCAACGAATAATCTGCTCCTCTTGTGCCCTTCCCACCACTCTGATTTCGTAAATGCCTCATTCTTTGTGCAAGCGGTGCTGCTATGGAATGCACTCCCACTCGAAATCAGGATGTCTACCAGCCGTTACACATTTAAAAAGAACGTACATGATTACCTTCTTGAGAGGGCGGAATAACTTCATCATGAGTACACCTCCTTATAGTCTATTTTTTTACAGCAAACAATTATAAGAATATATATTTTTGTGTGTTTGTATGTATATACTTATAAGTATGTGTCTGTGTATGTATGTGTATGTATATGTGTATTTGTGTGGTATGTATGTTTATGAATATTAGTGTACAAAATTATGTGTATATTTGAGTGTTTTATATTATGTTATCTGTATCCGTATTAGTTGTTAATAACGACTGTAACCTCGTTGCACCTACCGTAGTAAATCTCTACACACCCCAACGGTTGGCTGGTAGAGAATGCCACAGGCATTAAGTCCGCCGATGTACACAAGTGCATGAAGTTATAAATAAAAAAAAATAATAAACAAAATAACGTATTTCGTTAGTTAATGCGACACCAGAGGACCAATGATCCTGATGCATCTCACTACACAAACGAGTCTGTTCAGTGACAACGGGTATCTTTGTAAATTATGGTCATTTTTTGGGGTTCAGTTATGACTTAAGTTATAATATTCGATTTGACACGCGAACATTCTAGTTTAATAGATCACTTCGAAGTTTCAGAGTCATGTAGATGCGCGCCAGAAGAATGCGTAAGGCTCACTTCTATGGACAGTCTCAAAATAATGACTCAAAACATTAGAAGTCTTTCAGCAAATGTGTCAGGCTTTTTGACTTTATTGACAAGAATGTCTGTAACAGTGGATATTATTGTTCTCACTGACTGTTGGCTGATATGTAATCCCAATATTCCTGCGTTAAACGGATATACGTCATTTGTAACGTCGAAGAGTCTAAATAAGAATGATGGAGTTGTGGTATACATCAATAACAAACTATCTAATATTACTGTTACTGAGCCTGATATTAGGGATGCAAATTGTCTTCAGATACATGTGAGGAGTGATGTTTGTGTTCTTGCAATGTATAGACCCCCTTCATATAGAGACATTTCGAACTTTCTGTGCTCCATTGACCAGGTCTTGACTACAAATCGGGCAGTTGGAAATTTGATGATTATTGGAGACATTAACATAGATATTGCTGATGGGTCTAGAGATGCAAGAGTTCATGAATACTTGAATCTTAATGCTAGCCATGGGCTACTCCCAGCTCATTCTAGAATCACTCATGGCAAAACTTCTTTGGACCACGTATTTCTGAGGACAAAGCTGAAGGCCCTGACCATAGTTATCGATTCCACAATAACAGATCACAATGCTGTTTTAGTGGCTCTTGATAAATCTAAAGTCGAAAATCAATGCAATGTGAAAACAAGAATTGATCACACAGAATTAGAAAATCAGCTGCGGAAGTGTAACTTTTCGTGTATATATGAGTATACAGATGCGAATGTCGCAATGGAATACTTTGTAAAGAACCTGAAAAACGCCTTGGAACTGAGTACCTTTATTGTTTCTGTACCTCATCGCCTAAAAATCATCAAACCTTGGATTACCCCAGGGGTTTTACGGTGTATGAAAAATAGGGATAAAATGTACCTAAAACTAAAACGCGATCCAAATAATTCAATTCTAGCCACGACTTACAAAAGATACAGGAACTTCTGTAATGCCCTCCTAAAAAACCTGAAAAGGTCATATGATAAAGTTCAACTGTCCAAAGCCCAATCAAATCCCAAATTGATGTGGAACATTATTAGAGATATCACTCATTCCAGGAAAATTAAATCGACAGCAAGTGATCTGTTAAAAGTTAAAAGTACACCACAGGAATCAATTGACACTGTTAATCAGACTTTCGTCAATGTGGGAAAAGAGTTAGCAAATAGAATAGAAATTTCAGCACAACAAAACATTGACCACACTAATGATTCGTCAACAGATTCGCCCTGTCATTCACTTGTATTCCTAGAAACTGATAAGAGAGAAGTTGAGGACATGATTTTGTCTTTGCGCAGTAACTGTGCAACGGGTATCGACGGCATTTCATCTAACCTGCTAAAACAATACCGCACTATTTTAATACCCCCATTAACATTTATATTTAATTTATGCATAAACACTGGCGTCTTTCCTGATCTACTGAAAAGAGCACTTGTCCTACCTATCTTTAAGTCTGGGGATAGAGAGCGCGTTAACAGCTATAGGCCAATTTCAATACTACCATCGATATCAAAAATCTTAGAGAAAATTATGAATAACCGTCTTAAAAAGTTTCTCTACTCAAATAGCATTTTAGCAAACAATCAATTTGGTTTCCGCAATAACATGTCTACCAACGATGCAGTTCATGACTTGACAAATCATATAGTAACTATATTGGATAAAGGCGAAAAATGTGTTGGCATCTTTTTGGACATGGCTAAGGCGTTTGATGCGCTGTCTATACCTTTCATCATCATCAACAGCCTTTAACAGTCCACTGCTGGACATAGGCCTCTCCTTTGAAAGGAAGTTTTGGCCTACTATACCACGCTGGCCAGTGTCCGTGTGGTGACGGATTAAGAATACAAAGTGTCACCACCCCTATTCATTCCATGGGTGTCGTAAGAGGCGACTAAAGGAACAAAATAAGCAGCTATACCTTTACTTGAAAGGATCTACTAGGATCTACTAGAAAGGATTGGAATAAGGGGCAAGCAATTGGAATTGTTTAAGAGTTACCTAACCGATCGTACTCAATCTGTGAAGATTGGTGAACATGTTAGTCGGAGCGTCCCAGTTGAACATGGGGTCCCACAAGGTAGTATTCTTGGGCCCACACTGTTTCTTGTTTATATAAATGAGATGTGCAGGTTGGAACTGAAAGATGGGAAATTGCTGGCATTTGCGGATGATACAGCATTAATTTTTAAAGGACATACTTGGAATCAAGCTTTTAATGCTGCTCAGACTGGCCTTAATAGGGTAATAAATTGGCTTACCGTGAATTACTTATCGATTAACGTGGACAAGACCAAATATTTGACATTTAGCATAAGGGATTCGTGTGCACTGACTGGGAATAAGTTTTCAATAATCGCTCATAATCACATAGTAAATAATCATAGAACTTGTGACTGCCCTAAACTAAACAACTCTACTTATATAAAGTATTTGGGAGTGATCATAGATGAAAGGCTTAGTTTTGCACACCACATTGATCATTTAACAGGACGAATTCGAAAACTTATCTTTATTTTTAGGCATTTGAGACATGTCGCTGATTCAAAAATTTTAAAAACTGCTTATTACACCTTGTGCCAATCATTGATAGGATATTGTATTTCTTCATGGGGTGGCGCCACAAAAAGTAATTTAATACGATTAGAACGAGCGCAGAGAGCGGTGTTGAAGGTGTCGCACTTCAAGCCTTTTCGTTTTCCTACTAAGGACCTGTATGACCTCTGTAAGGTGCTAACAGTGCGACAGATGTTTATTCTGCAGGTTGTGCTGAGACAACATTCATTAAACTCGTCAACTTCGGCACCCTCGTATGCGCGAAGAATCAGTTTACCACTTAGTGCTCCTCATAGGACAACCTTTAGCCAAAGATTTTTTTGCTTTCTTGGTCGGTTCCTGTATAACAAAATAAATAGGATTCTATTGATAGGTAGTAGGACGAGAAATGACTGCAAAATCGTAGTTACTGAATGGCTTTATAAACTGACATATGACGACACAGAAACTTTAATTCATCCACTATCCTGAAATATCCACTCACTAAACTACATACAAATATAATACACAAACACACACACAAACACACACATAACATTCATTTTGTTGCAAGGATTCACTGTTACTAGAAATGTATTTGTTATGGTTTTCTTAATTTAATATACCTTTAAATTGTTTTTTTTTAACATACTAGCAAGGATAACTCTGTATATAGTTCCAGATGTGTATATTTGTAAGCTTGCCTAAAGGTCGCTGGTACTTATAGCTCAGGTATTTCCTATTTTAAGTACCAGCAGAACATTTCTGGTGTATTTATATACAAATACTTGCTAAATTGCTCAGCATGAACTGGAGATGTATTAGAATGTGTAATTGTAAATTGTAATAATAATAAAATAAATAAATAAATAAATGAACGCTAGACCGTCATAGTGGGGGTCACCATACAGCATCCTCATGATGGTAACCACAACTGATGGATTCAATCAAAGAAGAGTCTTTTGGCGGGCTTAAATAAAATAAATTACAATTACACCACTACAACCGAAAATAAAAACATAAAACGGCTCAAATCCAATGGTTATGTCAGGAATAAACCAACGTGTAACGTCACGCACATTCGCCAGTATAACATGACACCTTCACTCTAACTATATGCTTCGTTTTCTTTCTAAAAAGTTATTAATGGGAGAGGCAGGGTGGGCTCAGTTAAATTGGTGTGGCAGATAGAATCTGGGTCGGGTCAGCCATGCCAGCGAGTGAATGTTGTGTGTATGTATAATTAGCTTAAGCGCCTTACTGCGACACTTTTAACCGACAAGAATTGAGACGAATGGTTTAAATATAACTGATATCTTTTTCATTTAGATATAAGGTATTATAAATATTATTTTAACGGGCTTGCTTGTTAGCGATTCTACCTCCCTAGCCAAGTTGCAAACGTTTAGCGTTTTCTATTCTATATTACATTCTATTTATCTTGTTTGATTGGCTGATATTTTATTTTGATCACGTGACTGATTGACATTAGCCAATGAAATAGAATAGAATATAGAGTAGAAAACGATAAAAATGCGTTGCAACTTACCTTACCCATGTCAAGTAATTAACGTCTTTAATTGTAAAGTCTTCTGGTTTTCAAGTCGTAGTTGCGTCGTAATGAATTTAATGATAAAATAAATGTGGATAAGATGAAATGGGGACAATCTTCCGAAAAAAGAAAAAACGATGTCCTATTTCTTAGTCATTTTGCATAATAGTCTGTCATGTGTCAGTTGAGGAAAGTTGAAACATTTATAAATTACTAGCTTTCGCCCGCGGCTCCGCCCGCGTGTATGTCGGTTATCGCGGTAAAAAGTAGCCTATGTCCTTTCCCAAGTTCAGTTCTATCTTCATACCAAATTTCATCAAAATTGGTTCAGTGCCTTAGGCGTGAAAGCTTAACAGACAGACAGACAAACAGACAGAGTTACTTTCGCATTTTTAATATTATAGTAGGGATAATTGTTTCCTTTGAATATGTTAAAGAAAATTTCCTATTAATTTAGTCAAATGTAGAAATGTGTGATAGCGCCATCTGTAGTTATGTTGGTGATTCACTTGAAATGAGAGCAAAGTGTGAAACAAACTATACAAAGCTTTGATTTTAAAATTAATCACGAGATGGCAGTAGTGATACTATAAATACGAAAGTAAACGATACTTTTGATACCAAATGTCTTGTTTTGTGAAATAATTTTAACAAAAAGGAAGCGACATGAAAAACTATTCTGAGTACCCAAATCGCGACAATTGTGCCTGATATTTGAGAAGATTCCTCGATTTCCTTGGGATCCCATCATCAGATCCGGTGACGATGGGACCACCTGTAAGCTACGTCCATTCCAATGCAAAAATAATTTTTGAAATCGGTTCATAAACGACGAAATTATCGCTGAACATACATAAAAAAAAAATGGTAGCCGTCACGGGACGCCTGGCAGATGTGAAACATCGCCATTATTTTGTAAAAGTAATATGCAGAAAAGAACATATTGTAATAGGAACTAAATATGTCATAATGATAAAATAAAATATTACTAATTATTAAAATAGTACGGTGTGGCGTATAATTATAATAATTATAATTAAATAATTATATTATATTTATAATTATAATTTACGCCACACCGTACACACTACTGCATATATATATATACCATCGTTTAGCGTGCCGTGGCGACGCGTCGCCAGGCGTCGCCAGGCCAGAAATCTATTTTACGTGCGCCTATAGATGTTACACATACGTGCGCCTATAGATGTTTCACATCAAATTCCGACGAATTGAGAACCTCCTCCTTTTTTTTGAAGTTGGTTAATAAACTAGGCAAGGCATTCATTCTTAATGTTTTCTTTTCTACTTATAAGATTAAAAATTGTAAACCTTATCAAACTTTACAATCTTCCAAATGGCATAATATATTCAATAAAAAACCTTTCATTTCACAAATAGCAATCGGCTTCTATATGAGTTGGTTTTTTTAAACTCTTCTGAAAATGGTAGTCTCTATTGCTTTTCTACTTCTTTAAATCTATATATGTAGGTATATTACTCATTTTAATTTTCCACCACTACATTCCACTAAAGATTTGTTCGACTTTTAGTCGAAGGGCGACAGCATACAGAATTTCGAAATCACCTAATACTTGTAGTATGAAGGTCTGAGGGGTGTCGCTCTCCGTAAACAATCTGAAAAAAAACTGTCTGTACGGTTGATCTAGTGTTTTAAGTGGTCGCCACGCCGCTTCTACTAAACCAAGCTAAATGGGTATAAATCCCAAACAATGTAAGTGATCCATAAATTGTTGTTCTGAGGCTGGGTATTCTTTGAATACGTTTTATGTATGTTCGTTGTCTTTTCAAAAACAAACCAAAGTTCGGCTATACACTTCAAAAACGATCCTTATCTAATCTACCTACCCCGAATCTCCGGAAAAAGACTCGGTGATTGTCTGTAATGTTTCATTTACGAGGTATGCCTTTTAAGTTTTGTCGTGTGAAGAAAAAACCCCAACCAGCACCTTATAGTACGTTTTAATGTTTTTCAAAGTATTCACCACGTAGCTTAATACACTTTTCCATTCGCTCAAACTAGTTATTTTAACATTTATTCCACTCCAAAGTGTCGGTGTTCAAAATGGCTGACTTGAAAGCGTCGACTGCTTCTTCACCGGACTCGAACCTTTTGACCACGAAGACTTTTCTTAATTTAAGCAAATGTAAAGAAATCCTTAGGGCTTACGTCAGGGCTGTATTGAGAATGGTCAAGAATTTCTACTTTTTCCTGCTTCAAATACTCAATCGTTTGACGAGCGCTGTGTCAGCTTGCGTTGTCGTAGTGCACGATGATGCGTCGCTTTGAGTTAGATTTTCGAAGTTCGGCGATGACTTGTGGTAAACAAACTATCTTATACCACTCTGCGTTAACCGTTCTACGATCTACAAGTGCAATAGTCGCAATATGACCGGTTTTTCCAAGGAACATGGCCACCATCTTCTTTGAAGTGCTTCGAGAACGAACAACATTTGTCGGCTTTGCTCGTCTTGAAAGACCCAGATTGTAGATTCTTCTTTGGAATCAAAATCTCGTAGGCAAGATTCGTCACCACTGATGATGTCGTAGACGTGGTTTGACTTTCCTCCGTTGAACCTTTGCAGAGTTTTCTTACACCATCTGACGCAGGCCGCCTTGTGATCGTCGTAAAGTAGATGACTTCATGACTTCATGCAAGTTCTTCTGAATGGTTGTCCCTGAGATGCCTAATAGAGCCTCTATCTCTCGATATGTCACATAACGATCTTCGAGAATTAGTTGCCTCACAGCAATGATGTTATCTTTAGTGAAGTCTGATTTTGGGCGTCCTTTGCGAGATTTGTCACTAACACTAGTATTTCCAAGCTGGAATTCTAAATACCAGCGTTCAACAGTCTGCAGACATGGGGCTTAATCAGTGAATACATATGTTAGCTCTTTAAAACACTTAGGGCGTGTCAGGCCTCTTCTAAAGTTGTTGCAAATTATTGCACGAACATTTTCCTCAGAAAGATTCATTTTCGTACCTACAGACAGATTCCAATCGACGCTGTGACTAAACAATAGCATTAATCCTCATACTTTCAACTGTTTTGGGATTCAAAATTTAAACACATTCGAATATGGAACAGTTTTAAATTTAAAATTGCCGGGAAATATGGAAACGACAGAACTTAAAAGGCATGCCTAGTACTTTAAAAAAATACTTTATTGTACTATTTTTTTACCTGAACCTTCGAAAATGACTCTACTCTGTCTGATGGAAACCGAGAGCAGAATACAAGACTTGTGGTCACCATACTCACTGTGAATGCAGACAATGCAAAAGTGCAGTATGGTGACCACACTGTGGCGGTCTATTGAGATGGTTCTGCATCATTGGGTATCCGGTCTCACTCACCAATGAAACATCATAATACGAACGATACCATTAGTGGGACCGGTTCTTCGGGAATCCCACACAGGCTCTTCATCAAGATGATGGTGAGAAAAGCATTCTCCACGAAAAAATGGTTGGCATACTGTGTGTTCACTCCACACATTCTTACTAATTATAATTTCTTATGGGAACTCAAACAATATCGAACAAAATGTTTGAAATTAAATATTGACTGTAGATCATTGTAAAACTATGAAATAATTCATTTAATGTTAGCATAACCTTGGTTTTAAAGTAATGCATAACATACACTTGACAAAATTGTTAGGCAAACGCGATATTTTTTACTCATACGTAGCTCAGTTTGAGAAAAGCATTTTGCACGACATTGATCAATGGTGCTTTAAAAACGAGCTGATGCTGATGTTGTGTTTTTAACTGCTGTGTTTTTTAGAAGGTTGCTTTTTTTTAAACAATTGTTCTATCATTTTAATCCTTGTGTTTTATTGGATGATGGAGAGAAATCGGTTTGGTATCAGAGGTAAGTTATGTTCACTTAATCTAGTGTTAGATTTCGTTTTGTTAGGGTTCCGTAGCCAAATGGCAAAAAACGGAACCCTTATAGATTCGTCAAGTCTGTCTGTCTGTCTGTCTGTCTGTCCGTCCGTATGTCACAGCCAATTATTTCCGAAACTATAAGAGCTATACTGTTGAAATTTGGTCAGTCGATGTATTCTGTGAACCACATTAAGATTTTTCGATAAGATCAAACCTATACGTGTAACTATCGGGGTATCTATGTGTAGGTGTTAAAAAATGATGTTGAGGTTTCTAATATCATTTTTTTCTAAACTGAATAGTTTGCACGAGAGACACTTCCAAAGTGGAAAAATGTGTCCTCTAACTTCTAAAATAAGAGAGTGATAAAACTAAAAAAATATATGTTGTACATTACCATGCAAACTACCAACGAAAATTGGTTTGAATGAGATCTAGTAAGTAGTTTTTTTTTAATACGTCATAAATCGTAATTCGTAACACGCAATTTACCTTTCATCCAATCAATACACTAGTATAAAAACATCGATGAAAGTTACAACGAACTACAAGAACTTTTATATCATGTTACTTGCTGATACGGAACGCTTCATGGGCGAGTCCGACTCGCACTTGGCAGCTTTTGTTTGTTAATTTCTGACTTCAATTCAAACTTTGAGTTTGTCTACCCATGACCACGAGCGGTATAACCCGTTCAAAACGTCGGAAAAGAGAAGGTATCGTAACCTTTTTAATTTTATCGCGAATGAGTCCCGTTTACAGTAAAAACACGAGTATGTGTGAAAGTCTCGAAAGTCTTAAACAGTTATACTGAGTTAGCTTAACTCAGTATAACTCACACCAGTGTTAAGACATTTTTTTGTTAATTTCAGACTAAAACTCAGACGTATATTAATATTTTTACCCCACTACCGCGAAGATAAAAGGACGGTACTACCTCACACAGAGGACCAACCTAACAATGACAGAATTCGTGCTGTTGTATTTCGTTGCTTGATGCGAGACCGGAGGCCCATCATCATCAGTCTATCGCAGTCCACTGCTGGACATAGGCCTCTCCAATTGCACGCCACTTAGTTCGATCCTCGGCTACTTGCATCCAGCTCCTGCCAGCGGTCTTGCGCAAATCATCACTCCACCTGGCCTGTGGACGTCCTACACTACGTTACGACTGGAGGCCCACTGATAAAAAATTATCTCAATAGGCTGTCATGGTGTGGGTCACCCTGAATAGTATGCACTTACAATAAGTATGGGGACCACTACTTTGAATTCTGTTCATGCTTCGCTGTCAGGCACCGTAGTCACTTTTGCAGGCTCATTAAAAAAAAATGAATTCAACTTTAGGCAATTGAAAAAAATCACCGATTGTAAGCAACGACAGCGCGGTCAGACCTATATAGGTGACCGTCTGTGGCATGATATGTCATGAGAGTTTCCGTCATTGGAAGATCACGTTAACATTCGGTCCGAATCGTGAAGCTTAGTTGGAGGCCTATGATCGGCTTAAAAACATTCAACGGCAAGATTACGTAGCCACATCGTGCCTTGCCAGTTCCCAACCCGTACTTGACAAGCGTGGGGACGTATGGCCTTTACCCTCTCCCTCTCTTATGAGAGGAGACTCGTGCCCAGCAGTAGTACATTCTGGGTTGTTGTTGTTGTTGTTGTTGATTATTATTCCATTTATTTAAATCAATATATGAAGTACAGATTTACAATTGAAAATGTTACGTTACTAAAAATAAACATCCTGAAAACATCGTTGATGGAAAATTAAAGTCATTTACAACTGTTATCGAGACACCTTATAAACAATTTTAAATTACATAAATTGCCAGTCTCCACGTAGTTGAAAGCAAGAAAATGCAAATGTTGTATTTAATTATTATATTATGTTGTGAAATGATAAATAAATAAGTTTGATTCATTTATTTTGGATTTATATAAGCACAAAAACAACACTTAAAATTGGAATTTCGCAATAGAAGCAGCAACGTGAAATTTTGCATATCTTCCTTCAAACTTTTTAAAAAATAACTGAAAATAAAATATTGATTAGAAAACAAATGACATTAATTGAATTGTAACTGCATATTTATGGGTTCATAATAAATAGCTTTAAGCAATATAATGAACAAGATTAACTGCCTTGTTGGTATTAGTTCAAGATTTCAGAGCCGCCAGACCTACGTCATTTCTGCAAAACTGAAATTTTCAGGATTATTAGTATAATGTCTTGTTAAGATGTATGCGTACCCATTAGCTTAAAAGCGGGGCCGTTTCTGAGATATCGCGAAGTACACAGATGGATAAAAACCTTACTTACCTACGTTAAAAGTGCAAATCTAGTATTTACATATTTTATAAAGAATATTATTTAAAATTAAAATTCATTACTGCCAGACACGTTCCGCGGGCCATTACTTCTGCCAGACGTCTTGAAAGTTGTGAAAAAATTATGTAAACTACGTTATAGTAGCAAACCTGACTATATTGACTATATTAATTTTCAAACTGGAATATTTTAAGCGTTATTTCGTAGTCAATCATAATGGTACGTGGATTTAAAATCATGTTCAGTAGATAATTGTTAAGTTTATATATTATTTTTGCATGAATTTTTCCAAGTAAACGCATTTTAGAAGTTTGGCCTCTATAATTCTTGAACTAACAAAGTCATCAAACCCGTTATATTTTTCCTTTCAAGTTCATGATATGGACTACCATTATGTTTTTTTTTTATATTTTTAAGCCAGTCGTTTATCTTTTAGACTGAGATGTGGGGCCACCTATTTTAACAAAAAATCTGCTCTAAAGTTTAATAACTCGCAAAGGGTTTTAGGGTTTTGACCTATGTCAATATGTTATGACCTACGGAACCCGAAATATAGTCTAAGCCACTTCTTATTATTATCATCAACTGTTTTCCTGTGAAAGTCCCATAAATCAGTTCAATTATCCTGAGCCTAGAGATTATCAAGGACAAACAAACAGACAGACAGACAGACAGGTGGACAGACAAAAAACAAAGTTTTTTTTTATATTTAAGCCCACCAAAGTGACTCCACTGCGCCTGATGGAAAGTATGAGTAGAATGTAGGGTCACCATCTACATTGTAAGGATGGTGGTCCATGGTGCACAGACAGATGTATCTGCAATGTGCATCTCATTCAGAATGATTTGGTCTCCGGCCTCACACTCACCAACGAAATACTATTTTTTTTTTTTTTTTTTAAAAAGACAACTCCCGCATTAGGAATATAAATTCCTGTGTCGCGGGGGACTTTACAAACATACATGAAACGGACACAAAGAACACCCAGACTCAGACAACACATTGTGAATCACACAAAGTGTTGTCCTACGTGGGATTTGAACCCACGACACTTGGCGTAGTAGGAAGCGGCGTGGCGACCGCTTAAGCCACTAGGCTAACCGTGCAGTCTACGACAGCAAGAATGCTGTTATTATTAGGATGGTCTTCTGTGTGAGGGTAGTACTGCCCCGGTCGAGCCGGCCCATTCATGTTGAAATCAGCGTGGCTCTACTCCTTTCAAAGTTTTGAATAACCCTCCTTTTACTCTGACGTAGTCGAGTAAAAATTTATGGAACATCTTTGATGGAAGTAAATATTTTCGGACATCTTACAAACAACGTCATCTAGTCCAAAACCTAGCAGAGATTGTATAATGGGTACTAAACAACTGATATAAATACATAATCATACTTTTTTTTATGTAACTACATATTTATTATACGTAGACACCCAGACTCCAAAACAAATATTTGTGGATTACACAAATATTTTCCGACCTGGAAATTGAACCCAGTAGAATCGAAAGCAGTATGCACGCTAACCACTAAACCAACAAGGCAGTCAAAGTCAAGTATGTACCTTATATACTTTCGTATTTATGCAAATAGTAAAAATTGATAATGTAAAATTACAAAGAAAAAAAAAATTATATTTGTATAGGAAGATACGAGTATCCACAAAATCTAAGAGTTTACTTCTAGAAATTCTATGGTAACAGAAGATACAGCCCGCGGGGAACATACTCAATTTGTAAGGATACGAAACTGACGGTTGATTTCGTTATGTGTAGGAAGACCAGCGTTTTCAGTTTTTAAAGATAGTTTTTTTATTTGAATCTACCAAAGTGGCTCTGCCTGATGGAAAGCATAAGTAGAATCCAGGAGTAGCGGTTTTCGTAATTCATGACCTGGAACCTTTATATTTACGACATATCACGTGGCGTCCCCCTTCTATATAAGCTAAACGACTTTGAACTACATTAATACATATTCATTTATGTATTGGTTCACATTACTTTAATTCACACTTAAATGCCTATCATGAATGGTTCATTCTAAATGTCATCCGCCACTATACAGTTACTGTTTATAATTAATCAACATCTATCATTAAATGCGTCTTGTCTGAGTGGTAATTAATTACTAACTGTCGTAATTCAACGGATTATTCAATACGAGTAGTTTGTTTTCACACTTAGAAAATATTGATTGTTTTATGTACCGTGTATTGTACATTAGATTTTTAGTACTTTTAGAAACTACTTACAATGTTATATATTATTTTCTTTAAAAGGATCTATATACAATAAAAGAGGTAGGTCACGACAAAATAGGACCTTCTGATGATAAACGACACCGGTTATATGACTAGTAATTATAGCAATAGCTTTTTACGGTAAGGTTCTAAGCTAACCTAAGTTTAATTTTAAAATTTGAAATCTGAAGTGTGAATTGTAAGTATCTAAATTTATATACTCATGTCTTGGATAAAAATAATTCATTCATATCTTGAAACTGCGGTACATACTATTGTTGAACTTGAACGAAGACTGTCCCGACTTATTATGTAGTCACCCTTCGTATAAGGGCAAATATCTGCCCCAAGCCTCATCCCGCGCGCTGGGCGGGACGCCGCAGTCTAGCTCCAACCACCGGAGAGTAACTACGTGTGTTACTATACTAATAATCCTCTTCCCGCCTTACGAAACGTCGGATCGTCGCCATGGAACGACACACTCCGAGCAATTAAATCGACACAATGGATTATACGTCACAAATAGGTAAAAGTTTTTTTATTAACGGTTGTTCAACAGTTGATCGTAACGTGTCATCTTGTGCGGTGTAAACAAAAATGTTGTTCGCGAAGGTTACGGTGAGTCCCTTAATGAGATAAAGCCGCTTGATGTTGTCGGGAAAATTGTGTGAAAATGAAAGTTTTGTTTGTGTGGGTGTGTGTTTATTTCTTACCTTGAATATTAGTTGTGTTGGTATTGTTATCAATATATGTTTTATAGCGGTAACAATTTTTTATGTCTTTTTGATTTGATATTTTGTTGCTTTTCTGTTGCGTGAACATTTTTTTGAAACTTTAAGGATTTTGTTTTAGATATTACTGTTAAAAGATAATTTTAGTGTAATATACATTTATTCAGGCGCAGCACTCAAGATCCTTTTAATATTGTTTTCTAACCACATACCTAATATTTTACAATTCAAGCGACTGATAATGAAAAATGAAATCGTAAAAGCCTGCCAAAGGGACTGTACTCTAATTGATGGAAAGCATGAGCAGAATCCAGGAGCTAAAGGAAATATTGTGCACTATTACTCGTTTATTACAAGATTGTTTTACGCAACTACGACAAATTGAAAAGAAATGATTGATGGTGTGATATCTGCTCCAGTAGTTTAGTTTAGAGAAACATGTCCCACCGTAGCACCTGAATAACTAAACCTATTTGAATAAGGTGTCGTGAATAGATTCGTTATAATGACTCGGGTGACATAAAAAAGCATATACATTTTACTAAAGTTTTACACAGTCGGGTTATAGTTTCGCACATATGTTTTTTTTTACTATTCGGACATCTTACACACAACATCATCTATTCCCAAACTAAGCAGAGCTTGTACTATGGATACTAGAAAATTTATATAAATACATATATACTTTATTTTATAAAAACATAAATATTATACATAAAAAACACCCAAATTCCGAAACAAACATTTGTAGATCAAACAAACATTTAGTAACTCAACCCGGTCAATCAAACCCGAGACCTCTTAATCAGCAGCCGCATACGATAACCACTAAACCAACGCAAGGCATTCAAAAATGAGACAAGTCAAGAAGTAGGTACTTTTCTGTAGATTTTGCAAGGTAATTATAATTTATTGGGTATTCAATGTAGATAAACATACATATTTATTTATTTTTATTACCTATTGTGTTGTAATAGATGAACGTGATACTGACTGACGTTTACTACTGTGTAGTACGATTTTTATTTTTTTGATGTAATTTGTACTTACATAATACGTTACGTTTTACACATTACGGTAATATGTCTACCTACCCAAAGAAAGCAGTAATGTATATCTATTAGGACGTTAGATAGTTAAAATCATATCTGGGTGTACAAATTTGTATTAGTAATTGTAATTTTCTAGCTTTCTTGTAAGTATTTTTAAGTAATCAGTAACAGTTTGTCAGGTTGATTCACCTACCTGTTGAGAAATTTGAAGAAAAGTTGATTACATTTTTTTTCATTATATTTCGTTGATTTATCGACAGCATCCTTGAATGGTAATTAATTTCCGAAGTGAATTTTCACATAATAATTATATTAATTTATTATGAATACAAAATACCCAACTGATTAAAAGTAATAAACTATTAAGAGAAATTATATTATTTCAAACTTTATTTCAGAGTTTTTACTATAATAAACCGACAAGTATTTTTTTTAATCAATTTGTAGAGTTCCAGTTCCGTAGTCGTCTCGATTTTATACGCTTTTAATTAATTTATGTCAAAACGATAATATTGATATGATGTTATGTATATTTGAAAAGCACTTTTTAAATTTTACTTTTCATTTGATACCCATTATGCTAGGCACACCCTACAGCCCAAAAACTGGACGTATTTTGACATATGCCATGTCAAAATACGACCAGTTGTTTGGGCTGTAGGGCTTGCCAAAGAAATGGAGATTTGTACCTACATACATACACTCGAAAAATATTACTGTCCTTCTGACGCAGTTGGATTGAACACCACTTGGTTCGATCCCCGATTAACTTTATTATAATTCAACTTATTTTACCAGTAGCAAAGAATAGATGTTGTACTACTGCAGTGCAGCAATTCAACCGGTTCCCCGCAACCCTTAAATGTTTAACAATCTTTAAGTACACCGCAGTGGCCCTTGAATATTTGCCCTTCGAGATAATTTTGTCGCCCCAACCCTCAACAATGTCTCCATCAACATTTGAAAGCGTCATTTCATTTCCCAGAGGAATAAACAGTCCGATAAAGGACCGTCTGTAACAAACCATTAAATCTGTTGGACGATAAATTAGATATATAATAAACTAGTTTTTGCCTGCGGCTCCGCCCGCGTGTGTTTGTTATTTTTGAGATAATATATAGTTAAATAAATTTTGATGCACTGACTGTATAATAACGATGGCCACATATGTTCATGACAACCTGCCCCTGTTTTGATCACGGACTGAGTGACATTAGCCTATGAAACAAGAGAATGGAGACTAGAATAGAAAACGAAAAAGCGGCCAAGTGCGAGTCGGACTGACCAAGTTTCAACAGTATAGCTCTTATAGTTTCGGAAAAAAGTGGCTGTGATATACGGAAGGACAGACAGACAGATATGACGAATCTATAAGGGTTCCGTTTTTTGACATTTGGCTACGGAACCCTAAAAACTGCAACTTGGCTAGGGGGGCTAGATTGACGGCTTAAGGTCTCACCAAGGCATAGGCGTGAATCATACCCGCATTTAGATACTCTGCGCTGTTTCTTGTAAGAAAAACTCAACAACACTTTGGACCCGACGCGGAAATGCAAACCGAGAACTCTCGATCGAAAGTCGCATTCTTTGTTATGCTTACTTTTTAATGTAATGTGAATTTAATAAACAACATCAAAAGCATTTCGTAGCACATTGCGTACAGGAACAGCGTACGTGTTTTTCTGAGTGTCGTACTGTAGAATTAAATATTTCGGACATCTTACACACAACTTCATTTAACTAAGCAGAGTTTGTATTACTAGACAATTGATATAAATACATAAACATACTTTTGTTAAATACATACATATTATACATTAAAAAAAAAAAAAAAAAAAAAAAAGAAAAAAAAAAAAAAAAAAAGAGAACATAAAAATCATCCAGACTCCGAGGCAAATATTTGCGGGTCACACAAACATTTTGACCGACACAGAGATCGAACCCGAGACCTTTTGATCAACAGTCGCATACGCTAACCACTAGACCAACAAGGCAGTCATTTAAATCCCTCTCCTCTTCAAAAAACTTTGAAGGTCATACAAGCAACCTTGAAACTTTAAGCTTTCACTTCGAACAATAAAACTCGGTTGCAAAGCTTTGAGTTTGTTAAAATGAACGTTATATCAGTATAATGTAACACTTTATTATCTTTACCTAATAGTACCTACTTCACTACATATTATAAAATAAGCGTCCTTCGCCGCGTATGTGTTTTGTTCGTGATAAATTCATAAACCACAGCATTGATTTAAATGAAATTTGGTACCCAGAGTGTCGGGGTCACCAATTATAGCGAACTTATTTCTTCTTGATTGATCCGTCGTAGGGGTCCACGATTATGGCGGCTTATAGGTGGATATCGAATAACAATGATCGTGTATTCTTTTGGAGCCATGTTTATTAATTATTAACTGTACTATTATCTAAAATTACGTACTAAGGTATGTACATGGAATCTCCTAGTTATGATCTTATAGCTACATTATATATTCTAAATCTATCGTTACATGGCACAATAAACACGTCTTAATATCAACAAGGAAATGACAGCCGGAATCCTACGTGCTCGCTAATCAGCACATATCTGAAATGTGCTGGTCTAGCATATCTCTGTATCATTTCCGTCTATTACTTTAACCAATATATATGACGCAGGAATACCTGACAAAGGAAAAACTACGATACCGCGATAACCGAAATAGAAGCGTGCGGAGCCGCGGGCGAAAGCTAGTTATTTATAAGATTAATACCCCAGAGAGTACTGATAGGCATATTAAGTATTCAAATGTTGGTCCCTATACGGTCGGTTATTGCAGTAATGAAAATTGTATGTTCTTCCTCAAGAATTAAGGTATCTCTTTGCCAAATTTCATTCAAATCAGTGCAATGGTTTAACCGTGACAGCGTAAAAAACAAACAGCTTGAGTAACTTTTGAATTTATTACATTATTATGAACGTCGCCCTGTACCTCATTCCGAATCTATTAACACCTCATTTATTAAAATAAAATTGGTTTAGTAGTTCAGACGTCAGTAGACAAACATACCTTGACTGCCTTATTGGTCTAATGGTTAGTGTATGCGGCTGCAGATCAAGAGGTCTTGGGTTCGATTCCCGGGTCGGACTAAATATTTGTGTGATCCACAAATATTTGTTTCGGAGTCTAGGTGTTTTCTATGCATAATATGTATGTATTTACAAAAAAAAAGTATGTTCACATGAACATACTTTTTTTTTGACATATATACATTTTTGACATATATGGGTACTAAACAACTGATATAAATACATATTTATATTAGTTGTTTAGTACCCATATTACAAGCTCTGCTTAGTTTGGGACTCGATGACGATGTGTGTAAGATGTCCGAAATATTTATTTATTATACCGGAGGAGTTTAGTCCGTCCGATAAAGGACCGTCCTTAACAAAGTTTAAATCTGTTCGAATATAAAATGACATATATAGTAAACTAGGTTTTGCCTGCAGCTCCGTCTGTGGGTGATAGATATCACGGTTATTATTTTTGCCTATATATATTGCTAAAAATATTATTCTTTTTTGGGTTTCTCCTTATTCAGGTTAGAAGGCGTTACCTTATTGCTGTCGCCAACAAATTAAGATAATTACAAAAATCTCTTTAAAATAAGTCAAATAACATACGAAGCGAACCCCCTCAACCTACAAGGCGTTCTATCACTAATACATTTATTCTATTAACCCTTTCATAGAACAACGTACTCCGAACTGTAATCTATGCCATTAATATCAATTCTATAATGTCAGGAGGATATTGCTACAGTTACAATACATCAAAATAAAATCGAATTAAAAAAAAACAACTCAATCATCTATTGAACGTATTAAAAAAAGTAAAAAATAATAATTCCAAACATTAAACAAAATGTTTCAACCATCGACAATAAACACATAAAATAAATATTAAATAAAAATCAAGCTTAGAATAACCTACCAACTATTTATTGCAATATGTTCGTATTATCGGTCCTTTTTGTCACAAAAAGGTACATTTCAATCTACCCCATATTTCGCTTTTGTTACCGCACATCTATTCTGCCAAACCCTTTGTCAAATTCACGTAGGGCAACAATAGCCCTTATTGTACTGAGGGTTGGTAGGGGATGCACCCTTGTACAATATGTATTAGCTTTTTTGGAGCTAATCTTATCGATTCCTGATATACGGCCAGCGTTCCGCTATCAGATGTTTTATTAACATAGTGTAAGTAGAAAATTGGTGTGACGCATTTTTAGGGGCTTGATAATGTAACAGCTGGTTGGAAAACTTTTAAACTAATAAGGCTAATAACGCGATTTTTAATCTGACTTATAAAATAAAATAGTTTAAAAAAACTTTTTCTGATCATATTTCAATAACGTCGCCACATGCTTTGTTACATTAAAATTATTTTCTACTTTTTAGTTGAAAAGCGTGTTTGTTTAGTTCTTTAAAACTTTTTTTTTAGACAAAAAAGACAAAAACTTTTTTTTTCGAATTAGTGTATTGTCATTGGTCCCCGATAAATCTACAAAGTGTGAACGAAATCTGGCCGTCTAAAGTGGGTCAAAATCGCGCCCAAAGGAGTCGGTTACAAACATACAAACAAACATTCAGGTGAAGCTAATATAAAGCGCGTAAAAAGTAGGAAGTTCGTAAGTCTGTTTTTTTTTTTAAACCATTTACGTTGATGCCTTCGAAAGCTGCTATTATTAAACTAATTTGGCAGTTTTTTTTTTTATTTCAAAAGGAATCGTGTATTGCCTTAGAGAATACTGATTTTAGCACGAATGGGCTGGCTTGACCGGGGCCTCACACAGAAGATCAATCTAAAATAACAGCATTAGTGTTGTCGTATTTCGTTGGCGAGTGTGAGACCTCGGCAGAGGCCCAACGATGCAGAATCATCTCACTAAGCCGCTATAGTGTGGGTTATCATACTGCATTGTCTATAATCAAAATGCGGATAGTGACTCATACTCTTGGATTCTACACATGCTTTCCATCAGGCAGATTAGAGTCTATATATATATAATAAATAAAAAAAAAATGGTCTCTTCATATTTAGTTCATAATTATGGTGTGCCGAAGTTTGTGGATTTAGAATTCTTTATGCCTTGTAACAGGTAAGACCATTCCATTACATTATAGAACCAGACCCAAAACAGTCAGTCAGGCCACTATTTCTAATAACATTTCGATCATAACACATACATAGATAAGAAAAGTAGGTCCACATTTTTAGCACCTAACGTAATATATTATAGATGTCAAAGCCACAATGATCCAAATTATACTACCCTATCTAACTAGGCAGGGAATATAAATAGAAAAAACTTGCACGAAATACTAAAGGTCTGGTAAACTCAGACCTTTATTCATACAAACAAAGTTACTAATGAAAAAACTACGAGGTCTTATTTGTAGAAAGTAAGTTTATTTGCGCAAACAAGTCTCCTTCCATAGTGGTTTGTGTATGAGCTTTTGCCCTTGTGTACATGCAATATGGAACGCAATATGGAACTATGAATTATTGAGTTGTTCTTCTTTCGCATTAATAAAAGGTCAAAGTAAATTAATCTTTAACGTTCTTTAACTTTAAACAACGGTTCTGTCTTTATTGCAACTTTAATTTTACAGCTTTGAAGTTTAAAACAACACAAACCGTTACTTAAATTTAAAAAAGCTGATTAGATTCTTGTCCACTATTTTTAAAAAAAATGTTTACTAATTTTATTTCGAAATATTGGTAAGCGGTCTTAATTTTTTACTAGTTTATATTTATTAGCGTTTTGCATTAGTATTTGACAGGGAACTTATAGTAACTTACCATGACCAATATTATTAACAACAAAAAATAGGTCCAACAAATGCTAATTAAAACCAAAAGGCAAAAGAAGCTTAAAAAAGTATAACCCGACTACGTAAAAATGTTGACAGAATTTATAAAGCTTATGTCACCCGTATCATTCGCTTATGAACCTACATACATACTCGTACATAAAACAATAGAACAACTTTCCTTTTCGCTTCGTCGTTGCCGGATAAAACCTCAAGGCTCACTTAATAATTAAAACAAACTATTTTTATTTTCTTAATCTACTATCACTCGATGTCTACGGATATAGTTATGTATGTGTGCACGTGTGTCTCAAAACGATGTAGAACTTTTATCCCGGACATGCCCTTGAGGCTCGGAATGAAATATTACTCCTCCTTGTCATACTTTTCGTTCGATCAATAGTAATAATTTGAATTTTATGTGAGCAGGGTCGACTGTTCAAACAACTGTCGTCTCTAGTTAGGTCAGTTCTTCCAATCGAATTGAGTCATAGCAATTGATGTTTTATTTTCTGAAGTACACAGTGTCATTTGAGTTGCAGTGTTATTGCAGGAAAAGTGGTGGCAATGTTAGGGCGAAATTTGAGATAGGCAGTTCAAGGTTACATTTTGTAAATGTCTTTCTAAACTATAAGAGCTATACTGTTCAAACTTGGTCAGCAGATGTATTCTGTGAACCGCTTTAATATTTTTATACAAAAATAGAAAAAAAGCAATAAATTTTATAGTTTCTATAGCTAGCTATAGCTCTTATAGTTTCGGAAATAATTGGCTGTGACATACGGACGGACAGACAGACAGACAGACTTGACGAATCTATAAGGGTTCCATTTTTTGCCATTTGGCTACGGAACCCTAAAAATCACTAATTGGAAAATCAAGTCATTTCATTATTTTTCGCAGTTCATTAGTTTTGTACAAAGAATGAAATTCTGAACACATAATTTGTTTCATTAAAATGTATATGAAGTGATTTTAATATACTTTGAACAGGAAATCAGAACGTTTGGTGGGTCATATAAATCAATCGGTCCAATACGATGTTTTAACATGTTTCGGATGTTTTTCTTAGTTTACTGTATTTATTCGTGAGCTAATAAGAATGAATGAATCACTATTTGCACGATGAAGGCTGGCTATTATCTGGTACAATTTATGTGTGTTTACGTACTTTTTGTATGTAATTGTAATTTTTCTGGCCATATCTCGCCGCTGTCTACTGCACTGAATGTTTTAGGTGCAAATCTCACATGGGATAACTCTTAGTTAGAACCACAAATTGCTCTTTCCAATTCCACCAACTATACTGAAACCGTCTCTTTACCCGAAACCTCCTATCGTAGTTAGCCCCAACATTTTTGGAAGATATCTAAGCACTTATGTGTTCCTCTCTTTCTTTGGCTCTTTAACTTCAGTGGACGTAGGTGACAGTAGCCATTAGTTGTCTTAGTTTTTTGTATTCGTTTCATGTACGTTTATGTCATAAAGCGTCCTCGATGCTGAAATTTTCCTACTGTATGAGTATATGTAATCTGATGGTGACTACTGCTTTTCAAGACAAGAGTCACTATTGCATTGGACTCCCTTTCTTCCTTCATATTAGTTTTCTATTCAGCTGTGGTAAATCGTTCCATTAGTCGGCATTTATCTCGTTTCAAGGGACGAAGACGCACGTGTGACCTCATTAGCATGTGTCCATTGGGGACAGTGCCTGGTAACTTATCTTTTCATCAGATTTACTCAAGCTTATAGTTTTAAAAAGTTATTTTTTCTAAATTGACTAACTTTAGTTTAGTTATACCCAAGGCTTGCAAAGTTTTAATTTCGCCTTTGTTCGCACTTTCATGCAAATCCCCGAGGAGTGGCTCTAATTATGAAAAATAAGTATCAACTCAAAATTATGCTAAATAAAGTGCGAATAATTCTGTAAATAAAGCTTGGCAACTTAGTTGTGCAAAGCTGCGAAACTTTTTAATGAGTTTACTCAATGAGGCGTGTCTGGCAAATTTATAAGTTTTAAGTTTTTTTTTCATTAAATTGTTTAAACTTGGGGATAACAGAGCTTTATGTTTAAATGGATAAAGAGTTTATACCTAGAGATTTTTTTTAGTTAAATGTTAGGCTTTTTAGAAAACTTAAATTATCTGAATACTCATATTGTTTACTATGTTGACTGGCCTATTGATTTAGAGGTTATTAGTTTTGACTGTGAGACCAGAAGTCATTGATACGATTTCAAATAAGGACACTGCCTTGTTGGTCTAGTGGTCAGCGTATTCGGCTGCTAATCAAGAGGTCTCGGGTTTGATTCCCGGGCCGGACCAAATGTTTGTGTGATCCACAAATATTTGTTTCGGAGTCTGGGTGTTTTCTATATATATAATATGTACGTATTTACAAAAAAAAAGTATGTTTATGTATTTATATCACTTGTCTAGTACCCATAACACAAGCTCTGCTTAGCTTAGGACTAGATGATGTTGTGTGTAAGATGTCCGAACAAAAATATTATTATATTTATGTTACATGGATCCTTTGTTTTTATTATATTGTGAGTTTGTGACGTTAACGATGGCATTCTCAGGATCTACTGAACCATTTTTGAAAATGCTTTTACCAATAGAAAGCCACATTATTTTTTATTGTTGCCCCGATACAAGCAGGTCCAACCGCGATCAAATGATAGTGTATCTTTGATATTAATTTTGATATTCATAAGATGCTGTGTTCTATATCAATCGCTTTGAAACAAGAAAAAAATCTTAGTTCAAAGCAATTGGTATGAATACGCGTTTATTTATTCCATTACTATGCAAAACGTTTACCTCCAACCGATCAGTTCCAATTTGACTAAGCAAAACGGATGGAGGCGTCGTTGTTATTTAGCTTATGCAAAATAGCAATATTGTCAATTGCTGCCTAGGCCAGACGCTCATTGAATCGCAAATGTGTCCATCTGCTATTTGCAGCCGTACACAGACAATCTATAGAATGACCTTTAACAGACTGACGACTTTGTTATAAACTTGCGATAGATTTTAAAATTAATAGTTTAGACATATTCCTCTGTGAAGTGCAAATTGTAATTTGTGGTACTGCTTTTAATGGATACCATTATAAATAAATGGATACTGTTTCTGAGTTTGTGAAATTGTAGGGTAAATATTTGAATCTACTGAATCGATTTTGAAAATGATTTGACCTACAGAAAGCCACATTATTTGTTATAGCCTATAAATGAATATCAAAAATTATTACTATTATATCCGACATAAACAGGGACGGAGTTGCAGGTTATAGCTAGTTAAATGTAAACTTAATAGCGTTTCGCAAGTAAATGCATGATTACGTATAGTTTATTTATTTCAATTTCAAAAACAGCTATATATAATTAACATTTCCCTGCTCTGGGGTATAGAAAAGCAACGTGGTGTGACCGTGTGAGTCGTCAGTTTAGTTGGAGGTGTGCATAGAATAGAATCTACCCCTCTGGGTTTCCTCCGCCGTTACTCCGTTTACAACTATATTAACGTCTGTAGAATGGCAACTTAGTTTTAAAGTTAAGTTGCCATTCTACAGACGTAAATGTAACTAAAACATGTATGCGAAAACTAATACATCTATGACGTGGTGATATTTAAAAAGAAGTGTCAGTGATTGTAGGAAGGGACAGGATTTCATCTTGTCTAAGGAGGCTGCACAGACGAGGGATAATACTCTCATTAAGTTCACTTTCTCTGCGTATACCACCAAGTGACAGGTGATGTATTACGCAGACTTCTTCTTCTTATCGTATCAATGGCAACACTTCACATGGTTTTGGCCTAGTGCTCGGGAACGCGGATTGCGTTTGGCCTTGTGTTGATCCATTGTGGTGAGAGGATTTGTCACCTAAACTCTGCGATACCGAGTGTTAGGTGTCCAGGGTGCGCCGGACGTCGGGACTCTTGTTCTCTTTAATACGTCGCTCGGGGAGCTTATTGCTATGCCGAAAAGAGCGCATCATATTTCATTCGCCGTTGTACCTTGTCGTCGCATACCCTTAGTTATTGAGCTAAACACACGGGTGTGTGTCATAACCATTTAAAACCCAACACTCGATGGGTCCTAAAACAAGTTGACTCGTTCGATATTTTGGTTTCTTATTCTGAACATGACACTGAGTGTCTTCAGGCTTCTAGACTAGACTGATTGTAGTGTGTTTGATGGATAAACGAAAATTACTTGAGTGTAAAGTCTAGATATCAAATGAGCAAGAATATAAACTAGAACGAAACGACATAAAAATGAACTAAGAAAATGTTTAACCGGCTTTATACTGCTATTTCTCGGTGAAGGAGAGCGAGGTATGATATGTACACATGCTTGTGTGTATAGTTATGTACTTATTTGTCTTGGAGCGAAAACACGGTGATTTTACCTCGATAATAATTAGTTTACGCGTAATATGCGGTTAGAATATAGATTAGAATACAAATTGATATGTAAATAATTGCGAATAATCACGGAAACTCGTACATAATAATGTAAAACACTGCTCAAGAGTTCTCTGGTGATTTTTTATTATTTTGAATATACGAATACTATCATTAACTCCCTATTTTATTTCCTTGTATGTGAAATTTGAAGAAATCTTTTCCGGTTTTACTGTGCATGTCAAAAATCTAATATGATTGGTGTAAAAATTACATTCTAACCACAATTATTTTTATGGTAGAATTGAATATATACTTGAGATATCACAGCGAGCACGCGCTTATAGCCAAAAGGCCGTAGGTGATTGAAAACAATCACCGAAGGTAAGCAACGACGGTGCGGTCAGAATTTAAATGGGTGACCGTTTGTAGCATGATATGTCACGTTAAGCAGTCGGTTCCGGTTAATATCATAAGATAACAGTTGTGAATCTTATTTCGAGGCATTCAGGCACTTGAAAACGTCCAACGGTAAGATTATTCTTATATTATATAGATCTTATTTACCCTCAAGCAAACTCCTCCTTCCTCCAAAGACTACTATATTACGTTTTCAATGTAGTCCAATCCCCCGAAAGAAAAGGTTTTTTCAACGGCATCAACAGATAGTATTCAGCGCTTTACACACAAAGAACGAAAGCACTTGACGCTAGATTCTCATTAATTTTCATGAGGAGTTTTATGTATAGCTTTAAGGTTCTGCAGATTGCCAACACGTTTAGACTATTCAGATTAAGCTGCTGTAAAACTAAGTACCTAAGTCAAAGTAATGATAATATCGACTTCAAAGCTTTAGCACTAACCACAATAATTTAGTAGTCACATAGATACGGGGGCGAGGCCTAATGCCTCCAGGTCCTCTACTTAGAAAATAAATCATAATTGTTTATTTATTATTGAAATTCAACCACAATTGCTTTTTTTTAATAGCAATCTAGCTTTTGCCCGCGGCTTAACTAACGTATTATTATTTTGTATAACCATTTACCCCCTTTAGAAGTGGAATTTTGTAGAATCCTCTCTTAGTTCTAGGAATACTCTTGCCAAATTTCGGCTTCATGCAGCCAGTACTTTCAGTTGTACCTTTTCTGTCAGTCAGTCAGTCATTAACGGAAATGTTTTACATAAATATCTAAATTGATCAAATAAATGTTAATCATTTGAAATTCATGATTGTACCCATATAATAATATATGTATATAGAAAGTGAATTTGAAATTAATATTACGAAATGTACTATTGTTGTAAATTCATGTTTATGTCGCTATCCTAATAACTAATAACATCAGAGAAAATTTACAGATAATATAGATATCTTATTGTCTCCATTTTGTAAAAAAGGTTTTAAAAATAGTTTATATTGCTAGTAATACTTCTAACAAAAATAATTTATGTTAATTCAAACCATTTTATGACTTTTAAAATGTACAACAAACCATAAAAAATGTTAAAATTATGATGATTTTTGATTAGTCTCCATTGAAGACGAATATACAGTCTAATTAAATAATAAAACTTCCACAAATAAATTAACCTTTGAAGTCAAATAGTCATCATTAATATCAGCCACTCAATATACTCAAGTAAGTTAAATTGGTACTAATATTCTATAGTATCTTATATCTCTTGATCAAACCGGAGGTTAACAGTTTAGATAAAACCGTGACCTAGTGCGTATCGTACAACGCTGATCTGTTAGTTTCATCACGGGTATTAAGTTGCATCTATGCATTTTACTTTGGAAGGGTCTAAGGCACAAGCTGTGAGCGATTTTTGTAAATTGATAGGTAATTACGTTATTGTATTTGTAATATTCTCTATGTAATAAACATAAATACATTCTAACATCACTATTATAATATTTTGTGTTCAGACTATTCATATTTTACAATTTTAAATGAGCGTATTTGGCAAAGCTTACGTCTTGCTAGATTTCTGAAGGTTCAAGGATTATCAAAGGAATCTCCCACTAGACAAAGTCTGCATATCTGGCTGAACATTTCCGAAGGTTTTCAAGGTTTATTGAATATAATATACTAACAATCTTATTACCTTTGGCGTTTTACAATGTTTGTAAAATGCAGTATTTATGTATTGAAGGAAGAATGATTCTGTCAAACATCAACAGTATCGTATCACTGGTCACACAAAAATAGTCAATAATAATGGTCAAGTATTATCTGGGCCACAAAATCTCCCTTAAAAACTTGCAAACGTTACTACGAGGATGAAATGCTCCAATAAGGCTTGGGTCACCGTGATAACAAATTAATTTGAGGCATAATCAAATGTCTGTGAGTTTACGGAAATAAAGCCACTACAATTAATTAATGAACTAACGATTTTTAAAATCGCTTCTCGCTTCCACTTGTATCTTAAAACCCAAGTTCACACTGATTACTTGAACAGATTTCAATCAGAGCCCGAACATTGTTGATTGTGTGGCGTCGTCGTTTGAAACGAGGCATACGGGACGAAGGGTTACAAATAGGGACGTTGCGTACAATCGCTTCTTTATGACCCGTTGTGAGCATCATCACCCTTTGTTGTCAACTCTTTGATGCTGGATATAGTTTCATAACTGTAAAGTAAGGGCAAAAGTGTGTCATATCGAACATATGGTATTTTAGACGAGTGTTTAAATTTTTCTTTTAAATTTATTGCCATAACTGAACGTTATATTTTAAGTTTTTTTATGCATTATTATAATCTGCCAAGAGAAGGAAAACTTGAAACAAACCCTTTACCCGTCTGGCCAGCGTGGTATAGTAGGCCAAAACCTCCTTTCAAAGGAGAGGCCTATGTCCAGCAGTGGACTGTTAAAGGCTGTTGATGATGATGATGATGATGCATTTAATTTTCTATAAAAGTAAATAAAATTGAAGAGTCTGTTTGTATTATCAAATCAACAGTTTTTTTTTCAAAATGAGCATGAAAGTATATTTACGATATTTATATCAACAAAGCAATTTTGAATGTTTTTGTGTGTCTGTCTGTTTGGTTAGTTCCGAATAATCCTATTTAGACTAGCTTTGCCCTGCGGTGTTACCCGCGAATTACAACAATGGATAACGTAGCTGGACTCAGATATGATTCACTTACCCTGAACTTAGGGTAGTTCTAAACCAGTTTTCTTACCGTTTTATAAATACTGTACATCAAGTATGATTGTTGATATCTTTTGAATTCATATTTAAATGAACGTTAACTGAACAAGAATTACCGGTTATCTTTCATTTAATGAATTAACTTGTTGATGTGTGGGGTGAATAATATTATGAAGTAGTTGCGCTCCTCGATGTTACTCGTGATTACAGTTTTGAAGGCACACTACAATTACTAAAAGTAACCTAAATTACTCCTAATATATCATCAGATATCTATAAGTGAAAGTTCTGTCAAAATCGATTCAGCCGTACCAGAGATTAGACGGAACAAATACACAAAGTCTTCAATAGTACATTGTTCACCGAGGGAGGAAAGGAACCGATTACTAGCGAGGGAGCAGTTTGTGGCCCGAAGGCGCAGCCTAGGGCCACAATACTCCCGAGGTAGGAATGGGACTTTCACCCGAGTGCTACACAGTGCTTTATACACACAGTGCTACACCTGTGAGGAACATTTAAAGTATTTATAAAATAAAATCAAAACGTAAGACACCATGTAAGACACAATTTAGCTTAGAATTTGACTTAGTATTTATAAATATTTCGCGCTTCTTTTGTTTTTTTTTTATTCTTCACAAAAGGATGTCAGTGGCACGGAGATTCCATATTTAAATTATATGAAAACTCCTTGGGCAGGCGTGCGCCATAGATAAGATAACACATGAGAAATGAAAATTCATACAACTTTCTCTCCCGCTAAAACACGTTAGAAATGGATTTTCATACATTTTTTCCGCTTATTTAGGTCAAGGAAAAGACTGACTTTCTCTTTTCATTTTCAGGGAATATTGACTACTGTTCCGATCAGGTGTAGTATAAAAATATTTTTTTGATGTAAGTATGGTGTATACTTACATATGAATTGAGTAAAGAACTGATAATTAAATTTATAAATTTATTTATTTCGGACATCTTACACACAACGTCATCTAGTCCCAAACTAGGCAGAGCTTGTATTATGGGTACTAAACATTGATATTAATACATAAACATACTTTTTTTTTTACATACATACATATTATAAATAGAAAACACCCAGACTCCGAAATAAATATTTGTGAATAACACAAATATTTAGTCCGACCCGGGAATCGAACCCGAGACCTCTTGATCAGCAGTCGCTTATGCTAACTACTAGATCAGCAAGGTACATAGATACCTGAATAAAGAATCTACTTTATGATACTCCTCCGGGTCTCTTAGGTTGGGGTTCGGCTTTAAGCATGCAACGAGGTGACTGAATTTTGATGGAATAAATACTCGAAGGTAGATTAATAATAGATTATTTAGTATCGAAGAGTTGTTTTACAAGTTTCCCAGTTCAACACAAAGGTAGTATTAGTATGTAGCATAACCTTTGTGTTGATCTGCAAAATTAATGGCCTCCGATCAAGGTTGAGCTATTTTGAGATATACTCTTGAGTCTGCATCTAGTACTCTGTCACAGACTACAAATGAGGATTTAAACCAGATTGTACGATGGGTTCTTAATAAAATACTAAATGTTACCTACCTGTTACTACCTTACAGACTTTCAATTGTTGTTGTATAAGAGAAGTACCACTTAAATTGTTATTGTTCTTCTGCACCATGATAGTTATTAAAAATACTAAGTTTTACATCTACAAGAAACCGATTCTACATCGTTTTAATTAAAAAAAAACAATCTGCTCCACCCGCGTGTGTGTCGTTTATCTCGATAAACAGTAGTTTCTCAGTCTATAAACTATCTGTGAACTACATTTTATTTTAATCCATTCAGTAGTTTCGACGTGAAAGCGCGACAGACAGACAGGCAGATAGAGTTACTTTTGCATTTATAATATTTGTAAGGATTTAAATATTTTGTTTGAATATATAATTTACTCCATCTTAAATAACTACCCACGTAACCTCCTCAAGATGTTATAATACCATGTGTAAATTTGGTTAACCATAAACAAGGTTATAGTTAGCCAATCATAAGAGATGGACATATGCTGTTGTTGGCTTTCATAGAAATTTTGAAGGGGACCAATTATTTCATACATTCCTTTTTAACCGACTTCAAAAAAGAAGGAGGTTCTCAATTCGTTGGAATCTTTTTTTATCTATGTTCAGCGATAATTTCGTCGTTTATGAACCGATTTCAAATTATCCGTTTTGTATTAGAATGGGCGTAGCTTACAGGTGGGATCCCATCATCAGATCCTGATATGCTGATGATGGGATCCCTAAGAAATCGAGGGAACTCCTCAAATATCATAGGCACAATTGTCGCGATTTGGGTACTCGGGATAGTTTTTCTTCGAAGTCTGTTCTTTTTTTGTTAAAATTATATGAAACTTTAATCGTTTACGCAGCATCGTGTATGCATTATTTTGGCAACATTTTTATTGTTAAATAAACGAAAAGACCCTTTCAATTTACAATTTTAGTAAAGAAGATTAATGTTCAAAATGTATGTATGTGCTATGAAGTTAAATAAAAATATAACTTACATTAATTAACAGGCGTAAGTTTTATGGCGAGTATTCGTGTCGTCTGCTTTTAAACATTTAAATCATAATATTGTAACCACGCTTCTGCCATAAAGATAGAAATGCCTGGGAGTGGTGTAGTTTACCATTAGGTGTGGTTAGGTAAATGAGGCAATTTCATAAGTAAAATTTAAATTTATTTTCTTGATTTTTACTGAGTAATTGATTCCCGTTTTCACCAAGTATCCCTATTGTCAGCAGCCTCCAAATTTTAATAGACATCTAATCACTCCTCTCTCCTTCAAGTCTCCTTTAAAGGTTGGCAATAACGAAAATATTAGTGATGGTTGCTTAACTCTCTCGAAGTGGCCTCTTAAAAGGGGACGTTTGTGAAAACAGCCATTAGGCTACAAGTACACGAATCCCCTCCGATTATGAGGGAAGTTTCAATGGAAATCTAACTTGAGCCTCTTGAGTTGCAGTTGTTCGTAAACCGCGGTATTATTTTTTTATCAGGATCGTATATACGGATACCAGAAAAAAACTTAAGTTCGTTGACAAATCAAATTTCGATCAACCAGTAGCATCAAATACAATAAATAAAATCAAAAACCATAATGTAAGAAAGTTTTAAAAGTTATTGAAAAGTTTACGTGATTCATTTTCTGTTTAAACACGCTCATATACATAGCCATAGACATAGCCCACAGGATTTGCAAGCTGAAGTGGCAGTGGCCTATAAATGCCGTAGAACCGATAACTGGGGTAAACGGGTTCTTGAGTGGAGACCGCGACTCGGCAAACGTAGTGTATAGGACGTCCACAGGCAAGGTGGAGTGATGATTTGCACAAGACGGCTGGCAGAAGCTGGATGCGAGTAGCCGAGGATCGAACCAAGTGGCGTACAATTGGAGAAGCAGTCTAGCAGTGGACTGTGATAGGCTGATAATGATGATGTGTTAAAAAGATTACTTCTTAAGGATGAAGAATATCATTATAGATTTATGAAATAAAAAAATCAAGAAAACAGATTCGGCGAATCAGTGTAGACTCTAATTATATAATTTCGCCAAAAAGTGAGTAGGTTGTGATGGAAGCCAGCCAAACTCAGAATATCCTTAGCGACACGTGACCGAACCGTGGGTTCCAATATAAAACGTGTTAAATTGTTGCAAATTGGTTGTGATGGCCAACAATAGACGATCCTTTGTAGATTCGCAGCTTATACATTGATTGGCCGTTATATGATAGGGAACTCACGTGTCTCACTCATTTTATAGTTTGCTATTGTATAAGGGTTAGTACAGCTATTAAGTAACTTGGTGGCAAGAGGACTATAACCATTTCCGGAGTTTTTACTCAGTCTGTCAGTTCACTTCTTTATACTGTCCTACCCAGAATTAGTGGTAGTTGTGAGATCGGTACCTCATTAACTTGGCGAAAGACGTCTGAGAGGCTATTTTTACAGTTCGTTTGTGCCAATAATACTATGTGACTTGAAGTTATTCAATTTACTAATTATTAGTGGAAAATTATTTTTATGTTTAAATTTTTCGAATGAATGAATTTTTATTCATAAACTTTATTCAAGGTATCAGAGTCACGCTAATTTCAGTGAAACGGACGGACTGTTAGTAAGTGCGATATAGGAGTCAATGATTCAGAAGTATCCCGATAGAAAGCCATAGTCTGGGTCACCAAACCTCATTACTGTTTTATTTGTCGAAATGAGAATGGTGTCCACTTCTCTACTCCGTTATCAGGCGGAGAATAGTCACTTTTGCAATCGCAAATACATAAAAAACTATCCTCCTTGCGTCGTTATCCTCGATTCTGAGGGTCGTGATCCCTACTTGCTAGTATTCTGAGAGTGGCAGTTCACCATTTGTCTCGACTTTGAGCTGTGTGCAGGGCAGCATGGAACGTACTGTTGAGGGAGGGGCAAATTTGGTCTGCCCAAGGCAATGGGATTCGGCCTCTGGGTCTAATAAAAAACTATAGGTGTCCTCTATTAAATGGTGAACAAAACAACTTGTTGAAATTGCTTTGCAGCTATTTCGACACGCAAACACTGAGGTCATTATATTTCTACGGGCGTTGTTTTCGTACTGTTTGTTTTTCTATCGTGCATTCCCTCAAGGGTCACATTTATAAACACAACATACACACACGCACGTTAAACGTGTTTCAACCCTTTTTTAAATAGAGAATTTTTTTTATAACAGGGGAAATTACACACTCTGTGAAAGCATTTTTATGACATTTTCCTTTTACTATTGTGTGTCCGAGTTGTAAGTCACCATCCTATTAGAATTACGCATGAATTTTTATATGTGTATATTTAATCTCTATCCATAATAACTTTGACTATATAAAAGAATACATAAATTTCATGTTTGGCTTGTGCAGCATTAACTCTCTTCCACTTATTTCTATTTTATCACTGCCTACTCAATGATTTTGGTCTACATAATTTGTTATTCTTCAAAAACGCTGCCATGTGCATGTATTTAGTAAATTTTCTAAGCATTATTTTTGTTTACAGGTCGCGTAAACGGTGACGTAATGACCCAAGCTCATGAACCACTCAATATAATGGATAACACACCAGCAAACTACTCAACGAAAACAAAACGAGGCATCTACCTATCAAAATACCTGGCTATAATAGTCCTGGTTATTTTTGCATTAGCTCTCGTCACAGCCTCACTTTTAGTCTATAATTACGCAGCATGTCCAAGACAGGACCAGTTGGCGAATGTCACAAAATATGAACTATGTCACTGTGATCAAACAAAACTGTTAGTTCTCCCTCTTACTACAGAAACTAGTCGAAGTGTTATTACTCTTGAAATAACCACAGAGGCAGCAGTCCCTAATGTTCTAGATCTAAGGTTACCAACAAACGTTAAACCTGAAAAATACCATCTGAAAATTACACCATATATCTATGATGGTAATTTCACTTTTGACGGAGAAGTAAGCATCGTTATATTAGCATTAAATGAGACAAAAGAAATCACTTTCCATGGGGTCGAATTAATTATACACGATACAATAATCTACGGGAAAGATGACGGAGTACAAATAGAAATTATTGATAGAATTGAAGATGCACCTCGTCACTTCCAAGTGATAAGTTTAGGAAGTGCTTTAGAGGTCGGAAAAGAATACGTCTTGAACATTTCTTACACTGGAATATTGAATGATAATCTAAATGGATTTTATAGAAGTTCATATACAGATAATGGAGTAACAAAGTAAGTATTTTAGCATTTGTTTATTTTTTTTCCGTAAATAATTGTTTCCTGAAAAATTTACATCTCTTCTCTACACAATTATTTTCACACTACACACATTAAATACGTTAAAAAAGGTTTTTAATTTATGCGTTTGTAAATCAAACGCTTTCATATATGTATTTAATAAACAAGTCTTAGTTTTGTATGTAAAATAAGTTTGAAAACATTACTAATATTATAACCGATTTGGATGAAACCTTACAGTAATATAGCTTGTATATCAGAATAACACATTGACTACATTTTACTGTAATAATCGAGATACACGCGAGCGGAGCCACGGGTGAAAGCTAGTATAGAATATTTACAAAGTTTTAGAATAGGTTTGAACATTTCGTTGAAAGTTATCAATTTACTCAAATTATTAACTGTAGCATTTTGAATTCTTATACTTAATATAACATTTTTAGATAATATAAACAACAGATGTCGATCATTCAAACTATACAAATGTCACGTGTAATACGACGACACACCGTCTAGAATATAAATGTTAGATTAACGCCAATAAAAATATACATTGAGATTGTCCCACTTATAATGGCGCTTTTAATAACTCTACTTAATGTTTGTCAATAGATCGTTGATATAAATATTTTAAGGTCAACTTTATAGAAGTTCCTGCATCGAAAATGTGACAATCCATACTAATATTATGATGGGTAACATTCAATTAAAAAAAAATGCTTCCTCTATAATTCATATAAGATAAGCTAGTAGCTGTATATTTAGAGTGTTTTCAAATAATAATATGTAGAATCCCATTCTTTTACCAAGTCGAATTTAGTCATGGCGAATAGTTGGTTTCAAGTTACAATCTTGTGTTTGTACTTCTATTAATCGTTTAGAAAGTGCTTGAGCATTTATACAAGTACCTTACGGTTATAGCGGTAATTAAACTAAAATTGTTGCCGAGAATTATATTCTATGACCACTATAAGGTATATCTGCCATACAACAGCTTCAATACAGAAGCAATTATCTTTGTAAGTGTATAGAGGAATATTTATGACTTTTAGGAGGCATTTAATTCTAATATCACAAAAAGCTATTAATATGATATTTACCGTTTCTTTGGAAATCAATATTTCTACTCAATATAATCAATATTTGGGAATCAATATATCATAGCTTCTATGAAGCTGAAAAACGTTAGCCAAATATATTATGCATGTCGATTATGTACTAAAAATTGTATATGATGATTATTATGGCAATTACCAGATGGATAGCTGTAACCCAGTTTCAAGCGATGGATGCACGCCGCGCGTTCCCATGCTGGGACGAGCCAGCCCTCAAGGCACGATTCACCATTAGTATTGCAAGACCTAACAACATGACGTCATTATCTAATATGAACATCGTCAAGAATGAGCCACAGTAAGTAACTTCTGGAACTAGATTTATTCTAAAATATTTGTCATATAAGAAGAACGATTATTTTCGGGAATTGGATTCCCATATTTCGGCAATATTACGTCTGTATTGAGACATTGTTTAAAGTTTTCTTAGGTGCAGCATGTGATGTGCGGGTTACGGGGAGTCAATAATTGAAACACAGGTGTACGCCACGAGTCAATTGACCGAATAAGAAGAGAGTTGACAGATTTGTCTACTTCATCAACGACATCAAGAACCCATAACAAATGATAAATTATTCGATTCATTAACTTCATTAAAAATATTATCATTATAATAAATCAACTTAGGGCCACCGCAGACTAGCTACTTTTAGCATCGGCGATCGGCAACTAGTCGCTTTTTAGAAGCTAAATACGGCGACCGAACGCTCCACACCGCACACTTAAAAACGCCAAACGCGGCGATCGAGTCGCTTTTTAGAAGCGCGACACAGCAGCTTTACGCTACTCTCGGTACATTCGGATGCCGGTAGCAGCGACTTGGCATCTGAGCAGTCGCTAAAACGCGCGTTTCCGATACCGCGATCGAACGCAGGAAGTCGCTAAAACGCGATGCAGCATCGATGCAGTCGCCAAATCGCCGATCGCCGATGCTAAAAGTAGCTAGTCTGCGGTGGCCCTTAACCATAACAACACACGTGAGATAAATAATTTCCATCTTTTAACAGCACCGTCCTCCCTAACTACACGTGGGATCACTACGCTGAATCTCTGCCAATGTCAACGTACCTAGTAGCATTCACGGTGACGGATTTCAAGAACATGACGAACGACAACTTCTCTGTATGGGCAAGGAGTAAGGCCCTTCCATCTGCAGCCTTCGCCTTGGAGATAGGACCCAAGATTCTGAAGTTCTTAGAAGAGTACTACAAGATAAAGTTTCCTCTACCAAAGATCGATATGATTGCGTTGCCGGATTTCAAAAATGGTGCAATGGAGAATTGGGGACTGCTTACTTTCAGGTAAATATTGCTTTTGACCGTGATTTCGTTACTTTCGTATTTAAAATATTAGTATGCATATTTCAGCGCTATTAACGGATATGAAAATATACATTTTCAGGTATTTTTTAAATATATAATAGCTGAGCCCCGCGGTGTTAAGCGGGTTTGTTGTTGTAACCGCGGGCGGGCAACGCCGCGGGGCAAAGATAGTCTAAAAAAATAACCTAAGTTACTCCTTATATCATCAGTTATCTGCCAGTGAAAGCCCCGTCGAAACCAGTCCAGCCGTTCCAGAGATTACCCGGAATAAACAGACAAAACAAACAAAATTATAAACAAAATATTTAAAATAATATGTACCGTGTATAATTTAAGCATCTAGTAAAGATCAGTTATTTTAATATTACAAACAGACACTCCAACTTTATTTATTTGTATAGAATTAAGCCTACCAAAGTGACTCTACGCTGCCTGATGGAAAGTATGAGTAGAATCAGGGGGGTGTCACTCCGCAGTTTAGGTATAGTCGGCCGGCTGCCTGCCGGGTCAGACACGCCGGTCGAACAGACATCGTCAGAAGAGTTCAGAGTTACACGATAGAAAGAGACGCAATTGTAGGTAAATATAATCGTAGTGATTCGGCGCTGTGCGATCTGAATTGAACTTAATCTTTTGACACCGAGGGTATCTATAACTTTAATTTATTTTGCGGAGTGAGTCTTCTGTGCTGGTACTATTATGTGTTCTGTGGTAGAATCCAGGAGTAGGGGCCACCATCCTGTTTGTGAGGGCAAGCAATGCAGCATGGTGACCGATGACATGGCGATCTGGTCAGATGTTTCTGAATGATTTAGCCTCCGGTCTCACACTCACAATATGACTTAACTAAGTTTTGACCGTGATTTAGCTCACGTAAAATTTCATAGCAGCGGCAAAAAGTAGACTTTACCTTCTCCTGTACCGAAGTTCTTCAAAATTGGTACTACGGTTATGGTGTAAAATCTTAATAAACAGATAGAGCTACTTTCTCATGTTTTGTACTGTATACGGGACCTATTCGCGATACCTTCTACGAGCGGTTCAAAACGTCGGAAAGTAGAAGGTATCGAATCCTGTTTAATTCTATCGCGAATAAGTCCCGTATACAGTAAAAAACATGAGTATGTGTAAAAGTCACGAAAGCGTAAAAATAGTTTATAGTACACCTGATCGGAACAGTAGTCAATATTCCCTGAAAATGAAAAGAGAAAGTTAGTCTTTTCCTTGACCTAAATAAGCGGGAGGAAAAAATGTATGAAAATCCATTTCTAACGTGTTTTAGCGGGAGAGAAAGTTGTATGAATTTTCATTTCTCATGTGATAACTTATCTATGGCGCGCGCCTGCCCAAAGAGTTTTCATATAATTTAAATATGGAATCTCAGTGCCACTGACACCCTTTTGTGAAGAATTAAAAGAAACAAATGAAGCGCGAAATATTTATAAATATTATGTCGAATTCTAAGCTAAATTGTGTCTTACATGGTGTCTTACGTTTTGATTTTATTTTATACATACTTTAAATGTTCCTCACAGATGTAGTATAAAGCACTGTGTAGCACTCGGGTGAAAGTCCCATTCCTACCTCGGGAGTATTGTGGCCCTAGGCTGCGCCTTCGGGCCACAAACTGCTCCCTCGCTAATAATCGGTTCCTTTCCTCCCTCGGTGAACAATGTACTATAGAATTACTTTCAAATTTATATATTGGTGATTTTAAAATTAAATCATTTTTAAGCAAAGTGAAAATGTGTAATTTATATAAGTAAGGTTCAAAAGTATTTAGGATGAAGTTAATAAATATGTTCTTAAAGTTTTTTGAGTCTGTTTTTTGAGGTGTATTTTCATGTAAGATAAATAAACAATCAATTTATGCGTGATATAATTAAGATCCACTGTTAAATTGCTTCTCAGTTTTGTTCGTTTTTTATTATAAAAACAGAAATGAAATAGTTCGAGTAAATTTTGATCTTTCCTTTTTAGGGTTGCGTAGCCAAAGCGCAAAAAACGGAACCCTTACAGATTCATCCGTCTGTCTGTCCGTCCGAATTTTTTTTTTCCATCCAAACCAAATCATGCGTGTCTGCTACGGAACCCTTCATGAGCGAGTCCGACTGGCTCTTGGCCGCTTTTAAGGCGAAGGGTGTTGAGACAACACCCGCATTAGGAATATATTTCTGTGTTGCGGAGAACTTAACAAACATACAAGAAACGGACGCAAATAACACCCAGGCTAAGAATAACATTTTCTGAATCACACAAAGTGCTTTCCCGTGTAGGATTAGAACCCACAACACAGCGCAGTAGAGAGCGGCGTAACGCCCGCTTAAACCACAAGGCAACCGTGCAGTAATTTGTTTTCAGCGATAGGAATTTCAGATCGCAAATTTGTAAAAAGGTAAAATATTTAAGTTTATTTTACACGTTTCGAAAGAAAAACATGTTGGTCATATTTACTTCTTACGCAAGTTGCTGTTTGTATCTGTCTAAGAAAAGCAAATACTAAAATGTAGTGATAATGTTTTTCAACGGGTACTTTAATCTGTCAGTCTATTTTCAGTGATGAAGATTGACAATTGTTTATTTTTTGTAAAACATGTATATTTGGCCCAAGCTAAGGTTTATGTAATGGAAAATTCCGTTGTACCAAAAGAACAGCTGCATTTACTCAGTGATTTTATTTCTTACATTAATTAGGTTGTTTGTGTGTGCGAGTGTGTTATGTCTGAGTGTAACGTACGAAATTACACAAATACTTTCTTGAAGGGTTTTTAATTCTTGACGTGTATTTACACATACATAAATATACACAGTGTAGTATGTGAAGGAAAAGTAAGCATTTATTATATTTATTTTCATCACAAATAAAATGAGTTAGATGGCTTAGACATGCCATCAACAGATATTTCGATTTTCAGAGACGTCACTCAGGGCTTTTTTGTGAAAGGGTCCCCTTCCCTTCAGGTCACAAGCTCTATGCGGAGACAGGAGCCCAAAGTATGTTAGTATTTCCATTACCACCACCAAGACGTCTGGCTTCAGGCGCTCTTCTCTTAGGAGGACCTCGACTATGAGAATTAGAGTTCCCCAGGATTGAACCACACTTAACTAAAACTTATATCTCTAGAGAAGTCGGAGATTTCCCTCTATGCTATCCAAACCTTCGTGAGCTATTACTCAACTTTACAATGTTTCCTTTCTATTTATCTTTAATTTCATTTTTTCTCAGTTTTAGTATCTGATTTCTAGAGTTGACTTTTATCATAAAACTATCAACTAAAAGCGTAGTTCACCAACTTATATTTGCCAAAATGTCTGCTTTCAATACATCTTTACTTTATATAGAACTTCGAATATTTAGGTGAGACTATTTAAGAGTGTGTGTGTGTGTTTAGATTAATATATCTTGTCTTTTAATGTAGTTGAGTACTGCATAAAAACACATGCATACGAACGGTATTCAAAAGTTTAAGACATTTTATTGATCCTTAAAATGAATTAGTTTTAAAAATACTCATACGACAAAATTATTTTGTTCTTACGATTTGGCAAAATTGTACCATTTAAATTACGCTCCAAATAAATCTTAGCTCGGAGCCAAATCTGTTGATGGATCGTTGAATCACACACTTCATTATTCGTGGACAATACATCATCCCTTTTATTTAGGGTGAGGGTCGTTCACACACATACCGTGCTAACTCGAGCGGGACCAATTATGGTTGAGATGAATACGAGTTTTTGGTATTATTACCGAAAAACTAAATGGTTTTGGGTTAGGCCATTAAATTCGAGTGTTCATTACTACATTTTGTGACTAGTGTTGAATTGCAATTTATTTACAAGATGTTATTTAGAGCAAAATACGATATTGGTAGAATAATTCTAGCTTCTACCAATATTATTACCTAATAGAAAAGTTTGTGGGGATATAGGGATATCTGTCAGACTTTCACTCAATGTTTAAGTACTATAAAACTACTAAACGGATTTAGATGAAAATGTAAATACAGTAATGTAGATTATATATCAGAATAACACATAGGCAACAACATAATAACACAGAATAACATTTATCGTGATAACCGATATACATGCGGTCGGAGTCACAGACATAATCTCGTCACCTATAAACGAAATTTCAATTTTGTAAATATTGACTTCAAAATTTTAATTCCAATACTTATCTTATAGATTTTCATTTTTGTTGACGGGCTTGTATTGTTGGTTAGTAGTTAATCTCGTATTCTTGATGATTCTGGGAATATTAAATCTATCATTTGTATTAGGAAAATTTAATACGTATGTTAGTCAGTAGTCTGGTTAATATAGTTGGCCTTATATGGGCTTCGCCTACTTGAGGATCAGACGGCCATACGTAGGGTCCTATGTAGGGTGCCGTACGACGTATGTGGAGTGGAAGGGGAGGGGGGGGGAAGGCTATTTACTTGACAATTACATCTTTAAACCGTTTAAGATCGAGACACTAAGTACATGTGGAGTCGTGATTTGTGTAAACAACTAGCTAAGCAACTGATTGACGCTTCTCGTGACCAAAAGATCGACCTTTTTCTAGTACAGAGAATAAGCATTGCCATTCAACATGACAATGCTACTGGTCTTTTGGTGACGAGGCGGACAATTTTTTTAATATGTAATGATTATATATGATGAATTTATACCGATGTCAATATTTTCATTGCTTTTTTAATTACCTTAAACGAACTGTTTTATTTTCAGAGAGATAGCGATGCTCTACGAAGAAGGTGTTTCAGCAAGTACCGATAAAGTCCACGTGGCGACTGTCGTGGCTCATGAAATTGCTCACCAATGGTTCGGGAACCTTGTGACCCCTTCCTGGTGGAGAGATCTATGGCTGAACGAAGGATTTGCTACATATGTTGAGTATGTGGCTGTAGATGCTGTAAGTATTGATGTTACTATTGATTACGGTTTACCTAAACATGGCTTCTACGAGTAACTTAGTACTAATAAACTAGTATCTTATTTCCAGGTGGAAAAGTCCTGGAACATAACGGAGATCTGCATCCTGGATCAGGTGCACAACGTGTTCCAGCTCGACGCACTGAACTCCTCACACCAACTGTCAGTGGATGTCAGCGCTTCAGAAGAAACTGATGCTATATTTGACAAGATCTCTTACGGAAAAGGTAAAAGTTTAATATTTGGACTTATGGAGTTTTTTTTAACTTTTTTAATACGTGACGTTGATTAGAAGGGTCTCTAATCTGGACACTCTTTTTGTATACATCTAACATCATCTTCCTAGCCTTATTCACAATATTATTTGGGGTCGGCTACTAGTTCAACTGGTTTTACCTGAATATCAGTTTTTCCACGGAGCGACTGGCATCGGACCTCCGCAACCCTAAGGGAGAGCTGAAATTCGAAGGTTAAACTTCTTCTTCGTCGTTCCCTCAATGTATCAGCATTGAGGGACCACAAGTTATAATTTCCCCTTTTTTTTGTAAATACATTAATATTAAACACAAAATACACCCAATCTCCGAATCCGGGCATTGAACCCGAGACCTCTTGATCAGCAGCCGCATACGCTAACCACTAGACCATCAAGGCATGAAGAAGCGTAATTTGTTTTATTTTTGTTTCTGCAGGATCAGCCCTTCTACGGATGTTAAACCACATACTGACCTCTGACGTATTCAATGCGGGAGTAACCAACTACCTGAACTCCAAGATGTATGGGAATGCAGAACAGCGTGATCTGTGGAGCGCTTTAACCACTGCTGCTAGGAAGTCGGGAGACTTTGACGCTGATGTGGCTGTCGTCATGGACTCTTGGACCCTGCAAACTGGTTTCCCAGTGCTAACTGTAACCAGGAATTATGACAACGGAAGCATTATATTTACGCAGGTAATTTTTCGTTTCAATTATAATAAAAAAAAAACGAAAAATAATTTCATAAATTTGTGAACGACATATTATATTATAGGATTTGACGCTTTTGGAAGACCAAAATTAAAATTCAAAATTAAGCATTTAACAAATTATATAATACAAAACTTGAAATTATTGAGAACTATCAAATTTCTAAATGAGAACCTCTAAATGATCAGAAGCGATTTTCTAAAGTTACTACAATTACTTTACAATAAAGAAATTAGTTCACAAAAACACAAATAGATGTCGCTACTCGTATCTTAAACAATAATATTCAATTCACTTAACATTCTTAGAAGATACAGAAATTATAATGTTAGGTGTAAAATTGTTTTTTTTTTTATTATTATTGTAAATGTAAAACTAGCTAACTATTGACCTCAGCTTTGTTATTCTTATTACATGTTTCTAATTTTGTAAATGATAGATTTCACAAGAGGCACAATTAGAAATAACTGGTTATAAACTTACAGCCTTTTATTACCTTGGGGGAAAATTAAAAAAAAAGTACTTATCGTAGTGAGTGTTTACAATTTGAAAATCATCAAGCTGCTAAACTTTAAGGTTGTATCCAAAGTGACTTGGTTTCTATATTGACGAATTAATTAGACAATGAAGTTGTTTTTGAAAAAAAACATGTTAGAGGTTGTGGATCTCAACAACATGATAATCGAATACGAAAAAAAACAAATAGAAAAAATCGATAGAGAACTAGAGTAACTGATATCGCACAGAGAATCAGCATGCTGAAATGGAAGTGGCCGGTCTTGTCTCCAGACGGACTGATGGTCGCTGGAGCCGATAAGTGTAGAAGTGTAGTCCGTAGTTCATCATCATCATCATTATCATCAACAGCCTTTAACAGTCCACTGCTAGACATAGGCCTCTCCGTAGAAAGGAGGTATTGGCCTACCGTCCTTAGTTAGACAAACATAACGTAGGACGAGCTGTAACTTGAGGAAAATGGCTGGATGGATGCAGACTGCCCTAGACCAGAATGGTTGGGTTTTTTGGTAGGTCTTCGTTCAGCAGTGTACATCAATAGGCTGAAGTAAAAGTATTGGTAATTCGGTTACAGTATTATCATTAACTACTAAGTACTATTCATATTGCGTTATTGCCTGATATTTTCAAATCATGATATATCGTGTGGATAAGCTAATGTAAAACATACATTGAAATAGGTTTATTGCGCAATGATAATAGACTATTTAATTTTAATTAACATTACCTATAGATGCAAATGATTATAATTCGAAAAAAAATGTAATTGAAGTCAATTCCTGATAATTATAAATTAGATTAGATTGAAGATAAATGTTGTATATTTGCTATTATCTTCGGAATGTAAGGGAGTGCTGGGAAATGTAAGTCAGAAATAAGTAACTGGCCAGTTTGTTTGAGTGACAATATCTTTGTGGCGAACTATCTGTATTAAAATAAAGAATGTTATTAGGGCGAGGTCCTCTACCTCCCAGATAAAGTACAGATTTCGGTTTCACAAGAATATATAGGTAGAATCAAAGTGTAGATGTCACCATCCTCATTGCAAACTTGGATAATGCAGCACGGTGTATCACACCATGGTTGCCTAGTGAGCTAAACATACATATTATAGTGTAGCTACTTCCACATACAACGCCAGCGATAACATATAACAGCGCCATCTACTGAAGAAACACTGAACCACGAAGAAAAACACGCAATGATCTATACAGAATAACTACTAACTCTGAACCGCGAAAGTGAAATTCTCGCGTCGATTAATATATATAAAACATCCCAACATCAACCGTTGGGCAGTGGCCCACCAGGCATGATCACATCACATAATGGATCTGAAAAAGTGTTTTACAATATACATATAATAATAATGGATCTGAAATGTTATTACAAACTGGTGTGTTACAGATGAATGTGTATATTGTTGTCTCCATTGTCAACGGTTTATAACTTATCAAATTGTTGCAAAGATTAAACCGATATCAATGTTCTCAAAAAATGCCCTCAAAAATATGCGCTAGCTTTCATGCTCATCTTAATTGTTTATGAGTTCTTGTTAAAAACGCCTATAGACACAAAACATTGGAATTTACACTATTTATTGAAAGTAAATAATGAAACTTATATGAAATATTACCTCAAGTTGCACTATAACGCACTGCATGGTTGGCCTAGTGGTATCAGCGCTCGACACTCCACTTTCCATTGCGCCAAGTGTTGTGGGCTCAAATCCTACACGGCATAAATAAATAAACATTTGACATCTAACACTCAACATCATCTAGACCCAAACTATGGAGAGCTTGTGCTATGGGTACTAGACAACTGATATAAATACATAAACATATATTTTTTTGTAAATACATACATATTATACATAGAAAACACTCAAACTCCGAAACAAATATTTGCCATCATACACCCGGGAATCGAACCCGAGACCTCTTGATCAGCAGCCGCATACGCTAACCACTACACAAACAAGGCAGTCAGTATGACAATAAGTGATCCACAAAATTGTTGTTCTGAGTCTGGGTGTTCTTTGTGTCAATTTATTGTATGTTTGTAAAGTCCTTCGTGATACAGGACTATATTACTAACGCGGGAGTTTCTTTTAAAAAAAAGAAGCTATATTATCCAAAATTAGAAAGAAACAGTTTGACTTTTAGACCAATTTTTTTTTGTCTTTGCAGGAACGTTTCGTCTTGATCAATGACACATTTACAAATCAGAAATCTCCATTATGGTGGATTCCAGTTTCGTACACGACCGCTTCAAAGAAAGACTTCATGTCCACTAGTCCAAAGCTTTGGTTGAAAGGAGAGAAAACGTTGAAGGTTGACAATATTGACATGAGAAAAGATGACTGGTTTATCGCTAACATTCAACAGACAGGTAAACTACTGCATAATTGTTATTTATACTCATGTTTTTTTGCTGTGAACGGGACTAATTCGCGACAAAATTTAAAAGTTTACGACACCTACTTTCCGACCGGATTATACAATTCGTGGTCACGGGTAGACAACATCGGAATGTTTATAGAAGATACCTATTTAATTTTATCGCAAAAATTCCGTTTACAGCAAAAACCAGAGGACTACTGCATATTTATATGTGTGGTGTAGAAAGCTAAGTTTAGAATGGGATATGCAAAATTCGTATCAACATCCTAATGTGGTACACTGCTCGATATATTATATGCCTCTCCTTGGTCTACTATACCAAGCTGAGCAGACCGGTCGCTATAAAGTTAGTATCAAAATTTCCTACAATCTGAAGTGATGTTGGTACGGCCTAGTTTTATCCTTCAGACAATCTACGACACCCATGTGATTAGTAGTGATATTGACACTCTACAAACTGATGTATTCTTAGTTCGTCACCACAGGAACTCTTGTAATTAAAATAAGCACTTCGGAAATATTTAACAATATTTAATATAGTATTAAAATGATCTGTGCCGGGATCTATTGTTTCGGGCTAGCCTTGGCGGAAGCCTATTTTCAGCAGTGGACATATTTTGTGTGAGATGATGATGATCCCACGTCCACCACTTTGAAGTTGGGCATAAAAAAGTATTTTACTAGACTGTGCGTTGTCTAGATTCGGAATGAGTATAATAGTGCCCCCCGCTCTTGGATTCTATTCCCATGTTCACTATTAGAGTAATTAAAATTTTTAAATTTATTTTAAGTAGTAAGCTGCAAGAAATTCGTAATGTTAATTAGAATAATACATTTTCAGGATTCTACCGCGTTAACTACGATAAGAAAAATTGGGAATACCTTATAAAAATTTTGAAAGACCCAACCCGTTTTCAAGAAATCCACACCATCAATCGAGCCCAAATGATTGATGACGCTATGAATCTGGCTCTCACTGGAAGATTAGACTACGTGACTGCACTAAATGTGACAAGTTATCTGGCCCATGAGAGGAGTTACGTACCATGGAAAGCAGGTCTTTCAGCATTAGGATATATAGATACGATGCTGTCTAAAGGAGCCCATTACCTAGAGTACGGGGTAAGTCTGACGAATAATTACATTATATTGCCAAGAGATGGCGTTAGTAGGTATATTTAAAAATTTACAGATCTTGTCTTGTTACCAATTATACTTAAACGGATTCGATAATATATCAGTATTTATTAAGTGTTTTTAATTTAACAGATTGCTATAAGTCAGTAATTTTTCAAGATAATGAAAATGTTACATTCAAATGAAGTAATAAAATATTTTACAAGTGGTAAATTATTTGTGATCGAGTAAATACTTTTTAATTAATAACACAATTGTGAGTATGTCATTTAATTCTTAGATAGGTGTAGATAAACGATGTGTTAAAAGATTAAAGACATATAGGTACAAAGGTCATCAGGGTATTGAAATCAAAATTATGTATATAAAACTGATCCGTTACTGACTGACTGACAGAAAATGCAATCCAAAATTAGCTGGGCGCATGTAGTCAATTTTTGCATGTGGATTCCTTGAGGAGCGTAGACAAGCACCAAGAGAGGATTTTGGAAAATTGTCGAAAAAAGGTAAAAAAGGCATTCAAAGTTATTCATCATTCATTCGCTTTACTTAAAAGCTGGATCTGCTATTTTAACAATTATTTCATTATGATGAACGTCAGGTAAAATTTTAGAATTAATTGAAGAAACAACCAATTCTAGTCACCATCATCAACAGCTTTTAATATTAAACTGCTGAACTATTCCAGTCCTATGCCTCTACTGACGCTGGCTAGACGCGTTAGAGTTTGATTTAATATTTATTACAATAAAATTATTCATTATTCCAAAAAATGTTACAACATTAAAACACAACTGCACGGTTGGCCTAGTGACTAAGCGGTCGCCACGCCGCTTCCTACTGCGCCAAGTGTTCACAATTTGTTGTTCTGAGTCTGGGTGTTCTTTATGTCCGTTTCATGTATGTTTGTCAAGTCCTCCGCGACACAGAAGTTTATATTCCTAATGCGGGAGCTGTCTTGTTTAAAAAAAAAACAATAGACAGTAAATGTTTACAATATACAAATGCCGTAGTTCGAATAGGTAGTGATACAAAGTTTTGGCTTGTCTTTTAAACTAGGCAACGCCTGTATCTTAAGAGACAGGTTTCAGCAATAAGTTTACCCATAGTGATTTTCTTGGCATTGCTGTTTGCTTTGCGTAGATTGTTCTCTTAGTCGGCTTTTTGGACTTCCACAAGATTGGTGAATGAATAATGGTGCGAATTTCCTTTATTAATCAGCACGAACAACTATAAATTTTGCATCGTCTAGTTTTTGTGATATTTTAGCTAACCTAAATGACTCTACTCTGCCTGGTGGAAATCTTGAGTAGTATCTTATGTATGGGTCATCATTCTCATTGTGAGTGACAATGCAGCATGGCGGCTGATGATGATTCTGAATCATTGGGCCTATGGTTTTATACTCATCAACGAAAAGTGACCCTACTGCATTGCACTACTTGAAGTGCTCATAGCCGAGTGGCCTTAGGTGATTGGAAACAATCACCGAGGGTAAGCAACTACGCCGTGGTTAAACCTAGATGGGTGACCGTATGTGATTCGGAGGTCACGTTAAATAGTCGGTCTCGGTTGTTGTCATAAGATAGCAGTCGTGAAGCTTAGTTGGAGGCCTTCGGGCGTCTTAAGAACATCCAAGGGTAAGATTCCGTAGCCACAACGTGTCTTGCCAGTCCCCAACCCGCACTCGGCCGACGTGGGGACGTATGGCTTTAACCCTCTTTGATAGGAGACCCGAGCCCAGTAGTGGGACGTTATGGGTTGTTGATAAAGAGTAAAACTGCATTGAAAAGTACTTACTATAAGTCTAATAATAATGTTTGTAATAAATAATCTAATCCAGTTTAAAGTCAGTTTATGATACTTATCTTTTGTAACATGACTAATAATACTATGTAGATCAAAAGTCGACATAATTTCGATAGCGACAATTATTTATTACTTAATAGAAAACAATTTCTTTCGTTTTTTCTTTCGAGAGTATTCTGTTATCGTGTTCAAAAATTACAACATTTTTAAAAGAATGCGAAACAAATGACCTAGGGTGCCCTTCTCCACTAGAATCAGGGAAATGGTGTGTTTGAGTGATTAATACCGGTATATTCGCGAGATCGTGGAGGAACATCTGGTTGAACGGGCTAGAGCTGAACAAAGTCTCTTCTACGCTTATTGTTACCATTATATTATGCCTGCCTGTACAGTTCTAGAGGACGATACCACAGATCAGAAAATTAACAGCATACTGTGTACAGAAGTTGTTCAAAAATGTATCTGTTTCGATTACGGTTGCGGTTGGGTAGAAACAACTTCGAAAATGCATAATAGAATTAAGTTGGGTTGGGCAACAGTTGGGAAACTATCTCGAGTCTTCTCGTCGATTCCACAGTGCCTACGAAACAAAGTTTTCAACGACATCATGACACAATGAAGCGAAACGTGGATTTTTACAGGACACTTGGTGCACAAGTTCAAAGTCACTCAGCGTGCTATAGAAAGGGCTATTTCTCTGTGGAATAACATCAGGAATTAATGATAATTTCTGCCTGAGAACTAAGGCCATCGACATAGCCCACAGGATAAGCAAGCTAAAATGACATTGGTCTGATACTATTAGCTGACAACCATTGGGCTAAAAGAGTTAAACATTATTCAAAACAAATCGTCATTATTTGAGTTCCTAAAGAAACTTTAGAGAACAATTTCTTGGTGTTTGTGGGCTTTTATAGACTGAGGCTGTAATCATTAGGCTTATAAGTGACAGATTATATAAGAGTTTTTATTTCCACTATTTATATTATCTTGTCCAGTATGAGCAGGGGGTGTCACTCCACAGTTTAGGTATAGTCGGCCTGCCCGGGCAGGCATGCCGGTCGACTAGACATCGTCAGAATAGATAAGAGTTACACGATAGAAAGAGACGTAATTGTAGGTAAATATAATTGTAGGTGCTTCGGCGCTGTGCGATCTGAATTGAACTTAAACTTTTAACACCAAGGGTCCCTATTTCTTTAATTTACTTTTCGGAGTGAGTCTTCTGTACCAGTACTATTATGTATTCTGTGGCATGAGTAAAGCACTTAAGTATCTGCTAAACACTATTAAGAGTGTGGGCCTTCCCCCAATGGCTCTTGATAAAATTAGTCTAATGTAAGTGCTTGTTAAACAATAAATGAATTACTTCATATCAGTATTGATTACGATGAAGTAGATTGTGTAAAGGATCTATGTACGATTATTCAGTCATGGTTAGTCATCAATGTACTATGTCAAACACGTTATAATAACAACTATGACTATTTAGGCTAGTGATGTGCCGAATTTTTATAAATGTATATCAGCGGATATAGATTTAAATAGGGATTAGATGAATGTCGATGCGGATTGAGAGTGCTTTTTTACAACAATAGTGACTTTGTACTGTCAACATAATAAAAGAAAGTTTAAAAAAAATTTAACCCGACCATACAAAACTTTGATAAAATATAATTATATAGCCCATGTCACCCGGGCTCTATAAATCTATTGACATCTCATTCTTTTAAATAATAGTAGAATGAAAACGGAAGAAATACGCACTAGAACTAAACGATTCAGCTCTTAATTCCTGTGCGAGCACTATATTTCCGGGTCTTGCTAGGCCGCCATAGTGTGGGCCACCATACTTTGTTGTCTGCATTTGCAGCAAGTGTTGTGGACCCCATTCTTGGATCTTACTTTTTGATCTTGATCTTCTTGGATAGATAAGGGGAAGTTTCTGTGGATTCCCTCTTGATAGAGCCTGGTTAGGCGCGGCGTCAATCCTGGGGGAGACCTGATATTACATTGCCCGGGTCCTCCCCAGAGCAATGTGCATGAGTCCGGCGATCGGGGTAGGTTTTAGTAGGAACACTACATACTCCTGTCTTTTGAATCCCCGAAGAGCCGGTGATCTAAAACCATTTCCCACACGTCAACAAAAAAAGGCTATATATATAAAACTAAAAATATAGAACTTTTCGCCAAATGCAATATAAAAATCCGTGCAAGAATTGCCGAGAAATTTTAGATATGGTTAAGTTACTGGTTACTGACTTACTTAAAATCAATTGGATATCAGAACTGCCTTGCCTAGATGGTATGTATAAATAAACTGTTAAGCATAAAACGTATTCTCCAGTTTCGGGTCTCTGACAGATGTAAGAGACAGACAATCGGAAGTTTTCACGGCTAAACCACTGAACCGATTTGTATGAATTTCAGTATCGATTATACCCGGGAAAAGGACATAGGCTTCTTTTTGTCGCCATTATCGATATAGCCGCTGGTAAATCTTAGTTTCTAATATTCAATACGGATTTATGCTCGGAAGATATCCAACAGTATAAGCTGGTAAGGGGTATAGGGGTTTAACATCAGCGATAGCAAATAAATATAATATACGTAGGTATGATATGTTCATGTATCTAAAAGTTAAGTTTGTTATCTTAATTACTACGTTATTGGGTTCATAAATTTATGTTATTGTATCGTGTGCAATAAACAACATGTACTTAATAATGTTTAATGAAAGGCTTTTCTAGAAAAAATCAATAGGCAGGATTACGTATTCATGTCAAACTTAATGTTAAACTTAAAGTTGATTAACAAAAATTAACTCATGTTAGAAAAAAAATATTGTATTGCGAATAACCATTTCGTAGTACGAATGAACATTCTGTACCAGGGGAACTTTACAAACAATAGAAATCGGACACAATAAGCAAATAGACTTAGACAACAATTTGTGAAGTGATGTCCAATGTGGTATTTGAACGCAGAATACTTGGCGCATTAGGAAGCAGCATGGCGATTGCTTAAACCCTTACTACAGTGCAGTCATAATGTAGAGCACAAGTGTATGTGCAAAGACACTCTCCTGTTCCTTTACTCTCAAAATTTGATGGGACGACTATCCCACATGATAGGGAGGTATCAGATGCAACCGATACGTGATGTTCGAGGCAGTGAGGTTCAGTCCCATCTTCTAAATTTTGAACTATTATTAAGCATTTATAAAATCAGAAAACCCTAACAACACTTCGACGTATAAATCTAAACCGAGGCCTCTTGATCGTCAGTCGCATGCGATAACCGCTGGTTAGCGATAATGATGAGGAATGTATAACTTAATGTTAAAAGCAAAGTTGTTAAGAAAGTAAATGAAAAATAAAAAAGCGATAATGCTTATATGGATGTATTGAAGTCGGTTTGCATTAAATCGAATATATTGTTACTACTATCCTACTAATATTATAAACGCGAAAGTTTGTGAGTGTTTGTTTATGTGTGTATGTATGTTTGTTGCTCTTTCACATAATATATCAGAATAACACTTGCTACTTTTTACTGCGATATAAACGGGCGATAGCTAGGTGATTATAAAAATACATAAATCGTAGATGTCAAAATGTATCACTGTTTATCTCCTGTCAAAACTTTACAGGTATGCATAACACACATGCATGGCAACCATAATGATAGTTGTAAATGGCTAATTTAAAAATGAGTTCTGAATAATCACATATTTAGGCTATTTATATCCCGAAAATACGCGGGTAACACCGCGGGGCGCAGCTAATAACTCATAATATGAATTCACGGGTTCTTTTTTTGAAAGACTATTAAACTAATGTACAGCAAATTGAATCGTAAAAGGTTACACATACTTTCAATTGCCAAAGGGTTGAGCTCACCATAACAAATTGATGAAACGTACCCCTACGTAAAGTCTCAAGGTATATAAAATAACAACACGAATAGGTTGACACTTTACTAATAATACATCAATAACCCATAACTTGGGCTCCTCTCAGGAGAGGGTTAAGTATATTACATCCCTGGCCAAGTGTGAGTTGGGGACTGGCAAGACACGTTGTGGCTACGTAATCTTGCGGTTGGAATTTTATAAGTTGCCGGAGGTCTCCTACTAATCTTCGCGATGGTAATCTTATGATAACAAGCGGAAGCGACTGCTAAATGTGACCTCTGAATCACGGAAACACTCACAAGGTACTGATCGCATTAATAACCTACCTAAGACTACTAAGGAGCGCTTCACAAACATCACAGTTAATACCAAAATCTAAGTATATTCTTCGTTAGGAGAGTTATGTTCTAACGCAAAAGTCTTCTTATTCTACTTCCTCATTAACAATATAAACGTAAATGGGAATCTAAGACCAGTTGCACGCACTTACTAAGTAGGACAATTAACAGCATAGTTGTGTTTTCTTACCGATAGATGTCGCTAGTAATATCATACTAAGATTAGACGAATGAGGATTTAGTTCATAATCTCCGTTGCATTTAGTTCAACCTCAGAGTTGCGGAGATCCAATTTCAGTTTAGTTCAACTAGTAGCCGACACCAAATATTCTTGTGAATAAAAACAACAACAACATTAAAACAAAATACATCAAAACAAGTAATTGTTATATACGTACATATATTCATACTGATAATCTTAACAGAAAGCGTTCATTTAATTGATGTTAGGATTAATTTATTTATAACAACAATCCGTCATGTTAAATTTTAAACTTGACACGCTAATCGAAATCAATGACGTTCATTTTTTTTAAAACGATTATCTTTAATCATTGACTGCCTCGATGGCTCAGTGGTAGCGTATGCGATTGCTGTGCTTGAGGTCTCGGGTTCAATTCCCGGGTTGGACCAAATGTTTGTGCGATTCACAAATATTTCTTTCGGAGTTTGTGTGTTATCTATTTATAATATGTATGTACATAATAACAAAAAAAAAGTATGTTAATATATTTATATCAGTTGTCTATTACCCATAATACAAGCTTCGCTTGGTTTGGGACTAGATGGCGTTGTGTGTAAGAAATCCGAAAAATTAATTTTATTTATTTTTCGTTATGCACAAATTTTTATTCATACCTAAGAAAAAATCATAGTTGATCTTTTTTACGCGAGGAATGATTTTCGCATCGCCTGGTAGACTAAGGGATGTGTCTCCCAGAAAATCTGTGTACCCACTAAACCCCGCAGTGACCTACCTGGTCATTTAAGAAGGCTCCAGAAACGTTTTGTAGACTTCGTGGGTCCTTACAATACCAATAACTGAGGTACATCTTGAAATGGCCGTGGTCATTCCAAAGGGCATGAAACTACCACACAAAATTACAATTACTATTGATACTTACCAATATTCATGAATGATTCCAGAATTACGTTCTCCGGCTTCTAAGCGAAGCAGTGAAAGAAGTAGGATGGAAGGTGAATTCAAACGAAAGTGTCATCACCTCGCAGTACAGAGTGGATCTGTTGGGTTCAGCCTGCCACTTTGAGCATCCTGACTGCCTGGAGAACGCCGTGCGTATGTTCACCAATTGGATTTTGGCTCCAAACCCAGATGCCTATAATGAGTAAGTGAAGTTGCTTAGTATTTTGAAGCTTATATAAATTAAACTGAAGATTAGGTTTTGTCCTACTATATTGAGGTTCAAAAAAATTGAGCCCTTCATTTAAAAATGAAAGAGTATACTGTTCTCAACTGTACTGCATTGATACTGAGCATTGCAGTACAGTTGGGAACAGTACTCTTGAATTTATTGATAGATCTTGATAACAGCTACAGACATAAGTAAGCTGTAAAATGTAGAATACATTGAAGTAGAAAGCGCAGTAAAAAGCGTTACCGCTTATGTCATTATTCCACCTACGCAATTGATATAAATAACAATTTCGATTGCATGATTTACAAAAATTGGAGCTAGAACTTTAGGTATCAGGTGGTCAGATATGATCTGTCTCGACATTCGTAGTGATTAAAGCTTTATCAATAGGTTAATGAGCTAAGTGATTGATTACAGAACGTGATGCAGTTTTATGATGTAATATTACAATGCAGTATTTGTTTATCAATAAAAATAAATAAAATTGAAGTAGCTATTTGTAATTTCAAATCAACAAGTTTTCAATAAGACTATACAATATTGGACCTTGCATGAAAAAAATAGTTTCAAAAATCGATCTATCATGCGACAATTCTCTGGAAATGTAGATACCTGATAACATAACAGATAGCCATTTTACTGATAGATTTTATTTAGAAGAAAATTATAAGTAATGTAGTGGTGAAAAACACATAATATAAGCTCTGTTTAGTTTGGGACTAGATGGGTATGTAATTCGTTCGAAATATTTATTTAAATATATTTATTCGAAAGCAATAAAATCAGTACAGCGAGACAAAAATATGTGTAGAGGATTAACATATCAGATATGACAGCCGGTACTGATGGTTTCACGTGCTTTCCAGGCACAGAGCGATCTTATTGCGCTAAGAATGAACCCTTTCCTAAACTAACGAGGCATGGATTGCTCAATTTTGCGATGTGATTATTTTGAAATACTGCTATACTTTGAATGACACTTACTTAGTTCTGTTTTATGTAGTTAATTCTAAGTGATTATGTATGTTTCTATGAAAATAATTTTGTCTTAATGACCACTAACATTAAATAACATAATTTTATTTCAGGATCCACGTAGATGTACGCTCCATAGTGTACTGTGTAGGAGTAAAAGCTGGCGGTGCACGAGAATGGAACTTCGCATGGGATCGTTTCAAAGTCGCCACCGCACCTTCTGAACGTCACAGGCTACTCTCTGTATTGGGATGCACGCGATCCCCATCGTTACTGCATAGGTACTTATAACGCCATCCGACCTTATAACAGCAGTACTACCCCCACATAAAAAGTCTTTCGTTAATGAGTGTGACATCGGAGGCCTAATAATTCTGCATCATTATGATGGAGAATGAAAAATCTCGCTAAGTCGCCATGGCATGGGTCACCATGTTGTATTGAATGTATTCACAATGAGGATAGTGGCCCCAGGATCCAGATCCTACTCATGCTTTTCATCAGGCAGAGTAGAGTTGCTTTTGGAAATCTATATATGCAGGTATATACGTATGGTCTTAACCTTCTCCTGAGAGGGAGAAGATATCCGAACCCAGCAGTGGGACACTATGGGTTGTTGATGATTATAATTATTATTTTGATTGTGATGATAGCATATCTTATTGATAATCTTGTCTAATATAATTTCTGAACAATCAATTCTGGTAAAACAATATCTACTATAATTTATAGTAATCTAGTTTATTACGGGAAATAATGATAGTGAATGAGCTGGTCGAAAATTCTAGGAAGCTCATTAAATTATAAATATTTCGGGATTATTAACTATACCTAGTTTATTGTGTTTGTTTTATATTTTTAACAGTTTTCAAGAGTCTAGGGTAACAGTTAGACTAAACCTCTACTTATAAAGGAAACTCTTTTCTACTATACCTTGTTTCCTGGCCACATTAATATGCGACTGTTGTGATTGAGGTCTCGGGTTCGATTCCCGGGTCGGACCAAATTTTTGTGTAATTCATAAAGATTTATTTCGGAGTTTGCGTGTTTTTTGTATAATACGTATGTACATCAATTTGGGTGGCCCGAAATCGAAGCCGAAACTTGTTAATCGGCAGTAACACCCAGATAGATCGATAGATAGAAAACTCTTTATTTGTATACCTAAATTTTTGGGTTACAGACAATCAACATTTTTAAAACCTAATTTCTTAGATACCAAATTCTAACACTACTATCTTTATGTGTATTTGAAGTCTTATTATTTGTAAAGATGCATCCTCATTTGTTTCGTAGCTTATCTGACGTTATTGTACGCAATAGGCAAAAAATATATGTTGTGTATACGTAGGTCTAGCACATCTCTCATGCAAAAAAGTGTTTTTTGTTTAGTCCCTAAAATATACAATAAACTTCCTGAAGAATTTAGTGACTTAAGTATTAATGATTTAAAAAACAAATTAAAAAATACTGCCGTCTTAGAAATGTTACTATGATGTCAATGATTACATAAATGAATATCTCTTATTTGTGATGATACCCTACATAATTTAACTTCTTTTTATGATTTTTTAGATTAGATTTTTCATTTTAATATTTGTACGCCACTTGTGGTAGAACATGCTGTGATTCCTCATGTATATTTGATTTAAGAACTTTGTACCCACCGTATTCATGCATTAAATATATTATTAATATAATTATTATTAATCCAATTCGTTACCTTTCCAGGTACCTGGAAATATCATTGCACAACGACAGCGGTATTCGCAAGCAAGATATAGTTCGTGTGTTTTCTGCTGTAGCCAGCACTGCGATTGGACAACCCATTGCTTTCAACTTCATAAGAGCCAACTGGCCTAGGATGAGATCTTAGTAAGTATAATACCGTACTAGGACTTCTTACGTACCTTGTGAGATGTTACACACATGCGCAGATCCAATGGAGGCCCATTCATCCTGTATCAATCTCCCGGCCTCCCTGTAATCATGATATAGAATTATCTGCTCCTTCTCCTGAATTCCACTCATGCTTTCCATCAGGCATAGTAGAATCACGTTAGTAGGCTTAAATATAAAGAATAAATAGAAACAAAGAATATCAATACTCGGAACAATTTGTGAATGACACAAAATTATTTCTAATATGGGAATCGAACACTCAGCGCCGTAAGTGGCCAGATAAACCACTGCGCTATCTGTTCGATCAAACATCAAAACAATGTACGGATACCTATGCGTATAATGCTCGGATGAGAGTCATGAATCGGCACTTCGGAATTAAATTTAGTTGCCAACTATTTTGGACACCTGCAGTGGACTGGGGAAGGTCGTTGATGATGAATATGATATATTGATTGCCTTGTTGGTCTAGCGGTTAGCGTACGGGGCTGCTGATCAAGAGGTTTCGGGTTCGATTCCCGGGTACCAAAAGTTTGTATGATCTACAAATATGTGTTTCGGAGTTTGGGTGTTTTCTATGTATAATATGTATGTATTTACAAAATAAAAGTAATTCTATGTATTTATATTAGCTGTCTAGTACCCGTTACACAAGCTCTGTTTAGTTTACGACTAGAAGATGTTGTGTGTTAGATGTACATAAAATCTAAAAAAAAAAAACATTTTGATAATCTAACCCTGATTTCATGTATTAATATGTCAAAACTTAATAATTTTTTAAAAGACCTGTTAAAAACATGTCGCGATACTAAACAATTCCAAAAACCACTAATAGATGTCACTAGCTACATATTTATTAACGCTAATAATTACCACTCTAATAAAAAAAAATAGATTTTTATGTTAATAATTCATCATCATCATCATCAACAGCCTTTAACAGTCCACTCCTAGACATTGGCCTCTCCTTAGAAAGGAGGTTTTGGCATACACTCTGGCACGGCTGGACCGATTTCGACGGGACTTTCACTGGTAGATAGCTGATGATATAAGGAGTAACTTAGGTTATTTTTTTTAGACAAGCTTCGCCCCGCGGCGTTGCGTTGTTATACATAAAGATTGCACATCTAGCATTTGTTTCAAGTCCTCCTTATATTTCTAGTATTATTGTTTATTTTTAATTAAAGCGTTTATTTGTTAATGGGTATTCTCCACTAGTTACTTTACAGTGCCTGGTTTTATGAAATTGTACTATGATTCATTATTTACAATTGTATTTTTTTTTCAGTGTGAGTTCGCTGTCAACCTTAAACCTGATTTTGAAAGTCGTGTCGAGACGGTTGAATCAAGCTCACGAATACGAAGAGGTACTTTTTTTAAATTTGTTGTTGCTTCTTTTTATAGCGAACCCAAAATGTAAGATAATAGGTTTTGAAATCTATGTATGAAGGTTTGCTTGTTTGCATCGTAGCCTGTTACGCTTCTAACAGCTAAGCCACTCCACCAATTTTAATGTAGTTTGGCATTTTTAACTGCCTTGGTGGTCTAGTGGTTAGCGTATGCGGCTGCTGATCAGCAGATCTCAGGTTCGATTCTCGGGTCAGACCAAATATTTGTGTGACCCACAAATATTTGTTTCGGAGTCTGGGTGTTTTCTATGTATAATATGTATGTATTTACAAAAAAAGAGTATAAGGGTATTTATATCAGTTGTTTAGTACCCATAATACAAGCTCTGCTTAGTTTGGAACTGGATGACGTTGTGTATTACATGTCCAAAAAACTATTATTATTATTTTCTTTATTACACTCAAAACAACGTATATACAATTTAAAATGTTAACGCCGTTTGTCATATACAAAGTGCTATATAAATTAATTATTTCAATATGGATTATAATCTTTTTTTTTATTTATGTCAAGATTAATAGAAACGTGACTTTGAAAAGTTAAAGATAAAAAACCGATAAAATATCAAAACAATCGAATGTTTGATAGCCTAGTGACAACTATTTAATATGTTATCTGTATTTATCAGCTAAGATTAATAATCATTAATGCATGTAAATATTTATGATCCTGTTTTGTATATTAAAAATCAATACCATACCCAGGGCTGTAGCTTGAGTCGGATTTAAGGTAGGGCAACATAGGTTACAGGTAGGGCAGAAGTCTTAAAAATACTTATACTTAACATAGGGATGAGGACTTTTTAAGGTACGGCATTGCAATTTTAGGGTAGGGCATTGCCCCCCCCTAGCTACAGCCATGACCATACCCACCAAAGTGACTATACTCTGCCTGATGGCAAGACACGTTATGACTACGTAATCTTGCCCTTGGGTGTTTTTGAGACGCCCGAAGACGGCCTTCAACTAAGTTTCACGACTGTTATCTTATGATAACAACCGGGACGAACTGCTTAACATGACCTTCAAGTCACGGAAACGCTCATAACATACCATGCCACAAAAGGTCACCCATCCATGTACTGACCGCGCCGTCCTTGCTTACCCTCGGTGATTGTTTTCAGTCACCTAAGGACACTCAGCTATGAACGCTTCTGGACCGATATTGATCGGACTTTCACTGACGGATAGCTGGTGTTATAAAGAGTAACTTATGCTAATTTAGTCTAAAATCAAAGTAAAAGCATGGTTGATTGAACAAAATAATGAGGAAATCGAAAAATTATTTATTTTCCCTTCTTAGCATATACACTTATAACATATATACACTATTGACATATAAACTATACAACACGTACAAACGCAGACTAAAAATCAAATCAAATCAAACACAAACACACACACCCACCCACACACACACACACACAGAGAGAGACATTCACACACTCATTCATAAAAATATAACAGATATTCTTTAGCCTAAAAAAATTAAAATTGCTACTTTCCGATCACTGATCAGTATAATATGTAACATAGATCAAGTAATACATGGACTGGCTCCCAAGTCACAGGTAATACACCTAGTTTGGGAGCCAGGATCTTATATTGTTTGCATTTGATCGATTTAATATTACTTTTAAAATATTTTGTAACAATTTTCATAAATCAATTGTAAACAAAGTGTAAATGATTGTATTTTGTATAAATGAAAAAATAAAAAATATTTTAACTAACTTCACTCCGCGGGTAACTCGCGACTTACAACAATATCTGCAGGTAACACCGCGGGATTTAGCTAGTTAATAAATAAAATTTAAAATAGTATTTTTTTCTGATTTTTATGTCATAGTAAATTTATGTATATTGTTCGTATGTTTTAGTTGTAGGACATGTCATATGTACTAAATTACCAGAGATCGGAATTGGGTGTGTGAAAATACCTAAAGTTTGCAGTAAGTTTGCAATAATAATATGGAGCTGTTACAATCACTGTTCTTGCAATTGAAATAAATGTTTTTAATTTATTTTTTTATGCAGTGCAGGTTTAATAATTAAAAAAAAAGCCGACTTCAAAACTATGTAAAGACGCGAAAATGTTCGTTTTCCTTGCATCAACCTGTAGCAAAACTTTTTAACTTAAGATACAGATCAAAAAAAGAAATTAAAACCGCATTAGCATTTTGCAGATATATAAAATTCTGTGTTTGACCGACAAAGAACAATTGGGACTAAAAGACCGAATTTTAACCGGAAAAGTACAAAACAAAAATTTATTTAGAACTGTATTAGCAGAAAATTTATTTAGAACTGTATTAGCAGCTTGTAAATGTTATAGTTCAGTGTTTCAAAGGTAAGGAACATGTAAAAAAAAACAAAACTAAACCGGTAAAATTCAAACCCGGTTTAACTTAAGTGGTTGTAACAGCTCCATATTATGTCCCGCTGCAAACTTTAGGTATTTTCACACACCCAATTCCGATCTCTGCAAATTACTTATCTTTGTATCTACCGCATCTTATTTTTACATCACCCGGTCGACGAGGAGAAAATGCCTCATGGCATTAAGTCCGCCATTGTACAAAAATTACAACAGGTTTTAAATAAATAAATGAAATGTTTTTATCTTCCACAGCTACTAAGGTTTGTGACAGAACACTGCAGCGACCTAGGACGTCCAGTTCAGCAAGTGTTAGAAACAATATCATCCAACGTTCAATGGAGAGAGAGGAATTACCAAACCATCGTTGATTGGCTCCTAGCAGCAGACAAGATTAGTTAAAAAGTATATATTGAATTGTAGAAGGTTCTAGAGCTTTCTGATGTCATAGTCAATTTAGGACAGTTTTTTTGAGGTGGTCTCATACTTGAAGGTAGCTAGAATTTTGGTTTTATGAATAAGCATCTAGATTTTGCTAATAATGAAGATTTTTTATTTTTAGATTTATGATATGATGCGCTAGAAATGTGTGAGAGAACGTAAAACGTGTACAAATTTGAACTTTCAATGTATTGTCGTAAGCGCGATAGTCGTATTTATCAGTATTGTGTTCAAATAAATGTATCGCTTTTATTTAATTTTTTCTAATGTTGTTCTAAGTGTTATCTTAAGATAATCTGTAATGTAGTACAAAACATTTTATATTTTTCCAGAATGCTCTAAATCGCACATACATAGAATTTAATTCATTCCTTCGTACACACTTTTAAATATTTAATGTAAGATAATAATAAATCTCACATCATACATATGTCTAGATGAAATGTTGCACTATAAAAAATACATACAGTGAAACATAGAATCGCCTAATTTTTTGAAGTCTAATAAATACAACGAAAACAAATGAACTTAGTTATGCTTGTGTGCGTCTAAATCTACCTTTGTATGTGCAGAATGTCAGAGTGATAACGAATTTTGTTGCCAACTGTTGGACATTATTCGAATCATCTTCAAGAAAAATATTAAATTTGGAATCACATTTACTACATTTCATTACACTACATGTAAAATCTATTATTATTTTAACTTTTTTAATAGTTCCCACATACGTAGTAATATATTTTTATTTATAGATATGTACAATGTAAGTTACCAAATATTACATTAAAAAATGTCTTTTAATAGTTACATAAAAACATACGAAAACTGCTATGATATTTTTTTTTATACTACTATTATCATTTCAAATTTATTATACTTTTTAATTATCTAAAGAAATTACCTAATCTTAGATCAAGTTGAAGGTACATAATATCATGTCATTAAGAAGTCGTTTTAATTTGAAATGGCTAGCCTAAGGATGACAAGCGTCTCAATAGAACGCCATAGTGTGATTATCATGCTTCATTATCTACGTTAGTAATAGGTTTGGCTCATGTTAGGCTCATAAACATAAAAAACTAATAACAAAAGTTCTTTAAACAGCTTTCATTGTCAAGTGTATACTTTCATTGTACTCCTCAAATCATGCGTTAAGTCATCATAATCATCATCACTCTTATCGCAGCCCACTGCTGGACATAGGCATCTCCCATTGCACACCTCTGTGATCGATTTTGGGCTTTTCCCATCGATGTATGTGTGCGTTAAGTACACATGGCAAATGTATTTTTTTTTTTTATGTATAAGAGCGATGAAAGCAATTAGTCACCATTCACACACACGTCAATATTTGATAAACATACCTAAGAGAATAATACACACTTGTAAACCTGAACATAAGTTTCATTTTCTGTATGTACATTTCACTTTGAAGTACTTTTTAAAGAAAAATAACTATTTTACTTATCGTAGATAATTAAATGTATGTAAATATAAAACTTTGTACTATTTAACTATTTCTTATAATGATTTTCGTAAGTAAATTAAAGTTTATAAAAATATGTGGTTTATAAAAAACATGTTTTATTTATTTCTTATACCTAATTCCACCGTTTCCTGAGTTATTTTGATTATATCGCGAGCTCAGAGAGGCTTCAGGATTTAGAGAGATTAAAGACCCAAAAGTCAGAGCCCAAGGAAACGGCAGGATCAGCCATCCTAGCCAACCTGGCTATTCTTCAAAAGTAAACGTTAATAGAAATCTAAAATAATGTATGAGAATGACGTGTCTCAACCCTAAGTCACGCCAATAACACAAGAGAATAGAGCGGTTAGCGAATTGTAAAAAGAGAATCGACGCGTAACACGTCCACCTTGACTAAGGGACCAGATCCCTGAACAGCTAAAGATACCTGTTATTCGAACATTCCTTTTCCGTGTCGAACAGTTAAAACTGTATCTAAGCTTACGTGTTTCCTTCGCATTGTGATCCCGGTCCTTTAGGAGACGTGCGAAAAAGTATCTTACTAGGCCGCCATACTTTGGGTCGGCATTGGTCGGAAGGTTGGCGGTTCTACTCATGCTTTCCATCCATGCTTAGAGCCACGTTGGGAGACAATCACATTAACTTCGTCACAGAATTCAGAGGAGAGCTCCTTATCTCCGGATAACGGTATTTTTTTAATATACTTCAGTATTAATAAGAAAAAATGCGTCGTAATGATAAACAAAGTATATTTTGCAATGTAAATATTAAGCCCTTTCAAATGATAACCCATTGTAACTAGTAGCTTCTATTTAAAATTTGGATTCCCCATAAAAATTGAGACCCTCTGTTTTTTTAAGATTTAGTTATAAATGCATGGTTTTGAGATTTTGTGGACTCTTACTTGCCAAATCGCTTGGTTCTAGGTCAACAGAAAGTACACTACATCTGTGGTATTTATTTCTTAGACAGTGTCGAAATATGAGTTTTTTGCGAAAATTGATGAGAATCTTTTTTTACGTAAATTTAGAGTTTTGAATTTTTCATAACTTTAAGGGACTGTAGATCTGAGTATACGATTTGGATAGTAAGTCGTGGACGAACGGACGGAGATAACGAAACTATAAATAAAACTGTCATGTAGTACAGACCCTTAAAAAGGGGTTAGCTAAGATTGAGGCTTTTAATTAGGTTCTAACGTGTTATAATGCTACTACTTTTTTTACTAAAATGATATCCTGGGTCGAGGGATATATAGTTATGATAATAGACAAAACGTACACAAAAACACCCAGACTCAGAACAACAATTTATGGATCACACCCAGTATTGTCCTTAGATTTGAAACCACACCACTTGGCGCAATAGATAGCGGTGTGGTGACTGCTTAAACCGCTACACTATAAGTGCAGTATAATATAATAACAAATTATGCTAGTTATGGCTTCGATGTATATTTTAGTGTCTTAACTTTACGATAGTATCAAATATTTGTAAATGTGTTATCTAGATTGTAGATAAGAGAAATCTGCAATAAAAACGATATGATTCGCTTTGAGGTTAGTCATGAAAATGCAAGGATCGTTAGAATGTACATTCTTAAAAACTTTAATACATAATAAACTTGCAGTACCAGTAAATTTCGTACCTTATGCAGGCACCACACTTCGTTATGCGCTATTCATTATGCGGGTTATTCGCGCGCACACGGCGAAGTGTGAAGAGTATATTCGTTTCATTCGCCAAAAAAATGATAATGACACATCTCTACAACACACATATTTGCCTTATTTGATGCTTTATTGGCATACTAGTTCGAAGTGTGGATGGCATGTTTGTTGTTTGCGCGCATAACTAATATTTGGGCGAGTACGGCGTAGACACATAAAGAATAGCGCATAACGAGGTGTGGTGCCTGCATTAGAATTAATAAATAGATAATCCGACAGCAGCGCCACCGACCGCCGACCGCAACTGCTATGTTCCTGTATTTTGCAATTGCAATATTTTCAAAACTATTAATTTAAATTACCTGCTGAAAAGAGATACATTGATCTATGTTAAATTCACAATATATTTAAGGTACTTAATTAGATAAAGATTGACGCTGTGAAATGTGTTGCGGTCAGATTTCAATCAGTAAAATCGTTTAAGTTGGACTCGAAGCGACTAAAACCGCGAGCCATCTTGGAGACCTGTAAGCGGAGAACCAGTTTTCAGGGATTTCCTTTCTAAGGTACACACCTTAGAAAGGAAATCCCTGAAACCCTGATGTATTTTGGCCCATATATAGCTTGTAGAGGAGCTCCTCCTGTGTGAAAACCCTGCGGTCCCCTTTTTGCCATTAAAATAGCGCGAGCTCTGTAGCGTAATCGCTGATTTTGTAAAAGCAGTCCTAGAACTATATGTAGGAGAGGTGTTTCAATAGGATTTAAAATCTTTTTAGATAAAGAAGCTCTAAGATGCTTAGGAATTTCAAATTGCCAACAATTATAACGTTGTATCTGGCCACTCTGTTATCCTGTGACAAAGAATTTAAGAGATATCAGTCATTTTTTCAAAAAGTAAAAAAACTTCAATGACTTACATATAAGTAAGCTTATTTTACAAGTTAAGCCTCTATATTTTATGAAGTAATAAAGTCATCTAATCCGTTAGTTCTCCTTTAAAGTTCATTATATGGACAACCATCACGAGGTTTTCCAGATTTTTTAGCCAGCCGTTTAGCTCTCTCAGAGGGGGGGGGGTTGGGTCCGAAAAATCATATTGAAAACCCTGTATTGTTTTTAAAAGACCTATTTTTCATAATTTTATTGTAGCACTTTGTCGACGTAGTTACAACACATATTCATGCAATGTTTCATCTTTCTAGCACTCACCGTTTGGACGGTAAGTCGAGAATGGACGTACAGACGGACATGACGAATCTATAAGGGTTATCTGGCTATCTGTCCCAGGCTGCAGACAATCAAAGGAAGCCATGCCACTTCGAAATGATAAACTAACCAAACGTTCAGGAACTATCACCGGACACTGCTCATTAAATAAACACTTTCACACCGTAGGCATAACTGATAGTCCCTTATGCAGAGCATGCTTAGGGGCAGAGGAAATGGTGTCGCATGTACTCATTGATTGCACAAGTGTCACCGAAACACGGAAAAACACCCTTGGATTTCCCAAATCTGTTGCAGAATGTCTGGACAGTCTCGGAGACCTTATTCGCTTCTGGAGGGAGGTGGGCTGGCTGGAGTGATGGCTGCCCTCACGTGCAATGGTCCACTTAAAGGACTAAGTGCGAAAACCGACCTACATAACATAGAACGTCTATGAGGGTTTCGAGTCATAAACTTTGGAACCCTAAAAAGTGGCTTCAATACCCTATTCTAAGTGCGGTATCTACCTTTTTTATTGCTTTGAGCCATTTGTCTACATTTCCGTTAAGGAACGGAAATGGAGGTAATATCGTTTTAAGATATTAATTTTGTTAATACCTGCATTACCTATTTAGATTACTTAATATAGTGATAAACATCCGAATATTTACTTTCTATTTCCGTTAATTTTCATTGTCCTGTAAGTTGTAAGTGCCTACTATAATATGATTTATATAGAGGTAGATATACAAAGATTAGAATTTATCACCTTTATTGCACTATTTACTATCTAAGATATTACGCGATAATTTTTCGATTGTATAACTATTTACAAATACTTAAGAATTACTTCAGTTGGGGGGTTTCAGTCTGCGTCCGTTCTTGTTTTGCTGGTAAAGGTAAGTTCTCAACCGCTAACACTAATTTAAGAACTTGAAAAGATAAGGAGCCTCTTATTCATTATTTAACAAATACTATACAGTACATTTATGTGTGTAACTTTTTCAAAATCCAACATTGATAAAAATATTACAATCTATTGCAATATTCATATTATTTAAAGTTTTATAAAGGATAATATATTTTTTAAGGTTTTATAAAGTTCAACCTATTTTTAAGTTTTATTTAAGTTAGATCCTTGTTTTTAATCCCATTTGAGTTTGAATCAAACCACACAACAACTACGCCCGTCTGACTAGCATGTTACAGTACTGCAGGCCAAAACCTACGTTCTAAGGATAGGCCTATATCCAGAACGAAAAGTCCATTGGTTGCTGTGATATACATACTTAAAAAATTCATTGCAAATTTAAGTTTGTATGTAATTTTGTCTTTTAATATCAATGAAACAAAAATCATATTTTCTATTATTTGATTCATGAACTCAACACTCCATTTTCTATTTAGATGAAGACGGGTGTGCTGAAGACGACAATCTTGTCGTTGGTAACCATTTCAGTGTATGGCTTACCAGACCTGAAAAGTTTATCAGAAAGTAATAAACTTATCACAAAAAACACAATTTTCGGCGATGAGCGGTTGGCAGGAGAGATCTTCGAGGACGTCGACGCCTTCAGCGATGTAGAACTAAGTCCTATGAATGCCGCTGACTACAGATTACCTATCACTACTGTTCCAACACACTATAATCTTTTGTGGACGATCGACTTATCCCAAGAACCATTAAGACATTCTGGAACCGTTGAAATACATCTTAGAGCCACTCAAGCTTCAGTTAACGAGATAGTAATTCACTCAGATGCACTAACCCTTTCTAGGATACAGCTAACTCAGGGAAATAACCAAATAGCTGTTACTACTGAGGTTGATACTATAAATCAACTTTTGAGAATTCGTCTTAGTAGTGGCTTTCTGGCTTACAATGCCGATTCTCCTGTAATTTATATTCTGGCAATTGATTTTGGATCTGAGTTACGAGATGATATGCGTGGACTTTACAGGAATTGGTTTAGAAACAGTCATACTGAAAACGTTAGGTAAGATATTCCGCTTATTTAAATACTGTGTCACACCGTGTGGTGACGGATTAAAAATACAAAGTGTCACCACCCCTATTCATCCCGCGGGTGTCGTATAAGGCGACTAAGGGATAAACTACGCAAGACAACATCGATGCAAAGAGAAGGAAAACTTGAAACCAACAGTATACCAACCCGTCTGGCCAGCGTGGTATAGTAGGCCAAAACCTCCTTTCTAAGGAGAGGCCTATGTCTAGCAGTGGACTGTTAAAGGCTGTTGATGATGAAATACTGTATAAACTAATATTAGTTTATCAGAACTTTATTGACCTACTTTACGTTTTTAGAAAATATAAATGTCGTAACTACAACCCAACAGACATTAAAACCCAAGATTTTTCAGTTCTCTTGTAGTTATGACGCATGCTATTTTATAGTGAACTATTCGAGGTTTTGGTAATACATTAACTAAATTGTCCATAACAACTTCTTAGAAATGTTGGCGGATGTCGAGCAGATTATTTTGTCCTTCGCTATATCGGCTGACTAGTGTTTTTATTTTGGTGTAAACGTATATTATTTAATACTTTTAGGTTTATGGCTTCAACACACTTCCAGGCTACTGCGGCTCGCTGGGCTTTTCCTTGCTATGACGAACCAAGCTTCAAAGCTACTTTCAGTGTCACTATTAGACGTCAAGTAACTCACCGGAGTTGGTTTTGTACAAGGCTATCGGAAACAAGAACAGTGCCAGCAAATCCTAGGTAATTATAAGCCTTTCAATTGTAACGATTTTCTTTATAAAATTTTCTTCTTTGAAACTAAGACTACTCTTATTTACGCAGCTTTGCAGATGATGTATATGAAATCACCCCCATAATGTCAACATATTTACTGGCAGTAATCGTTGCTGAATATGACAGTATTGTTGTACAAAATAATGGGGTTCTAAGTTACGAAGTAATTGCCCGTCCAGGAGCTATAAGTGCTGGTCAAGGTCAATACGCATTAGACGTGGGGCAGGCACTTTTAAGAGAAATGAGCAGCCATACAGATTACGATTTTTACTCAATACACCCGAATCTCAAAATGACTCAAGCTTCAGTTCCTGACTTCAGTGCAGGTGCTATGGAAAATTGGGGACTTCTTATATACAGGTACGTGTAAAGAAGGCTTATGACTAAAACTTGTAACTCAAAAAAGTTTTTATTTTCGTATGTGTATATATATCATATGCGACCAACGTAGAATACATTCGCGATTTTAAAATACTACGTAACATTAAATTCAAGTTGGAAACTAAACATAATTTTGGTCATAGCTAGAGAATGATAGAAAAGTATAAAACGTTTAGAAGTGTTTAGATACTTAAAAAAATCTCAAGATTATTTAATCTTTGTAAGTCCTATTTTCTTGGTATCCGCAACTTTTCAGTAGTGTTTTGGAATCAACCGGAGTAAAACCACATGGTATGCCACTCTGCTCCATTGCAGCCTACTAAAGAGTTCTGGCTCCAGGAGACTGGTATTTAAGCGTATTGTAGTGGCAATTGAGTCATTTGTATTTGGACTTCTTGTAGATTTTCCTATTCTTATTTGCATTTCTAAAAATATATATACACAAGTCTATATATTTTTAGAATTGCTCCTATACCTTTTGTAAGTTTTGAAGAAGTTAGTTTTCTTAGAAATATAATTTTCTTCACAACCATGTCATGTGATTATGATACTCTCAGTTTCAATCGATTTAAAAAAGAAGGAGGTTTTCTATTTGGATGTTTACATATTTTATGTATTGTTAAAAGCCTTTACTTTTATTATTTTTATTTTTTCTTAAGTTCTTTAATTCAGTCATTTATAGATGGATTTGTAAATTCCGAAATAATTTTAGGAGACCGATGACGAAACTCTTGAATATTGTCAACCAACCAATCATCAATGTTGTTATTGTTTCAACTTTACCTACAAAAGTGATTTTTTACTTGTATCAATATATTTTTAAATGACAAATATATTTCATAAACAATTTAATCAAATAATTATAACATATAAATATTTTTTTATTATTCCCATATTAACTCTTTCAGAGAAGCCTATTTAATGGTAGACGAAGCTAATACTAACAGCGTGTTCAAGCAAAGGATTGCTTCTGTTTTGTCTCATGAAATTGCTCACATGTGGTTTGGGAACCTTGTTACCTGCGACTGGTGGGACAACCTTTGGCTCAATGAAGGTTTTGCTAGATACTACCAATACTACCTCACATACTGGGTATGTTTTTTTTTATTTTACACCCATTCCCGCAAGCTGGATAAGAGATTGTATGTTTAAACTAGCTTTAGTTTTCGCGTTAAAAAGTAGACTATGTCCTTTCTCAGGCCTTAGACTATTTGGGTACAAAATTACATTTAAATCGGTTCAGTGGTTTTTGACTGCCTCGTTGGTCTAGTGGTTAGCGTATGCGACTGCTGATCAAGAGGTCTCGGGTTCAAATCCCGGGTCGGGCCAAAAAGTGTTTTTGGGATTTTCTTAGGAAATTCCTAATAGCTGCCGGAGTTTGGAAGTTTGGCGGTGATTAACGCCCGTGCCTCGGAGAGCACGTAAAGCCGTCGGTCCCGGTTGTCATTAACATCTATGGCAATCGTTATTGGGAAGTCAGTGCCCTTAAATATACTGACAACTAGTTCAATCTTCGAATTTTCTCTCGAAAGTTCTCCCTAAGGGTTGCGGAGGTCCGATGCATGTCGCTCCGTGGAAAAACAGAAATTCAGGTAAAACCGGTTGAACTAGTAGCCGATCCCAAATAAACTTGGGAATAAATGGCTAGGAGGGAACAGACAGACAGACAGACACGGCGGAGGACTTTATATTATACTAGCTGATGCTCGCGGCTCCGCTCGTGTCTTAGATGTATGAAAAATAGATGTTGGCCGAATCTCAGGCCTACGAACATTGTGATACGAGAATTTTATATATACGATTGTGTAGTGATTATATTGCCAATTATGTGATAATATTCTTACTTATACTTTATATTTGCTCTTTATATTGACACAAAGAAAATTGAGATTGTTAAAAGTGTCTGTTTTTGGTTATATATAAATTTTTAATACATCCCTTTTAAATGTTATTTTAATATCATTTTCACAACCCAGGTGGAAGATATGGGCTTTGATGTTCGTTTCATTACTGAACAAGTTCACACTTCTCTATTGGCTGACTCAGCAAATAATCCACATCCGTTGACAGCTTCGGACGTTCTTAATACAAATCCTGCCGTCAGAACCATGTTCTCAACCATCAGCTACAATAAAGGTGCTTCTATCATAAGAATGACTGAACACCTCCTGGGCTCCAATGTGCATCGACAGGGCCTGAGAAACTATTTACGTGGAAGGTAATTTAAAGTTTTACACGGTTTTAAGTGACTGCACGGTTGGCCTAGTAGTTTAAGCAATCGCCACGCCGCTTATTACTTCGACACTTATTACTTATTACTGTCGTGGGTTCAAATCCCACGTGAGACAACACTTTGTGTGATTCACAAATTGTTGTTCTGAGTCAGGGTGTTATTTGTGTCCGTTTCATGTATGTTTGTAAAGTCCCCCGCTACACAGGATTTATATTCCGGATTAGGATTTATGCGGGAGTTGTCTTTTAAAAAAAAGTTCTACAGTTATTCATGAATTTATTTACTTATATATATAATAATACATGGATAACTTAGTAGTTCAAGCGGTTGCCTGGAATATTATGTATTTAGATACCCACGGGGGACAACACTTTGTGTAATCTATAAATTAATGTTTGGAGTTCAGTAGTTATAGTTCTAGTTTATTTTAAGACTGCTCATCACGTTCCCCTTAGCACACGGCATATACCTAGAAAGAACTGTTTTTTTTTTCAAGATAAATATATATATGAATTATTATTAAGATGGTTACAAAACAGTGGCTGCGATTGTAAAGTGTAAGTCTAAGTAATATTCGAGAGACGTATTCCATAGTGTGCTAAATCAAAATACTACTGTGTAGATACATATCCTTACTTGTTACGACTAACTGATATATACTCAGTTTAGATATCTACTATAGAGTAGGAGATATACTTAAATTGGTATCTTAATTATTTAAATAAATAAGATCCAATTTTCACAAAGTATTCAATTACATTTAATTAAATTAGTCAAGTGATATTTCAATTTCAGGCAATTTCAAACCGCTGTTCCAATTCAATTATTCGAATATCTACAAGAAGCAGGTCTCCAAGCTGGAGCATTGAATTACGGTTCTGATTTTTCATTTATCGATTACTACAAAAGTTGGTCAGAACAACCTGGACACCCTGTCTTAGACGTAGTAGTCAACCATCAAACTGGTGTCATGACTATTAACCAGGTGAGATTTATTTGAAACAATTTCAATATATCTACGAAAGCAGACATGTATGAACAGGTTGTGTATTTTACTGAAAAAAAAACTTTATCGTAAATCAATTACTTTTTTAGCGCCGTTTCAATATCAATACTGGTTACTCGACCGCTGGTAATAATTATATTGTGCCTATTACATTCTCCACGGCCAGCAACCCGGACTTTGTTAACCTTAAACCTACACACATTATTTCTACGACTGTCACTACCATCAACCGTGGATCTGTGGGTGACGAATGGGTCATTTTCAATAAGCAGCAATCTGGTAAATGCTAAAATTCCTTAATTATTAAAGTGAGAAAATCTGATCAGAGCTTATTTAATTTAATTTATGTTTCAGGTTTCTACAGAGTTAACTATGATGATTATACTTGGGATCTTATTTCTATTGCTCTTAGAGGTGCCGATAGGACATTGATTCACACATACAATAGGGCCCAGGTATGAGATTCTGTAACTAAAATTTTAAAAATCTTTAACACTGATAAAAAATAAATACTACTAGGTATTGCAATTCTTTAATTTTTCATTTTCAGATTGTTAACGACGTCTTCCAATTCGCTCGCTCTGGTATAATGGATTATACGCGTGCATTAAATATTTTGTCTTTCCTTGAAAATGAGACTGATTACGCACCGTGGGTTGCGGCTATTACTGGTTTTGATTGGCTTAGAAATCGACTTGCTAGTGCTACGACTACTACTGAGCTTACCAGACTTAATGTGAGTACTTCTTCAACATTAGCTACTTTTATTTTATCAGCAATATGTTGCTAATTCATTACATGACTCTTTTAAACAAGCGCGTGTTTAATATACGCTCATCTTTTCATCAGACATGGCAAAAAATAATCGTCAAGTCCAGAAAGACTGACATATCTCTCCTAAAAGTAGGATTGAATTATCAGTATTGCTAAAGTGTAAGCACAAGCACTTCGGCTGTGCCGAGGATAAAGATAACATGTTTCACTTTCTAAATTAGATTTATTTAATATAAGGATTAAACTAACAATAATTCATGCAATTCAGAAAGAAAAAATCTTAAAAATTTGTTATAGCTTCACAGCTATAATAGATGTACCTTAGAAAATAAAAGAGTATGAAACATTTCTTTTGAGTAACCAATTATTTAATTATTTTACATCAAAATCATAGTTAGTATGTAATATTGTATTTAATAAGCTGGTTTTATTTAACAGACACTTATTAGTGGATGGGCATCAAGGGTAATGTCTTCGATAACGTACTACCCAGTGCCTGGTGAGTCGTTCCTGCAGTCATACTTGCGTCTTCAACTTGCTCCAGTGATGTGCAGTATGGGAGTGGAAAACTGCATTGATGCTGCTCGTACCCAATTTCAAGCTTTACTTACCAACAACATTCCGTAAGATATTGTTTTATTTTATTTAGAAAATAAACAGTTTCTAAGGGCTAATTAACTGCTATTTGCTATTAATCATTTACATGTTTTCGTATTTAGGTATTCAGTTCTTGACTTCTAAAGAAAAGAAAAAACTAAATTAATGGAAAATATAGTGTCATGACTTATGATATTGATAATCTTTCTAAAAAAATTGCCAAGTGCGTGTCAGGCCATTCATAGAATAGGGTTCCGTAGTCACCCTAAAAAGGATTAAAGTATTTAAACCTGTAGTTTTGAAACTTTACTCAAAATTTATATGCATCTTAAGAGGCTTACACTAACTTTTGCTCGCGGCTTCACCCGCGTTCTTGCTGGTGTTTGCACTAAAGAGCTGTGTCTTACCTCAAGAATTAAAGTACCTAAGTGTCAAAAGCGGTTTAAAGCGGTAAACGCATAAAAGACAGACAAACACACTGTTTGTTGTTGTTTTAGTTTGGAAGCATAGATTATTTTACATGTGTGTATGTATGTATAGTATTACAGTTTGGATTATTTGTTTCAGAGTACCAGTTGATAGTCGCAACTGGGTGTACTGTAATGCTCTACGACATGGTGGTGCGACTGAGTTTAACTTTTTGTGGACTAGATTCTTACAACACAATGTATATACGGAAAAGATTTTAATTCTAGAAAATCTTGGATGCACTAGAGATGCTACTTCTTTACGAACGTAAGTTTTTAATATTTCTGTTTTTGTTATAAGGAAGCGAATGAGGAACTGACTACTTAGAAGCACGCAACTATTATTATCGGATAGTCCTGCAACCCTAAGGCGTAAGTGTGTGCGACCCTTTTGAGTCAGCGGGAGTTGGGGTTTGTGCTTCGGCAACCTCTCTCAGTAGGTGAAAGCAACGAAAGAATTTATTGAAGCCGGCTTCTTTATGATCGCAGTTTCACTCCATTCCAGCTGAAGATTGATTCTTCAACGCCAAGTTATATAAGTAGTGGTGGTGTTCTCAATTATCTTAATGCTAATTGTTAGTGAATGTATAGTGACAACTGTGACGGTAAATGTCTTTTCTCAAGAGTTATGTGTATAGTGTCAACAACCCATAACGGCCCACTGCGCGGCTCAGGTCTCTTCTCATGAGAAGGTTAAAGCCATACGTCCCACGCTGCAAGACACTTTGTAGCTTGTAATCTTGCCGTTAGATGTTTTAAGCCGCCCTAACGGCCCGTTTACGACCTTACCGCTGTGAAAAATGTACGAGGCACGCCACAAGTCGCCGCTCGGCGGCGGCGCTTAGCTAAGAGCGGCGACTCGTGGCGTGCCTTGTACATTTTTATACTTTTGATATTACCGCTCGGCGCTTCGCTCTTAGCTACCGCTCACAGCGGTAAGGTCGTAAACGGGCCGTTAGGCCTCCAACTAAGCTTCACGATTGTTGTCTTATGATAAGAACTGGGAGCGTCTGCTTAACGGGACCTCCGAAGGTACTAATTGTTGGTCTGTCACCATTAATTCTAAGGCGGTACGAAGTTCGTCGGGTCTAATAATTATACATGTACAATTGTAGTTGTAATTTTTTATATTTGTTTTATGTTTTTTAGGTTTTTGAACGCTATTGTGAGCGACAACTTTATAATTCGTCCTCAAGATTATACAAACGCATTCAGTGCAGCTGTTAGTGGCAATGAAGAAAACACTGACGTTGTTCTTGCGTTTATACAACAGAACCTTAACCTCGCCGCCGCCGCGTAAGTGGTTTGAAAATTTATATTTAAATAATTCGATTCGATTCGATAAAAAAAATCGATTAGTAACTGAGAGATAGTGCTCGATTCAAACAAAGTAAGTGAAGCGTCATGTTTCACATACCTGCCCCCCTAGCCAAGTTGCAAATGTTTTTCGTTTTCTATTTTAATCTCCTCTATTTTTCTTTTCTCTTGCTTCATTGACTGATGTCACTCATTCACGTGATCAAAACCAAATATTAATTAATGAACAAGAGAATATAGAAATAGAATAGAGAAAATAAAACAGAAAACGGGAGCTGGAGTGCACACTTGCTCAAAAAATCTTGATAAAGTTTGTCACTCCTTTTGTATGTTGAGAATTTGTTCACTTTTTTTTTATTAATTTAAGGCTGCCTAATTGACTCTCCTCTGTCTGATGGAAAGCATGAGTAGAATCCAGCAGTAATGGTCACCATCCTCAATGTGGATGCAGACAATGCAGTATGGTGACCCACATTATGGCGGTCTAGTGAGATGGTTCTGCATTGTTGGGCTCTGATCTCACACTCACCAATGAACCACAGCACGAATGCTCATTTTTTACCCACTTCAAAAAAAAGCAGGAGGTTCTCTATTCGTCGGAATCTTTTTTTTTGTATGTATGTTCTGCGATAATTTCTTTCTGCATTCGATTTGGCATAGCTTACAGGCGGTCCCATCGTTACTATATCAAGATCTGATGATAGGATCTCAAGGAAATCGAGGGAACTCCTCAAATATCATAATCATAACTGTCGCGATTTGAGTACTCGGAACAGGTTTTCTTTGAAGTCGGTTCCTTTTTGATAAAATTATTATAGGTTGATCTTTTATGCGAAGGTAGTACCGTCCCGGTTGAGCCGGCTAGTTCGTGCTGAAATCAGCATGGCTCTACTACTACCTTGAAAAATTGTCGTAAGGCAAAGTATTTTAAATTATAATAAAAAAAAACTATTTATGGCACTATATGGTTTGGTACTATTTATGGTCACATTCATATTAATGAGATCTAATACATAACTAATATAATTTAATAACGTTAACTTTAAAAATATTAGACTGTTGTATTATTTTATTTTATTTTATTGGTTTACCAACAATTGTTTACACAGTACAAAAACAAGTAAATTACATAAAAACAGAAAAGCAATATTGTAACAATTACTTAAAGGTAAACTCTGCATGCAAATAAAGAGTTGTATCGTACATTACAATAATTTAGTTGTACAAAAGTTCAATAACATTTTCTCAGTAATCGTTAAAAAAAAAAAAGAGAGTGAACACTGACTTTCACATAATGTAACGTATTAAAAAATGTGTTCTGTTTCAGTTTCAGTGATTCTGTAGCAACGCCGTTGTCATACGTCATTGCGAGACTGCGGTCCAACGAGCGTATCAATGAAGTAATTGTATTTTTAATTATTATTATTTCTACAAAAACCTATTTTTTAATATAAAACATATATCATTCTGTATGTATGTAATAAACATGACAATTTCAATAACTATTTGTGTTTACTACAGTTTACAACATGGGCTACGGCAAATCAGCAGAATCTAGGAAGCAGCTACGATACTGTTATAAGCTACGCCAATTCAGCTCGGGCGAGTATAGCTTGGGCAGAATCAGTTAGAGACGATATCAGATACTTTTTGGATACTGGCGCCGTAGCACCTTCTACGTCTACGAGTACAACTACAACATCCACAACTACTACCACTACAACCACTACAACTACAACAACAACTACTACAACTACTGCTGAACCACCCACTACTTCTGAAGAAGAAATACCCTCTACTACTGAAGAACCTACCACTACAGAAGTACCTACTACTACGGAATTAACAGAATCCACTGCAGATTCTGTTACAGGTACTACGCCCGGGGATGACGCTACGACGAGTTTCATATCATTGTATATGCTGATCTTTACAATTGTATTATTGAAATTATTATAGATTTTAAGACTATAAATCAAGTACTTTAGAAACCAAACTTGTTCCAAAGATCCATAAGAGTTAAGTTCTATTTTAATACATAGATTACTTTGAATTTTTTTTAGTTATAAATATATAAAATTAAAAATATAAACCGATTTTATTTATTTTATTTTAATTTGCGAGAGAATAGTAGCATCACAGCCCTGAATTTTGCTTTTCTTCACGAGTCAGTTTCGTGATTAGTATTTTTAATAAGCAGTAATCAAATACCCGTAGCCGATATTACATTGATATACCCACAGATCAAAGAAACATAGGAGATTAGGTTTGTACACAAATTTATTCGTGTTCAGATGTCTCCGAGTTTCTCCCACTTCCTTCACTAACACAAAACCAAAAATTGTAAGCACGGCACACAAGCTCGTATTTCTCCCGCACACAAAGAAACTTACAGCAACACCAATAAACCCACTAATATAACACATTCAAAAAGAGGGCGGCGCATCTACCTGTAGCTACGGATTCCGAATAAACACACATGTGTGCAAATTATGCAACTAGTAATGTGAAGTGATAATCATAGAAAAATATCGATTGAACTTCAGTTAGCTATATTACCTACTCTTTCTCCTAAAGATTTCATTGACTGTGAAAAGCAAAACTAAACAGGAGTTTAATTCGAACATATTCTATACAAGCGATGTTTTATCATAATTGGAATATTAACTAACTAATTACCAAGAAACAGGATATCAGCTTCTCGAATCTAGACTAGAACGGCTTTTATTAGTATTATTAAATGGTTAATCATTGGCGATTGATCGTATTGGTGAAAATTTATTGGGACGAGCAAATTGTGCCATTTTTTGTTACGAACCAGCTTGAACCCCTTCCTGTCGCATTTATCCACATTTTTTTAAGTTTTTGATCCTTCGGATAGCTAAAATTTAAAAAATAAAAGCAAGGTATAAATTATGCTATACGATAAATTCTTATATATATATATTATATATATTTGAATTTTCCAAAGCGACTCTAACAATTTAGCTAAAATTTAATATTTGGAGATTTCGTGGTTGAAAAATCGATTTAGATTACTCTTAGGATTCCTTGCGGTATCTGTACTACCCTCTCAGTTATTCTTAGCTGATAGGTGGTTGGTACTCCAACACATCAACACTACAAGTACTTCGAAGAATTGATGGCGTTGCTAAACAACAAATAGTGTTACCGAAATCGAGCGAAGCTCGGTCGCCCAGCTAATTATAGTGCACAAGTGTGTGCACTAGTACAACACTCTTTGTTCTTTCACACTCACAACTCAATGGAATGTCTGTCCAACACGATCTGGAAGCAATCTGGAAGGTGTAATGCCGACGGATTTTTATGCTCTTTGAGGCACGAGGATTAAAAGTCTAACTTCCAAACTCCACGCTGCTATTCTAAATTTATATGATAAAAAACTCAAGAACACTTTTTGGTTCAATCCGGAAATTGGATCTATAACAGTAAATTAAATGTTGGAATTGAATGTAATTTGTACACTAAGTATTACTAATAATGAATAATAATGCGGCTTAAGAGGATTGATTTGACGTCGTTCAGATCATACTTATAGCTGCAAACAAGGCTTACGAATTTAAAATGTAAGTATATTTGAAGTAGAACTTTAATAGAAACTTCTCAAGACAAGATAAATGAAAATAATTTCAAAATTTGTCACGATTACTCACTACGGGAAACTATTTTAATATTCTTGTATCATTTAATTTGTAGTGGTAACGTTAAGCAGACGGTCCCGACGACTGTTATACTGCTATAATAACATAGGATAATAGTTGTGAAGCTTAGTTGGAGGCCTTCAGGCGGCTTAAAAGATCCAACAATAAGATTACGTAGCCACAAATTTGTCTTGCTAGTCCCAAACACGCATTCGATGACCTCTTCAGAAAGGAGACCCTAGTCTTGCATTGGGACATTAAGGGTTGTTGACGGTTTGGCAGCTAGGGAAGAGAAGGTAACTTGATACAAAACCTATACATACAAGTTTCACCAGCTTTCAATAGTAATCCTAAAATTCATTTCTAAAACGATGCCTATGCCCAGCAGTGGATTGTTAAAAGTTGTAGATAAATTTGATTTATGAGCGAAAAAAGGAGCGCAAAACCAATGAGCCAACACAATGTACTCTATCGTTAAATATTTATCAAACAATTATTATTCAACATCTTTTATAACTGTTAACAGTTTTTATTGCTATTATAATATTTTATTCAACCGGGTTCTTTTGATAAAAATGTAGGTTGGCTTAAGAATTTATCTATAACTGTAATAAAGTTATGATAGATGAAATTGTAATTTATACATTTATACCACTTAATTCCGTGTGGTGACGGATTAAGAATACAGTGTCACCACCCCTATTCATCCCGCGGGTGTCGTAAAAGGCGACTAAGGGATAAACTACGCAAGACAACATCAATGCAGAGAGAAGGAAAACTTGAAACCAACCCTATACCAACCCATCTGGCCAGCGTGGTATAGTAGGCCAAAACCTCCTTTCTAAGGAGAGGCCTATGCCCAGCAGTGGACTGTTAAAGGCTGTTGATGATGATGATGATACCACTTAAATTAAAATTTAAAATAACGCGTTCCTTAATATCATCTTCCTAACCTTTAATTTTCACAAGATTCTTCAATGCCCGCTACTAGTTCATCCGGTTTTACCTAAATATCAGTTTTTAAACGGACAGGCATGGGACCTCCGCAATCCTTCGGGCGAACCGATTTCTCGACTTAAATTAGTTGTCAGTATATTCGATGACACTGGCTTCCCAATAACGATTGCTTTAGATGCTCATGACAACCAGGACCGACGGCTTAACGTGTTCTCCGAGAAATAGAGGTGAAACACCACAAAATTATATACTCCAAGTTATTTTTTTTCTTGTTGAGCTTGTTAAAAAACTAAACAATACTTTATAGTAATCGAACCTGAGATCTCTTGATTGGCAATCACATATACTTATGCTAGACTAAGGAGGCAGTCATTCTATAATATATAATTAGGTTTATGGGAATTAATGTGCTCATATTTGGACCACTGCGATAGGCTGATTATGATGATGAATGTGCTCACAATATAGTATTGTCAGCCGTTGGCCTCGATCTGAGAAAGTTGGTTGGGATGAAAATTCAAAGGAATGTAGTTTTACCTATCGTGAGTGCGAGATATATGTCACTTTCATTATTGTCTTTTACTTAATTGTACATTTCAATGTTTGTCAATCTGTATATCTGAAGCGCTTATAAGCAAGTGATCTTGGATGAGGGTAAGCAATGACGGCGCGGTTAGTACCTAGGTAGGTGACCGTTTGTGGCACGATATGTTATGGGCATTTCCGTGATTCGCTGGTCACTTTAAGCAGTTGTTCCTAGTGGTTATCATAAGTTAAAAATCATGAAGGCCTTGGGGTGGCTTAAAAACATCCAACGGCAAAATTACTTAGCCACAATGTGTCTTGCCAGCCCTCAACCCGACCTGATTAGAGTGGGGACGTATGGCCTTAATCTTCTCCCGAAAAGAGACTCAGGTCTAGCAATGGAGCATTATGATTTTTTGATGATGTTAGAGATTATGATGATGTCGACGTATAGATGGTGCAGGCTGTAGGTACTGAAATTATAATGTTCGTCACTTACTCTATTTAAAGTTATTTAATGTCACAAGGTTTCACAAGCCCAAATATAGCGAAAGCAACAGAAGGAGTACAGTCATTGAATAATGTATAGCGACTTTTACATATAGTTCAAACAGACTTACAACGCCATCTATCAAATATAAACTAACTGCTAATCCTACATTGCGATATAGACATTCTCACGCCGATTAACAGATATACAACTGCCCAACATCAACCGTTGGGTTGTGGCTTGCCAGACATGATCATATGGCCTGGATCGAGGACCTCTCTTTGTGTTAGTGGACTACAACAGTTATTCCTTCACAAATGTAATTAGTAATAATAAATAAATATTTCGAACATCTGCCACACAACATCATCTAGTCCCACACTAAGAGCTTGTGCTATATGGGTACTAGACAACTGATATAAATACATATATTGTTTTTTTTTGTAAATACATACACATCATTCATAGAAAACACTCAGGCAAATATTTGCTAATCGTAAAACATTTGAGCCTATCCGAAAATTGGATCCGAGACCTCTTGATCAGCAGCCGCATACGCTAACCAGTAGACATAAAGGCAGTCAATTAATAGACAACAAGGACATTAGATTTTTTATGTTTAAAGTTAATCTAAACTCCTTGCAAAGTTTTAATAGTATTATTACTTGGATGGTATAGTGCTTAAAAGGGTCAACTCGCTGCTCTCTACAACTAGCAACCTTTTTTTTTTATGTGTGGAAAATCATCATGGATCGTCACCCCACCGGGTGCTGTGTCGGACTAGAACCGACAAAAAACCACACAGTGTTCCCTCTCCGCGCTTCTCCGTTTAGGAGGAGGAGAAGTCCAGGGTGGGATCTCCTTCTGAACTTCTCCAGCGCCTGCCCGCTCCTGATACCGGCACCGTCTCGGTACGACGACCCTCTCTTAGGCGGCGTCCGGCACACACCGACGCCGCCCCCTCTATAACTTTCAACCTAGCCTAACACCATGTTGTGTGATCCAGAAATTGTTGTTCTAAGTCTGGATATAGTTTGTGTCCGTTTCATGTGTGTTTGAATAATCCTTCGCAACACAGGATATATTCTTAAATACTAAAATGAAGTTTACCTATAGTTGTAAGTTCTGCTTTTGTCACGAATGTTGTGAGAGAATTGTTTAAATTTCGTACACTTTATGTTTAGTAGGTATTTTTGAATGGTTTGATTGAGAATCTTATAGTCAAGTACATATGTATTTGAGATTAATAACCGTTTAGTTTTAGTTAACTTAGTGTTTCGTAGATTTTATCGGTTCGTATCGTAAATGGACAGATAAAGCACTAATATTAATATTTTTATTCATACGATAAGGTGATAAGTGCCGAAATTCGAGGCCTTTATTTTGATATATATGATAATTCCTGATACTAGGGATTATGATTACATACTATAATGTACATTTCGATAATTATTTGCAGTTGCGGGGTTTCAGCCCGCCATAGTGGTCGTAACTAATTTAAGGTAAGTGGGCATTATTTTAAACAAATAGTTTACTATATAGTTGGGTTTAAAAGCTAGTAATTTTAACATTACTTCTTAATCATTCTTACTTCAGTGGGATCACAGCTTAATCTGAAATTTGAACCAGTAGACGTAACATAAGTGGAGTGCTTGACAACTAACCTATAAATAATCCAATAAGCTTATTACTGAAGTTAACATAAAAATAGTAAACATGACTACTCTAAAATGTGCAAGAATGAATAGAGAACAGTAAAATCCCTGGAGTAATATAATAAAAGTCTCCGAGGAGCCAAAGATTTTCCACCCCGTCAACAAAATAAAAAACAAAAAGGTGTTTCAGTCACTTCACTAAGATCATATTTCAAAGTTCTAATAGGTTAATATAATGTCCTGCTCACTTTGGACTCATTTAAATACTCAATATATACATATATTATTTTTCATAATTGTCTTGTAACTAGATGTCTTAAGTGTCCTCATACTTAAGCTCACCTGAAAAAAATATTGCAAACCAATTTTAAGTAGGTACTGATTTCGTAAATGAATCCAAACACTGAATAATGAATTTTATAGTTGACTTTCACACTCAGTTCGCGGCGGCGTTTTCAGTGTTAAACAGTCAGTGCACGATTTGCTCATGTTATATTTTGTATGTGTTATGCGTTATCTTTTAATCTAGTGATAATGATGTTTGGTGACAGGATATTATCCCTTAACAATTGATTACAGTAACACACTTTAGTTTTCTAATGTTGTTCTGTGTAAATATCAGTATCGTTACATTGTCCTCACGTTTATCTCTTTTCTTAATAAAATGCCTAAAACAATTTAACCAGAAATTGTAAAAACTATGTTGGAAAAGAGTATCCATGGAGTTTCTTGTCTGTTCTTCTCCATAGGATCTACAAATTGGAACTGACAATTAGCTTCACGGCTGACTACTGACTGACTACTTGAGGTTTCAAAAGTGCCGTTGTATTGGTTTATTTGAAATAAAAATGGTTTGATTTGATTTGATTAGCTACTGAAAGATATAAACTGTTTTTAATATTGGTATCTTACTAGATATATTACTTAAATAATAATATAATCATAAGAAAAAAAAATCTTTTCTAACTTGACTCATAACAGTTTCTTTTGAAGATACATCTTACAGTGCAAAAACAAATAACTACGTCTTCAAACTTAAAGCTTCTGGAACCTGAAATCGGACTAAAACCACATATAAAATTCTTTAAATATCAGCATGACATATTAAACTTAAAAAAAATTGTGGCGATTATTATAATGAAGTCCTTTATACGATATTCCTTAAGTATTAAAAGAAGAGAAACCGATAAATCAAAACGTGAAAAGTCATATAACTCTTATTTTAAAAACCTATTCACGTGAAAAGGATTAGAAAATAATTTATGACTGACCAACTGATAAAGACCTGAATTATTTTATTATAGCCTATTGTGTTCATATAAAAACGATGTGTAATAACTAATATCGTGTGGTAGGTAAATATCATATTATGGAGTATTAAATTGAGTTTATGATAAGTTAGTAAGTAAATAATCGTTCTTATCAAAAACTAAATTATCAAATGACGCGTTATAAGTAATTAAGTGTGAGTGTTTTTTCAATTGTCAATGTTGTCATAAACTTAAAAACTAAATTTATTATGTAGATATATCCCAATAATAAGCAAACCTTCATTTTTTATTGCCTAGGTTATCGAGTGTTAATCTATAAATTGTTTGTAATTTAAATTGTATTAATGTTCGCGTTTGTTGTATGTTTAGATGGAGCCGAGAAACCTGTTGATTCTGTCAATGGTGTGCCTGTGCGCACATGGGTTGTCTGCTGAAACAGATTTCTTCCCAACCAACATACCTACTGACAGGAACACCATTTTTGGTGATGAGCAATTGCCAGGAGAGATCTTCGAGAAGTTAGATGTCTTTAGCAACACTGAGCTAGCTCCCAGAGTCACCTCATCTTACAGACTACCTACCACGACTAGACCAGTCCACTATGACGTATTATGGACCATTAGTTTTTTGGAAAGTGTTCCTACAATGAGTGGAACAGTCGTTATTCAACTTCATGCTACACAAGCAAATGTTAATCAAATTGTAATTCATAGTGATGATTTGGAAATTCTGAGTCTGCAGCTACTTTTAGGCGCAAATAACGTTCCAGTAACTCATGCCTTCGATGTCCAAAATCAACTATTGATAATTACTCTTAATAGTGGAAATCTAGCCTTTGGCACAAATCCTGCAAATCCTATTATGTATACGTTACAAATTAGTTTTAGAGCTCCGTTGAGAAATGACATGTATGGTATTTATAATAATTGGTTCCGAAACAGCCCTACTGAGCAAGTAAGGTATGTATGACAACTTTAATCAAACGTTTTGTAAGTTTTCAGCTGTTCTGTATTTCATTTGTATTTGTGTTCTATCTTATTTTGTAGAGAAAAAAAAACATTTTAATTATCCTTTTAAACTAGCGTAGTATACTTAAATATTTTTGAGTCGGCTCCAACATGTACAAAAATAACAAAATTACTTTAACTATAAAAAATCGGCCAAGTGCGTGTCAGGCCACGCACAGGAAAGGGTTCCTCAGTCACCCATAATGGTACGTGGATTAGAAATCGTATCCAATGGATAATTGTTATGTTTACGTATTAATGCGTTGATTTTGTATGACTTTTCGAAGTAAGCGCATTGTAAAAGTTAAGCCTCTATAACTCCTGAACTAACAAAGTCATCTAATTCGTTATAGTTTTCATTTAAAGTTCATTATATGGACCATTATCACAAATTTTTCGGCAGGCGGGACGGCCTGTTTTTACAAAAAAGTGGCCTTTAAAGTGGAATTTCTCGCAAACGGATACCTAAATCAAAAAATCGTCTTAACAACCCCTTAATGTTTTTAAAAGACCTATATAATGATACCCTACATGATGGGGTAGCCGTGAGAAAAAAAAACATCCCCACTTTACGTGTAGGGGAGGTACCCTAAATAAAAATATATTTCATAATTTTATTGTGGCACTTTGTCGACGTAATTACAATACATATTCATGCAAAGTTTCATCTTTCTAGCACTTACTGTTTGGACGATAAGTCGAGGACGGACGGACGGACGGAAGGACAGACGGACATGACATATCTATAAGGGTTCGAAGTCATAAACTTCGGAACCCTAAAAAGTTGTAGATCTTTTAATTACCTACAACTTTGCCATTTAACTTTTTTCCTTGTAGTTTTGCCGGAAATCGAGATAAACCGTTTTTTAACCTTTGTTGTATATATTTAGCCATCCAATCTGACTCTACCCTGCCTGATGGAAAGCATGAGCAGAATCCAAGAGTCGGGGCTACCACACTTGCTGCGAATGCGGACAATAATGTATGGCGGCCCACACTATGGCGGCTTAGTGAGATGCTTTTTCACGCCCCGGTTAAAGGACCCGAAAACCTCCCCCCCTACCCCTTCCCGACCTCAGATCGCCCGTAAATTATTTTTCCTTTCATTTTTATAATATTCTCCTCCTTTTCCAATAGGTTTCATCCTACTATAATTTTATTTGTTTTCAAAAATTATCTACTCTGGTCTACTGGTCTATATGTCATTTACAAACTATCATTATGGTTGCCATGCAAGTGTGTTATTCCTAGCAACCTGTGAAGTTTTGACAGGAGGTAAACAGTGATACATTTTGACATCTTCGGTTTATGTATTTTTATAATCACCTAGCTTTGGTCTTTGTATCTCGATTATTGCAGTAAAAAGTATGTCCTTTCCCAAGTTCAGTTCTATCATCGTACCGAATTTCATCAAAATCGGTGCAGTGGTTTAGGCGTGAAAGCGTAACAGACAGACAGACAGAGGTACTTTCGCATTTATAATATTAAGTAGGGATTAAAAAAAAACTACTCACTACATCTCGTTCAAACCAATTTTCGTTGGTAGTTTGCATGTTAATGTACAACATATATTTTTTTTAGTTTTATCACTCTCTTATTTTAGAAGTTAGAGGGGGGGGGACACACATTTTTCCACTTTGGAAGTGTCTCTCGCGCAAACTATTCAGTTTAGAAAAAAATGATATTAGAAACCTCAACATCATTTTTGAACACCTATCCATAGATACCCCACACGTATAGGTTTGATGAAAAAAAAATTTTTGAGTTTAAGTTCCAAGTATGGAGACCCCCAAAATGTATTGATTTTTTTCTTTTTTTATGTAAAAATCTTAATGCGGTTCACAGAATACATCGACTGACCAAATTTCAACAGTATAGCTCTTATAGTTTCGGAAATAATTGGCTGTGACATACGGACGGACAGACAGACAGACAGACTTGACGAATCTATAAGGGTTCCGTTTTTTGCCATTTGGCTACGGAACCCTAAAAATCGACCAAGTGCGTGTCAGGCCACGCACAGGAAAGGGTTCCTCAGTCACCTATAATGGTACGTGGATTAGAAATCGTTTCCAATGAATAATGAAATTGTTATGTTTACATAATAATGCGTTAATTTAGTATGACGTTTTCCAAGTGAGCGCATTGTAAAAGTTAAGCCTCTATAACTCCTGAACTAACAAAGTCATCTAATCCGTTATAGTCCTTTAAAGTTCATTATATGGACCACTATCACGAATTTTCCCAGATTTTTTGAGCAAGCCGTTTAGCTTTTAGGGGGGGGGGGCGCCCTGTTTTTATAAAAAACTGGACTTTAAAGAGGAATTTCTCGCAAACGGATACCTAAATCAAAAAATTCTCTTAAAAACTCTTTATTGTTTTTAAAAGACCTATCTAATGATATACCACTCGATGGGGTAGCCGCGAGAAAAAAATTCATCCTCACTTTACGTATAGGGGAGGTACCCCTAATAAAAATATTTTTCATAATTTTATTGTAGCACTTTGTCGGCGTAATTACAACACATATTCATGCTAAGTTTCAACTTTCTAGCACTTACCGTTTGGACGGACGGACGGACAGACGGACGGACGGACGGACGGACGGACGGACGGACAGACGGACATGACGAATCTTCCGGGTTCCGGACGGTTCCGAGGGATATACTTCGGAACCCTAAAAAGTATACGTACCCTAAATACTGCAAAAAAATAGAATAAAGAATTAAAAAATATTAACTTCGATGTTATTTGTTGTTTCTCTAGGTATATGGCTTCAACCCAGTTCCAAGCAACAGCAGGCCGATGGGCTTTCCCTTGCTATGACGAACCAAGTTTCAAAGCAACATTCAGTGTCACTATCAGACACCAACAGAACTATCAAAGTTGGTTTTGCACCAGGCTCAGGCAAACAGTCCAATCACCAAATGTCAATGGGTAATTCTCGTTTCTGTATTTACTGATATTCTTTATTGTTTTATTTCTTTAATTAGTCTAATGCTGTGTTTTTATTCAGTTTTGTAGATGATATATACCACGAGACTCCTGTAATGTCTACATATCTTTTGGCTATTATTGTAGCTGAGTATGGCTCCATCCCGGTTAATAATGAAAACCAGCTTCTTGTTTATGAAGTTATTGCCCGACCAGGTGCTATTAATGCTGGCCAAGGTCAATTTGCATTAGAGTTCGGTCAAGACCTTTTGGAGGAAATGAGCAACCACACAAACTACGACTTTTTCCAACAACACGAACATTTAAAAATGACTCAAGCTGCTATTCCTGATTTTGGTGCAGGTGCTATGGAAAACTGGGGTCTATTAACTTATAGGTTCGTATTAATGAAATTTCTTAATCTGTCTGAAGTAGTCTGATTAACTTGTTATTTGGCATTTAAAAAATGTTAATTAAGTAGGTATATATCGATCGTAGAAAGCGCAAATGTCGTATCTCGAAACTTCTAACTTTATACCAGAGTCCATTTCAATAATTCATGACTTTTCTATTTAAATAAATAAAATTGGAGTATCTGTATGTGAAATCAAATGACCAGCTTTTACTAAATGCATATCTAAGCACATAGGCAACACCGCAGTACACAGCTAGTAGATTAATAAAAATCGGCCAAGTGCGTGTAAGGCCACTCACCGGAAAGGGTAGTCAGTCACCCATAATGTTACGTGAATTTAAAATCGTATCCAATAGATAATTATTATGTTTATGTATTAATGCTTTAATTTTGTATGACGTCTACCAAGTAAGCGCATTTTACAAGTAAAGCCTCTATAACCCCTGAACGAATAAAGTCATCTAATCCGTTATAATTTTCCTTTAAATATGGGCCACCATCACCAGAATTTTTCCAGATTTTTTGAGGGAGTCGTTTAGCTTTTAGAGGGATAGGACGCCCTGTTTTTACAAAAAATTGCCTTTTAAAGTGGAATTTCTCGCAAACGGATACCTAAATCAAAAATCGTCTTAAAAAGTACTATTGTTTTTAAAAGACCTATCTAATGATACTCCACACAATAGCCGCGAGAAAAAAAAACATCCCCACTTTGCGGGAAGGGTGGCCCCAAATAAAAATATTTCTCATAATTTGATTGTAGCACTGTGTCGTCGTAATTACAATACATATTCATGCAAAATATCATATTTCTAGCACTTACCGTTTGGACGGAAAGTCGGACGGACGGATGGACATGACGAATCTATAAGGGTTCCGAGTCATAAACTTCGGAACCCCAAAAATGGAATTTGAAAATGTAAAAATATTTCTCTATAATTAAGCCTCGTGTAATATTTTTCTGAACAAAAATCAATTTGTAACTTTTTCGAGATACGACGTCGTTATAAGTAAAGATCAAAACAATTTTGTATTGAAGCCACCGTAAAGAAAACAATTGCAACAATAGCTACATTACTATAGCTTAAAATTTTCATTTATTTTGGTTAAAACTATTTTATTATATTTTATGAACAATAAAATTAACTTTTCAGAGAAGCTTATTTGATGTATGATCCAGCGCACACTAACAGCCAATTCAGACAAATCATTGCCTATATTTTGTCCCATGAAATTGCTCACATGTGGTTTGGTAACCTCGTCACCTGCGATTGGTGGGACAGTCTTTGGCTTAATGAAGGTTTTGCTAGATACTACCAATACTACCTCACTCACTGGGTATGTTCTTTTTTTATTTAAAACCTATTCTCAAAGCAACAGATAATTGTCTGTTCTTAGCTAATGACTGATGTGTAAAAACAACATAATATCTATGTTTAAATTAAATTAATGATTTTCAGACGTATGTTTAAGTTGGGTTTTTTCAGTCCAAACTTGTAATTGTAATGAAAAATATTTAACTTTTATTAAAATCACATTGGGGACATATCAACACAAACACCAATGCTCTTATAGTTTTAGTGTCTAACCTGCAACAAAATTTTGTATTTGATACTCTTGATATTTGAAGTTTTACTATTTATTTTATATATATATATTTAGCCTACCAAAGTGATGGAAAGCATGAGCAGAATCCAAGAGCGAAGGATTTGGAGTACTTTTATATATTTTTGCATTTGTAATTTCAGATCAATTTATATATGTTAAATTATTAAAATATTTTCGTGTCTTTATTTTCGTGTAGGTTGGAGACATGGGCTTTAGTACACGGTTTATCCCCGAACAAGTTCACACTGCACTTTTAAGTGACTCCGCTAACAATCCACATCCTCTGACCAATCCAGGACTCAATAGTAATGCTGCTGTTAGCGCTATGTTCAGTACTATCAGTTACAATAAAGGCGCTGCTGTTATTAGAATGACTGAACATCTTCTAGGTTTTGAAGTACACCGACAGGGCTTAAGAAACTATTTAAGGGAAAGGTAAATTCAAAATATAAGGCTGATATTATTCACAGAGAATATTTATTACATGAAAAAAAAAAACCTCTCGCACACTAACAAAGAGTAAGAAACCAATAAAAATCGTAATTTGTTATTCCTTTTTTAGAACGTTCCGCTAGAATCGAAACCTTTTTGATTTTATTGCAAAGCATGATAATTTTGTTTTGATACATTAGAAAATAATGGTTCTATACAAACAAATCTTTGAAAAACTACAATGTACCTTTAGATAAATTAATGACAATTTTTTGATTAATTTCTGTAATAAAAATACATGTCAAATTAAACTTTTAGGCAATTCCAAACTGCTGTACCTCTTCAACTATTTCAACATCTAGAGGAAGCAGGTAATGCGGCTGGAGCTCTGAATTATGGCCCTGATTTTTCCTTCATCGATTACTATAAAAGTTTTACTGAGCAACCAGGTCATCCCGTTCTGAACGTTCAGGTCGACCATAGAACCGGTCAAATGCGTATTTACCAGGTAAAAATGATGCATAATCTAACTGAGTTTTTCCTGTTATATTAAATGTGCATGTTATTTTAATACAAATTTTTTTTCAGCGTCGTTTTAATATCAACACTGGTTATTCTACGATCGGTAACAATTACATTGTTCCAATTACATTCACCTCAGCAAGCAATCCAAACTTTGAAAACACAAAACCTACCCACATAATTTCTCAGGCTATCACTACCATCAATCGTGGATCTGTTGGCGATGAATGGGTAATTTTTAACATTCAGCAGACTGGTAAGTAGAAAAGTTATAAAGCTGTAATACATTTTATGAAATGTTAATGTTGAAGTTCTAGCAAACTAATATTTTGTTTATTTATAAATTTATAGGTTTCTACAGAGTTAACTACGATAATTATACTTGGGACCTTATTGCTCTTGCTCTAAGAAGTAGTAATAGAACGCTAATTCATGAATACAACAAAGCTCAGGTAAGATTATTTATTCAAATACATCAACATTTTCTTTAAATCTATTTCATTAATTCTTTATTGCATTTAAATTACTTTTACGATTTGACTTTCATTTCAGATTGTTAATGACGTGTTCCAATATGCACGTGCCGGTATTATGGAATACAGTCGTGCTTTGAATATACTGTCTTTCCTTCAATATGAGACTGAATACGCCCCATGGGTCGCTGCCATAACTGGCTTTAATTGGCTCCGGAACAGACTTCAAAGTGCTCCTACTGCTACTGAACTTGGTCAACTTAATGTAAGTAAAGTCTGACGTAAAACTCGATGTACTAATGATTATTCATTATCATTGAAGTTTATTCCAGGCTTAATTGTAATTTATTTTACAGGCTCTTATTATACAATGGGCACAACCTTTGATGACATCACTCACTTACACTCCTATCCAAGGCGAGCATTTCTTAAGAGCTTACTTACGTTTCCAACTTGCTCCGTTGATGTGTAATTTGGGAGTACAAGCGTGCATTGATTCAGCACGAACTCAGTTCGCAGCTCTAACTACAAGCGGAACCGAGTAAGTGCTTTGCCAACTCAGTTGTTGTTATTTGTTTTCCAGCTAGAGAAAATAGCCTAAACTCTGCTTATGAAATAACATTAGATTTGTGATGTCTCAAAATAATGTTATGATAAATGATACTGATCAACTGATAACTGAAATCTATTTATTTTTACACAGAGTTCCAGTTGATAACCGAAACTGGGTATACTGCAATGGTCTTCGCCATGGAACCGCTTTAGACTTCAATTTCTTGTGGAATAGGTTCCAAAACCATAATGTGTACACTGAAAAGATACTGATTCTGCAGAACATAGGATGTACAAGAGATGCTGCTTCCCTAAGAACGTAAGTCAAAGCATGCATTATATTCTTAAAAAATATAGACATAGTATGTACATAGTAGTGGTGAGGTAGAGGTTTTGTGAGCGTCGGAAAATGTCAAACCCAGTCGAACCTACCTACAACACCTAGGCTGCCATAGTGTGGGCTGACATACATTTTGACTGCATTCACAGCAAGTTTCACAAGTAGGCCCCACTCTTGGATACTGCTTATGTTTTCCATCAGGCAGAATAGTGTCACTTTTGAAGTAAATATAAATCAAAAAATTAAATACATTTTAATGCCGTATCGTAAATATCTCTTATATAGAAAAAGTGCAGTAAATATTATAAATATGTAATATTTGTTACACGTTACAAACCTCAATATCAAATATAAGACCTCAATTTCATAGCTTGTTTTTGTTTTAGGTTACTGACAAATATCGTTACACCCAACAATATTATCAGACCTCAAGATTATACATCTACCTTCAGTGGTGCTGTTAATGGTAATGAAGAAAATACTCAGATCGTTCAGGAGTTCATTCAACAGAACCTTGTCTTGGTTGCAAACGCGTAAGTTTTTTTATATAGCAGCTGACAACTATTGTTTTATTTTTGGCAATCTGTTTGTTTGTGCCTGCTACTCTCTGGAACGGCAAGATGGATTTTGAATTTCCATGGAAGATAACTTATGATAGAACTGAGCATAAACTTGAAAACTAAACTCCTAGTAGGTTTAGCAGCCCATCATCTCCCTACTATTTTCCCTACTTGAATTCCATTCAGTTCCATTAATTTTCCTCTTCCATTCCCCTCTATGATTCGTCAGTTTACTCCCTTCCCAGCCATATCCTCTTTCACGCAATCCATCCATTTTTTCTTTGGCCGTCCTTTACTCTTATCTCTGTCAACTTCTATACTTAGAACTTTCTTCACTACATTTTGCTGATATTTACGCATTATATGTCAATATAAAGATAACTTGTTGCTCCCCATCTTTTAACAACTGGTACCACTTTTCGGCATTCTCTAATAAAGTCATTCCTCACCTTACCCATTTTAATCACACCACATAGACATATCAATATTCGTATTTCAGTTCGGTTTTAGTTAGTTAGTCAGTCTTTAGTCTGCACTAGACTTCGCACCCGTCTTCTTGACATATAAATACATGTTTATTTTATTAATGGTGTTTCTTTTTCAGCTTCGGTGGTTCAGTCGCAACACCTATGTCTTACGTTCTAGCTAGATTGAGATCACAACAGGAAATAACTGCTGTAATTATGATCTTTTATATTTATTATTACATAGATATAGATAGGCTAAGTAAGGGTTCCTGATAAGAAATAATTTAAGTGGTGTTTTTTTAAAATGACCGCATACTAACTAACACTTCTGAATATTATTCAAATAGATATAATAACATGACGAATTCCTTAACATCAATTTTTGAAATTTACAGGCAAGAACTTGGGCCTTTATGAACCTACAAGCTTTAGGAACTGCTTATAACAGTGTGTTGAGTAATATCAATGCAGCTGAGAGTAGCATTAACTGGGCCGTATCAGTTCAAACAGATCTCAGTTCATACTTGGTGGGCGGAGGCGCTCCTATCGAAACATCCACGCCTGATCCAGTGACAGTACCTAACGTCTCAACAACACAGCAACCGCTTATTACAATGCCAGCTACACCTATATTACCCACAACTCCTGCTGGTGGAAACTCTGCTACAACCAGTTTCATCACAGCCGCAACCATATTAATGGTTACGTCAGCAAATTTTATTTTGTAAACACTGATTTAATAGGGTAATATTATCAGATTATGTTCATGCGATAAAATAATCAATGATATTACACAATTCTATGTTTATTGTAGGACGTATTTAAAAGTTACCTAAACCCAACAATATCAATTTGTGCATGTTCGAGGTGTAAAATTTCATGAAATGTCTTTTTGTTATTGATAAGACTTTTTTATTTATTAAAAATATTTTTATACTTAATGTATTTTTTATTTTACTACTACAAATGGAGTACCACCGCGAATCTTGGTTGAGACGCTGTTTGATTTACATGTCCCCTTGCTCCCTACATGACAGTCACCTCACTAAAGCAGACTGGGAGTTGGTTTCCGAACTCAAATGGTTTAAAACCACGCCGTTATTGGGTTTTATGGCCAGTACTTGTGGCGTTTATCGTTGTGAAACCCCTGACGCTTCTATTCCCTTGTTTGATTGGCTAATATTTTATTTTAATCACGTGATTGAGTGACATTAGCCAATGAAACTAGAGATAAGAGGCGTCAGTGAATGCAGAACGAAAAACGTTTTACAACTGTAACTTAGCTAGGGTGATTGACCTGTACAATACAAAATAAATTTCCATTACCAAGAACCAGAATCATGTTACAGTCATATATTATTGTTAAAGTAAAACTGTAATCGGTATTTCATACTTGAATTATTATAAAAGGTAATATCGATATACGGTTTGTCCTATAATTAACCTTTGATCACCATGTATACGATTTAGTAATACATCATTTATATATTATAATATTTGTTTCGATACGAACCGTGTAAATCGTCCTTATCAAAGTACTTTGTATAGTAAGTATACAAATTCTGATGACATTAAAAAGTGCAGTATTTAAAATTGTTACGACACATTTCTGTTTTACACAATTGATCAAGAGGAGTATGTAGTAAGAAGACACTTAAATTTAGACTTTCAAATATATCAGAACCAGATTATACAACTCTCTTAGGTTGCTTAGTGCAACCAAATTTTCATTTTTGAATCTGTTAGTAGTACTTAAACATTTGTGTGATTAATTAAACAAAAACCCTGTCTTTGAACAACTATTGAGAAGATAATTCTGTAAAATTTTATCTCATAATTTTTTTTTCTCTTTTCTGTGTAAATGTGTCTTTTCTGCTAATTATTACAATACTATATATACCAATATTATATTTTATTGCGAGTTATGTTTGGAAGATCATTGATATAGATCAAAAATAAAAATGGTCCAAGAACACTACCCTGCGGCACAAAAAAGTTGGTCTGTGTAGGACCAGTTGTTGTGGTGAATTTTAAACGATAAGTATACCTAGCAGTGAACATCTTTCAGCTGTGCCAATGATTACGATCTAAAAATCAAGATTTTGAACATAAAACTAGACCCAAATAAAAATTATCTCAACCACGCAATATTAGGAAAACAGTGATGGGTCACCATGCAACATTAATTAAATTCACAATGAGTATGGTGATCACTGCTCTTGGATTCTAATCATGCTTCCATGAGTCTTCTTCTTGTTATTCCTCTCCAATTACTAGAGGTTGGACATCAGCCCTGAAAACCTCGCTTTGTCCCTGGCGAGGTGAAAGAGTTCCGCGGCGCTCTTGACTCCGGTCCACTCGCGGATGTTTCGAAGCCACTCTCGACGTTTCCCCGCAATTTTGCGCATCATAATGAGTTGCAGTAAATTGTATCTCTCGTGTCTGAAGACATGACCGAGGTAGGCAACTTTCCACGAGTCGCTTTGGGAGGCTCATATACACCAAGAAAACATATTATGATAAGCGCCATAAGCCGTGTTTAACTCCATACTTACTGATATGATTACACGATATACATTTTCATTGTTTTTTGGATTGGCACAATGTTACAAGGTCTCTTTGATGTTAGCAACATATTCAATAATAAACATTACAAAAATAAAACGTAAATTAGAGTCACTAAAATTTGTTGTAAAAGCCTTGGTTGATTAAAGCATTTGAGTTACGTCATAAACTCTTAATAATTACTTAAAAGAATATTTAAAATTAAGGAACCTCTTTAGTTTATACCAAATTATCTTGTTAGGCAAAGAGTCCGAAAAGTCCGGTTTAAAATTAGCCATCTCCCAGTACATGATGATTTGGTTTACTGCAGGGTAGTGTGTTAGGTCTTCCTTAATTGCATGCGTGGAAAAGGAACACCAGAAAAAGATTTGTGTAATTTTATAATCTTAACAATTATATAAACCAAATTAACATATTACTACTATATTACAAATATACTTTTCTTGAAACCCTTTAATCATCATGATCATCAACAACCCATAAAGTCCTACTGCTGGGCCATACGTCCCCACGCTGGCCGAATGTGAGTTGGAGATTGGCAAGATCCGTTGTGGCTATGTAATCTTACCGTTGGATGTTTTTAAGCCTACCGAAGGCCTCCAACTAAGCTTCACTGCTATCGTATGATAACCCTTTATAGAAATACAATCCTTACTTGATGACTAAGGTCCAATTTGACTGCCTTAGTGGTCTAGTGTTTAGTGTATGCGGCTGCTGATCTCGCGGAGAGCAGAGCTCGCGGGTTCGATTCCCGGGCCGGACTAAATATTTGTGTGATCCACAAATATTTCTTTCGGAGTCTAGGTGTTTTCTGTGATTTACAAAAAACTTTTTTTGTTTATGTATATCAGTCTTTTAGGGTTCCGTTGCCAAATGGCCATCCGTATGTCACAGCCACTTTTTTCCGAAACTATAAGAGCTATACTGTTGAAACTTGGTCAGTAGATGTATTATTTGAACCGCATTAATATTTTTACACAAAAATGCAAAAAAGGCAATAAATTTTGGGGGTCCCCATACTTAGAACGGAAAGTCAAAAAATTTTTTTTTCATCAAAACCATACGTGTGGGGTGGGGTATCTGTGGATAGGTCTTCAAAAATGATGATGATGATCTGGTCAGACAGATCGGACGAAACTTGTCACCGCCAGCATTGATCGCGGCAATGCTGGCGAGTGGCGAGGGATGGGAAGCCGCGGTCTCCTTCTGTGAGAATGTTATGATCCAGAAGGAGTCCGCAGAGCGGGATCGGGAAAGGGCTGATCCCGCTCGAAGGAGGCGGCGAAGGGGACGCGGTAGAGGCCGCTAGCTCCCCAATCGTCGCTTAAGGGTCGCTGCGGTCACATCCTGGGGAAATGTGACCGCTGCAAACGACTCGAGATAGGTGACACCCCCGGTGCGGCCGGGGGGTGTCGTTTAAGGCGGGTTGATGTTTTGCCTCTTTCTGTACAGAGCGGTGAGAGGCGCAACAACATCCTGCCCCGGGGGTGAAACTAGTCACCCCGGGATGTACCAACTCAACTGCCGAGGTAGGCCGCCGCGGGGTTTAGTGGGTAGACCGATTGCCCGGGAGTCCCACACACGCCCTTCGTTTACCCCACGAAGGGTATGGTGCGAAAAGCATCCCCGCGTAAAAAAAAAAAAAAAAAAGGTCTTTACTTGGCCGCTTTTTTTAGTACCCATAATACAAGCCCTGCTTAGTTTGGAACTAGATGACGCTGTGTGTAAGATGTCCAAAATATTCATTTTATTTTTTATTTCTATCGCTAACATCAAGGATTTTTCCATGGTTAGTCACTGTACTCAAGTAAGGACTTTAATATTTTGCTTTTCTCTATAACTTCCTAGAACATGCTCTGAAATAAGAACTGAAAGAGGACTCAAGACCACATGGTTGCGAAGAGATAGGTTGAGAAGACTTGCTATGTTTTAGAAGACAATATGAGAAATAGTACGAGTATGAAATTGAACAGATATACGAAGCGGACCGGCCACACGACTGTATTCCTATATATTATGTATTTATATGAATTTATATATCAACTAGTCTAACTTGATTTTATCATACTGCAAATTGCAACTTCCAATTCACCATTAATCTCCTAATTCATTCAACGCTTATTTAAATATAATTAAAACTCATGTTTTAATGATTTTTGGTGATTTTTTGAGGTACCAAAATATTTTTCATGATTATATTGTAGCACTTTGTCGACGTTATAGATACACATGTCCATGCAAAGTTTCATCTTTCTAGCACTAATCGTTTGGACGGTGAGTCGAGGACGGACGGACGGACGGACATGACGAGTCTATAAGGGTTCCGAGTCATGACCTACGGAACCATGAAAATACAACTGCCGAATCAAGAATATACATTCTGTGTGACTTTAAAACATACATAAAACGGACACAACGACAACACGCAGACTCAGAACAACAATTTTGGGAACACACAAAGTTTTGTTCCATTAGGGTTTGAATCACACACCAGGCATATTCCTTATTTCCTTATTTGTGTTTTTCTTTACTTATGAATTATTTATAGCTATTTACAAGTAAATAATATAAAACCTAAGTTTACCTAAAGTACAGTTTTATCAAGAAGGCTTACTGAATTATGACCCAATATAACCGATATATCAGATTAAAAAAATGTAGTCATCAAATAAATTTATAATGTCTTTAATAATGACACGTAAAGTACTTAATACTGTATTTCTTACCTTAAGTTTACTCCAACTAATCCATAACAATGCGATCAAAAAAAAACAAAATAGCGAATGAAATCGCACGAAAATATTACTTTGATGGTAGTAAAGCCAAGCTGATTTCAGAACTTATGGGAGGGCTCAACTGGAGAGGTACCCTCTCATAGAAAATAAACCTAAAATGAGATCATTCGTGTTTCGTGTGTGAGAAAGTTGGAGACTCAATGATGCAGAAGCACATCACCAGACTACCATAGTATGAGCCAAATATGCGTTGTCTGTCATGTTATGAAAGGTTTCAAAATTAAATATTCCTAAATTAGCTCAAGATGGCAACATATTTGATACAATGATATATCATTCTAAAGCTACAGCTTTTAAAATAGACAAAAATAGAGATTTAGACGCATTAAACCGTCGCATCGCTCAGTAATTTTCTAATAATAATAATATTCCATAATGTAGATCTTAAAAATGTTTCTCAAGAGATTCTACTAATTTCAGTACAATTCATAAGGCGACAAATAAACGGATGTATTTTTAATAATAAAGAACATAAAGTAAATAAAGTGTAATACTACCTCAAGATTGGCAACGTGTTAGTAACTTTAATATCCGAAACAAATATTTCACTTTAATAAAGTGAAATATTCGACTGCTTTGTTGGTCTAGTGGTTAGCGTATGCGGCTGCTGATCAAGAGGTCTCGGGTTCGATTCCCGGGTCGGACTAAATATTTGTGTGATCCACAAATATTTGTTTCGGAGTCTGGGTGTTTTCTATGTTTAATATGTATGTATTTACAAAAAAAAAGGATGTTTATGTATTTATATCAGTTGTTTGGTACCCATAATACAAGCTCTGCTTAGTTTGGGACTAAATGATGTTGTGTGTAAGTTGTCCGAAATATTTATTTATTATTTTATTTATTATTTATATTTGTTTCGGAGTTTGAGTGTTTTTCTATGAATAATATGTATGTATTTACAAAAAAAAAGTATGTTTATGTATTTATATCGGTTGTCTGGTACCCATAATACAAGCTCTGCTTAGTTTGGAACTAGATGGCGTTGAGTGTAAAATGTATTTTTTGGAAAAAAAATAAGTGCGATCTCAGGGTTTCGAAGGTCTAAAGCCAGCTGCTCTGTGGAAAAACTATTACTAAGGTAAAATCGGTAGCACTAGTAGCCGATCCCAAATAAGTTTGGGAATAATAAAGAGTTGAAAGGTGAGTAGAGTTTTAAGTTGTTTATATTTATTGCTGTAAGTAGCATTGCACTTGCAACTGAGTAATAGTAATTGGTACATATTGTATCTCGAATGATTATATCGGTATCTAACAGTACTAATGACAAAGAAAGTCCCTTTATCATGTGTCATCATATTTATTCAAAAAAATCATTTAGATTAGATAGGTGACATTTTGATAGGTATTGGTTAATGTAACGAAATAATCAGTTTAGTAGTTATATTTTAGTATAGGCCAGCTCGAAGATGGTAAGTACCTCGTTAAAATATGTATAGACTGAGAAAAAAAATATTAGCATTAATTAATTTTCCCTTAATGAATTAAACTGAATATAAGTTACATTTTACTAAAGGTTTTAAAGCTTAGATAGATTTATAATTAAATAATAAAAAATAAAAATATATATCAGGTATTACATTTAACATTCATATTTACGTGTTATATAAACATATTTAGTTTATAATTAATATTCAAAAACAAACTTAATTACAGATTATTTTGTAAGACGTGATTTTGATATTATATTATAAAAGGTTTCAAAATTAAAGATTCCTAAATTAGCCTAAGAAAGCAACATAATTGATACAATGATACATAATTCTAAAGCTATAGCTTTTAAAGTTGTCAAAAATAGAGATTTAGACGCCTTGAACCGTCGCATCGCTCAGTAATTTTTGCTGAACTATAAAATTAAATAAGTTAAATGCAAAAAATATTACGAAATTTCCCTCATTATGGCTTATTTGGCGTATATTTAAAAATTTAGTTCTTAAAAATGTTTTTCAAGAGGTTCTACTAATTTCAGTACAATTCTTAAGGCGACAAATAAACGGATGTATCATTAATAATAAAGAACATTATATAGTAAATAAAGTGTAATCCCACCTCAAGATTGGCAACGTGACTTTACGTAGAAAAATATGCGTTACCTGCTTGATTTACGAAAAGGATCCGATATTTTCCCCATGTTTTGCAATTTGATAGCTGATTGACTAAATCGAAGATCAAATTTAATATATTTGAAATATAAAGTATTTTATTTATATTATTACTTGCTAATCGCTTCCAGACGAGTTCTTGTTTTTAAGTTTTATTGACATAAATCCGAAGCAAAACATCGCAGGAGATTTTGTTAATAGATCACCTGTTAAAATTGTTTAATATTTGAAACAGGGCAGGGTACTAAATTTTTCTAAAAAACGTTTAATCAAATGTTGGGTTTTTAAGTATTCGATTTATTAACATCACTGCTGTAACTTATTCTGCCGCTAAGTATATTGAAGATGAGGATAGCAAGTCCCGAGACCAAATTACCGACAGCTTTTAACAGTCCACTAGTGGGCATAGACTCCTCTTTAGAGGTATAGAGAGAGAAGTTTCAGGTTTCAAAAACATAGGTATAATTCGTTTGTATCTACACTCGGTTCCAAAAATAACGGGTCAGTCACATAAACCCGAATATCTCCCGAACTACGTATGCCATCCTAATGAAACGAAGACTGTTCAATTGAGAATTTAATTATACAGATAAAAAATAAAATAAAACTTAGTTACACCCACAATATTAATCTTAAATTAAAAAAAAACTAAAGTAGTCATATTTTTCTTAAGATTACATTTTTTTTATGATTGTTTTTTTGCTGTTTTTCATCACTGGAGGCTTCATCACGTGGAGGCAATACAAAGTATTAAATGAAGAAAGTGATGAAAAACAGCAAAAAAACAATCATAAAAAAAATGTAATCTTAAGAAAAATATGACTACTTTAGTTTTTTTTTAATTTAAGATTAATATTGTGGGTGTAACTAAGTTTTATTTTATTTTTTATCTGTATAATTAAATTCTCAATTGAACAGTCTTCGTTTCATTAGGATGGCATACGTAGTTCGGGAGATATTCGGGTTTATGTGACTGACCCGTTATTGGTTTATGTGACTGACCCGTTATTTTTGGAACCGGCTATATAATACTATTATGAATTCAAAAATGACTGTGTCTGTTACGATTTCACGGTGAACGGCTGAACCGATTTGAATCAAATTTACAATGAAGATTCTTTGACTCTTAAAATAATAGCTCTTATCATCAACAGCCTTCAACAGACCAATGCTCGACATAGGCATCTCCTTAGAAGGGAGGTTCAGGCCTACTATACCACGCTGGCCAGACGGGTCGGGTTGGTTTCAAGTTTCCCGTCGATGGCCCGTCGTGGTCATCGTCGGGGCAGCGAGGGACGTTCCGCCCGTCAGGGAATCGGCGGTAGGGGCGGCTGTTCTACGGATCCGGTCCAAGAACACCGCCCCCGGGCCGGACGGAGTACCTGCCCGAGTGATCGCCCGAGCCCTCGACTACATGTCGGACCACCTCAGGGGAATGTTGGACGCTAGCCCGGCGTCCGGACATTTCCCTGAGCGCTGGTAGTGCGGGAAGCTGGTTCTCATCCAGAAGCATGGACGGCCTACCGATTCGGTCGCGGCCCATAGGCCCATCGTGTTGCTGGACGAGGCGGGTAAGTTGTTCGAGAGAGTTCTCTCTGCCCGCATCGTCCGGCATCTCTGCGAGGTGGGCCCCGACCTGTCGGACGCCCAATTCGGTTTTCGAGAAGGGCGTCCGACGGTCGACGCGATCCTGCGCCTGAGAGCCGTGACCAAAGAGGCGGTGAGCTGCGGCGGAGTGGTGGTGTGTCCTTGGACATCGCCAACGCCTTCAATAGTCTGCCATTCAGCTGTGGCCGCAGATGGGCGGGACGGGTTTCAACGTCGCGGCAGTAGTGGCCAACCGCGAGGGGGCGGCATCCGCGTGTGACCAGACGTTGCCCAATTAGAGAGTCGAGATTTTGAGATGGTGCCCGCAACAGTGCGGGCAGGCGCTGGGAGGAGTCCAGAAGGAAATCCCCTTCCTGGACTCCTTCCAATACACAGGCGCAGAGAGGGTCACACCATGTGGTTTTAGTTGGTTCGAGTCCGACACACCACTTCGCCGTAACCCCCGAAGGGGTGACGGTCCGCGGGGATTTCCACACGTTAAAAAAAAAAGGGTTGGTTTCAAGTTTGCCTTCTCTTTGCATTGATGTTATCTTGCGTAGTATATCCCTTAGTCGCCTTTTACGACACCCGTGGGATGAATAGCGGTGGTGACACTCTGTATTCTTAATACGTCACCACACGGAGAACTCTTATAAGTTCTGTGTTCTTATAGATTACTATGTATCATAATAATAGACATACAGGGAGACGAAACCGCGGGCAAAAGTTAGTATGTACATGTATATTTTAATTACATCGAAAAAATTGTATTTTAGGTTCTTCGCTCTTTTAACCTCTTTTTAGGGTTAATAGCCCTTCAAGGCTACCTTGCCTTTAGCCCAATACCGGAAGAAAATTGGGATGAAGAATGGGCCACATTTGCACAGACAATGTCAGATCCTGCTTATCGGCTACCTACCACTACTATTCCCAGTCGTTATGAAGTCAACCTTTCTCCATATTTAGCAACTGTTCCTGCAGGTGTCACAAATGCATCACCATTTACATTCGATGGTACTGTAGCTATAACTATCAGAGCTACACAACAAAACGTCAATGAAATTGTTCTTCACTGTAACGATTTGACAATTTCGGCACTAACGGTATCGCTTGCTAGTACCCCAAATGTAAATATAGCTGCAAATCGTTCTTATGAATGTATGATGCCTTGGAGTTTCTTACGAATTCCTGTAAATCAACCTTTACAAACGAACCAAGATTACATTATTAGAAGCACATTCAAAGGCATCCTGCAAACCAATATGAGATGATTCTACAGGAGTTGGTACATAGACGGAAGTGGCCAAAGAAGGTATACATATTAGTATCGTATTCTTTTTTTGTGGTCAGACCATTGTTTATATTAATTATTGATATTTGAAATTCATTATCGCCCTCCATTTGGATTGGGGCAAAGTGTTTAAGAGTTATTTCTTCAAAGTTCAAGTATTTTTCACAAAAAATTAAACAATATTTTTACAGTATAATTAGACAGTAATAGAGTATATTGTTATAATTGTTCTGATCACGCGATTTAAAGGTCATCAAAACGTCACTATTATACATTTCATCATCATAAGACTATCGCAGTCCACTGCTGGACATAGGCATCTGAACAGAGCGTTCGCGCCCCTTTTGAGGTCAGAAAGGGAACATGGTGGTTTCCAAATAGAATAAGGCTAATTACAAGCCGTAGATGGCCCGAGGAAAGTCGAGGTTCCAGGGACTACCTTTCGACGGTACACCTAGTTCCTCGGCTTATAGTACCTGCTTATAGTATAGCCATCAACTAGTGGTATCCCGGGGGAATTTCGGTACAGAAAAAAAGGGTATATTGAACAGAATTATAGTACAAAATAAAATAATTACAAAATCATAAGACGCCATTACTCACTGAGATAGGCACTGATCTCGAAATAAAATAATTTATTAGAACAGACAAATTTTATGTTCATATCGATGTTTTTAAATATTTCTTCTTTTCATTAAATCTAGATGGATGGCCACCACCCAATTTCAGCCTGGACATGCTCGCCAAGCATTTCCGTGCTACGACGAACCTGGATTTAAGGCCTTTTTTGACATCACCATAGTCAGAGAGGCTGATTTCAGTCCAACGCTTGGAAACATGCCAATAAGAAGTACCGTAGCGTAAGTTTTTAATAAACCCGTTTCTATGTTTGATTGTATTTAATTTAATGGTATAGGTTAAATGGTATAGCGGTATTAGTAATCACCTCGCCGATGTTGATATTTTCCGTTTTCTAGTCATGTATGATTTTAAAATCCTCTGTGATTTTGGATACATTTCTAATTATGAAATTGTATTAAAAAAACTGTTAACAAATATGCCTTAATTTTCTACATGCTGAGGAGGTTTAAGGGAGGGACTTTCATGTCCTCTCTTTTCTTTTGAAATTGTTTAAAATAAAACGACCTAATAGAGTTATTTTGCCCATTGAAACCTTGGATTACTTCTAGTATTGTTAAATGTTTTAAAACGAGAGACAAATTACACAGAATGGCTAAAAAGAATACACTAAATATCGCAATAAATGCAATCAAACTGCAAAAAAACTTAAAATTAATTATTTCAAAGATAAATTCAATCAAAATTTTAAAAACTTTAAAGGTACTTGGGAAACTGTTAAGGAAATATGTAATTTAAAAACCAACCTATCCCACGCCTCTTCGTTACTTCAACTAGAGTCATCACCTTTGGCATCTCTTGACCATGTAAATGGGTACTTTACATCTATTGGTGCAAATCTGGCTTCTGATATATTGGAAAAAACTAATGCAAATGTATCCCATCCTCAAAAGGTCTTACCTTCACAAAACACTAACTCAATGTGCCTCACTCCAACAGATTATATTGAAATAGATAAAATTATCCTTAAGCTGAAAACCAAATGTGCTCCTGGCATTGATTCTATCCCAACGACAGTAATTAAGAACTGCCATGACGTATTATGTACCATGAGCTCTCACGTGTGCAATTTAAGCTTCTCAAGTGGTGTTTTCCCCAACATATTCAAAGAGGCAGTAGTAGTTCCTATTTACAAAGGTGGCGATGTGAAGTCAGTGTCTAACTATAGACCTATTTCATTACTTAGCACGATTAGTAAAATTATCGAAAAGGCATTTAACACTAGGCTTACCAGCTTCCTAGAGTGCAATAATATTTTTTCGAGTTTCCAATATGGCTTCAGAAAAGGTAAAAACACTGAAGACGCAGTGTCCAAACTCTCAGAGATAGTTACTAAATCTCTAGACACTGGCAAAAGATGTGCAGCCATCTTCCTCGATCTCAAAAAAGCTTTCGACACTGTGTCAATACCGCTGCTCCTTTTAAAGCTGGAGAAGTCAGGCATACGAGGAATGCCTTTAGATTGGCTCAATAATTATCCAACATCCAGAAGTCAAGTAGTTAGAGTAGATAATTTCTGCAGCTCAAGCTCATCGGTCACCTTGTATACCTTTGGTATACCTCAGGGTAGCACGCTAGGCCCCACACTCTTTTTGGGGCACACTCATTTTCTACGTAAATGACCTCTGTAGTCTTAAGCTTGCTAATGGCAATATAATTGCATTTGCGGACGATACTGCACTAATTTTTTAAGGTGAAACATGGTCTAATGTTGAGGAATTGGCAGATAATGGCCTAAGAATTCTCTAAAGATTCTCGTCCAACCACTTTAGTACCCTAAAGTGGTTGGACGAGAATCTACTGACTCTTAATGTGCCAAAAACTAAATATATTTGTTTTACAATTTCTTCTACGTCCAACCCCTCAAATAACTTTAATATCAGAGCACACTCTTCTCGTTGTGATTTAGATCACGAATGCGATTGCCCAGCTGTGATGCAGGCGGACAACCATAAGTACTTAGGAGTGATAGTTGACAAGAAACTTAACTGGCACCCGCACATCTCTGCATTAGGGAAAAGAATTAGAAAACTTCTACCCATTTTCAGGAACCCGCGAGATGTTACGGACTCCAAACTTATTAAAAACATCTATTATTCTCTCTGTCAATCACTACTAACGTATTGTGTCACGGTATCGGGTGGTGCCGCTGCATCGCATCTATTAGAGTTAGAAAGAGCCCAAAGAGCTGTTATCAAGGTTATGTTCTGTAAACCCCGAAGATTTTCCACTGAGAAGCTCTATGAGCAGTCACAATTGCTCACGGTTAGGCAGCTATTTATTAATAATGCCGTTCTTAGTCACCACAAAAATATCGATCTATCACAATTAATTTTAAGTAAAAGACGAACTCGTACTTCTGTACCTTCCGTCCGCACAATTTTTGCTAGGCGCCAGCTATCTCACTTGGGTCCATTCCTATATAGGTAATTCAATGACAAAAACCAGATTATCAAACTTCTCAGAAAGCAGCTAAAATTATCACTTAAAAAGAGTTTAACAGAACTTAATTACTTAGAAACGGAAAAGATTTTAAAAGCTACATGATCTCAACATATACATACATGGTAACAAACAGACAGACACACACACGCACACACATGTGACACATGTCACACAACGGATGAGTTCAGTAAACCTGCAATTGGCCGAACACAAAACCGAGGCAGTGCTCATCACTAGCAGAAAGACAGTTGAGGTCATCCAGCTGAAGGTTGGTGAACACGAAATCACGTCACAACCGTTTATCCGATACCTAGGAGTCATGCTTGATGCCCGACTTAATTTTAAGCAGCAGGTAGAGCACGTAAGTGCCAAGGCGTCAGTGGTGAGTACATGTTTGTCCCGATTGATGCCTAATATCGGAGGTCCAAAGCAATGCAGGAGATTACTGCTATCTTCAGTGGTCACGTCAGTGCTTACATATGGAATACCCATTTGGGCAGACGCTCTAAGAATCCAAGAGGTGCGCAGAAAAGCCGCATCAATATATCGGCTAAGTGCCCTAAGAGTAGCCAGTGCCTTCCGCACAGTTTCTGAGGAAGCGGTATGCGTCATCGCTGGAATATTTCCTATTCGGGTGCTAGCCGAGGAGCGACAAGCTCTCTACCGACGACGATCGATTGGGTCGAGTTCAGATGAGATTGGAACAGAGGAACGACAGCACAGCATAAGACGTTGGCAATCGCAATGGGATGCTGCAGTGAAAGGTAGGTGGACGCATCGTCTTATACCAAAAATCGATGTTTGGCTGAACCGAAACCATGGTGAACTCAATTTCTACTTGACACAGATGCTTTCAGGGCATGGCTGTTTCCGAGCGTACCTCTATCGCTTCAAACATGATGATTCCCCGGAATGTCCGTCCTGTCCTGGAGTTCTTGAGGACGCGGAACACGTGTTTTTCGTGTGCTCCCGTTTTGACTCGCTGCGAAGCAAATTGGAGACGGTCCTCGAGCAAACTATGAGAGCTGAAAATTTGGTAGATGCAATGCTTTCTTCAGAGGCAGCCTGGAGTGCTATAAATAGTTTTGCAACGGAAGTACTACTGAACCTACGTGAGACAGAGAGAAGACGTACCGAGAGTAAAAATAATGGTCATTGAAGGGAAAAATAAATAATTTTTGCTACCAGTAGGAAGAGCAACAGCTAGATCCTCTCCCTGTGACGTAATGCCTAACGGCGGGCCCGTAGGGATTTAGAGGCCGGCGAAAGAGGTGGTTTTTTAGTCGGTATAGGTACCACACCGAGCCCGACATACGGGGCGCATAACATCTTAGCCCTATGATACGTAATTGTAATACACACACACCACAAAATACTAAATCTCGAATATTGCTATATTATATACTGAAATCTAGTTTAATAATTAAACAAAAATGTTTCTCTACTATGTACTAAATCCAACATAAGACATTCCTATTTACTAGTCCCGTCTAAGGTGGATGAGAGCCTGGTGATCTATAATACAGGTTTTGTATAAAACCTAGCATAGACACCAGCTCTCACAAAGGTTATTCGAAGATATAATATGTATTGTCTAAATGTAAGAAAAAATAAATTGTAATAGCCTTTGTGGAGAAATAAATCATTATTATTCTTATTATTTTTATTGTTTATGCATTGCTTAGTTTGTTTGAACAACATTAATATTTAATATTTAAATATTTATGATTCTACTTTTACCAATATTACTACTACTAGTGCATTTATTAGATTCGTACTTCAAGAAACGTATTACTTGTTATTTGAATCATCATAAAAATTTATTCAAAAGAGTATTTTAGTCTATTAAGCGGTATAGATCAAAAAGGTAAAAAAAATACCATCAGTCGGCGTCAAACAAGAAAATTTCATTAATTGCGTAAAGTGTGATGAAACGTTCTTGTTTGTTAATTTGATTTATTTGTTTCTTTAAATTTGAGGTAATTTAGTTATCTTTGTTAGTTGATTGTTTGGCGCCGACTCATAATTATTTAGGTATGCTTACAATAGTTTCAGAAGTTAATATTATAATAAATCAAATATAACATTTGAATTTCGAACTCTTCTGGACTTTCAGAGCTAAAGACTGTTCGTCATCTAGTCTTAACCCGCTAGATTATCATTTATAATTTGGTTAAGAAAGTATAGCTTGCTCAGCGTCGTGACAATTTGGAGTCCCTAAGGCAACCCATAAGATTGGCAGTGAAGATTTTCCCCATGCAAAGAATGCGTGCTTCTATTAATAAGTAGCCTCAACATTTCAATGACTGTATAGCAGCTAATGGAATCATTTCGAATAAGCTTCAGACATTTTAAATGTTCTTAAATTATTGTATCAACTAACACACATTTATCATAAAATAACCTAGCATCAATATTTATGGCAAGCTTAAATTAAAATCCTGTTTTTTTTACAGTCTCACTGATGGAAGAATTTCTGAAACATTCTACACTACTACTCTTACTTCCACTTACTTATTGGCCTTCATTGTGTCACATTATACGGTTGTAGCGAGTGGTACAAACCCCGCACGTCCCTTCTACATCTATGCTAGAAATAGTGTTGTCGATGAAGGTGACTGGTCTTTAGAAATCGGTGAAAAACTATTGACAGCTATGGAGAACTATACAGGCTATCCATATTATACAATGGCCAATAACATGATCATGCAGCAAGCGGCTATTCCTGACTTTTCGGCTGGAGCAATGGAAAATTGGGGTCTTTTGACTTATAGGTGAATTACAATATTCTTATCACAAGAATCAATATATCAGACACGCTTTAATTATCATGATATTTTCATTAAAATGGTTCAAATATATTGTATTCTAAAGCTAATTACTTTACTACTACCACAGTTATTTTTTCATGTCAAAATTCATTATCTGATTTAGAGTATCTGACCGGTTTTATATCTAATTTATTTATATTATGAAAACTTATATTTATTATGTTAACATATTTTTATTTTATAGGGAAGCTCTAATCTTGTACGATCCACTGAATTCAAATCATTTCTACAAACAACGTGTTGCCAACATTGTGTCACATGAAGTAGCTCACATGTGGTTCGGTAACCTTGTCACCTGCGCTTGGTGGGATAATCTTTGGTTAAACGAAGGTTTCGCTAGGTTTTATCAGTATTATTTGACTGCGAGGGTAAGTATTCCAGCATTAACGGTTAACTCTTGATTACACACCAATTTTTTTTCTTTCATTTAAATTAGCTGCCAATCAGTCTGATGAAAAGCATGAGCAGAATCCAGGAGTGTTGGAGTAGAGTTGTGGAATACTATATTGCCAACGGTATCTGAAATTTGATCACGTTATATATTATAAGATCCGTTTATAAGATAATTATATCCGATTACAAGATAAGAAGATATATCCGTGTGGTGATACGGATTAAGAACACAGAGTGTCACCACCCCTATTCATCCCACGCGGGTGTCGTAAAAGGCGACTAAGGGATAAACTACGCAAGACAACATCAATGCAAAGAGAAGGAAAACATGAAACCAACCCTATACCAACCCGTCTGGCCAGCGTGGTATAGTAGGCCAATACCTCCTTTTCAAGGAGAGGCCTACGTCCAGCAGTGGACTGGTAAATAACAAGTTATAGATCACACAAAGTGTTGTTCCATGTGAGGTTAGAACTCACAACACTCAGCCCAGTAGAATGAAGTCAGTAACATTCTATATCAGAAAATATCAATTGAAAATGAAAATCATTTATATTTTTTTTACCACCAGGTAGCACCAGATTTAGGTTACGAAACTCGATTCATCGTCGAGCAAGTACACGCATCTTTGCTTTCCGACTCAGGAGACAGTGCTCACGCGCTCACAAATCCTGCAGTTAACGATCCCGCCACTGTTTCTGCTCATTTCTCACAAATCACCTATGGCAAAGGTGCTTGTTTGCTTAGAATGACCCAGCACTTGCTCAGCGACACTACATACGAAAAAGCATTAAGAAATTACATACGAGCCAAGTAAGTTTATTAGTTTATCTTATCATTTATCTTTAGTGAAAATTAAATTTTTGTTAATATTTTTTTTTTCAAATTCGTAGTGCCTTTGATGTAGCTGTACCGGATGATTTATTTACCGCTTTGGATGCCGCTGCGGCTGAAGATAATGCTCTAGCTGCTTATGAGAATGTCACCGTAAGGGAGTACATGAGAACTTGGAGTAAGCAAGGTGGACATCCTTTGATGACTGTTGCTGTTGACCATACAACTGGAAGTATGACTGTCACTCAGGTAAAATCTTTAATTTCAAAAATAACTAAAGACACTAAATTGCTTGCGGGAGAGCCTTGTTTTATATTTGACCTAGACAGTACGCATTCGAAGGAAATCTCTCTTAACAAGTTTTTCATAGCGTTTTAGCATCACAGCGATAAAATTGATAGTGATAGCCTAGTGATAAGTCTACTCAGAAATGATATTAGGAAAATATTTTTTAAATTTGTAATTGTTACAGCGGCGTTTTAACATTAATACCGGTGTGTCTGATATTCCTAGTATTTGGCTTATTCCTCTCACTTGGACCAGAGCAGGAGCAATCAATTTCGATAATCTCAAACCTTCGCAAATTATATCAGCTGAACCTATAATTATTCAAAGAGGTACTATGGGTAGAGAATGGGTCATTTTCAACAAGCAACAATCTGGTAAGAAATCTAAATCAATTCAGTGATTAAAGCTTAATCTAGAATATTTTTTATTACTGGATTTTAGAATTTTACTTCTTAATTATATTTTTACTAGCTTTTCACCCGCGGCTTCGCCCGCGTGGAATTCGTATATATCGCGCGACACGATAAGGGTAGATCAAACAATCTTACATGATTTTATGTTTGATAATAAGGAACTTAGACACAAACTTTCGTCCCCTATTTCAAACCCTTCTTTATACCTTTTTTTGCAATCGGTTCAGTGGTTTAGGCGTGAAAGCGTTACAGACAGACAGACAGACAGAGTTACTTTCGCATTTATAATATAAGTAAGGATTACACCATCGGAAAGTAGAGATTTCATCAAACAGAAAACACCCAATTTTTTTGAAAAAAGTAGATTCTATATTTTGACGGGTGAATTTTCGGTATTAAGTCAAAATCGGTTGAAAAAATAAATATTTCAAATCAAATAAATTACAGTGTATTCGAGACATAAAAGGTAGGTTTTCACTAAATTTCGTTTAAAAATAATTTTATTTGTAAAAGATAAAAATAAAAAACCACATATAATTTGAGGTTATGTGAAAAAAAATGTAAATAAAAAATCGGCCAAGTGCGTGTCAGGCCACGCACGGGAAAGGGTTCCTCAGTCACCCATAATGGTACGTGGATTAGAAATTGTATCCAATGAATAATTGTTATGTTTACGTATTAATGCGTTAATTTTGTATGACTTTTCCAAGTAAGCACATTGTAGAAGTTAAGCCTCTATAACTCCTGAACTAACTAAGTCATCTATTTCGTTATAGTTTTCATTTAAAGTTATTATATGGACCACTATCACGAATTTTTCCAGATTTTTTGAACCGGCCGTTTAGCTTTTAGAGGGGGGGGACGCCCTGTTTTTACAAAAAAGTGGCCTTTAAAGTGGAATTTCTCGCAAACGAATACCTAAATCAAAAAATGGGTTTAAAGATCGTTTTAACAACCTTTTAATGTTTTTAAAAGACCTATATAATGATACCCCAGATGATGGGGTAGCTGCGAGAAAAAAAGATCCCCACTTTACGTGTAGGGGAGGTACCCTAAATAAAAATATTTTTCATAATTTTATTGTAACGCTTTGTCGACGTAATTACAATACATATTCATGCAAAGTTTCATCTTTCTAGCACTTACCGATTGGACGGTAAGGAGGACGGACGGACGGACGATAAGGGTTCGAAGTCATAAACTTCGGAACTCTAAAAATTGTAGATCTTTTGATTACCTACAACTTTGCCATTTAACTTTTTTCCATAGGACTTGTAGTTTTGCCGGAAATCGAGATAAACCGTTCTTTACCCTTTGTTTTATATATTTAGCCATCCAAAGTGACTCTACCCTGCCTGATGGAAAGCATTAGCAGAATCCAAGAGTCGGGGCTACTACACTTGCTGCGAATGCGGACAATAATGTATGACCCACACTATGGCGGCTTAGTGAGATGCTTTTTCACGCCCCGCTTAAAGGACCCGAAAACCTCCCCCCTACCCCTTCCCGACCTCAGATCCCCCGTAAATTATTTTTCCTTTCATTTTTATAATATTCTCCTCCTTTTCCAATAGGTTTCATCCTACTATAATTTTATTTGTTTTCAAAAATTATGTACCCTGGACTACTGGTCTATATGTCATTGTCAAACTATCATTATGGTTGCCATGCAATTGTGTTATGCCTAGCAACCTGTGAAGTTTTGACATCAGATAAACAGTGATAGATTTTGATACCTACGATTTATGTATTTTTATAATCACCTAGCTTTGGCCTTTGTATCTCGATTATTACAGTAAAAAGTAGCCTATGTCCTTTCCCAAGTTCAGTTCTATCTTCATACCAAATTTCATCAAAATCGGTTCAGTGGTTTAGGCGTGAAAGCGTAACAGACAGACAGACAGACAGAGTTACTTTCGCATTTATAATATTAGTATGGATTTACTAACACTTCCTACATTAAAATGCAAATGTGTTGCTTTGCATTACATTTGCATGAGGCGGACTCAATGCTTATGTAATTTTCTACCAGCCAACCTTTGGATTTTTCTTTACGGTCTGGCTATAGAATAAATATATTATATGATTTTCACTAATTTTAGGATTCTATAGAGTGACCTATGACCCAGTGACCTGGTCCCTTATTACTCAGGCGCTTAGAGACAATTCTCAGAGTACCCAAATACACGAGTACAATCGTGCACAGGTAATAAATAAGTTCTGTTTTGTATGGAATATTTAACGGACCTCTAAAAACCCCTCTTTAATAAACTCATTCAGAAATTTGAATTTGTCATTTGTCCTACATTTTTCTAATCTATATTGTAGTACTTAACCTAAACTGTGACGACAGCAAAATCTAATGGGGTCTATTTTTTATTCAGATCGTCGATGACGTATTCATTATGGCCAGAGCTGGCCTTTTGACTTACACAAGGGCGTTCAATATTCTGTCCTTCCTCGAATTCGAAGATGAGTATGCACCTTGGATTGCCGCCATTGCTGGATTTAATTTCTCTAGACGGCGTCTAGCCCACAATGCCACTGTTTTAGCTGAATTAGAGGTAATTAAAAAATCTTTCACACGTAATCGATTTTCACAGATATCGCTGATACGTACGCGTTTGAATTAATTAATCAAATAGATATTGCGAAATTTTCAAGGTTTTGCTAATTAGTACCAGAAAGATCTTGTCACTTTGAGAATTTATGCTACAATCTCAAATCTAAGCAGGTTTCTCTACAATTTGTGCGCAATGTTAATATTCTTATATTTATTTTAACCTTGCATTTCAGTCACAAATCCATACATTAAGCAGAGCAGTAACTGCACGTCTAGGTTTTAGTGAAAGACCAAACGAGAGCTATATGGATGGTCTATTACGTATGTACGTTAACACTTTACTATGCAACGTTGGACACCCAGAGTGTGTCGAAGCCGGCAGAATTAATTTCGCCAATTGGAGACAAAGTAACACATAGTAAGTGATTTAAATTACTGTAATTGTAAAATGCCACTAAGAAACACTAAAATACTTGTTTATAGTTCATAGTAATGAGTTCAAGGTACCAAGGTTGTATACAATATAATTTGTTTTTAACAGTATTCCACCAAACATGCGTCCCTGGGTTTACTGCACTGGTCTACGCTATGGTACTGCTGAAGATTTCACATTCTTTTGGAATAGGTATCTTCAGGAAGACTTAGCCAGCGAGCAGGTTGTAATGCTTACTGCAGCCGGTTGCACAAGAGATCAAAACAGTTTGGCAAGGTTATTGAATGCTGTCACAGCTGGTTACAATGATTTTACTATAAGGGATCAAGATTATTCTACTGCTCTTAATTCAGCCCTCACCGGTAATGAGGAGAATGGTTTAGTAGCGTTTAATTGGCTAATACAAAATATTCGGAGGACCGAGGCAGCGTAAGCATTTTTTATTATTTTTATCAACCTGTAATAAAAACATAAAACATTCTGTAATTTATTTGATCCGGACAAGGAATTATAGATAACATTTAGATTTGTATGTGGGTTGTGCTTGTTAAAGTGATAAGATAAGATAAGATAAGATAAGATAAGATAAGATAAGATAAGATAAGATAAGATAAGATAAGATAAGATAAGATAAGATAAGATAAGATAAGATAAGATAAGATAAGATAAGATAAGATAAGATAAGATAAGATAAGATAAGATAAGATAAGATAAGATAAGATAAGATAAGATAAGATAAGATAAGATAAGATAAGATAAGATAAGATAAGATAAGATAAGATAAGATAAGATAAGATAAGATAAGATAAGATAATATTTATTTGCATAAACATGTGTGTACATACAGTTCAAGGCATGTAGGATGTTACAAAGGTATTTGAAAAGGTTCTTACATGTTTGCCACATAAATTGGCGTGCAAATATTGCTAAAAAAATTAATATTAAATATCCAAATATATAAATATCCAATCTCGTTGGATACAGGCCGCTACCGACCGGTCGAAATGGAAATCAATAGGGGAGGCCTACGTTCAGCAGTGGACTTTTTACGGCTGATATGATGATGATGATGATGATCCAAATATTAAAAAAATTAAGAGTATAAACTATGCATAGATGACAAAAAATAGAATACAATAATAAAAAGAAGCGAAGAAAATAATAATTAAATAATAATTAATTAAAAACTTAACGAACGTTACGATTTCAAAAATGTAAAGAGAGTGTAGAGTTAGTATGTTGTATTTTTTAAAATACGGCAGGCAGCTGTCTGTTGGTTGTAGATTGAACATACTCCTGATGCATCTTTTTTGGGCTTTGAATATAGTTTCTTTATTCGTTGAATTACCCCAAAAGATTATTCCGTATCTAAGAATGGGCTCCACTAGTCCATAGTACGCGGTAAGAAGTGCGTCTGTATTAAGCACTCGCGATATACTATATAAAGCATAAGAGCTATTACACATTCTTTGATTTAAAGAATCTAAATGAGGTTTCCAATTTAAATTTCTATCAATAATTAATCCTAGAAACTTAGTAGAGTTGACTGCGTCAATATTATTATTATTGTGGGCAATTTTCATATCAAATGTCCTATATCAAAGCTGAACCTAGTGGTCGTTGACTGAAATGCATAATTAATTATTTTTAAATTATTATTATTTAACCATGCAATAATTTTACTGAGAGTGTTGGTAATGTCATTTTGGTACGTTTCCTTGTTTTTACAAGGTACATATAATATTTGTGACATTCATACATGGTACATATCTGTAAGGCCTTGTGCTACTATATGTGAGTTTCGGTACTCAGTTCATTGAATAGCGACTTCAATTTCTTTTTGTATTTTTAATTTGAAATTATTTCTGGTTGTCTGTCTATCTATTACTCTGTGTTATACAAAATTTAACAAGAGGATACTCTGATTCTTGAGCAATGACATAAGCTACTATTTACCGCTATAATCGACATACACGCGGTGCAGCCATGGGCAAAATGTATCATTATGTATTTTTCTAGTTGGTATAGTTAGTTATAATTCTTGATAGTATAATTAGTAGCCAAAGATTTTTCTTATTCAAGAAGCAATTATGACTATAGATGTGTTCTGTATTCTCTTATGTAGAGTGACTATCTGCAGAAAGCCCAATGTAAAAATATCTATATTTTATATAATTAGGAGTTTTTAGCAATTCGGTGCTATAGGTACCTAGAATTAAATTCACTAGTTTAAAAACTGCAAATTTCAATAAAAATAGCTAAATACTCAACGTTAGAAGAGGAATGAACGAATGTGTGTCTGATTTTAATTATTGTTTTTCAGACTTGGCAGCATTGGTTCACCACTGTCTACAATTACATCACGTCTACTAAACGAGGAACAAATCACACTGGTATATAAACTATTTTGTTATCTCATCATAAAATTTTAAATATCCTATTTTGACGCTTACTTAAATTACATACATTCATTTTTAGGTTTCCAATTGGATACAAGCAAACCAACTGTGGATTGGCACATCAGCTTACAACAGTGGTATGAATGGAATTAATTCAGCAAGGAACAACATCCAATGGTATAACCAAAGAGTGTCTGAATACCAGAGCTATTTTGAAACTGGTTATGTAGATGACCTGGCTGAAACTACAACGACGTCAACAACACAAACGACTACAACACAACCACCTATTACACAACCACCTACTACAGAACTACCGACTACACAACCACCTACTACAGAACTACCTACAACACAACCACCTATTACACAACCACCTACTACAGAACTACCTACTACACAACCACCTACTACAGAACTACCTACTACAGAACTACCTACTACACAACCACCTACTACAGAACTACCTACTACACAACCACCTACTACACAACTACCTACTACAGAACTACCTACTACAGAACTACCTACTACACAACAAACGTCCACGACCCCAGGCAACGGAGCCAGCCGGATTCAATCAATATTGCTATTCCTTGTTCCATTAGGTTGTTTGTGTAAATATATTATGCTATAAATACCGTCAATCTTTTTTACAAATGTAAAAATATAAATTTATATTTTAACGTAATATAGGTTAAGAATGCGAAAAAATTGAATATTTTTATATTACATTGATTATGAACACTGAAGTTTATGTTTTTTTTTTATAACTTTTTCATCTGCTATTACTCAAAATCAGTACCAAACACAAGTTTAAATTAGAGTCTGCCTTTGATTTCAATGAAAAGGTTTCCAAAAAACAAATTCTACTTAATCATTAAAATAGGTATATTTTTTTAAGTAATCATATGATCAAGAGATTTCGGGTTCGAGACCCGCAAAATATTTGTTTCGGAGTTTGGGTGTTTTCTATGTCATATCATATGTATGTATTTACAAAGAAATGTATGTATAAGTATTTATATCAGTTGCTTAGTTACCCATAATACAAACTCTGCTTAGTTTGGGGACTAGATGGCGTTGTGTGTGAAAGTGTCCGAATATTTATTATTAATATTATTATGAAACTATATCTACAAATTAATAAGACGAAATGTTCACATTCACATGCAACATGGCCGACCAAACAAGATGAACAATAATAAAACTACATTCTTGAAATTAAACCCACTTGTACTTCTATTCCACAATTTAATGAAAGCTTTTATATACTTTTGACCATATGCCTATTAAGGCACATGGTCAAAAGTTGACTAGTAAAGGTCGCTGATGATTTTAATTTAATTGTTACTACACAAAATTCATTAGATGCGCTTACCCATCAAAAGTAGCTAAACTTTTCATTGTGATATAAAATTCTGCTAAAAACTCTTAGATTCAAATCAAAACTTTTGCTAAAGTTAATTTTAAAGCTGAAGGCGTTTAGAGATAGGTGATGTGTATGATTCCATAGTTTGTTGTGACCTATCTCAGTAACAGAATCTATTTTAAAATTACGATCAATACTCAAGATTAATAAAACAAAATTTATATAAACGTCATGCTATCAGCTCTAAGAAAATTCAAGATGATCTATATATAATATATATCATTACGTAACTATATATATGAAAATTAATCTTTCTAAGGAAAATGTTCGTGTAATAATTTTCTACAACTTTAGAAGACGCCTGACACGGCTTCAGTGTTTTGAAGATATGACATCTTTGTTCAGTGATGAAGCGCCATATCTGCGGACTGTCGGACGCTGGTATATAGAATTTCAGCATGGACATACTAATGTTTGTGACATACAGTTAGCGTATGCAACTGCCGATCAAGAGGTCTCGGGTTCAATTCCCGGGTTCGGCCAAAGTGTTGTTGGGTTTTCTTACCAGAAATTCTTAGTCTCATGAAAATCTAAAGTGATCTTAATAGAAATCAGGGCTCTCAAATATACTAACAACTAGTTCAACTTTCGAATCGCCTTGGATCAGACTGTCTTGTTGGTCTAATGGTCAGCGTATGCGGCTGCCGATCAAGAGGTCTCGGGTTCGATTCCCGTGTCGGACCAAAAGTTTGTGTGATCCGCAAATATTTGTTTCGGAGTTTGGGTTTTTTCTATGAATTATATGTATGTATTTACACTCTGTGGAAAAACTATAATATTATTATTATAGGTCGCACTAGTAGTGGAACCCAAATAAGCTTGGGTGACAATAATAAAGGCTGGAAAGATGAGTTGAGTTCTAATAAGTTGTTTATATACTGCTGTAAGTAGCATTGCACTTAGAACTGAGTCACTGTAATTGGTACATATTGTATCTCGAATGATTATATCGGTATCTAACAGTACTTATGACAAATAAAGTCCTGTTATCATACATCATCATATTTATTTATACATCCCAATATTTTAATTTAGATTAGATAAGTGACATTTTGATAGGTATTGGTTAATGTAACGAAATAATCCGTTTAGTAGTTTTATTTTAGTATAGGCCAGCTCGAAGATGGTAAGTACCTCGTTAAAATATGTATAGACTAAGAAAAAATACATAAGCATTAATTAGTTTTCCCTTATTGAATTAAACTGAATATAAGTTACATTTTAGCAAAGGTTTTCAAATTTAGACAAAAAACATTATTTAACAATAAAAAAAAAATGGAAAAGATTGTATTTCCGTGTTATTTAAATATATGTAGTTTATAATTAAAATTCAAAAACAAACGTAATTACAGATATTTGTAAGACATGAATTTGATATTATATTATGAAAGGTCACAAAATTAAAGATACCTAAATTAGCTCAAGGTGGCAACATAACTGATTCAATGATATATCATTCTATAGCTATAGCTTTTAAAGTTGTCAAAAAATAGAGATTTAGAAGCATTCAACTGCCGCTCAGTAATTTTTGCTGATTTATAAAGTTCAATAAGTATGATGCGAAAAATAGTATAAAATTTCTCTCATTAGGGCTTATTTAATCTGATTGACTAAATCAAAGATCAAATTTAGTATATTTGAAACAGAAAGTATTTTATATTTAACTTACTAACAGCTTCAAAGATACGTTCAATCAAATGTTAGGTTTTCAAGTATTTGTTTTATTAACATCACTGCTTTACCTTATTCTAGCGTTGGTATATTGAGGATGAGGGTAGCAAGTCCCGAGACCGAATTACCGACAGCCTTTAATAGTGTAGAGATATAGAGAGAGCAGTTTCTAGGTTTCGAAAATATATAGGTATCATTCATCATTATCAAAACATAATCCCTACTAATATTATAAATGATAAGTAACTCTGTCTGTCTGTCTGTTACGCTTTCACGCCTAAACCACTGAACCGATTTTGATGAAAGAACAATGCCCACTCTCCATACTGCCTCCGGCCTGGAAGTGGACAGTAAAAAATCGTACTACCTGTTTCTGCATTAGATAAATGAGCGTTTAACTAAACATTTGAGATTGATTAGAGGTCAGCCACATTCATACTTTTTTTTAAAAGTACTTTTATAACCTCAAAAGAAAACAACTCAGTTATGCTTTTACTGATGTATCTTAGTTATAGTACAGCGTTGTTTCGTTGATTTGAGTAAAAAAAATGGACTATAAGTCATAGTAAGGGAATGATGGCTAAGAACAATAAATAATACACTGTTTTCAGTTGTCTTCTATATTATATTCAGTATCAACATGACACAGAACATCGTCCAGAAATTGAACAGGAGTCACTACATTTCTTTCAAATCTCGCCCAACCAACGTACCAAATAATAGTCATTATATGTGCGCAACAACCAACTGTACGCTTTCCTATAATACAGTAACAATAATATTATTGTATTGCTTGTGTCCCGTAGTTCTTATTATTGATCAAAATATATACAAAATATATTTGATATATATAAACTGGATATATATAAACTGCATCATGGATATATATATAAATTGCAGTTACTACACCGTTGATCTTCCATTTTAAGAGGTTCAGTTCTCCGTGTTAGACAACTGTACAAGGGCAATAATTTTATTTGATAAAGGAGTCCGTGAGAAAAGTCTTAAGTCGTTATAGAAACTCAAAGACAAAATCATTAACAATTCACGAGAACGAAGAAGGAGATAGTTGGATGACATTTACTAAGCGCAATAAAGTGTTGTCATTTTGACTTATTACAAACTTGCTTTCGCCCGCGGCTGTGCCCGCGTGTATCTCGGTTATGTCAATTTTTTTATTTTTCATAAAATAAATATTTTTTTAATAAAAAGTATCCTATGTTACTTCTAATACCTCAAAGAATATGTGTATAAAGTTTCATGACGATCGGTTGAGTAGTTTTCGCATGAAAGCGTAACAAACAAACTTATCTTCACATTAATAATATTAGTAGGGATAATATTGATTAATCTTTTATCTATTACACGTTTATAGTTCAGGACATTAGAACATCTTTTTAAATATACATTTTGAATAAGTTTATTTCCTGGACTTTAGTATTATCTATAAATTATGTTTTAATATGCAATAATTATCCAACAACTAAATAATACTTTATTTTGCTGTCCACGAGTTCGAAAATTAGGCTGAAAATGGGCATTGTTCTTTGGTATGAAGATAGAACTGAACTTGGGAAAGGACATAGGATACTTTTTATCGCGAAAATAGTATTGTTTAATCTACCCTTACCGTGTCGCGCGATATAAACGAATTCCACGCGGGCGAAGCCGCGGGCGGAAAGCTAGTATTATTATAAATTCAAAAATAACGGCTGAAAAAATTTGAAGAAAATGTACAATGGAGATTCTTTCACTCTTAAAATTATAACTCTGATAACATGTGATGTTTTTATAGTTTACTATGTATAATAATAATAGACATACAGGCAGACGAAGCCGCGGGCAAAAGCTAGTATGTACATGTTTTAACTACATCGAAAAAAAATTATTTTTAGGTTCTTTGCTGGTTTAACCTCTTTTTGGGGTTAATAGCCCTTCAAGGCTACCTTGCCTTTAGCCCAATACCGGAAGAAAACTGGGATGAAGAATGGGCCACATTTGCACAGACAATGTCAGATCCTGCTTATCGGCTACCTACCACTACTATTCCCAGTCGTTATGAAGTCAACCTTTCTCCATATTTAGCAACTGTTCCTGCAGGTGTCACAAATGCATCACCATTTACATTCGATGGTACTGTAGCTATAACTATCAGAGCTACACAACAAAACGTCAATGAAATTGTTCTTCACTGTAACGATTTGACAATTTCGGCATTAACGGTATCGCTTGCTAGTACCCCAAATGTAAATATAGCTGCAAACCAGGTTTACGAATGTATAATGCCCTGGAGTTTCTTACGAATTCCTGTAAATCCACCTCTACAAATGAACCAAGATTACATTATTAGAAGCACATTCAAAGGCAACCTGCAAACCAATATGAGAGGATTCTACAGGAGTTGGTACATAGATCGAAGTGGCCAAAGAAGGTATTATTTTCGTTTTTTTTTGTGGTCGGACCATTGTTTATATTAATTATTGATATTTGAAATTCATTATCACCCTCGATCCGGATTGGGGCAACGTGTTTAACCGTTTGAGTGCTGCGTTTGACAGCGTCAATCAAGCGGTTAAGAGATATTTCTTCAAAGTTACAGTATTTTTTACAAAATATTTCAAGAAGAAACATATATTTTTACAGTATAATTAGACAGTAATAGAGTATATTGTTATAATTTATAATCGCTAACGCCTATATTCTCTACCGTTATTGGATAATATTTTGTTCTGAACACGGGACTTAAAGGTCGTCAAAACGTCACAACCATACGTTTCATCATAATCATCAGCCTATTGCAGTAATCTGGTGGATATAGACCTCTCCAATTGCACGCCACTTAGTTCGACCCTTGGCTATACATTACTATACATTTGTGACCATTGTATTATCGTATACTTTGTAAAATGTTAAATTATTTAGGGTATATTTAACAGAGTGCTCGCGCCCCTTTTGAGGTCAGAAAGGTAACATGGTGGTTTCCAAATACAAGAGGGCCAACTACAAGTCGTAGATGGCCCGACGAAATTCGGTTCCTCGGCTTATAGTACCCGAGACGGTGTACGGTTTTAGTCATTTCGAGTACGATATAGTCATAAACTGGTAGTTTCTAGGGAGATTTAAGCACAGAAAAAAATATTTTTAACAGAAGATCACAATTATATAACTACAAGAAGACTAAATGTTAAAGGCACTGATACTGATCAAACTAAAATAATTTCTGAGAACACTCAAATTTTGTGTTCATATCGATGTTTTTAAATATTTCTTCTTTTCATTAAATCTAGATGGATGGCCACCACCCAATTTCAGCCTGGAAATGCTCGCCAAGCGTTTCCGTGCTACGACGAACCTGGATTTAAGGCCTTTTTTGACATCACAATAGTCAGAGAGGCTGATTTCAGTCGAACGCTTGGAAACATGCCCATAAGAAGTTCCGTTAAGTAAGTTTTAATTATCACGTTAGATTGTATTTAATTTGGTCATATATTATATATATTTGGTAAATGGTTTAGTGGCTTAAGTAATCACCTCGCCGGTGTTAATATTTTCCGTGATATTTTCAAACATGATTTTGAAATCCTCTGTGATTTTGGATAGATTTCTAATACAGAAGTTGTATTAAAAATAACTGTTAACAAATATTTCTTAATTTTCCACATGCTGAGGGGGTACTTTTATCTCCTCTCTTTTCTTTTGAAATTGGTTAAAATAAAACGACCTAATAGAGTTAAATAAATAATAAATAAATAAATATTTTGGACATCTTACACACAACATCAACTAGTCCCAAAGTAAGCAGAGCTTGTGTTATGGGTACTAAACAATTGATATAAATACATAAACATACTTTTTTTTTGTAAATACATACGTATTATACATAGAAAAACACCCAGACTCCGAAACAAATATTTGTGGATAACACATACATATATTATTTTTATTGTTTATGTATTGCTTAGTTTATTTGAATAATTTAATATTTAACTATTTATGATTCTACTTTTACCAATATTACTACTACTAGTGCATTGACTAGATTTGTATTTCAAGAAACGTATTACTTGTTCAAAATTTTATTCAAAAGATTAATTTAGTTCATTTAAAAAAGGTACAGATCAAAAAGGTACAAAAAAAAAACTATGACAATCCAATTTTATTAATTGAAAACCGAAAAACTAGAAAATTTTATTAATTGCGAAAGCTTGATGAAACGTTCTTGTTTGTTAATTTGATTTATTTATTTCTTTAAATTTTAGGTAGTTTAGTTATCTCTGTTAATTGATGGTTTATTAAGGTGTGCTTACAATAGTTTCAGAAGTTAATCCTACTAATATATTATCCTACCTATATCCTACTATCGTTATTCCTTTACCCAAGAAAACTAACCCCTCCCTCCCTGAACACTTTCGACCAATTTCTATACTTCCCTTTCTTTCCAAAGTGTTAGAGGCCTGTGTTCATAGGCAGCTTTCACAATTTGTTTATCGGCAGAACCTTCTCAGTCCTTTACAATCTGGGTTTAGACCCGGCCACAGTACAACCACCGCTCTCCTCAAAGTGACTGGCGATATACGGCAGGGTATGGAGGACACCAAAGTCACAGTGCTGGCTATGATTGATTTCTCAAATGCCTTCAACACCGTATGTCACGAGGTTCTTCTAGCCATCCTTTCCCATCTTATGATGTCCTCAGAAGTTCTGGAATGGTTTTCCTCATATCTTCAGGGACGTCAACAGTGTGTCCACATTGATGACTTGTCGTCGAGTTGGTGTGATCTTCGCACTGGCGTCCCTCAAGGCGGCATATTATCTCCCTTGTTATTCTCAATATTTATCAATCTCATAACCCAAGATCTTCAGTGTTCGTATCACCTATACGCTGATGACCTACAAGTGTACACGCATTCAAGGGTTGAAGACATCTCATACGCAATCGATAAAGTCAACAAAGACTTGGACTTCATAAAGAACTGGTCAACGAGGTTTGGGTTGTCGGTTAATCCAACCAAGTGTCAGGTTATTGTCGTGGGGAGCAAGCAAATGCTGAGTAGGATGGATATGTCAGTCGTTCCACCAGTTATCTACAACAACGTAACTATACCCCTGAGCACAGTGGTAAAGAATCTGGGGCTATATTTGGACTCGACACTTGATTGGCGACCACAAGTCGCACACGTTAGTCAGAAAGTCACCTCTTGTCTCCGCGCCTTATACCGTCTCAAGAATTTTCTTCCGGTTAGAACCAAGGCTACGCTAATGCAGTCCTTAATTATTCCCTTAATTGACTATGGTGATGTGTGTTATTTTGACCTGAATGCAGATCTCCTCAATAAATTAGACCGCCTTCTTAATAACTGCATTCGATTCGTTTTCAATCTTCGCAAGTATGACCATGTGTCTGCTTTTCGTTCCCAATTACAATGGCTCCCAATTCGTCAGCGCCGCAGTTTACGTGCTCTGACTTTTCTCTTTTCTTTCCTCAACTCTCCATCATTGCCCAAATACCTGGTACCACACTTCCGCTTTTTATGTTCAAATCACGATCGAAGTCTTCGGTCAACTAATAATTTACTCCTTCTATGCCCTTCACACACCTCCGACCTCATCCATTCTTCCTTCTATGTGCAGTCAGTCCTACTTTGGAATGCACTGCCTGCCGAAATCAGGATGTCCACAAACCGCCTTACATTTAAGATAAAAGTGCGCGAACTTCTTCAGGGTGAACTGGCAGTACAGTCACAACACTAGTGCCCGTCATTGTATTTTATATTGATTATATATAATATATATGTATGTGTATTTACATTATATCTATGTTATGTGTTATGTAATGGATTATATTTATGTGTATTTATTAATATACAAAGTACTAAGATAACTTATTATTATTTATTATTATTATTTGTGTATACTAGTATTACTTAATTTAGGTTTATCTCATAATTATTTAATATTGTAAACTTTATTCAAGTGAAAATATTCAGTCCTTGCACCTACCGTATCGTATTTCTACACCGCCTGAAGGTTGACTGGCAGAGAATGCCTTATGGCATTAAGTCCGCCTATGTACAACATGTGCAGCAAGTTTAAATAAATAAATAAATAAATAAATAAATATATTAAACGAGACAGTTTGTATGTATGTATGTGTAAATGTATGTTTGTTGCTCTTTCACGCAAAAACTACTGAACGGATTTATATGAAAATTTTCAGTAATATAGCTTATATATCATGATAATACATAGGCTACTTTTTACTGCAATAATAGAGATACACGGGCGAAAACTAGGTAATTAAAAAAATACATAAATAGTAGATGTCAAAATAATTCACTGTTTATCTCCTGTCAAAACTTCATGGGTTGCTATACATAACACATTTGCATAGCAACCATAATGATAGTTAGTAAATGGCTAATTTAAAAATGAGTTTTGGATAATCACATATGTAGGCTACTATTAACTTTTAGCGGGGAATATGGGGCGCAGCTAGTATTATAATAAAAATAAACCAAATATAACATTTGAATTCCGAACTCTTCTGCACTTTATCAGAGCTAAAGGCTGTTCGTCATTTAGCCTGAACCCGCTAGATTGTTAATTATGATTTAGTTTAGAAAGTATGGCTTGCTCAACGTCGTGACGATTTGGAGTCCCTAAAGCATAAGATTGGCAGTGAAGAATTTTCTCATGCAAAGAATGCGTGCTTCTATTGATAATTGGCCTCAACATTTCAAGGACTGTATAGCAGCCAATTGAATGATTTCGAATAAGCTTCAGACATTTTAAATGTTCTTATATTATTATATCAACTAACACACATTTATCATACAATAACCTAGCATCAATACTTATGGCAAACTTAGGTATGATGCTTGTTTTTCTTAATGTTTGTGCCTATAAAATCATGTTTTTTTCTTTTACAGTCTCATTGATGGAAGAATTGCTGAAACATTCTACACCACTACTCTCACTTCCACTTACTTATTGGCCTTCATTGTGTCACATTATACGGTTGTAGCGAGTGGTACAAACCCCGCACGTCCCTTCTACATCTATGCCAGAAATAGTGTTGTCGATGAAGGTGACTGGTCTTTAGAAATCGGTGAAAAACTATTAACAGCTATGGAGAACTATACAGGCTACCCATATTATACAATGGCCAATAACATCATCATGCAGCAAGCTGCTATACCTGACTTTTCGGCTGGAGCAATGGAAAATTGGGGTCTTTTGACTTATAGGTAAATTAACATTTTCTTGTTACAAAAAACAAAATACCACAGACGATGTAATTGACATGAAATTTCCGTCAAAAAGCTTCAAATATATTGTTTTTTAAAGCTAATAGTCTTACTACTATAACATGTAATTTTTTATGATTAAAATCTGATTTAGTACTCTAAATTAGATTTTGTGACCGGCTTTATATCTAATTTATTTATATTGTGTAAACTTATATTTATCATATTTTTTTTTAATAGGGAAGCTCTAATCTTGTACGACCCACTGAATTCGAATCATTTCTACAAACAACGTGTTGCCAACATTGTGTCACATGAAGTAGCTCACATGTGGTTCGGTAACCTTGTCACCTGCGCTTGGTGGGATAATCTCTGGCTGAATGAAGGTTTCGCTAGATATTATCAGTATTATTTGACTGCGAGAGTAAGTATTCCACAGCATTAACTGTTAACTCTTGATTACAACTGAAATTGAAATACCAACTTTTTTTTTATTAAAATTAGCTGCCAAAATGACTCTATTCAGCCTGATGGAAAGCATGAGCAGAATCCACAAGGGAGGAGTGGGGTTGTGTATTTTGTGCTTATGTTAGCGATTTACATGCATTCCAGTTCTCGCTTTTATGCCTCTCGCGCATACTAGTTCTTTCTGGCATTCGCCACAGTCAGTTCTTACGGGTGGGACTCCCGTCTATTACCCTATTGTTTCTCTCTATTCTGTTCTTTTATTACTTTTATCTTAAAACTATGGTAGATTAAGGTACACTTTACTTCAAGTTTTTTGTTTTACAATAGTTCTTATATTTACTTTTGACGACACAATGATTGCTACTTCTTTTCTTAAAAATTTTATTTGTTGCTTAAAGTACTGCTATTTTGCCTCTTACATCTATAACATCTGTTTTATCTTTATTATTATTACAATTATATATGCTTATTCACATGAATACTTATTCATTTATATAAATTGTTACGCTGCGCAGCGATGGGGTTGTGTATTACTATATTGCAAACAATTAACACGGTGTCTTAAATATGATCATACTCTATATTATAAGAACAATGGCTCTAAAAATTTCGGGAAAGTTCATCCATGTTCGTAATGGATTTTAGGAGTTTGAAGTCTTCTGACATTAACATATATCATTTACATTTATTTCGCCAGTTTACTTGTGTATGATTTCACAGCTACTTTTTACCTTTTCTGGTGGACTTATTTTAAACTACTTTAGTGTAATTATGTTTACACCACAAATACTCTATGTTTCAATTTTTTTTTCAACAAAATTTCAACATTAGTAATATACATCCTATATCACAGGGGACTGTACAAACATATATGAAATGGCTATATACAAATAACACTCAAATTCAGAATAACAATTTATAGATCAAACAAACTGTTAATCCATGTGAAGTTAGAATTCACAACACTCAGCCCAACAGAAAGCGATATGGTGACGGCTTATAACAGTTGACTACACGAGTCAGCAAAATTCTGTATAATAAAATATCAATTGAATTCTTGAATTGAATGAAAATGATTTGTATTTTTTTGATACCAACAGGTAGCACCAGATTTAGGTTACGAAACTCGATTCATCGTCGAGCAATTACACGTATCTTTGCTTTCCGACTCAGTAGACAGTGCTCACGCGCTCACAAATCCTGCAGTTAACGATCCCGCCACTGTTTCTGCTCATTTCTCACAAATAACCTATGGTAAAGGTGCTTGTTTGCTGAGAATGACCCAGCACTTGCTAAGCGACACTACATACGAAAAAGCATTAAGAAATTACATAGCAGCCAAGTAAGCTTATTAATTTATACTTTCATTTATCTTTGTGTGAAAATAAAATTTTTGTTAACATTTTTTTTTGCGAATTCGTAGTGCCTTTGATGTAGCTGTACCAGATGATTTGTTTACCGCTTTGGATGCCGCTGCGGCTGAAGATAATGCTCTAGCTGCTTATGAGAATGTCACCGTCAGGGAGTACATGAGAACTTGGAGTGAGCAAGGTGGACATCCTTTGTTGACTGTTGCTGTTGACCATACAACTGGACGTATGACTGTCACTCAGGTAAGCTCTTTCATATCAAAAATAACTAAAGAGACTAAATTGTCTGCGGGTGAGCCAAGTTTTATATTTGACCCAGACAGACCGGATTCGCAGGAAATCTCTCTTAACAAGTTTTTCATAACGTTTTAGCATTACAGCGATAAAAATGTAAAACAATATAGCTTTTTCTTCACTTCTTACTGACTGCCTACTGATAATTATACTCAGAAATAATATTGGGAAAATATTTTTTAAATTATTAATTATTGCAGCGGCGTTTTAACGTCAATACCGGTGTGTCTGATATTCCTAGTGTTTGGCTTATTCCTCTCACTTGGACCAGAGCAGGAGCAATCGATTTCGATAATCTCAAACCTTCACAAATTATGTCAGCTGAACCTATAATTATTCAAAGAGGTACTACGGGTAGAGAATGGGTCATTTTCAACAAGCAACAATCTGGTGAGAATTTCTTTCTTTTAAAGAATTTTAGACTTAATGCCATATGGCATTTTCTACCAGATAACCTTTGGATTATTCTTTGCGGTCTTGCTATAAGATAAATATATTAAATGATTTTCACTTATTTTAGGATTCTACAGAGTGAACTATGATCCAGTGACCTGGTCTCTTATTACTCAGGCGCTTAGAGACAATTCTCGGAGAACTCAAATACACGAGTACAATCGTGCACAGGTAATAAATAGGTTTTGTTTTTTTATGGAATATAATAAGGAATATTTAACTGACTTCTAAAAAACCCTTCTTTAATAAACTAAATCAGAAATTTGCATTTGTAATTTAATTTTGTCCTAAATTATTTTTGAATTTTATGTTAATCTCTAAAAACATATAAAATAACATTTAACATAATTATATAACATTTGACATATTCTAAATTGTGACGTCAACAAAATCTAATGGGTTCTATTTTTTATTCAGATCGTCGATGACGTATTCATTATGGCCAGAGCTGGCCTTTTGACTTACACAAGGGCGTTCAATATTCTGTCCTTCCTCGAATTCGAAGATGAGTATGCACCTTGGATTGCCGCCATTGCTGGATTTAATTACTCTAGACGGCGTTTAGCCCACAATGCCACTGTTTTAGCTGAATTAGAGGTAATTAAAAAAATTCTTACGAAATCGATTTTCACAGATGTCACTGATTACGTATCAGTGACATCTGTGAAAATCGATTTCGCGTTTGAATTAATTTATAAAACAGACATAATACAATTTTCAACATGTTTTTTAATTAGTATGGTTATTGTGGTAATTTTTGGTTTATAGAATATTTTTTATTTAAAATTGTAATAATTAAAGTACCAGAAAGGTTATATTATAATTGCCGTTAATTTGCACTTTGAGAATTAAAGCTATAATCTCAAATCGAAGCAGGTTTCTTTAAAATTTGTGCGTAATGTTAATATTCCTATATTTATTTATTTAACCTTGCATTTCAGTCACAAATCGTTACAGTAAGCAGAGCAGTAACTGCACGTTTAGGTTTTAGTGAAAGACCAAATGAGAGCTATATGGATGGTCTCTTACGTATGTACGTCAACACTTTCCTATGCAACGTCGGACACCCAGAGTGTGTCCAAGCTGGCAGAACTAATTTTGCCAATTGGAGACAAAGTAACACATAGTAAGTGATTTAAATTACCTACTTTAATTGTAAAATGCCATTAAGAAACACTAAAATATTTGTTTATAGTTCGTAGTAATGAGCTTGAGGTACCAAGGTATATTATATACAATGTTATATTTTTTTTTAACAGTATTCCACCAAACATGCGTCCCTGGGTTTACTGTACTGGTCTACGCTATGGTACTGCTGAAGATTTCACATTCTTTTGGAATAGGTATCTTCAGGAAGACTTAGCCAGCGAGCAGGTTGTAATGCTTACTGCAGCCGGTTGCACAAGAGATCAAAACAGTTTGGCAACGTTATTGAATGCTATCACTGCTGGTTACAATGATTTTACTATAAGAGATCAAGATTATTCTACTGCTCTTAATTCAGCCCTTACCAGTAATGAGGAGAATGGTTTAGTAGCGTTTAATTGGCTGATACAAAATCTTCAGAGGACCGAGGCAGCGTAAGCATTTTTTATTATTTTTATCAACCTGGAATTAAATACATATAACATTCTGTTATTCATTTGATCCGGACAAGGAATTATAGATAACATATTATATGTGAGTTTCGGTACTCAGTTTATTGAATAGCGACTACAATTTAGTTTTGTATTTTTAATTTGAAATTATCTCTGGTTGTCTGTCTATCTGTTACTCTGTGTAATACAAAATTTAACGAGAGGATACTCTGATTCTTAAGCTACGTCATAAGTTACTGTTTACCGCGATAATCGATATATTCGCGGTGCAGCCGTGGGCAAAATGTATCATTATGTATTTTTCTAGTTAGTATAGTTAGTTATAATTCTTGATAGTATAATTAGTAGCCAACTATTTTTCTTACTCAAGAAGTAATTATGACTATAGATGTGTTCTGTATTTTGTTATGTAGAGTGACTATCTGCAGAAAGCCGAATGTAAAAATATCTATATTTTTTATAATTAGAAGTTTCTAGCAATTCGGTGATATAGGTATCCAGAATTAAATTCACTAGTTTAAAAACTGCAAATTTCAATAAAAATAGCTAAATACTCAGCGGCAGAAGAATAATGAACGGATGTGTGTCTGATTTCAATTATTGTATTTCAGACTTGGCAGCATTAGTTCACCACTGTCTACAATTACATCACGTCTACTAAACGAAGAACAAATCACACTGGTATATAAACATTTTTTTTATCTCATCATAAAACTTTTAATATCCTATTTTGACGCTTACCTAAATTACATACATTCATTTTTAGGTTTCCAATTGGTTACAAGCAAACCAACTTTTGATTGGCACACCAGCTTACAACAGTGGTATGAATGGAATTAACTCAGCAAGGAACAACATCCAATGGTATAACCAAAGAGTGTCTGAATACCAGAGCTATTTTGGAACTGGTTATGTAGATGACCTGGCTGAATCTACAACAACGTCAACAACACAAACGACTACAACACAACCACCTACTACACAACAAACGTCCACGACCCCAGGAAACGGAGCCAGCAGGATTCAATCATTATTGCTATTCCTTGTTCCATTAAGTTGTTTGTGTAAATATATTATGCTGTAAATACCGTCAATAATTTTTACAAAAGTCAAAAACATAAATTTATATTTTATAATAATATAGGTATAAGAATGCGAAAAAATTGTATATTTTTATATTAAATTCATTATATAAACAGTGAAGTTTATGTTTCTTTTTCATTACTTTTTCATCTGCTATAACTCAAATCAGTACCAAACACAAGTTTAAATTAGAGTCTGCCTTTGATTCCAATGAAAAGGTTTCTAGAAAACAAATTCTATCTCACCATAATAATACTATAAAACTATATCTAGAAATTGTAAGACGAAATGGTCACATTTGCGTGCATTATAGCCGACCAAACCAGATGAACAATATTAAAACTATATTCTTGAAATTAAACTCACTTGTTTTTTCACAATTTCTATTCCACAATTTAATGAAAGCGTTGTCAAATGTAACTACAAAGTTATAAGACGAAACTGGTCAGGTAAAAGTTTTAAGTTCATTAAATAGTGGAACAAAAGCTTATGTGAGTTTAATTTCAAGAATGTGTTCTAAATGCTGTAAATACCGTCAATAATTTTTACAAAAGTCAAAAACATAAATTTATATTTTATAATAATATAGGTATAAGAATGCGAAAAAATTGTATATTTTTATATTAAATTCATTATATAAACAGTGAAGTTTATGTTTCTTTTTCATTACTTTTTCATCTGCTATAACTCAAATCAGTACCAAACACAAGTTTAAATTAGAGTCTGCCTTTGATTCCAATGAAAAGGTTTCTAGAAAACAAATTCTATTTCACCATAATAATACTATAAAACTATATCTAGAAATTGTAAGACGAAATGGTCACATTTGCGTGCATTATAGCCGACCAAACCAGATGAACAATATTAAAACTATATTCTTGAAATTAAACTCACTTGTTTTTTCACAATTTCTATTCCACAATTTAATGAAAGCGTTGTCAAATGTAACTACAAAGTTATAAGACGAAACTGGTCAGGTAAAAGTTTTAAGTTCATTAAATAGTGGAACAAAAGCTTATGTGAGTTTAATTTCAAGAATGTGTTTTAAGAAGTTCCACCAAGTGCCAACAATCGGGAATAAAAATTAAAATAAAACTAATAAATATGCATGGTACATTAAAAATTCATGCTTGGAAAAATGACTGGTCGGAGCGATCCTTTTTTGTTTAAAATAGAAAAAGAAATCTATTCATTGTAATAATAATCATTCAGTATCAAGATGATTCAATCAATGATCAAGTAAATATTGTACACATGACATCATATCCTATAATTGAAAGTGTAGTATATAAACTCATAATCTGGAGTGATGACGATAGCTCAGGACATCATTTGTTGCAGTTAAAGCTTCCAGCAGTTTACTTGGAAGCTGTTAGGAAAAGCCCAATAGTAGTATGGTAGTAAGTAACGATAAAGATTATAGTTATATCGAAACTGGTGCAAACTTCATACAAAAGAATAAGAGCACTGCAAAGAGAAGGAAAACTTTAAAGAAACCCTATGCTAAACAGCCAAACCGTAACCGAGGTATAGCCAAAATTTCCTTTCTAAGAGACACATGACCAAAGGTTGACTAGTTAGCTGATGATTTTAATTTAATTGTTACTATACGAGAAACCAAATTCCTTAGATGCGCTCCCATTGAAAGTAGCAGATTTTTTTTTGAGATCGCAGATTTTTTAGAGGAAGGCATTTAGAGTTAAGTGATGTGTATGCTTTCATAGTTTATTGTGACTTATCTCAGTAACGGAATCTACTTTATACTTACTATCAAAACTAAAGCTAATAAAATAACATTCATAAAAATGCTATGCTACCAGTTCTAAGAAAATTCAAGGATTAAGATCATCTTGATCTATATATATTTATTCAAGTAAAATTATAATGTGTGCTAGGTACATTAAATCCAAACCAAAGTATATACATATGCTGTTATAATATGTTACCGATGTGGCTGGGGCGAATGTACGTCACTTATCAAAAACCGTTTTTTTTATTTAACGCCCGCGAAGGTGACTCATGCACTGGAAAGCATGAGTAGAATCTAAAAGGGGGAGGGGGGGTGTCTATATTCACTGCAAATGCAAGCAGTATGGCGACCCATATTATGGCGGCGTAGTGAGATGCTTTTTCATGCTGCACTTATAAGACCAGGGATCATATTAGGAAGTAAACACATGAGCTAGCAGTGAGTTCCAGTTTGAACTGCTCGGCTTAAGAAAGAAGATCCGAACCGCTTAGTTCTGGTGCGTATTTCTTCCACTCTAAAGCGGTGACTTCCTAGGCCATTACATGTTGTTTTGTAGAAGAAGGGAGAGGCATGTTCTGAAGAGTTCTCCCAACTGATCCCATGATCAGAACTCTTCAGAACATGCCCAGGATATCGGGCTTATTCTGTAGTGGCAGCTGAGTGTTTGAGGAGTAGGGAGGGGAGGAATGGATACTTTTTGGTAGTGAGCGCGAAAACCTGTATTTTCTTGGCGTTGAGCATAAGTTTCAAAATCATATTTAGAAGTAACATTTCTGTTAACGAGAGCGTGGTCTACAGAGTATTTTGGATAGTGTCCAAGTTCAAATGACCTGCACCTGTTCATGATTAAATAGAAGCAGCCGAGTTTCTAAAATTAAAAGGCATTATGATACAAAAAATCCTGAGATTCTAGTGGGACTTTAATTACGTCTAATCAATCACATCACAGTGACTGCTTTTGGCTTTTCGATTGGACCGTACTGAAATCGTAAAACTAAACACGCTCGCCGTGGTATTGGTGTGAATGAGTAAAAAACTTATATTGGAATCTCTTAACAGTTGCCATTTTTTATTGTCACATAAATTGCGCGATTAGAAATCTTAACGTGACAGGCGACAATGCATAGTTTAACTTAATTAAGAATTCATTCATCAGCTTTGCAAGCATATTGCTATGCAAAAAAAGGCATGTCTTTATAAATAACATAATTTTCAATTTCTTAGCTCTGCTTTTGCACCAGCCTAAGGTTTTCTGACAGAAAATATCCACGGCGTAAAGTTCACCTTTACAACATCTGTGCACAAAGTATAAATAAAATAATCTAAAACAATATTTTCGCTCCATGTCGTAGTACAAAAGTCTATGCAATGAAACTGCAAGTTATATTGCTCAATGAAATCAAAACAACTCAAAACATACGATTACTATGATAAAATAGATGAACACTTTTCATCCATATCCATTAATTTCGATCGTTCTAATATTTTTAATACTCTTAGGATTTTTATAAAAGCGATTGGCTAGCAGCTAATAGGTCTAAAGTAAAATGAAACTATACGATATCTGTGAATAATTTTTATTATGGAATTAAATCAATTATTGTGGTAATTTTTATAAATCATTATAGATAAACTGTATAACATAAATATGATGACGTTATCTATTGGTTTTAGCCTTGCTTATGATAAACTCCAACGAAACTTCATTACTATTAGGCAAATAAAGATAAGTTGGATGAACCATAAATATGAAAAATATCCATGTTTAGTCCAGTTCTTGGTTTGGTACCGTCGGCATTGAGGTAAGCCCTAACCATAATTTAACCAGAATTTGGTATTTACAAGGCCGGTCAATTCTCAATCATATTATTTTTATAAATTAATTTTTCATAGTGACTCTGCTCTGCTTGATGGAAAGCATGAGTAGAATTCCAGAGTGGATATCACCATCCTCACTGTAGGTACAGACAGTGCAGTATGGCAAATTTCTTCTACTAACTTTTGTATTTTTTATGTTTTTGCAAACAATTATTTTTGTAAAACTATGAATTTCCAAATGATACATTCTTATACCTCAAAGAATATTAAAAACAATATTTTGTTCAATACCATAACATCAAAGTTAATAGTAAGGACTTAGGATAATGTATTTTTTAAATTGTATAGCACCATAATTCATTTGTATTAGTCATTTACTGAATTACACATTTTGTTTTAAATTCTTCCCAAAGGTACCAACACCATGATTCTTCCAGTGATATTCTGCTTTATCGTGGGGTCCTTCGCGACCTTCCCCGATGAAGACTACAGGTCTAATTTGGAGTTCATCGGGTACAGCAGTAATCTAGCCGATGTAGGCTACCGTCTAGACGAGTCGGTGTACCCTCACTACGTGGACTTAGATCTGGACGTATATTTGGATGAAAGTTATTTCATTGGCGAGGTTAAGATGGAGGTTGAAGTAAGTACTTTTTGTTAATATCTTGGGATGCATATCAAACATAAAATTAGTAATGATAATTTCTATAAATAAACGCAGGATTGGCCTAAGGGTTTAAGCGATTGTCACGCCGCGTTCCACTACGCCAAGTGTTGTGGATTCAAATCCCAATGAGACAACTCTGGTGTGATTCGCATATTCTTGTTCTTAGTCTGGGTGTTGTTTGTGTTCGTTTCCTGTATTTTTATAAAGTCCCTGGGACATAGGATGTATATTCCTCATTTGTTTCCTGTATTGTCTTTAAAAACATAGAAGAAAATTTATATTCCTAATGCGGGAGTTGTCTTTTAAAGAAAAAAATCTTTGAATTATGGAAATTATAAAACAGTATCTATGGATTTCTGAGAATTGATGAACAAATTTAATGTAAATTTTTTTTTTTTTATTGTGTAAAAACTTGAGTTCAGTCGGTGCAGTGCTATTTGAGTCTTTGAATCTTATACAAAGCAATTTAAATAATCAACTAGATCAGATTTTTTTAAATATATCAATTAAATATAATCAATTGATCGAAAATCTATGAATGAAAGATAGGTTGCTCCTCGTCCGATGAGGTCAATGGACCGTTAGATTAAACCTTTAAGATTTTCTTTTAAATTATAGTTTAAAGAAAACATCATGAAATTTATTTAATTTTTAATTTGTGACACCATGAAACTGAAGATCTCTACGCCACCTTCACTAAACCCCTCTTCCTTAAGACGTTTAACGTAATTTATAGATACTACTAGTTAAGTTGTTCTCCTATCCGATTTTAGTTAAGCAGGATATACATTGTTAAGTGCACATGTCCTTGTCCTAATACACTTGCACTCTCTGTCATCACACTAACATTCGGATGGAACGACTATCTTTCAATGACCACCTAACAAAGGATCCTTCCTTTACCTTACGAAGGAAAGAGACCTAGTAGCTGTACTCAAATTATGAATGAAATATTGATAAAGGGGAATAAAGAACATTCATCATCAACAGCCTTTAACAGTCCAATACTGAACATAGGCCTCTCTTTTGAAAGGAGGTTTTGGCCTACTATACCACGCTGGCCAGACGGGTTGGTAAAGGGTTTGTTTTAAGTTTTCCTTCTCTTGGCAGTGATGTTAGCTGCTTATTTTGTTCCTTTAGTCGCCTCTTACGACACCCATGGAATGAATATGGGTGGTGACACTTTGTATTCTTAATCCGTCACCACACAGACATAAAGAACATTGAAATACCGCAATCAATGACTTTGTACCGAATAAAGTTATAACCTATACAAATAAATAACATTGAAGTGTCTTTATATAATACTAGATGACCCAGCGAACTTCGTACCGCCCAACTTTAAAATTCCATTACTTGATCGCAGCGCCAACTACCGGGTCCAATTGCGAATCTAAACCATTCCCAGATCCCCTTGAACACACACAAAAAATTTCATCAAAATCGGTCCAGTCGTTTGAGAGAAGTTCAGTGACATACACACTCACAGAAGAATTATATATATAAAGATAAGAATAATAGATTTTTACTAAACGCATATGAAAGTATATCTTCTTCTTCCTAGTTTTATTCCGGTTCTACCTGAATATCAGTTTTCCCACGGACCGACGGGCATCGGACCTCTGCAACCCTAAGGGAGAACTGAAATTCAAAGTTTGCACTAGTTGTCAGTAAATTTGAGAGCACTGACTTCCTAATAACCGCCAAACTTCCAAACTCCGGGCTGCTATTAGGAATTTCCTAAGAAAAACCCAAAAACACTTTTTGGCCCAACCCAGGATTTAAACTGGAGACCTCTTGATTAGCAATCGCCTAGAGTCTAGGTCTTTGTAGAGTTGTGGGTCTAGGTCCTAGGAGACGCAGCGCCGGGTCCTCACTGCAGTCATCGGAGGGGATCTCTCACTGCCGACCGTCGTTCGTTCTATGGCCGGCAGCGAGAGCTCATTTACCGCGGTCGCAACCTTCTGCGAGGACGTAATCATCGCCGGCGAATCGGGCGGCGGAGGCGTGAACATCTGCGCCTCATGCCGCCTTGAGTGTGGCCGCGGGTGGACGGGACGGGTTTTCCCTTCACCCGCATTATGTGGCCAGCCGTAAAGGGGCGGCGTCGGTGTGTGCCGGACGCCGCCTAAGAGAGGGTCGTCGTACCGAGACGGTGCCCGCATCAGGAACGGGCAGGCGCTGGTAATTTATTTTAGACTAACCAGTGTTATACGCGATTTACAACAATAATCGCGTGACTCAGGTAGTTTATTAACATAACAATTTAGTATAATACGACTTCTGATAATCTATAGACCTACTTAAGTTTTATATATGTTATAATTTTGTTATACTTAACTGATAAGTGTGCGTTGTATTAGACTCTAAAAATTATCATATCAGCACAATTAAGCAGCATAAAACCATTTTTATTGTTTTTATTTATCAACATTCGTGCGCCAAAGAGTTTTTAATCCGTTGATAGCGATCGTTGTCAAATTAATAAGTTATGAGTATAATCATTATTTGTAAAACATTTAAACCTACTTTTGATGGGTATCTCACTAACGCCTATGTCTTGAAAGCGCTAAACAGAGGTGTTCTGAATTTCTAAGCTTAATAGATTCTAACATTTTAATACCATTCACGGAATATGAAAAGCAAAATTAAAACTACCAAACGAACATATAAGCTAATAAATGAGGTTTGAAAGGCAAAGTTAACAAGGTGAGAATACAATTAATTTTAAGGGTTCCGAAGTTTATGACTCGGAACCCTTATAGGTTCGTCATGTCCGTCCGTGTTTGATTTACCGTCCAAACGGTTAGTGCTAAAAAGATTGCATGGAAATGTATTTTCATCACGACGACACAGTGTTAGCATAAAATCATAAAAAAATGTTACTATTTGAGGTACCTCCCCTACAAAGTGGAGATGTTTTTTTTTCTGCAGCACCCCATTTTTTGGGTTATTATTAGATAGGTATTTTAAAACCATTAAGAAGCTGCTAAGACAATTTTTTGATTTAAATATTCGTTTGCGAGTTATTCCATTTTAAAGGGCATTTTTGAGAAAAGGAGCGTGCTCAACAATCTAGGAAAATTCATGATGTTGGTACATGTTAACTTTAAACGAAAACTATGACAGCTTACATGACTTTGTTAGTTCAGGAGTTATACAAAATTAACGTATTAACAAGTAAACATAACATTATCTTTTGGATACGATTTTAAATTCACGTACTATTATGGGTGACTGAGGAACCCTATTATATTCTTGGCCGATTTCGTTATTTTTTACTACGAAAACGTCTATGATGACCTACGCTAAGTCTAGATTAAAAAAAGTGCACCTTAAATCGAAATACATCCTGTATAGCAGAGGAATACCAATAACATGAAACGGACACAAAGAATACCCAGACTCAGAACAATAATTTATGGATCACACAAAATTTTCGAGTCGAACCCACAATCATTGTCGCAGTAGAAAATGGCGAGTTGATAGCTTTAACCATTAACCATTCGGATAGTACGATGTATACCTATTAAAATATATATATATGAATAAATCAGCTATCACAAAGCATATCCTAACTTTCGATATTTTGTCACTTGTTTCAATTTCCTTTCTTCAATTGCTCCATTTGCAAAACGATATCTTTTTAAGTAAAGCATTACACAAACTCAGATCAAATAAAAAAGGTGTTATACTTATACGCATTTAGACTTTTATTGTTTTTAAAGTATATTTGAGTCACTGAAGAGTGGTCTCTTTCTAAAAATATATCTTTGGATATTGCAATTGTAAAAATAGGTGATATGCGAAAATAAATTTACTTTTTCTTATAAATTACTACAAGGTTATACTCATTTATGTAAATATAGGAAGCATTTGTTAGCGTCTATTTTATCTCACTCTTCAATTATTCATATTTTAGTCTACTATGAATATGAATTCCTGGCAACACTCTCCCAGTATTATCTTGTTCTCATTTGTGATTTTAAGTGAGTTAAAATCGAGTTTTGAAAACCGCTAATAATATTAAAAGAAAAAAACAATACCGACAAATTATTTGAGAGAGAAAAATACAAATTATGAACACATGACACTATTTTTGTAAAATAATAACAGAGCAGCAAATTCGTCCTACAATATTTACGTTACAAGCAATAACTATTAAAATGAACTAACATATAACTCGGTATTGGTTTCAGGTACGAGAGGCAGGTTTGACGCAAATCGTTCTTCATCAAAAAGTCACCTCAATCACGGATCTAGATATCGTCGACTCCACCAACAGGGTCATCAATCTACAGTTCCCAAATCCTTACACAACCGATGACTACTATGAGCTCTTAACTCTCAACCTCGCTGGAGCTATTCCTGCTGGCAACTACACTATCAGAGTTCGTTACGTTGGAGCTATCAATGAAAATCCTGTGGACCGAGGTTTCTACAAAGGTTACTACTTCAACTCAAACAACCAAGAGGTGTAAGTTGACAAAGAAATTAGAATCTTTTACCAACTTTTTTAATACAATGTTAGGGTTACATTTAAATGCAATGAAAACCATGATATGTCAACTGTTTTCTTTTTTTGACAAACAAGGCAAAAGTGTAAATAGAACCCCTAATAGAAAGTGGGGGGGTTTCTGCTTTTACCCCTACTCCCAAGTTTAGAAGGCAAGGAGAAGAAAGTTCTGATAATTTTGTACACTCGTTGAGAACTACTAAAAACACTGCTTAGTTATGAGTTTACCTTACAGTAGTTGTATGACTCCGATCAAAACTCCAACGTAAAATAATGAGAAAATAATCGATGTGGGTTCGACTTCCATGTTATTGATTAGTTCACATTAATCTCTAACTATATAATGAACTAGTTTTTACCTGCAGCTAAACTCACGTGCATATCGGATATAGCGGTAATCGTAATTTTGTTCAACATTTGCATATTTCAATTCCTAAAAATGTATGATTTGAACTATACTGAACTGAAAGTGTTCCATAGATAACTTTCGACTGAATGATATGACCTTACGATGTTTACGTATTTCTAATATTTGTACAGATTTACGTGCAGAAAACAATATATGAAATTATAGAAATACCTAGCTATGTTTTACATACCATAGTATATATTATATCGAATCTCTACTTTTCGGTTTACTTTTGTTTTTGTCATCCTAATACGTCTTCTAATTTTTCAGAGCTTACGCTACAACACAGTTCCAGCCTGGTAATGCCAGGAAGGCATTCCCTTGCTTTGATGAGCCTACCTTTAAGTCCCGGTATAAGATTTCCATAACACGTGACAGCAGATTAAGCCCGTCTTACTCCAACATGGATATTGAACGCACAGAACAGTAAGTTATATTTGACTTACATATAAACCTAGACAATTTTATCATTACTGGGTAGGCAGGGAGGCTGTCTAAATGCCCAGTAACTGGCCCGGTACCGCAGGAAGCGGAACGATATCCGTCTTTCATAAGCGCGAAGCTGGGGGTGACAGGTGAGACCATTTGTCACCCTAGCAAAAACAGGCTGACGTGATAATGCGAGGCGTCCAATATCCGACTATCCCTCAATGGTTCCTTTATTTGTTTCTTCTATTATAAATTAAATAATAAAAAAAATACTATCATTTTTTGCAGAGTGGGTACCAACCGTATTCGTGAAGTTTTCTACACAACTCCTATAATATCTGCTTACTTAGTAGCCTTCCATGTCAGTGACTTCATTGAAAGTGAGATATCTAGTACCCCTGCCAGACCTTTCAAAATTATCTCTCGGCCTGGAGTTATCGATCAACATGAATTCGCTGCTGAAATTGGTGTAAGAATAACCAATGTCATGGATGACTACTTCGCTATCATTTACCATGAAATGGGACAAGGTGTCTTGATGAAGAACGATCACATCGCTCTGCCTGATTTCCCGTCTGGTGCTATGGAAAACTGGGGAATGGTGAATTACAGGTACGTTATAAAAGATAACGTTTTATTACTATATCCAACGCTGACTTGCATTTCAAAAATGACAAATGTCAAAAAAAATATTGAACATAATGTGTGATTATTTCTTAACAATTTATTGATGAAGTTACTAAAGGTACCTAATATTTAGTCACTTTATTTTTCAGAGAGGTTTACCTGCTGTATGATCCACAACACATGAATCTACCAAATAAAATTACTATTGCCACCATCATGGCTCATGAATTAGCGCATAAGTGGTTTGGAAACCTTGTCACTACTTTCTGGTGGGGTAACTTGTGGTTGAACGAATCCTTTGCTAGTTTCTTTGAATATTTTTCTGCACATGAGGTATGTATATCTGTCTTTGAAAAAATATATTTTTATTTTGATAAGATTTTTTTTTGCCTAATTAAGATACCATGTTTTAGGCTCATCCTGCTTTTGAATTGGATAACCAATTTATTGTAGGCTACGTGCATAGTGCTCTCTCAGCGGACTCTTCCCGCTTTGTAAATCCTATGAACTGGACCGGTGTGGCCAACCTCCCTTCAATCAGTGCCCACTTCTCTACAAGTAGTTACGCAAAGGGTGCTTCAGTTCTTAGGATGATGGAGCTCTTCGTCGGTCCTAGAAACTTCAGAACTGCTCTTCGATACTACCTCAGGGATAAGTAAGTTTCTATGTATATTTACTTATATTAACTTGATTTGTAAGTTAATTTAATTACTCACAATAAATTTAGTTAAATCGCAGTAAACACTATACAATAAATTTGGAAGAATTAGCAAAAGAAATAATTCAAAACAGATATGGACTCTAACATGAGCTGAGGAAGTTTTCAATAAGAGATAATGCGCTAAAAACTAGTAATGCTATAAGTTTGGCCAGTTCTCATAAGTTTTTTGAAAGATTTTGTCTGATTACCGTTATCCGTTATTATATAACCATACAGACAGATCGATAGAAGAAACCACTAAGATATCACAGAGAAGGTCAATTCATTGTATTGAATTATATATTATTCAATACAATTTAAATAATTACTATACTTGCGTGTGAATTACAAAACACATTAACTGAAATTAAGTTTGAGGTATTGTCATGTTTATTTCATAATTGAAAATATTATCATGATAAATATTCATATTCCAATATCTAAATTTTATTGTCTCATTTCTCATTTTCGCCTTTTTTAGCGCCTATGGTGTTGGTACAAACGCTGACATGTACAGTGCCTTCAGACAAACTATTGGTGAAGATTTTGAATTCCTCCGCGATTATCCCAATGTCGATATCGGTGCTGTGTTCGAAAGCTGGGTCCAGAACGCAGGAGCACCAGTTGTGTTTGCTTCCCTTGATCCTGCTGCTGGTACCGTAGATATCACTCAGGTAAATTATTTGATCATATTCTTGACTGCGTCTCGGCAACGTAGTGTAATTCGCCCATAGACAGCAATACGGCTGGTAGGAGCTGGATGCGAGAGCCCAAAATCAATCAGAGTGGTGTGCAATGGGAGAGGCCTATGTCAAGCAGAGGACTGCGATAGGCTGATGATGATGATGAAGATGAAAATGATGATCCTTAAATAATGATACTTGAATAATTAACTTTTTTAAATCCCTACTCAATGTGTACCTTAATTTACATTTCACTTTTTAATATTCATTGCATTTTTATTCTTTCAACAGCAACGTTATACAATCTCCGGTGCCAGGCCAAATGACATTTGGCAAATACCTTTGACATGGACTACTGAAAGTGAATTGGATTTCCAAAATACTAAACCCAAAATGGTTTTCTCCACTGAAAGAACTTCTATTACAGTGCCTACTGGAACCGACTGGGTAATCTTCAACATTGGTCAATCAGGTATTTACATAATTTTTTATAACCTTTTACTTTACACACTACCCGTTAAATTCAAACGAAACAAGGTCTGTTCTATAATGACTGACTTCGATCGATGACTATGCTTATGTATTTGTAAATACGTACAAATCTATATTAACATTAAGGGTTTGTTTAGTTGAACCGTCTAATCTCAGGAAACTGTTCCGATATAGAAAATACTTTCAGTGTTAGATAGCCCATTTATAGAGGAAGGCTATAGACTATTTATCATCAAGCTAAGGCTAATAGGAGCGGAGCACCAATGAAGAATGTTTCAAAATCAGGGTTTTTTTTCCTGTCGAGAAATGTTCCTTTCCTTTTTATCTTTTAAGAAACTACGGGTACTAGAAGATGCAGACGAGGCTGTCAGCTAGTTTTAGATAAAGTACATTCAGATTCAGAACAAATTCTACTGCTCCTTAAATTTATTTGCTCGGGGAATGTAACGTCTACCGTGCATTAATATCTTTACTTTTTTGAGTGATTATGATACAGATTTAGTAAGTAAAGCACTATTGCTAGCTAGACTTTTTATATCAGCATTTTATTTATAGTTATTGAATACGATACATCGGAAACAACATGCTTTGATAGTACTGTTTACGATATATAGAATACTCAACGTTTATCTATCACATGCTTTCTGTATACCTAGGATTCGTCAACTTTTAATGATACACATGAATAACACATATATCCTTTAATATCCATGGAGTTTCTTATCTGTTCTTCTCCATAGGATCTACGAATTGGAACAGACGATTAGCTTCACGACTGACTACTGACTGACTACTTGACGTTTCAAAAGTGCCGTTGTATGGTTTATTTGAAATAAAATGGTTTGGTTTGATTTGATTTGATTTGATATATAAGATATAACTATTAGACATGTCCAGTTTTTAGTAAGCCAATCTTATCTTTGTGATTAACTTCTTTTAAAACACACGTGTTGCTGATAACGCCAAGGAATGTTTAATTTTAATTACTACAGATAACAACGTTATTTAATATAGTTTAACTTAATTTTGCCCTTGTTGCAGGTTTGTACAGAGTAAATTATGATGCAGAAACCTGGGTAAGACTTGGAGATTATCTGAAATCTTCAAATCGGGAGAGAATCAGCAAGATAAACAGAGCTCAGGTAAAATACCTTCTGATGATATATAATTGAAACTGATACCTAAAATGAAAACAATATAACTTGTAATGTTATCATAGTAGAACTAGTAAACCAAAAAATCAATAGTAATAGACAAATTGAAACTTATTCAATACTACGAACAAGGACTATATTTAAGTGTACAGACTAATTTCGTAATGTATATGTGTAATACTAATTTCGTAATGTTTCGTAATGTATATGTGTAATGTATAAACGCTTATAGATTGAATCTGACGATTATTGATGTAAAGGAACTGATAGATTTAAAAAGTGATACAGAATCGTAAGAGACTGGAGTTGCGTATCTATATTTTGAAATGGAAAAGCCCATGTCCGGCAGTGGATTGCGATAGGCTGATAATGATGATGACGATGTTTATTCTTTGAAACGCAAGAAGGTCATTAATATAAACGACGTCACAACCCTGTTAATAGAACATTTTTTGTTTTAGATCGTCAACGACCTTTTGTTCTTTGTTCGTTCTGGAGACGTAAACAGTACTATTGCCTTTAACGTATTAGAGTTCCTTAAAAATGAAACGGACTATTATGTCTGGAATGGTGCCCTGGCTCAACTGGAATTAATCAACAGGCGATTCCAGCATCTGACTCTTGCCCATACAACATTTACGGTAAGTTTTTTTATTGGTAATATTTCGGATCTTTTACTGAATGCCTATACCTAAAGGCAAATCTAATTGCGGCACTTACTGTGAATCCAACATCAATAAAACCTGTAAAACTTTAGCCAAAGACTAACTGTTAACAAGTCTAGTTTAATTAGTATAATATGAGTTCAAAAATTGACCTGAACAATTACTGAAGAAAAGGATATAATAATACGAACGAAAATTTATTTTCTTATAATTATGAAAGATTTACATGACTTCAACATTTGAAATGCATCACACAGTAGTAAATAACCAACATCTGATGTTAGTCCACAATCCTACTAATATTATAAACGCAGTTTGTGAGTATGTATGTATGTTTGTTGTTCTTTCACGCAAATACTCCTGAATGGATTTTGATAACATTTCAAAATAATATAGCATAAATATCGGAATAACACATAGACTACTTACCGAGATGACGGACATATACGCGGGTGGAGCCGCGGGAAAAAGCTTGTTTACTATAAATGATAGATTATGAAATCATATAAAAAATAAAAAGATTATTTTGGTAATACATAATGAATATAAATAAGAGTATATTATATTTTTATACAAGTAACATGCAAAAATAAATAAATGTTTATTATAGCATTCTATTAAATTTAAAATATACGTCATTTTCATAACCCTCATCTTCAGTTTAAATATGTAATCCGAAAGTGGACAGTTAAAACCAACATTATAATCATGACATGTATACTGTATGGAATTTCACTAAATTAATCATGACTATTTTGTGCTTCGTAGAATTTCCTTCTGGAACTTATGGAGAATGTAATCCAAAATCTTGGATACGAGGAGGCTGATAACGAACCTACATCTGTAACTCTTAACAGGATGCAGATCATGAATTCAGCTTGTAACCTCGGGCATGCTGGATGCATAGAAGATGCTTTAAGCAAATGGAGAGCATTCAGGAATGATGACAGTCAATTGTAAGTTCTAAAAACATAAATCGTTCTTCGTTTCTGTTATCTACACAAAAAAACTATTGCATTTAATTTTTGTTTTCATTAATATCATGAGGCTGTCAAAGTCCTCTGCTAAACACAGGTCCCTTCAATTGCAATTGAAGTCGATGTGTTACTGGAGCCTATTTTTTTTTTCAAGAGAATATAGAAAACAGTAGATATAATTTACTACTAGCTGAGTCCCGCGGTTACGAGTATTGTTGCAAATCGAAGCTAGTCTTAAAGAAATTGCCTGAGTTATTCTTAGGTCATCAACTTTCTACCAGTTTTCTCAGATTTTGCCTCGGCAAAATCGGTCCAGCTTTCTCAGAGAATAGCCGGAGCATACAGACTGACAAACGGACAGACATAAAATTTAAAAGTTGCATTTTTGATGTATGTACCGTACCGTACCGTAACGTATATACTTTGCTATGCATTTAGTAAAATTCCGTACATTTGATATTACAAACAGACACTCATCATCATCATCATCAACAGCCTATAATAGTCCACTGCTGGACATAGGCCTCTCCTTAGAAAGGAGGTTTTGGCCTACTATACCACGCTGGCCAGACGGGTTGGTATAAGGTTGGTTTCAAGTTTTCCTTCTCTTTGCATTGATGTTGTCTTGCGTAGTTTATCCCTTAGTCGCCTTTTACGACACCCGCGGAATGAATAGGGGTGGTGACACTCTGTATTCTTAATCCGTCACCACACGGACATGAACAGACACTCAAATTTTATTTATTGGTATTTAAGAGCATCACAACGAATAGTATTGAACTTAGGCCTATACAATAGATTTTAATAACTCATTTCATGTGTTTACAAGTAGTATACTCAATTCACCAGTTATTGTATCCTTTGTGACTGCTTTGTTGGTCTAGTGGTTAGCGTATGCGACTGCTGACCAAGAGGTCTCGGGTTCGATTCCCGGGTCGGACCAAATATTTGTGTGATCCAAAAATATTTGTTTAGGAGTCTGGGTGTCTTCTATTTATAATATGTATGTATTTCCAAAAAAAAGTATGTTTATATATTTATATCAGTTGTCTAGTACCCATAACACAAGTTCTGCTTAGTGTGGGGACTAGATGCCGTTGTGTGAAAGATGTCCGAAAAATATTTAATTATTTATTTGTAGGTTATTTAGTTTTTTGTTTAAATATAACCTAAAATTTTAAAAACTGATATTATTGCAGGATAAATCCAAACTACCGTCGGTACGTCTATTGTGTTGGTCTTCGTGAAGGTGATGCCTCAGATTACAACTTCCTGTTCCAAAAGTACGAAACTTCTCAAAGTGCTGCTGATATGGTTGTAATGCTCCGTGCTCTCGGATGTACTAAAGATCAGACCTCGTTTAATCAGTAAGTGGTTTTAGATGAAAAATAATTATTATCTCTGCACTGGATTGAAATTCAACTGGTTCTGGTACAATTTGATAAACAAATTCCTTATCATTTTCTTTTCCAACAATACTAAATTATACTTCGTTTCGTGTTTCAGCTTCTTGCAACAATCTATTACGAATCGCAAAGTTCGAATCCACGACCGCACAAATCTTGTGAGTTTTGGAGTTCAGGGCAACACAGAAAACTTACAGCTCGTCCTCAACTTCATTTACCAGAACTTCAATCAAATAAGAACTGAGTATGTATTATTTTTCGTCTTTTTTCTTACTGCTTTGTTGATTTTTTAAACTTGAAGTTAGACCTAATGTTTAGCACTTCTTAAGTGGGTAGAATTACTATTTTTTGGCAATTCATTCCTTTTAATCTACTTCTAGCTTAAATTTTAACAAGTAAATTTACTAGTAATGATCTTTAATACAATAAATTCATATCTCATTGAATATATTTCAGGATATTTCAACTACTAGTAGGATAGAATACAAAATATAATAAAGCTCATATAACGTACTAAAATCATGTACTGTATCATTGTCTTGTACAGATTCGGTGGTCCAGATCGTCTCAACATCGCTCTCAACGCCGTTCCCGGATTTTTGACAGACTTCGATATGATTCAACAGGTTTGTATTGTTTTGCTCAAAAAATACTACAATTTAATTTCGGGTCACCCTATTTAATAGTCAGACAATTGCGATAAAAATTCAGCTACAAAAAATTTTTTTTTCTTCCTAGCCTTTATTCCTAATATTATTTGGAGTCGGCTGAAAATTAATATGAATATGTAGTGTATTAAATTAACTAAATATCTCTTTTCTAATAATTTAAAGATAATAAAGGCTAGCAATGTAGTGATATCATCGATAATTATTTTAACTCTTTTGAATTGAAACGATTAATTATGTCAATAGTGATTCATCTAAACTACCTATTATCGAGTATATTATTATTAATTATGAGTGATGTTGGTTATATGTTACAATGTTTTTTAATTTTCATTTATTTTTATTATTTTCAGTATCAAACCTGGCTTTACAACAATCAAGTAGCGTTGGGTAGTTCATTCTCTACTGGTGTATCTGGTGTCAATACCGCCATCAGTAATTTAGAATGGGGTAATGCGAATGTTGTTGAAATTTACACATACCTTCTCACCAGGAGTTCATCGAATTCATCAACTTCTGTTGTTGCTTCAACATTCTTAGTTTTAACAGTACTGTTCACCCAGCTGTTCCGTTAATTTGTATAAAATATAAGTGAAACTACTAATTTATGAATTAGACTATTTTTATTTATAATTTGTTTTATTTTTTAAATGGCATTGGCACCAAAACCTACTTACATAAGAGATACCTATATCTAGCAATGGACAAATTAAAGGTTGATGATAATAACTGATGAAGAATTAACACTAAACTAAGACTATAAACACTACATCCCCATCAGACACTTACATACCATAAAGGTGACCGCAGCATGACTTTTTGAAATATATTGTCAAAGAACTTATCAGAACATTTCTCTTGTTTTTAAATGGTAAATTACACACACACACACACAAAATAAATTATTCGTCGAATAATAAGAAATTAAAAAACGTATCTACTAATTACAAAGCCAGATTTCTAACTTATCTTATATAAAAAACCCATCTACTAATTACAATTGCAAGATATAATTGATGGCTTTGATAAAACTTGGAGAGGGTTAGAATTATACGTACGTTAATATTATATGCCTAAAAGTAAGTCATAAATATAATATTAAGCCCAATATTTGGCTTTTAGGACAATGGTTAAGCAATATTCCCAACTAATTTGGTGTTAAGTCCAGTGTCGGTATACCCCTATCCTGATCAAACTCACATCAAACTCTAACATCTAATGCTGATCGAGTAAATTTCTACAAATAGGAAGAAAATGATTAAACATGTTGTACAATTACAATACGAATGATATAGTTCTATTCATAGGTCTCATTAATGAAAATACACTTGAAGCTTGTCAAGTACTTGTTAACGGAAGGTCAAATTCTTGATAACGGGGTCTCATTTGAGCTGATACTAATTGAGCATCCCTGATACACACGTGAGATGTCCCTGACCATTATCGTGTATCAAATCGCTTATCGTCGTTCATATTGTCCACATTGGTAATGAGGACGGTGGCCACCACTCTTGGATTCTACTTAAGCTTTCCATCAGGCTGAGCAGAGTCATTTTGGCGGCATTATATTAAAAAAAAATTGTAATTTGTGCAATGTCATAAAATCTTTTTTTTTTATTTCAAATATATGCTCTAAATTTAATTATGAACGCGACTCATTAGGTAGAACAACACGGTTAGGAAACATTAGTAACATTTTGGTGTCCTAAAATATTTTTTTGCCAGTATGTTGCTTATTTGACTGCCTCGTTGGTCTAGTGGTTAGCGTATGCGGCTGCTGATCAAGAGGTCTCGGGTTCGATTCCCGGGTCGGACCAAATATTATTTGTGTGATTCACAAATATTTGTTTCGGAGTCTGGGTGTTTTCTATGTATAATATGTATGTTTTTACAAAAAAACAATATGTTTATGTATTTATATCAGTTGTCTAGTACCCATAACACAAGCTCTGCTGAGCTTGGGACTAGATGATGTTGTGTGTCAGATGTTCAAATTTTTTTTTTTTTTATATTTAGCCTACCAAAGTAACTCTACCCTGCCTGACGGAAAGCATGAGCAGAATCCAAGAGTGGGGGAAACCATACATTATTTCCGCACATGCAGACTGTAAAGTATGGCGGCCCACACTATTATTTATTCTCCTGTAAACTTGTAATTTATGACATAGAACACATTGCAATATGAACGACGTTATATACCATTACATCATACATCTCAGATAAAATACTGCCGAACATAAACCATAACCACCACCAACCATAACTCATAAGGTTTTTTTTTATTATTGTGAAAGCCTTCTTACTCAACAAGACCAGCACGCCAGGTATCCGATCATACCGAGCAGAAACCATCTATTATAATAAAAATAACTAGCTTTTTCCTGCCATTACTAAGATATTTAGTGGTTGCATCATTGAGAAATCATTAACTCTTCTTCTACTTCCTAATCTTTATCATTCGTCGACTACTAGTTCAACTGATTTTACGAGAGTAAACTGATATCGAAGCTTGTACTAGATGTCATAATATTTTAGGGAAACGATTGCTATAGACGTGCCTGACAAATGGGACAGACGCCTTAACGTGCTTAATAAACAAAAAAATCGACCAAGTGCGTGTCAGGCCACGCACAGAAAGGGTTCCTCAGTCACCCAAAATTGATTTAAAATCGTATCCAATAGATTAATTGTTATGTTTACGTATTAATGCGTTAATTTTGTATGACCTTTTCTAAGTGAGCGCCTTTTACAAGCCTCTATAACTCCTGAACTAACAAAGTCATCTAATCCGTTTTAATTTTTTATTCAAAGATCATTATATGTACCACCATCACGAATTTTCCCAGTTTTTTTGAGCCAGCCGTTTAGCTTTTAGAGGGACGACGACCTGTTTTTACAAAAAGTGCCCTTTAAAGTGGAATATCTCGCAAACGGATACCTAAATCAAAAAATCGTCTTAAAAACCCTTCATTGTTTTTAAAAGACCTATCTAATGATACCCCACAACGATGGGGTAGCCGCGAGAAAAAAATATCATCCCCACTTTACGTGTAGGGGAGGTACCTCAAATAAAAATATTTTTCATAATTTTATTGTAGCACTTTGGTCGACGTACCTACAATACATATTTATGCAAAGTTTCATCTTTTTAGCACTTACCGTTTGGACGGTAAGTCTAGGACGAACGGACGGACATGACGAATCTATAAGGGTTCCGATTCATAAAGATGTTTGGATTTGTCGTAAGAGCTTCACGGGACTTTGTGCGACCCTCTACACTTCTGATTTTGTACAAAACTATAATAAGATCACAATTAGAATATGCCGTTTCAGTCTGGAGTCCATACTATATTAAGTATATACACAGTCTAGAGATGGTTCAAAAGAAGTTTCTGCGAACCGTAAATTACAGGTGCAGGCATCCTCGTGCCCGCTACCCTGAACTTTTAAAAAAAAATTAATATCATCTCCTCAGAATCTAGATGTTTATTACTGGATGTCATGACGCTGCATGGATTTTGCAATAACAGAGTTGACAGTAGTGTAATTACTAGTAAATTATGTTACATAGTGCCTCGTACTGTCTGCCGGCGGGAAAATCGAGTTCCTAAGCTATTCTATGCAGGCATCAGCAGAACTAACGCTGGTGTCCGTGCACCCTTTCATCGTATTGTGGATGGTTACAATAAACATTTTTATGCCCTCGACATATTCGCTCTTACTAGCTATCAATTTAAAAAGCAAGCCAATGAACTTCTGCGTGTTTCTCACTAGGATTTGTCAACGCTGATTAATTATAAATTGACCACCTGACTGATAAATAAATGTTTGTTTTTTTTTCTTTGTTTGTTTCAGTATAATCTTTAAACTTAGAATTTAACGAGTAACATGACCTATTATTCTTGTTGCTAACCTGTGAACATTGGTGTGGGTTACATGTTTATAAATTTGATGTACACATTTGCATAGATCTCTACGATCTATGCACATTTGTATCTAGCTATAATCTAACATGTATCTGTTTTTTGTTCCAATAAATAAAATAAAAAAATAAAAATAAACTTCGGATCCCTAAAAAATGAACTCAAAAAGCTGATTAAATTAAAAATATAATACGGTTATCATAATTTGAGCACAGACGACTAATAAGTCTCTGAAACTCAGAAACAGATCCATCACTTCCCTGCAAAACGACAAACTACGCTTTATTTGACTAAACTTTCCTGGTGTCAAGCGACGCGAGGAAAGTAACTAAGTGTGCGACCACACTGAATGTGCGGTGACTGAAACCTAGGCGGGCGCGCCGAGCGGTGGCGTGAGGTGGCCACAGTGACGCGCGTCGCGCGAGCTCTTGTAGCGGTTCCACCTTTATCAGGTGTTGCAAACCATGGATGAGGATTTGCTATTTTTACTAAGCATTCCGATCTTGTTGAACACTAGAAATTGTTCTTTTATTTCACTCCATAACTTTCTTGTTATTGTGCGATTACTGTGGTGGTGGATATTTGCTTTGCCATGCCATACAGGTGGTTTAGATTGAATCACACTTATAAACAATTCAGTAATTACCATCATTGTAGGACAAACAAATACAGACGCGCAAACTCCGAGCGGCAAGACCAAACTGGTTTGTTACACCCGCCATCCGCGCATTGGGTCGCTCGCTGACTAGGCCCGTAGTGTGGCCAGAACATTTATGAAATGGTAAATGTTTTCTTACCTTCCCTAAATTTTGCATTGGTTAATTTGATAACCGCAAGTATTATAAATCTAATGAAAAGTTTGATGAAATAATGTGGGAAGCATGGACATAAAGAATATCTCATACAATTTGCTCCCAGGCCGTCCCATCAAGTTCGATGAATATTTATTTTATTCTTCTTTTTTAATTTGTTATTTTAGTGGCAACAGAAATATATATCTGTGAAAATGACAACTGTCTAGCCATCATGGTTCTGAGATATAGCCTGGTGACAGACGCACAGACATTGAGACGGACTACCAATTCTTAGTAATAGGGTCCCGTTATGTACCCTTTGTGTACGGGACCCTAAAAAGTACAAAAAAACTAACGTGACACATATTTATCAAACGAAATTTAATAGAAAGGATAGATGTTTGACTTGAAAAGTAAGTTTTGGTTGTAAGTTAAGAGCGTGTGATTTTATAGAAACTCCATACAAAATAATCTGATTGGATGAGACAGTGCGTGGTACTGTCTCATCCAATCAGATTATTTTTATTTTCTATACTACCTACTACTTTTTATAACAAAACCATGAATGCTATTGTAGTAAATATAATACGGAAAAAGAAACACTTATAGTGTTGTTAAATGCTGTTAACACGCTTGTTTATGTTGTAAAGAAACAGTATCACAGATTAATAATAAGTTTGTGCGTTCGAACTCACGGCTGGTCGGTGCTTATCGCGTGATTTTGAGCGAGTAAGGGAGGCCTGATTTGAGTTTAATCGGCGCAGACCTTTATGAGTTTTTGATACATACACAAACTTACATAGAATAATATAGATTACGTTTATGTAAGTACATTCTTTCCAACATTTGATTGATTACACTTTGTCGTAGATAATATAAATATTGATTGCAGAGATTTCTAAAAATTCGTTAACGATTTGATAAATATCAATTCTTATTATTCATTTATTCTTATTATTATTCAATTCTTTCCAACATTTGATTGATTACATTTTTACATACATTATTATGTACCCTTTGTGTACGGGACCCTAAAAACTACAAAAAAACTAACGTGACACATATTTATCAAATGAAATTTAATAGAAAGGATAGATGTTTGACTTGAAAAGTAAATTTTGGTGTAAGTTAAGAGCGTGTGCTAACATCACTGCCAAGAGAAGGAAAACTTGAATCAAACCCTTTACCAACCCGTCTGGCCAGCGTGATATAGTAGGCCAAAACCTCCTTTCAAAGGAGAGGCCTATGTCCAGCAGTGGACTGTTAAAGGCTGTTGATGATGATGATGATGAAGAGCGTGTGATTTTATAGAAACTCCATACAAAATAATCTGATTGGATGAGACAGTACCACGCCCTATTCTATACGACTACTTTTTATAACAAAACCAAAAGAAACACTTATAGTGTTGTTAAATGCTGTTAACACGCTTGTTTACGAGTATGTTGTAAAGAAACAGTATCACAGATTAATAATAAGTTTGTGCGTTCGAACTCACGGCTGGTCGGTGCTTATCGCGTGATTTTGAGCGAGTAAGGGAGGCCTGATTTGAGTTTAATCGGCGCAGACCTTTATGAGTTTTTGATACATACACAAACTTACATAGATTAATATAGATTACGTTTATGTAAGTACATTCTTTCCAACATTTGATTGATTACTCTTTGTCGTAGATAATATAAATATTGATTGCAGAGATTTCTAAAAATTCGTTAACGATCTGATAAATATTGTTGGAAAGAATATTGATTGCAGAGATTTCTAAAAATTCGTTAACGATTTGATAAATATTGTCATACTAAAAAACTAAATGATATAAAATGATAGGTAGTAGTAGAATGAAAATTAGTAGTTGTTTTGGTAGCGTCGGAACTGGGTGAGTAGTATTTTGATGTGAAAATCGAGATATTAATAAAAGTTGTATTAAGTGTGCCTCGATCTTCTCAAGTGAACGACGAATTTTGTCTATTTCTAATAAAAAGTAAAAAATGTTATTTGTTAAAATGTAGCTAATATACGAGCTTAGAAGATTTTTTTAAATATTTCTTGTATTTTAACATATCATTCGCTTTCTAGATATTATGTTATTGTTTGATTTTTTAATAATTATTTTATTCATTATAAGAATATTCGTAGTAAAAAATTGAGGTAATTAAAATTCATTCAATGTTAATTTTTAGGTACCAACATGTTGTGGGCAGGTATTTTCTTCTTTCTCCTCGGGTCCCTGGTGGCTTTACCTGAGGAGTTCCGAACTAATTTTGAATTCACCGGTTTTAATTCCAACATTGGTGATACAAGATACCGCTTAGTAGATTCAGTGCATCCAACTTCGATGAATGTAGACCTTGACGTCTACTTATATGAAGGCCGCTTTAATGGATTTCTCAGGATGGATATTGAAGTAAGCTATAATTATTTTTATACTTAATGGAGAGTCTTCCAAAGTGATTAAAGTGTAACCAATGGTACTCCATTGGTGACACTTTAATATTCAGTAGGCTTAATATTCAGCGACTTTTACAATTATATCAGTTGCTTAACAATTTTAATTCCCTGCCGTACATTAATGGATTAATGACAATCATTAATTTTCGTTCTATACCTAACTACTGATAATTTAAATATGTTGTATTAAACACCTTTCAAAATTGACGTAGGTATTATTGATTGATGACTTTTCATGAGCCATGTACATATATGTATATGACTTTTTGTTCAATGGCAATAAAAAAAAAAAACAATATTTTGGACATTTTACACACGCAATCTATTCCAAACCAAGCACAGCTTGTATTATGGGTACTGAATAGTACTAATTTAAATACATAAACATACTTTTTTTTTGTAAAAAGTATGTAACAAAGTGGAGAAAGATATAATAAATATAAAAACAAAAAAGCGGCCAAGTGTGAGTCGGACTCGCCCATGAAGGGTTGCGTATCAGCAAGTAACATCATATAAAAGTTCTTGTAGTTCGTTGTAACTTTCATCGATGTTTTTATACTAGTGTATTGATTGGATGAAAGGTAAATTGTTTGTTACGATTTATGACGTATTAAAAAAAACTACTTACCAGATCTCGTTCAAAACAATTTTCGTTGGTAGTTTGCATGGTAATGTACAACATATATTTTTTTTAGTTTTATCACTCTCTTATTTTAGAAGTTAGAGGGGGGGGGGACACACACATTTTTCCACTTTGGAAGTGTCTCTCGCACAAACTACTCAGTTTAGAAAAAAATGATATTAGAAACCTCAACAAAATTTTTGAGTTTCAGTTCCCAAGTATGGGGACCCCCAAAATGTATTGCTTTTTTTTCTATTTTTATGTAAAAATCTTAATGCGGTTCACAGAATACATCGACTGACCAAATTTCAACAGTATAGCTCTTATAGTTTCGGAAATAATTGATTGTGACATACGGACGGACAGACGGACAGACAGACAGACTTGACGAATCTATAAGGGTTCCGTTTTTTGCCATTTGGCTACGGAACCCTAATAACTAATTTAGTAATGTCGTTGTGAAACTTTTATATTATATTTGCAGGTGAGACAAGCAAATCTACAACAAATAGCTTTTCACCAGAAAGTCGAATCAATAACGGCTTTGGACATAGTTAATGCTGCAAACAATGTCATAAACCTTCGATTCCCAGGCCCATTCGTTAAAGATGACCATTTTGAACTCATAATACTCAATCTCGCTGGTCCTATCCCGGCTGGTAACTATACCATCACCATGAACTATACGGGGATTATTAATGATAGTCCATTTGACGGAGGCCTCTACAAAGGCTATTACTTCCGTAATAATACAGAAGTGTAAGTAATTTGCTAATTTTATATCTATCTAAAGTTTAACTATTGAAATCGATTGTACGGTGAACTTACAATGTTTAATAAGTTTTACTCAAAACAAGCAGATATGTTGAATGTTTATGTAGAAGCAATGGAAATACAAGCTTTGTTAATTCGGTGCCCAAATTCGTTGATCTATAATTTGAACTTATAAAAATAGAACAAATCGTAAAAATATATAGCTTAGACTACCAAAAGGTTACCTAGTGATGTAATGTCGCTTTCTACTGCGCCTATGATTGTGGGCTTACAGCCAACATGGGACAACATTTTATATGATTCCTGTTGTTCTCTACTTGTGTGTTCTTTGTCCGTGTGGGGACGGATTACGAATACAGAGTATCACCACCTCTATTCATCCCGGAGGTGCTGTAAAAGGTGACTAAGGGATAAACTACGCATGACAACATCGGTGCAAAGAGAAGGAAAACTTGAAACCATCCCTTCTGGCCAGTGTGATGTAGTTAGCCAAAACCTCCTTTTTAAGGAGACCTTTGTCCAACAGTTGACTGTTAAAGGCTGTTGATGATATGTTCTTTGTGTCCATTTCACGTATGCTTGTAAAGTGATCCGCGAGACAGGATGTATATTCCTAATTCAAGAGTTGTCTTTCAAAATAAAACAATGTCATAATAAAATACTACAAATTAGCTTAAAATAATTGACTGCTACAATATTTGACATATATTTTTTAAACTTATTTACACTATTTCAGAATTTATGCTACGACACAATTTTCTCCATTCTTCGCGAGAAGAGTTTTCCCCTGTTTCGATGAACCCCAGTTTAAATCTCGCTATGTGCTTAGTATCACCCGTGACAGCAACCTTAGCCACACATACTCAAATATGCCCATCGCCCAGACAATACCGTAAGTACAACTTTTTTTGATAAAAAATTAAGTCTACCAAAATGACTGATGGAAATCATGAGTAGATTCTACTAGTAGGGGACCACCATCCTCATTGTAAGTGCATACAATGCAGCATGGTGACCCACACCATGGCATTTTCCGCATCATTCTGAATGATAGTGATGAAGATACAGATGATACAGAATGATTGGGCCTCCAGTCTTACACTCACCAACGAAAGATGACAGCACGAAAGCTGTCATTTTAGGTTGATCTTCTGTGTAAGGGTAGTACTACCCCGGTTAAGATGGCCCATTCGTGCTGAAATCGGCGTGGCTCTACTGCCTCCAAACGGACCTCCAAAAGTGTCTCACGGTAGATGGCGCCGTAGTGTGTTTTGTAACGCTTTATGAGGGATTCGTCGTATCAGAAATATGGGCGTTGTTGGATTGAGCGATTTCATTCATCCTTGTGAAAGTTCTACAGCAATTGTGTGACGACGGGGATATTTTAATTATTGTCTACTGCCGTGGCTCATTAGTAGCGTATGCGACTGCTATGCTTGAGGTCTCGGGTTTGATTCCCTACAAGTATTGTTCTGTTAATGAAAAAAAAACATCCTTCTATCTTGCATAAAAGATTTTTATCTCGTCAAAACAATAACTGCATGCTTTGAAATAAAATCAATGTTTAAAATTGATTACTGTTTCTAAAATATAATTTTAACTCTCTTAAAAATATATATTTAACTAGTACAATATACAGTCAAATAGTTTATTTGTATGTTACATAAGTAGTGAAGTATCTTTATGCAAATAACACATTTAAATAAATAATATCTCACTCACACACACTCACACACACACACACACACACACACACACACACACACACACACACACACACACACACACACACACACACACACACATACGCATGCACAGAAAAAACTAGGGGTCTAGTGTATATTATAATTGTAAAGTTTTAAAATTGAGGAAACAATAAATTATTATTATTATATCTAGGTATTAGATAGATATTGTTTAAGCTTCAATGTTACAACACTTTAAATTTATCGGTTTCAGAGTTGGTGCAAATCGGATTCGTGAAGTGTTCCACCCAACACCTATTATGTCTGCCTTTCTAATCGGCTTTCACATAAGTGATTTTGGAGAAACAGAGTATACTAGTACTGACAATAGACCCTTTAGGATTATATCGCGTCCTGGTGCTCTTGATCAGCATCAGTGGGCTGCTGAAACCGGAGTACGAGTCACTAACGAATTAGATGACTACTTTGCCATTCTCTACCATGAGATGGGACAAGGTGTTTTAATGGAAAATGATCATATTGCTCTGCCTGATTTCATGTTTCGTGCTATGGAAAATTGGGGTATGGTTACCTACAGGTAAGTGTAATAGTAATGTTTTTGTCAGTCTGCAAAATATTTGTTTTATTTTTTTTTAATTCTTGACTTTTACTTTTAACAGGGAAGCATTCCTTTTGTACGATGAAAACAATACAAATCTCATAAGTAAAATCTTCATAGCCACTTGCATGGCCCACGAAATGGCTCACAAGTGGTTTGGCAACCTGGTCTCCACGTTCTGGTGGAGCAATGTTTGGATCAACGATTCCTTTGCTAGTTATTTTGAATACTTTGCAGCTCACTGGGTATGTTTATTACACATTAAGTTTTAAGTATGCTGTTCATTTACTGTAGAAAATCTGATTATTTTTTGATAACATTTTAGGCGATTCCTGAATTTGAATTAGACCACCAGTTTGTCTTAAACTATGTACAAAGCGCTCTTGCTCATGACGCTACTGTAGGAGCTAGACCTATGAACTGGTCAGATGTAGAAAGTAATCCAACAATCATTGCCCACTTTTCTCCTACAACCTACGCAAAAGGTGCTTCAGTTCTCAGAATGATGGAACATTTTGTTGGTTTGAGAAACTTTAGATTAGCTCTTCGATACTACCTCAGAGATAAGTAAGTTTATTGATGAAAATGAGATATTATATGGAGGCGATCACAATTATTATCGATATTCTCACTTATTTTTCATTTTATTTAGTTTCAAAATAATATTATTCACATTTAAATATATTTTATGTCTTTGGTCGCTAATTATTATCATTTTAACTCTTCTAACACCAGTGGTTATGTTGGGCTCGAATCGAAATCAAATCAAATTAACCTGCTAATTTAGTTACAGTTGCTATTAGAAACATAACAAGAGTTTTGGGAACAATTTTAAACTGTTGTGTATACATAATTAAGCGATTCCATTCCATACTATGATTGCCAGTGCCTACGGAATTGGAACCCCCGAGGCTGTGTATGCTGCATTCAATCGAGCTATTTCTGAAGACTTTGAATTTCTTCGCGACTATCCCGGTATCGATGTCGGTGAAGTATTCGACAGTTGGGTCCAGAATCCTGGCGCTCCAGTTATCAGAGTTGAAGTTAATCCAGAATCTAGTAATATTACTATATCTCAGGTTCGTTATATTAAATATAACATTGACAGCGCTATTAATTGACATATTGAGATAGAAGTCGCTGAATCGATTTCGTATATTCAACACTCAATTACTAAGATTACTCTCCCATAAAGCACTGTTTTTTTTTCTTTCCTGTTTATTTATCAAGTTAAAGTGAGTATTCTTTACTTGCACGTGCACTACAAACTGACTTTATTTTTATGCTATAGTTATTGCAATTACTCATTGTAGAGGAATGGGTGTCGTGTTCCTCCATAACAAAGAAAGGATCCTCCGACCAGGATCAGGTCCACAAAGAAAGGATCGTACCTGGTAGGCCACTGCCCAACAGTTGATGTTGGGATGTTGTATATATGATAATCAACGCGAGAATTTCTCTTTCGCGATTCAAAATTATTAGTTACTCCGTATAGATCGTTACGTGTTTTCTTCGTAGTTCAATGTTTATTCGGTAGATGGCGCTGTTGTATGTTATTCGCTTGCGCTGTATGTGAAAGTCACAACACTCATGTTGATAAACTTTTTTCAACAGCAACGCTTTTTGATCTCCGGTACCAGACCCGATCACATTTGGCACATACCTCTTACGTGGACTTATGAGGGTGAAATTAATTTCAACAACACTCGACCTAAATTGATCTTATCCACCTCATCAACTGTCATCCAGAATACAACTAATACAGACAACCAATGGGTTATCTTTAACGTAGCTCAATCTGGTAAGAAAAAATCTGATAATAATTCTAGAATTTACTTGATTTTAAGTAAAAATTTTGTCAATATCTCCCTTTAAAAAATATTAAACACACAAGTACAGAAAAAACAAACATAGAGAAATTGGAAAGAAAAGATAAAGATGCGAAAATTTGAATTGAAAATTTCAGACACAAAATTCTAACCCTATCAAATTATGTAAATATGATTCTAGGTCTTTACCGAGTGAATTATGATGACAATAACTGGCAAAGGATTGGAAATTACCTCAAAGGACCAAACAGACTAAATATTCACAGATTAAACAGGGCTCAGGTAAACAATAAATAAATGTACAAAAGAACATAGGCCTCAAAATGTAAAAAAGTGCCATCTAATTCTTGCAGTGATTTTTATTTCTCATTGAACATAGAATTCTACAAACACAAACACTATCTGTCATTTTCTCACCCAAGTGTTGTTGTATTGTTTTATTTAAATTTACGTCTAAATTTATTTTACGTCTTTTAGATTGTCAACGATCTTCTATTCTTCATTCGCTCCGGAGAGGTGAACAACACCGTAGCTCTCGATGTGTTGGACTTCCTAAGATACGAGACTGACTACTACGTATGGAACGCAGCTATTGGTCAACTACAGTTTATCCTTATGCGCTTTGAACATATGCCTGTGGCATATAACGCATTCTCGGTAGGTTCTACGTAATATTTTTATATGTTCTTATATGACGACATCATTCTTAGTCTTAGTTTATCCGCGTGGTGACGGATCAAGAATATAGAGTGTCACCATCCCTATTCGTGGGTATCCCATGGGTGTCGTAAAAGGCGACTAAGGGATAAACTACCCAAGACAACATTAATGCAAAGAGAAGGAAAACTTGAAAACAACCCTATACCAACCCGTCTAGCCAGCGTGATAATATAGTAGGCCAAAACCTCCTTCTAAGGCTCTCCTTATGTCCAGCAGTGCACTGTTAAAGGCTGTGGATGATGATTCTTAGAAGTAAGAAGTGCGAAATTCACTTTTATTAAATGAACAACAATTCAAAAGTACGGTATAATACACTGCACTCATTGCAAATGCAACCAATGCAACAGTACAATATGATGACTCGTACCATGGCTGACAATTCAGACGCTTATTCATCATTAGGCTTCAGGTCTCACACTCACAAAGGAAATGCCATAGTACGAATGCTATCATTTTAGGTAGGTCTTCTGGGAGAGGTCTCGCAAGCCTCGGTCAAGCAGGACGCTGATTTCTGGCTGGCTCTACTATAACAGGTGTTTCTTCATAATAACCTTATAAATTATCTCACTTTTCAATATTTAAAAGCAATGAAAGCTGTTCACTTTATGAAGGATCATACGAGTAGGAAATATTAAAAACAGTTCCAATCTCGGGTTATATTAACTATGTCTTTTACAGGCTTATCTTCTAAATCTATTGGAAAATGTTATACAACATCTCGGTTATGATGAGCGACCTACCGACTCCACGTCCGACATCCTTAATAGAATGCAAATCATGAATTTCGCTTGTAATCTTGGACACTCTGGTTGTGTTGATGATTCCTTGAACAAGTGGAGAGCGCACAGGGAAAATGCAAATGAATTGTAAGTTTTATTTTATTTTATTTGTTTACTAGCTATTTTTTGCTTTTGGCTCCGAATATTTGTCTTGATCTCTAAAATCTAAAGAGTTAAACGTATAATTCGACGACAAAATATCGTAATGCCGATAATAATAAATCCTATTACCATATACCATGACTTAGATTTTAAAATTGGTAATATCAATTTGTAAAGTATGTAACATACGCTGTACTGCTAGAGTTAACAGATTCAAATAATTTATTATTGCAGGGTTCCAGTGAACTATCGCCACTACGTTTACTGTGTTGGTCTTCGGGAAGGAGATGCCTCGGATTATAACTATCTGTTTAATCTTTACGAAACTTCAGAGAATGCTGCTGACATGGTTGTCATGCTTCGCGCTCTAGGCTGTACTAAGGACGAAACGTCATTTAATCAGTATGTGTTTTCCAAGAAAATGATCTAGAGAATTTAAAATCGAAAACTATACTATAACCATATTATATTTCTCTCATCCAAAATTTTCATATTGCTTCGTTTCTTTTCATTTCAGTTATTTGCGTCAATCAATAGAGAACCGTAAAATCCGACTCGTTGATCGGACTAGTGTTGTAACTTTTGGATTGCAAGGAAATCAAGAAAACGTACCTCTTGTACTCAACTTCCTTTACCAGAACTACGCTCAAATCAGAACCGAGTATGTATACATATTAAATTGTTTATATATCTATTATTATTTATCATCACATCAACAGTTTTTGTTGGGTAACTGTTTTTAGACTTTCCCAACTTTTTCACACTCATGTTTTTTGCTGTAAACGGGACTTATCTATATAAATAAAAATGAAACCCGTTTTCCTTGGTCACGGCATCACGCGTGAATGGCTGGACCGACTTCACTAATTCTTTTTTTGTTGTATTTGTTATTATCAGGAAAAGGTTCTTACGGAAAAAAAATATAAGAAAATCATATTTAAAAAAACGCGCGAAACGAATGTCAATGTCATTCACAGCCATTGAGTGACGTTGAATTGGCGGTACGAAGTTCGCAGGGTCAGCTAGTTCGCGATAAAATTAAAAACGTTACGGTGCTTTCTACTTTCCGATGTAAACTCACATCAGTCTACCCATAACCACAAGCGATATAACCCGTTTGAAACTTTGTAAAGTAGAAGGTATCGTCAACTTTTTAATTTTATCAAGAATAAGTCTAGTTAACTGCAAAAAACATGACTACTGTTAGATGTTTATGCCTGTATTAAAAAGGATAACATATCTATCAGAATAAATATTTTTTTTTGCATTTTTCAGATTTGGAGGACCAAACAGATTAAATTTAGCAATACGCAACGTTTCTGGTTTTTTGACCAACTTTACCTTGATAGAAGAGGTTCGTTTTTTTCTATTTCTTGACCATCATGAAGGTCTATTATAGATATAGACCTAGATACCGTACTGGTAAGATGAAGCGCTCATAGCCAAGTGGCCTTAGGTGATTGGAAACAATCACCGAGAATAAGCAACGGCGGCGTGGTCAGTCCTAGATGGGTAACTGTCTCTGGCATGATATATTTGTTACGAGCGTTCCGTGATTCAGAGGTCATGTTAAGCAGTTTGTCGCGGTTGTTATCATAAGATAGCAGTCGTGAAGCATAGTTGGAGGCCTTCAGGTGGCTTCAAAACATCTAGCGGCTAGATTACGTAGCCACAACGTGTCTTGCCAGTCCCCAACCCGCACTCAGCTAGCGTGAGGACGTATGGCCTTAACCTCTCCTGAGAGGTGACTCGTGCCCAGCAATTCGACGTTATAGGTTGATGATGATAAATAATAAAGAAATTATTGTGTGTCTAAACATGTTGATGTATTATGTTTTCAGTTTCAAACATGGGTTTACCAAAATCAGATTGGTTTGGGAGAATCATTTAGCACAGGAAGTGCCGTTGTGAATACAGAAATTGCAAATCTAGAATGGGGAAATGATAATGTAGTAGAAATACATGGTTTTGTTCTCCAAAGAACTGCCTGAGAAGCAAATTCATCTACGATATTCGTCTCTTCAACCATTTTTAACCAACTATTTCACTAGTTTTATGTAAATATTTTGTTTCAATGTAAAAACACAACTTATTTATGTACTTATTTATTATTTATTGTATTAATAAAGTATGGGATCATCCGTAATTTGGATTCATTGAATTGTTTAAAAGGCAAGCAAAGAAACACAACATTAGAAGACGATGAGACAACGAAATATCAAAGCTCGCATAAAATTGTAAACATTGTTTAAATGTATTTTTAATAAAAAAAAGCTGGTTGTTACATAATGTCTATTATTAATCATTTTCTAATTACGATTAAAAAACACGTTCCATGCTACAAAAATGAATTACAATATAACAAACACAGGTGCGTCTAGGGGTAAGTACAATACATTAACCGTCCTAATACGAACGATACTAAACCTTAACATTGGCATGAAAAATTTCTTCAACCAACCCAAAGCTCCACTGTTGTGGAGACGCGTATCCGTATTAAAGTAATCATCATCATCATCATCATCATCATCAGCCTATCGCAGTCCACTGCTGGACATAGGCCTCTCCCATTGCACACCACTGTGATCGATTTTGGGCTTCTCGCATCCAGCTCCTGCCAGCCATCTTACGCAGGTCGTCACTCCACCTCGCCTGTGGGCGTCCTACACTACGTTTACCGAGACGCGGTCTCCACTCAAGAACTCTTCTGCCCCAACGGCCATCAGTTCTGCGGCTAATATGGCCAGCCCACTGCCACTTCAGCTTGCTAATCCGGTGGGCTATGTCGATGACCTTAGTTCTCTGACGGATCACCTCATTTCTGATACGATCTCTCAGAGAAACGCCGAGCATAGCCCTTTCCATAGCACGCTGAGCAAATCAATCAAATGTGTTCTATTAGAACACATTTGATTACTTTAATACGGATTAGTGCACCACAACTAAATTGGAAAACACTTTCAAAACAATATAAAAAATATGCTCATTAGGTTGTATACCTGCAGATCGCATAGGGTCTTAAGTTTTAATTGATAAATAAACAATCTTAGCAAATTACTGACAGTCAATAGTCATTCATCGATAATGATGATGATGTTATTCGATTTTGAGCACGGCGGCCAGTCTCGACGGAGACCAGCTAACTACGCACTAGATATTATTTTATTTATGCTGACCCGGCAAACTTCGCACCTCCGAATTTTGAAATCCCAGAACTTGATGGCAGTGCTACCAAACGGGTCCAAATCTAAACCCTTATCCCAAAACCCACTTATAATGAAAACACACAAAAAAAAACATCAAAATCGAATTAGCCGTTTAGACGGAAATCAATTACAAATACACGAATAAAGATGCACAACTGTGTGCCTGGACTCTATTCCATTACTCTCACAATCCGATGGAAAGGCTATCCGATACGGCTGGAAAGAGATATCAGGCTCAGGAGCGACTGCTTTGCGTGCTCTCTGAGACATGTTTTTTTTATAAATATGTAAATTACACTTTTAAATACACACTCATAGAACTGGACATTTAAAAAAAACAGTTACCTCGGCACAGAGAATAAAATTTTTATTAGCTTGCGCTTAAAGATAGGATATGATTACGTTAAAAATTTACGTTAGTTGCAGTTAGTAGATTTGAATCAATTGTACAGGCAATGCCAAAGAAACAAAAAGAGCAAAACCAAAATAATCGATATTTTTTTTGATAAATTAAGTTGTTAATACTGAACTTAGCAGTAAATAAACGCATGATAAAAATGATAATATGCTACTAGATTAACGTGTAATAACTTGTAGTGGTTATGATAACGATGGAGCTGGGTGAAAAGTATTATAATGTTAAAATCGCAATATTAATGAAACTAATACAGTATACTTCGATTTCATGAAAGCCTTGGACGATAGCACTATTAAACTATTTCAAACTAAAAGTTGTAAATAAAATAAGGTGGGAACCATGGACATAAAGAATTAATAGATATTGATTTTAATATCTCATACAATTTGCTCCCAGGCCGTCCCATCAAGTTCAATGAATGTTTTTTTAATACTTCTTTTTTAGATTGTTATTATAGTCACAGCAGAAATACATCATCACAAACGGAACAAACAAATACGGATCACAAAACTATTCTTATTTCTTTAAAGAATGTAAACCCACCACGAAAAACATGTAATATGAGTACCCGCTTTGATTTGGAGGCTGTTATTTCTGAGCTGGAAAAAGTAGACTTCACGGTATTATACCAAATTGATGACGTAAATGTTTGCATGAATAGATTTATAGACATGATAAAATCGGTTTTATTGAAACACACAAAACAGGTCAAAATTTCCAGGAAAAAAGAATTATTAAACCATGGATGACTCCGGGTCTTTTAAGATGTATTAAAACTAGAGATAAAATGCACCAAAAAATGAAGGAAGATCCTAATAATTTGACTTTAAAAACTACATACAAGCGGTATCGGAATTTCTGTAATGACATACTCCGGAAATTAAAAATTGATGACGAGGAAGGGGAGTTGGAAAAAGCCAGAAATAATCCTAAAGCCTTGTGGAAATCGATATAAGATATCACCAACACACATAGAAAGAAAACCTGTCCCTTAGAGCTTTTGCGCATACGAGAGGATCCCAAATCTTCAATAAACGAAGTAAATGTCTTCTTTAGTAAAGTAGGTAAGGATTTGGCGGCAGAGATCACGAAGACGCAACTCATGAACAGCCGTCTTCTAATCCGACTGAAGGCATAACCTCTAATTCACCTATTGGTTCTCTGGTTGTTCTGGATGTCGATGAAAAGGAAGTGGATTCGCATATACAGCAATTAAGAAGCGATTAATTAGATCGAATTGGAATCCACGGATTACCACTAAAGATCTTTGAAAGTTATCTGACAAATAGAAAACAAATGGTTGGAATTGATACCTCTAGTAGTGAAGAGGCAAAATTAACCTATGGCGTTCCACAGGGTAGTATTCTCGCGCCTAGTCTTTTCCAAATCTACATAAACGACTTTTGTAGGATGAGCTTCCCAAATTCACACATTTATGCGTATGCTGATGACACAGCAATTATTGTATCTGGAGCAAATTGGGATATGGTCAAGACAAGAACAGAAAAAGCACTCTCTGGGATTATGAAATGGCTTAATTCAAACCTCCTTACACTCAACCTCAACAAAACTACCTACATACCATTTGCAATACGGCAAAACACCACACCATCACATGATTTCTCGATCATCGCCCATACATGCTCAGATTCCACAGGGTCTTGTAACTGCCCTGCACTTGATAGGGCTAATAATGCGAAATACCTTGGGGTGCAAATTGACACCGGCCTAAGGTGGGACAAGCAAATAGATGCCGTTACTACAAGAACTACACGCCTTATACACATCTTCAAATCCCTCAGAAAATCCGCCAAACCTGATACACTTAAAATATTTTATTAAGCACTATGTCAATCCAATTTGGGATATTGCATAACGGTGTGGGGTGGCGCAACTAAGACCACCTTGTTGAGAGTAGAGAGAGCGCAAAGAGCTATACTCAAGGTAATGTTAAAAAGCCTTACAGATTTCCAACTGCACAAGTGTACCTTGAATCCAGTCCTTACGGTACGTCAACTCTTTATACTACGCTCAACTATAAGAACACATGCAGGTCTACCACTACCTAATCCGAATAAACGAACTAATCATCTCTCAAGATCCCAACATAAAACCACTTTCGCAAAACATCAGTTTTTTAGGCTGGGCACCTACATCTATAAAAAAATCGACAAGTAGCTCAAAATTATAAATTCAACACACTCACACGCATGCACGAACACACACACATACCGTGCATATACGAACACACACACATACACACGCATATACGAACACACACACCATAACTTGTTACACTAAAGTAAAATATTAATGTGTTATCAAACACCTTTCTGATTTTTGCACTGTATATGTATGTAGCTATGTTCTATGAAAGACATGCATGATTAACACTGTCTCTTAAGATACGGGTTTTCCTAGTTTAAGAGGCAGAGAGACATAAAATTTATACAGATTGCAACTAAATACCTATGACTACTGATTATCTCTACACCAAGTTTTTGATGTATACTAATTTTGCATACTTTTCTTGTAATTTATTGTTTTTGTAATCTTTCATGAATAAACTATCTATGAAAATAACAACTGTCTAGCTATCACGATACTCAAATAGAGCCTGGTGACAGATGCACAGACAGTCATACGGACAGACAATTATTAGAATAGGGTCCCGTTTTCTACCCATTGTGTACGGAACCCTAAAAACTACAAAAAAACTGACGTGACTCATATTTATCAAACGAAATTTAATAGAAAGGATAGATGATTTGACTTGAAAAGTGAGTTGTGATGTAAGATAAGTGCGTGTAATTTTATAGAAACTTCATACAAAATAATCTGATTGGATGACACAGTAAGTACCACACACTATTCTATACGACTACTTTTTATAATAAAACCGTGAATGCTAATGTAGTAAATATTATACGAAAAAAAAAACATAAAGCGTTGTCAAATGCTGTTAACACGCTTGTTTATGTTGTATAGAAACAGTACGACAGATTAATAATAAGTTTGTGCGTTCGAACGCAAGGCTAGTCGGTGCTTATCGCTCGATTTTGAGCGAGTAAGGGAGACGCAGACCTTTAAGAGTTTTTGATACATACACAAACTTACATAGAATAATATAGATTACGTTTACGTAAGTACATTCTTTCCAACATTTGGTTGATTACACTTTGTCGTAGATAATATAAATATTGATTGCAGAGATATCTAAAAATTCGTTAACGATTTGATAAATATTGTCATACTAAAAAACTAAATGATAAAATATGATAGGCGACTAGAATAAAAATTAGTAGTTGTTTTGGTACCGTCGGAACTGGGTGAGTAGTATTTTGATGTGAAAATTGAGATATTAATAAAAGTAGGTGTATTGTTGTGTAATATTATGTGTGCCTCGATCTTCTCAAGTGAACGACTAAATTTTATCTATTTCTACTGAAAAGTTAAAAAATGTTATTTGTTAACATGTAGTGTACATGCCTAAAAGATATTTTAATAATTATTTCTTATTTTTTAACATATTTCATTCGCTTTCAAGACATTGTGTTATTGTTTGATTATTTTAATTATTATTTTATTCATTATAAGAATATTTGTAGTAAAAAATTGAGGTAATTGAAATTAATTCAATGTTAATTTTTAGGTACCAACATGTTAGTGGCAGGTATTTTATTTTTTCTCCTCGGGTCCCTGGAGGCAATACCTGAGGAGTTCCGAACAAATTTTGAATTCACCGGTTTTAATTCCAACTTTGGTGATACAAGATACCGCTTAGTAGATTCAGTGCATCCAACTTCGATGAATGTAGACCTTGACGTCTACTTAAATGAAGGCCGCTTTGATGGATTTCTCAGGATGGATATTGAAGTAAGTTATAAATATTTTATACTTTATGGAGAGTCTTCCAAAGTGATTAGAGTGTCACCAATGGTACTCCATTGGTGACACTCTAATAAGTGTTTCATTGTTGAGCGCGAGACCGGAAGCCCAATGATGGAGAAGAACTTCACTAAGTATTAACAATGATTATGGTGGCTCGTAATCTTGATTTTTCTACTCATGGTTTTGTTGACTCATGGTTTGCGTGCCAAAGTGACTCAATTCTTGAGTCACTTGAGTCACTTTGGCAGACTCATAAATAAATATACATCTGTAGCGACAATATGTCCTACATAATTACACGTAGTTAGATAAGCCACATATTATAAGATACAGTCAAAGATTAAATAAAGCAATTATAGGCACGCACCATTTTAGTATATAAGCGCTATTGATAATTAAATTAAGGAGACTATCACACCACCTTGAGTCTCATTATACTCCTCACCAAACCAATGGCAAACACCTGTACAGATAAATAAAATTGGAGTATGTAATATCAAATGATTAGTTTTTTACTAAATGCATATGAAAGTATAAACGAGTAATGTACCATGGTACTAACATCAAGAAAGATTTTTTTTAATTTTTTGTCTGTCTGTTTGTCTGTTCCGATTTTGACGGAACTTTCACTGACAGAAAGCTGATGACCTCAGGAGTAACTTTTTTTAGACTAGCTTTTAATAGGTACTTTATAACAATTTGCAACTTGTTTTCCGCACTGAACTCAAACTCGTGTTTATCTTAAACACCTTGTCATTTTTATATGTCCTAGTATGTACGAATTTTTGTTTCTACGGGTTATTACTTGCAAAATTAAGCATAACTGAATAGTTTTATTTAATAGTTATAAAGTTACGGAACTTAATCTGTCGAAGTATAGAATAACTGGCTGCCTTGTTGGTGTGGTAGTTAGCGTATGCGGCGGCTAATAAAGAGGTTTCGGGTTCGATTCCCGGGTCGGACTAAATATTTGTGTGATATCTGGGTGTTTTCTATGTATAAAATGTATGTATTTACAAAAAATAAAAGTATGTTTATGTATTTATATCGGTAGTTTAGTACTAATAATACAGGCTCTGCTTAGTTTGGGACTGGATGATGTTGTGTATGATGTCCGAAATATTTATTTATTATTATTCTATTCTCTTATTTTAATCCTTTTTCTTCAATTTTTTTAACCATTTCGATGTGTGTATCCATTATTATACATTCTTTGTATTCAATTCTCTGACGTTATTTTCACTAACTTTCATTGCAAAATCACCCATTAGAACTCTTGTTTATAGGCTATACTTCTATTCTATTTCAAAATTTCACTCATAAGTTTATTAGTGTTAAATTTCAGATTTGAATATTCTAGTTTGCAATGTTCTAAATTATAATAAGACTATGCCACTTACTATATCATATCATTAATTTTACAAATGTAAGCCGAGGCTTAATATTCAGTGACTTTTACAAGTATATCAGTTGATTAAAAATTTTAATTCCCTGCCGTACATTAATGGATTAATGACAATCATTAATTTTCGTTCTATACCTAACTACTGATAATTTAAATATGTTGTATTAAACACCTTTCAAAATTGACGTAGGTATTATTGATTGATGACTTTTCATGAGCCATGTACATATATGTATATGATTTTTTGTTCAATGGCAATAAAAATATAATCAATATTTTGGACATTTTACACACGCAATTTATTCCAAACCAAGCAGAGCTTGTATTTACTGAATAGTACTAAGTTAAATACATAAACATACTATTTTTTGTAAATACTATGTAACAAAGTAGAGAAAGATAAAATTAGATATAAAAATAACTAATTTAGGAATATCGTTTTGAAACTTTTATATTATATTTGCAGGTGAGACAAGCAAATCTACAACAAATAGCTTTTCACCAGAAAGTCGAATCAATAACGGCTTTGGACATAGTTAATGCTGCAAACAATGTCATAAACCTTCGATTCCCAGGCCCATTCGTTAAAGATGACCATTTTGAGATCGTAAAACTCAATCTCGCTGGTCCTATCCCGGCTGGTAACTATACCATCACCATGAACTATACGGGGATTATTAATGATAATCCATTTGACGGAGGCCTCTACAAAGGCTATTACCTCCGTAATAATACAGAAGTGTAAGTAATTTGGTCATTTTATATATATCTAAACTTTAAACATTGAAATCGATTGAACGGTGAACTAACAATGTTTAATAAGTTTTACTCAAAACAAGCAGATATGTTGAATGTTTATGTAGAAGCAATGGAAATACAAGCTTTGTTAATTCGGTGCCCAAATTCGTTGATCCATAATTTGAACTTATAAAAATAGAACATATCGTAAAAATATATAGCTTAGACTACCACAAGGTTACCTAGTGATGTAAGGCCGCTTTCTAGTGCGCCAAGGATTTTCGGTTTAAGGCCAACATGGGACAACATTTTATATGATTCTTGTTGTTCTATACTTGTGTGTTCTTTGTGTCCGTTTCACGTATGCTTGTAAAGTGATCCGTGACACAGGATGTATATTCCTATTTCAAGAGTTGTCTTTAAAATAAAGCAATGTCATAATAAAAGACACTACAAATTAGATTAAAAAAATTACTGATAGAATATTTGACATATATTTTTTAAACTTATTTACAATATTTCAGAATTTATGCTACGACACAATTTGCTCCATTTTTCGCGAGAAAAGTTTTCCCCTGTTTCGATGAACCCCAGTTTAAATCTCGCTTTGTGCTTAGTATCACCCGTGACAGCAGCCTTAGCCACACATACTCAAATATGCCCATCGCCCAGACAATACCGTAAGTACAACTTTTTTTGATAAAAAATTAAGTCTACCAAAATGACTGATGGAAATCATGAGTAGATTCTACTAGTAGGGGACCACCATCCTCATTGTAAGTGCATACAATGCAGCATGGTGACCCACACCATGGCATTTTCCGCATCATTCTGAATGATAGTGATGATGATAGTGATAGTGATGAGTGAAGATACAGATGATACAGAATGATTGGGCCTCCAGTCTTACACTCACCATCGAAAGATGACAGCACGAACGCTGTCATTTTAGGTTGATCTTCTGTGTAAGGGTAGTACTGGTCAAAACAATAACTGCATGCTTTGAAATAAAATCAATGTTTAAAATTGATTACTGTTTCTATAACATAATTTTAACTGTCTTAAAAATATATATTTAACTAGTACAATATACAGTCAAATAGTTTATTTGTATCTTACATAAGTAATGAAGTAATTTTATGCAAATAACACATTTAAATAGATAATATCTAGGTATTAGATAAATAATGTTTAAGCTTCAATGTTAAATTTATCGGTTTCAGAGTTGGCGCGAATCGGATTCGTGAAGTGTTCCACCCAACACCTATTATTTCTGCCTATCTAATCGCCTTTCACATAAGTGATTTTGGAGAAACAGAGTATTCTAGTACTGACACTAGACCCTTTAGGATTATATCGCGTCCTGGTGCTCTTGATCAGCATCAGTGGGCTGCTGAAACCGGAGTACGAGTCACTAACGAATTAGATGACTACTTTGCCATTCTCTACCATGAGATGGGACAAGGTGTTTTAATGGAAAATGATCATATCGCTCTGCCTGATTTCACATTTGGTGCTATGGAAAATTGGGGTATGGTTAACTACAGGTAAGTGTAATAGTAATGTTTTTGTCAGTCTGCAAAATGATTATTATTAATAATTCGCGACTTTTAATTTTTACAGGGAAGCATTCCTTTTGTACGATGAAAACAATACAAATCTCATAAATAAAATCTTCATAGCCACTATCATGACCCATGAAATGGCTCACAAGTGGTTTGGCAACCTCGTCTCCACATTCTGGTGGAGCAATGTTTGGATCAACGAGTCCTTTGCTAGTTATTTTGAATACTTTGCAGCTCACCGGGTATGTTTATTACATATTGAGTTTTAAGTATGCTGTTCATTTACTCCAGGAAATTTTATTAATTTTTGATAACATTTTAGGCGATTCCTGAATTTGAATTAGACCACCAGTTTGTGGTAGATTATGTACATAGCGCTCTTGCTCATGACGCTACCTTAGGCGCTAGACCTATGAACTGGACAGATGTAGCAAGTAATCCAACAATCATGGCCCACTTTTCTACTACAAGCTATGCAAAAGGTGCTTCAGTTCTCAGAATGATGGAACATTTTGTTGGTTTGAGAAACTTTAGATTAGCTCTTCGATACTACCTCAGAGATAAGTAAGTTTATTGATGAAAATGAGATATTATATGGAGGCGATCACAATTATTATCGAGATTCTCACTTTTTTAGGGTTCCGTAGCCAAATGGCAAAAAACGGAACCCTTATAGATTCGTCAAGTCTGTCTGTCTGTCTGTCTGTCTGTCTGTCTGTCTGTCTGTCTGTCTGTCTGTCCGTCCGTATGTCACAGCCAATTATTTCCGAAACTATACGAGCTATACTGTTGAAATTTGGTCAGTCGATGTATTCTGTGAACCGCATTAAGATTTTTACAAAAATTTAGAAAAAAAACAATACATTTTGGGGGTCCCCATACTTGGAACTGAAACTCAAAAATTTTTTTTTCATCAGACCTATACGTGTGGGGTATCTATGGATAGGTGTTCAAAAATGATGTTGAGGTTTCTAATATCATTTTTTTCTAAACTGAATAGTTTGCGCGAGAGACACTTCCAAAGTGGAAAAATGTGTGTCCCCCCCCCTCTAACTTCTAAAATAAGAGAGTGATAAAACTAGAAAAAATATATGTTATAAATTACCATGTAAACTACCAACGAAAATTGGTTTGAACAAGATCTAGTGAGTAGTTTTTTTTAATACGTCATAAATCGTTACACGCAATTTACCTTTCATCCAGTCAATACACTAGTATAAAAACATCGATTAAAGTTACAACGAACTACAAGAACTTTTATATGATGTTACTTGCTGATACGGAACCCTTCATGGGCGAGTCCGACTCGCACTTGGCTGCTTTTTTTCTCATTTTATTCCGTTTCAAAATAATATTCTTCACATATAATATCTGTTTGGTCGCTAATTATTATCATTTTAACCCTTCTTACACAAGTGGTTATGTTGGGCTCGAATCAAATTAACTTGCTAATTTAGTTATAGTTGCTATATGTAATGTAACAAGAACTTTGGGAATAATTTTAAACTGTTGTGTATACATTTAAGCGAATCTATTCCATACTTTGATTGCCAGTGCCTACGGAATTGGAACCCCCGAGGCTGTGTATGCTGCATTCAATCGAGCTATTTCTGAAGACTTTGAATTTCTTCGCGACTATCCCGGTATCGATGTCGGTGAAGTATTCGACAGTTGGGTCCAGAATCCTGGCGCTCCAGTTATCAGAGTTGAAGTTAATCCAGAATCTAGTAATATTACTATATCTCAGGTTCGTTACATTAAATATAACATTGACAGCGCTATTAATTGACATATTGAGATAGAAGTCGCTGATTCGATTTCGCATATTCAACACTCAATTACTAAGGTTACTTTCCTTTAAATCACTGGTTTTTTTTTTCCTATTTATTTATCCAGTAAAAGTTAGTATTCTTTAATAGCATGTGCACTACAAACTTCCTTTTACTGTAGTTATGGCTATTACTCATTGTAAAGAAACGGGTGTTGTGTTCCTCCATCACAAAGGTTCTTAGTAGTTCAATAATCCTTCGGTAGATGGCGCTGTTGTATGTTATTCGCTTGCGCTGTATGTGAAAGTCACAACACTCATGTTGATAAACTTTTTTCAACAGCAACGCTTTTTGATCTCCGGTACCAGACCCGATCACATTTGGCACATACCTCTTACGTGGACGTATGAGGGTGAAATTAATTTCAACAACACTCGACCTAAATTGATCTTATCCACCTCATCAACTGTCATCCAGAATACAACTAATACAGACAACCAATGGGTTATCTTTAACGTAGCTCAATCTGGTAAGAAAAAATCTGATAATAATTCTATAATTTACTTGATTTTAAGAAAAAATTTTGTCAATATCTCCCTTCAAAAAAATATTAAACACACAAGTACAGAAAAAACAAACAGAGAGAAACTGGAATGAAAAGATATTTGCATGATGCAAATATTTGAATTGAAAATTTCAGACACAAAATTATAACCCTATCAAATTATGTAAATATGATTCTAGGTCTTTATCGAGTGAATTATGATGACAATAACTGGCAAAGGATTGGAAATTACCTCAAAGGACCAGACAGACCAAATATTCACAGATTAAACAGGGCTCAGGTAAACACGACAATTGTACAAAAAAACATAGTCCTCAAATGTTAAAAAAGTGTCATCTAATTCTTGCAATGATTTTTATTTCTCATTGAACTTAGAATTCTAGAAACACAATTAAACACTATTTATCATTTTCTCAGCTCAGTGTTGTTGTATTTTAAATATTTTAATTTAAGTCTAAATTTATTTGACGTCTTTTAGATTGTCAACGACCTTCTATTCTTCATTCGCTCTGGAGAAGTGAACAACACCGTAGCTCTCGATGTGTTGGACTTCCTAAGATACGAGACTGACTATTACGTATGGAACGCAGCTATCGGTCAACTACAGTTTATGCATAGGCGCTTTGAACATATGCCTGTGGCATATAACGCATTCTCGGTAGGTCCTATGTAATATTTTTCTATGTTTTTATATGACTACATCATTCTTAGTCTTAGCTTATCCGTGTGGTGACGAATTAAGAAAATAGAGTGTCACCATCCATATTCGTGGGATTAACTACCCAAGACAATATAATGCAAACCGTCTAGCCAGGGTGGTATAGTAGGCCAGAACCTCTTTCTAAGGAGAGGCCTATGTCCAGCAGTGCACTGTTAAAGGTTGTTGATGATGATTCTTAGAAGTAAGGAGTGCGAAATTCACCTTCAATAGATGAACAACAATTCAAAAGTATGGTATAATACAATACACTCATTGCAAATACAACCAATGCAACAGTACAATATGATGACTCGTACCATGGCTGACTATTGAGACGCTTCTTCATCATTAGGCTTCAGGTATCACACTCACAAAGGAAATACGACAGTACGAATGCTATCATTTTAGGTAGGTCTTCTGGGAGAGGATAGTGCCGCCTCGGTCAAGCAGGACTTTTCATCCAGAAATCAGCGTGGCTCTACTATAACAAGTGTTTCTTCATAATAACCTTATAAATTATCTCACTTTTCAATATTTAAAAGAAATGAAAACTGTTCACTTTATAAAGGATCATACGACTAGGAAGTATTAAAAAACAGTTCCGATCTCGGGTTTAATTTTGTATTGTCTTTTACAGGCTTATCTTCTCAATCTATTGGAAAATGTTATCCAACATCTCGGTTACGATGAGCGACCTACCGACTCCACGTCCGACATCCTTAATAGAATGCAAATCATGAATTTCGCTTGTAATCTTGGACACTCTGGCTGTGTTGCTGATTCCTTGAACAAGTGGAGAGCGCACAGGGAAAATGCAAATGAATTGTAAGTTTTATTTTATTTGTTTACTAGCTATTTTTTTGCTTTTGGCTGCGAATATTTGTTCTGATCTCTAAAATCTAAAGAGTTAAACGTGTAATTCGACGAAAAAATATCGTAATGCCGATAATAATAAATCCTATTACCATATACCATGACTTAGATTTTAAAATATTGAATATCAATTTGTAAAGTATGTATCATACGCTGTACTGCTAGAGTTTACAGTTTCAAATAATTTATTATTGCAGGGTTCCAGTGAACTATCGTCGCTACGTTTACTGTGTTGGTCTTCGGGAAGGAAACGCCTCGGATTATAACTATCTGTTTAATCAATACGAAACTTCGGAGAATGCTGCTGACATGGTTGTCATGCTTCGCGCTCTAGGCTGTACTAAGGACGAAACGTCATTTAATCAGTATGTGTTTTACAAGAAAATGATCTAGAGAATTTAAAATCAAAAACTGTACTATAACCATATTATATTTCTCTCATCCAAAATGTTCATATTGATTCGATTCTTTTCATTTCAGTTATTTGCGTCAATCAATAGAGAACCGTAAAATCCGACTCCATGATCGGACTAGTGTTGTAACTTTTGGATTGCAAGGAAATCAAGAAAATCTACCTCTTGTACTCAACTTCCTTTACCAGAACTACGCTCAAATCAGAACCGAGTATGTATACATTTTAAATTGTTTTTTTAACTATTATTATTTATCATCACATCAACAGTTTTTGTTGGGTAACTGTTTTTCGACTTTCGCAACTTTTGCACACTCATGTTTTTTGCTGTAAACGGGACTTATTCGCGATAAAATTAAAAACGTTACGGTACTTTCTACTTTCCGATGTAAACTTACATCAGTCTATCCATAACCACGAGCGATATAACCCATTTGAAACTTTAGACAGTAGAAGGTATCGTCACCTTTTAAATAAGTCTAATTTACTCCAAAAAACATGACTACTGTTAGATGTTTATGCCTGTATTAAAAAGGATAACATATCAATCAGAATAAATACATCTCATTACATTTTTCAGATTTGGAGGACCAAGCAGATTAAATATAGCAATAGGCAGCGTTTCTGGCTTCTTGACCAACTTTACCTTGATAGAAGAGGTTCGTTTTTTTCTATTTCTTGACCATCATGAAGGTCTATTGTAGATATAGACCTAGATACCGTACTGGTAAGATGAAGCGCTCATAGCCGAGTGGTCTTAGGTAATTGGAAACAATCAACGAGAATACGCAACGACGGCGTGGTCAGTCCTAGATGGGTAACCGTCTCTGGCATGATATATTTGTTACGAGCGTTCCGTGATTCAGAGGTCACGTTAAGCAGTTTGTCCCGATTGTTATCATAAGATAGCAGTCCTAAGCATAGTTGAAGGCCTTCAGGTGGCTTCAAAACATCTAGTGGCAAGATTACGTAGCCACAACGTGTCTTGCCAGTCCCCAACCCGCACTCAGCTAGCGTGAGGACGTATGGCCTTAACCTCTCCTGAGAGGTGACTCGAGCCCGGCAATTCGACGTTATAGGTTGATGATGATAAATAATAAAGAAATTATTGTGTGTCTAAACATTTTGATGTATTATGTTTTCAGTTTCAAACATGGGCTTACCAAAATCAGATTGGTTTGGGAGAATCATTTAGTACAGGAAGTGCCGTTGTGAATGCAGCAATTGCAAATCTAGAATGGGGAAATGATAATGTAGTAGAAATACATGGTTTTGTTCTTCAAAGAACTGCTCGAGAAGCAAATTCATCTACGATATTCGTCTCTTCAATTATTTTAGTATTGGCAGCAATGTTTATCCAACTATTTCAGTAGTTTTATGTAAACACAACTTATTTAGGTACTTATTTATTATTTATTGTATTAATAAAGTATGGGATCATCCGTAATTTGGATTCATTGAATTGTTCAAAAGGCAAGCAGAGAAACACAACATTACAACACGATGAGACAACGAAATATTAAAGCTCGCATAAGATTGTAATCATTGTTTAAATGTATTTTAATAAAAAAATCGGTTGTTACATAATGTCTATTATTAATAATTTTCTAATTACGATTAAAACACGTTCCATGCAATTACAAAAAATGAATTGCAATATAACAAAAACAGTAGTAAATACAATCCATTAACGAACGAACGTCGTAATACGAACGATACTGAACCTTAATATTGGCATGAAAAATTTCTTCAACCAACCCAAAGCTCCAGTGACGTGGAGACGCGTTTCCGTATTAAAGTAATCAAATGTGTTCTAATATCTAGTCTACTACAACTAAATTGGAAAACACTTTCAAAACAATATAAAAAATATGCTCATTAGGTTGTATGCCTGCAGATCACATAGGGTTTTAAGTTTTAATTGATAAATTAACAATCTTAGCAAATTACTGACAGTCAATAGTCGTTCATCGATGATGATAATGATGTAATTCGATTTTGGGCACGGCGGCCAGTCTCGATGGAGACCAGCTAACTACGCACTAGATATTAATTGTTGTAAGTAGATGCTCCTACTATGTTGTACCCACTGAGGCTATTGTTTTTTTTTTTTTTTAATTAGCTTATGTACTAATTTTTAATCACTATAATTTGCATCAGTCCTCTAACATGGTGTATAGTATATTAGTGGCAGCACCTTACCCCCATATCAGGTTTATAAACATTAAAACTATGGAAACATTGGCGATTTGAAAGGAGTGGCCGCGAGTTTTTATTGCCATGTTCTTTTCTCCGGCTCTACCTATTGTTTGCGAACATGGCATAAATGTACATGTAGAATCTTGACCTGTCACAAGAGATGTATTGCATCCTAAGTGAATAAAGAATTTTGAATTTGAATTTGATTATTTTATATAAGATGACCCGGCAAACTTCGTACTTCCGAATTTTGAAATCCCAGAACTTGATGGCAGTGCTACCAACCGGGTCCAAATCTAAACCCTTATCCCATAACCCACTTATAATGAAAACACACAAAAAAAAAACATCAAAATCGAATTAGCCGTTTAGACGGAAATCAATTACAATACACGAATAAAGATGCACAACTGTGTGCCTGGACTCTATTCCATTACTCTCACAATCCGATGGAAAGGCTATCCGATACGGCTGGAAAGATATATCAGGCTCAGGAGCGACTGTTTTACGTGCTCTCTGAGACATGTTTTTTTATAAGTAAATTACACTTTTAAATACATACTCATAGAACTGGACATATAAAAAAACAGTTACCTCGGCACATAGACTAAAATTTTAGGAGCTTGCGTTTAAAGATAGGATATGATTGTCCTAATTAAAATTACCCTGAAGACAGAAGTACTTTTTGTATCAGGCCTTTGATCCTAATGTCTTACGTAATTATTATAAAGTTGGCTCACGGTCTTGGCTTATTTATTATAATTAAAAAAGTAAGTTAGTTGCAGTTAGTAGATTTTTATCAATCGTATAGGCAATGACAAAACAGAACAACCAAAATAATCGATTTTTTTTTTTGATAAAGTTAGCTGTTAATACTGAACTTAGCAGTAAATAAACGCATGATAAAAAAGATAATATGCTACTAGATTAACATGTAATAACTAGTAGTGGTTATGATAACGACGGAGCTGGGTGAGTAGTATTATAATGTTAAAACCGCAATATTAATGAAACTAATACAGTATAACTTCGATTTCATGAAAGCCTTGGACGATAGCACTATTCAAACTATTTCAAACTAAGAGTTGTATGCATAATGCACATGTTTTGTTTATTAATACTTAATGCAATGATAATATAAGCAAATTACTACTTTATACTCGTGTATTAGAAATACTGAGGGTATCATACTTAAACGACTTAGCGAGCAAACTGCAGGATAATAGCATTGGGTAGAAAATTAAAACTTAAATTGGACCCTATACATATTATTTGGGTACGTAGATAAGACCAAAACCTCAGTTTTGATTATGATAAAACCACATATTACTAGCTTTCGCCCGTGTACATAGGTGACGGATCAAGAATACAAAGTGTCACCACCCCTATTTTTGCCATGGGTGTCGTAAGAGCTAACATAACAAATAAGCAGCTAACATCACTGCCAAGAGAAGGAAAACTTGAAACAAACCCTTTATTAACCCGTCTGGCCATCGTGGTTTAGTAGGCCAAAACCTCCTTTCAAAGGAGAGGCCTATGTCCAGCAGTGGACTGTGAAAGGCTGTTGATGATGATGATGACATATATGGCAACTATCGCAGCAAATAGTAGGTCATATTCTTCTTCAAAATCGAACGATCTAAGAAACAATCGAAGAGGTTAAATCATTTACAAAATTGATGTGATATTTGTGTCCTTGTTTAGCCATGGAAGTGTAACAGAAAGACATATTAACTTTGAAATTTACAAGATTATTTTTTGATTTCTTGAACTATCAATACTACAACAGTAACTCCCTATTTTAGGACTACATTGGCTTTATATTCAGTAATATTGTGTTGTTTCTCTATAACCTACTACATAGTCGTCGGATGATAGCGTTATTGAAGCGATTTATTAACTAGAATCTAGAGAAAAGTGACCTAGAATCTGAGAAAGGAACCTAAGTCTTAAGGTAGTCGTCGGTTTGCTGAGATGATGACAACACATTAAAGTTATTTCATTCATATTTAAAACATGCAAAAAAGTGAAGGCCTTTATTCCATTAATTTAATATATTCTATAATTTTATTGTTTAGGAACCGACATGTTGTTGCCAGGCATTTTGCTTTTGCTCGTTGGATCCCTGGAGGCCATACCAGAGGAATACACGTCTAATTATGACGTGGTCGGTTTAAATTCCAACTTTGGTGACACAAAATATCGCCTAGATGATACCGTGTACCCTCTTTTGATGAAATTAGATCTTGACGTCTATTTAGATGAAAGTCGCTTCAGTGGATTTCTTAGAATGGACGTTGAAGTAAGTTGTTTTTATATATTTTCTTATACAGTTTCTTGGTATTACTTTTCGTAGCTGGGTAATTTAATATAGTACATTAGCTTTCGGCCGCTAGTGCTCACCCTCGTCTCCACTCCTCAAGGAATACACATGCCAAATTCCTGCTCCTTGCGCCCAGTAGTTTCGGCTGTGATTTGTCCGACAGTCAGTCAGTAACGGAACAGTTTTTCTAAATATTGATTGAACCTTAGAATAAAAACAAGATGCATATTACAGTAAAATTTAATCAAAAAGATAAATTAAGTAAACAGGATAAAATAAGTCAATTACATCTCAACTGTAAACTTAAAAAGTAGTTTCACATTTACTGGGGTTTTTTTATTTATTTACAACTTCATGCAGCGGACTTAATGCCTAATGTGGACCGATGGAATTTTTTAATTTAGATTTACATGGAGTTACATTTCATTTGCAGGTGAGAGAAGCGAATTTGCAACAGATTGTTTTTCATCAGAAAGTTGAATCAATTACAGCCATGGACATAGTAAGCGCTGACAACAGCGTCATAAACCTTCAATTCCCAGACCCGTTCATCACTGATGACTATTACGAGGTTGTAAAGCTCAATCTCGCTGGGCCTATCCCTTCTGGTAACTACACCATCACCATGAATTACACTGGAATTATTACTGACAACCCGTTTGACGCAGGCCTTTATAGAGGATATTATTTTTATAACAATGAAGAAGTGTAAGTTAATTGTTAATTAATTAGATTACGAATAACCAAGTTTGGTTATCAAGCAAGCAAGTGAAGCCTGTGGAATCACCGTGACTTCCACAGTTGGAATACTGATATGTGTTATAGAGAACGAACCAATGGTGGGTTTATTTGCTTGATTTCGTCTCAAGAAGATTATTTATGTGAAGAAAGCAGTCCAAGTGCATAATTACAGTAATATTTGTTTTCTATTTCTTGGTGGATGTTGAGGGTAGTGGATGATTTCGAATACTTGATTTGAATTTAGATATTATTATGATATTTATTCAACTGACATTTTAGTCATTAACCGACTTAAAAAAAAAGGAGGAGGTTCTCAATTCGTCGGAATCTTTTTTTTTTTTTTTATGTATGTTCAGCGATAATTTCGTCGTTTATGAACCGATTTTAAAAATTCTTTTTGCATTGAAATGGGCGTAGCCTACAGGTGGTCCCATCGTCACCATATCGGGATCTGATGATGGGATCCCAAGGAAATCGAGGGAATTCTTCAAATATCATAGGCACAATGTCGCGATTTGGGTACTCGGAAAAGTTTTTCATTGAAGTCGGTTCCTTTTTGTTAAAATTATAAAGTTTTTAATCTTCAAAAAGTGTTGAAAAAAACTGTTAAATTTAAAAGTCAAACTCGGTGTCAAACGCGACACAATAGATCGGACTTTGAACTCATCAACGTCCAATAAGAAAGCTATACTCGTATCTGGTTTACAATATATTGCTTTATTTTAGGTTAAGGTTTTATAATTAAAAACTTGTTAAATGCCATCAAATCACTATTTAATTAATATCTTCTCCTTATTATCCTTTATTCCCACGATTATTTCAAGAGTATTAGTCGACTACTAGTTCATTGAGAAAGAACTAAAATTTGAAATTTGAAATATTTGTCAGTATATTTGAGAGCACTGACTTCCACACAACGATTGCCATAGATGTTCATGACAACCGGGACTGACGGTTTAACCTGCTCTCCGAGGCACCGGCATGTATCACCGCTAACCTTCATTGCTCCGGGCTAATGTTATGAATTTTCTGTAAGAAAAACTCAACAATACTTTTGGCCCGGCTCGGAATTTGAACTCAAGATGCATCTGCTGCATAATATCACGAATTAATAAACATGTTTGTATCAAATGTGTGTATCGTAATATTTCCCAATATAATGACACTGATAACAAGGATCTCACAATGATAACACCGATCAAACATGTAAAAACTACTATTAATAGAGTGCTAAAATCTGTTCTTTTTATAATTTTTTTCTACTGTATTGATTTCAGAAAGTATGCCACGACACAATTTTCTCCATATTCTGCAAGACGGGCCTTCCCCTGCTTTGATGAACCCAAGTTCAAATCTCGCTTTGTGCTCAGTGTCACCCGTAACAGTAATCTTAGAAACACATACTCAAATATGCCCATTGCTAACACTATACCGTAAGTAACGTTTTAAGACAAAATAACTCCTAAACCATATATCTATGGGGTCTACAACGAGCAGTCACAGGTTATGTATGAAAGTTGAAAGTTTCTCTGTGCATGGTCCCAACACAGAAAAGAAAAGATCAAGGAACAAAAAGTTTGGAGTTAAGTTACTCTGATGGATAATGGCCAATAAAGTGCATTATATAGTTTTAATAAAAATAGTACCTTTAAGAAAAAATATTGGGGTAAATAAAAACTATGTGCAGTTTTTATTAAATCAAAACCAATTCAAATTATCCATTATTTCTAGTTTGGTCTAGCTAGAAATATTTATAAATTGTTTAACAAAAATAATGTATCGGATAAACTGTTTCTCTATTAATAATTTTTGTTAGTAAATAATAATTATATAAATATGTATCTTTGTTTGGAGAATCATCAAAATATTTTAATAAATAAATCAGCCAAGATTCAGATGTTAATGTTACAAAACAATAACTCTGTGTCACTTTGATGGTCACTTTATTATTGTTTTCAGAGTTGGTGAAAAAAGAATTCGTGAAGTTTTTCATCCAACACCTATAATTTCGGCGTATCTAGTCGCCTTACATGTGAGTGATTTTGAAGAAACGGAATCGACTAGCACCGATGCTAGACCCTTCAAAATTATATCTCGTCGCGGTGCCCTTGATCAACACAAATGGGCAGCTGAAACTGGAGTACGAATTACTAATGAACTAGATGATTACCTTTCTATCCTATACCACGAGATGGGTCAGGGCGTTTTAATGAAAAATTATCACATTGCAGTGCCTGATTTCAAATTTGGTGCTATGGAAAATTGGGGTATGGTTAACTACAGGTATATATAACTACTATCATTAAAATTTGAAGGGTATTGCAGCTTATTATAAAATACCATACATAAAATACTACAAGTACGATTTTGAAGGTACATTCTTAGAAAGGTATTATCAGGCCTCCGTCACTCGCTCAATGCCACGCGCTATACACCTACGGCTCGGCGTATCGTCGTCGATGCAATTCGACAGAGGGCCGTCAAACGGCAGCCTGAGCTTGTTTCTCGCGCTTACGCTTCATAATGCCGAAATTATTGTGCAGTAGATGGGTGTTAAAGTCAAATATATATATATTGATAAATTATATAAATAAATTACATAGAGGAGTTAGAAAAAGTAATTTTAAATAATTTTGACAACGTTTAATGAATCGGCCCGGTAGCACCATATTACAACTATTACAACAAATTTGAATAACTAATAAGAAATATGGTTGAATCGCAACATTCGTTTTATTACAATAATTTTGTCATAGGTAGCCCTAGCGCATTCGTATTAGGACGCGCTGGCGCGTGAACCGCACGGCGGGCGACACAATATCGACTCTTTGTTAGCGTACTTAAGGTACATTTCTTCTCGTTCTGAGTGGCAGGTATTATTATTAAGATATTGTAGGCTGTTATAGCGTAGGTATTTTCGCTTTTGTATGGGAGTGATGTATCTGTTACGTAGTAACTATTTATTAATCTGTGGTAGGGTGTCTACTTATCTTTTATTTGTTACAGAGAAGCATTTCTTCTGTATGATGAAAATAATACCAACCTTATAAATAAAATCAACATCGCTACTATCATGGCCCACGAACTTGCTCACAAATGGTTTGGCAACCTCGTCTCCACATTCTGGTGGAGCAATGTTTGGATTAAAGAATCCTTCGCTAGTTATTTTCAATATTTTGCTGCTCACTGGGTATCCTTTTTATACTTAGTGTAAAACTTTGTCTATATTTATGACTGAAAAGTATTAGTTTAATTTTGGAAATATTTTAGGTGATGCCCGAATTTGAATTAGATCTTCAATTTGTTGTGGATCATGTGCATAGCGCTCTCGCTCATGACGCTTCTTTAGGAGCTAGACCTATGAACTGGACAGATGTAGCAAGTAATCCAACAGTTATAGCGCATTTTTCTACTACAAGTTACGCTAAAGCTGCTTGCGTTCTTAGAATGATGGAACATTTTGTTGGATTTAGAAACTTCAGACTTGCTCTTCGGTACTACCTAAGAGAAAAGTAAGTTTATCTTCTTATATTAAATTATATTATAATTTAAGTTACTTGATACGACATTATACCTTTTGATAATAATAACTAGTGCGTACGGTATTGGTACACCTGCTGATGTGTATGCTGCTTTTGCACGTGCTGTTTCTGAAGATTTCCAATTCCTTCGCGACTATCCTGGTATCGACGTAAGCGCCATATTTGACAGTTGGGTGCAGAATCCTGGGTCTCCAGTCGTCAAAATTGAAGTTAATACAGAAACTGGTGATGTTACCGTCTCTCAGGTTTGTTAAGTCGAATATTAAATGAAACGAAATTAAATCAAGTTTGGCTGCTATAGTTAATAAATCCGTTTACAACGTTTTGGTTGACTCACGTACAATACGAGTAACAATTAAACATTTATGGTCAACTTATCAGTGATATTACCCATTGCCCAATTTCTTAATAAAACTTAATCATGTTATCAACCGTCCCGGCTTCTTAAGGGTTTCAGAGCTATTTTAACCTGAAATATAATAATTAATTCATTTTTAACAGAGAAGAATTAATGTCCATATTCTAGTGCCTTTTCCAATCACCTTTTTAAGGAATGACACCTTTAGTCTATTTTCTCTACCCGATACAGAGGTTTATACTAGTTTCTTCTTTGAAAAGATAACATCGGGAATTCAGAACTACATATATATATGAAACGGACACCAAGATACGTAGCAATATTGCGGCAAGATGACCGCTTATTACACTATGCTCTCAGTCATTACCGTACCAATGGGTCGGCTGGACCACTGGCACTGCCCAAGTACAAAAGACCAACTTAAAAATGACATCATTCGTCCTGTCATGTTTCGTTGGTGAATGTGAGGCCATAATGCCGAAGCATCTCAATAGGAAGCCATGGTGTGGGTCAACACGCTGTATTGTCTGCACTCACAACGAGGATGGTGACCACCACAATTAGATTCTGCTCATGCTTTCCATCAGGCAGAGTAGTCACTTTAGCAGGCTCATATGAAAAAAAAGTAGTATATGAAAAAAGAAATGTAAAGTAATTATTGTTATACATACCATAAATTTCTTTTCAACAGCAACGCTTTCTTATCTCCGGTACCAGACCCGATCACATTTGGCAGGTACCTCTTACGTGGACTCATGAGGGTGACATTAATTTTATTGACACTCAACCTAAGATTATACTATCTACGTCATCTACTATCATTCAGAATGTGACTAATTCAAGAAACAATTGGGTTATATTCAATATAGCTCAATCCGGTATGTAAATTATCCTTAGATAATATTATAAATGCAAAAGTATCTTTGTCTGTCTGTCGCGCTTTCACGCATGAATTACTGAACCGATTCAAATGAAATTTATTACACAGATAGTGTAGAACATAATAACAAAAGCTAGTAGATTTAATTTAAAAAGATTTAAATTAGGAAAAGATTTAAATTAGGAAAAGATTTACACTAGGAAAAGATTTAAATTAAAAAAAGATATAAAGGAATAAACACTCGTTTGTAGATATAGTAGTATTTGTGTGAGGACTAAAAGTATGGAGCATCACCGTTTCCGTTCATCAGTAGTTCTTATAGGAGTCGACTAAGGGAACACACTACACAAAATAACAGCACTGCAAAGAAAAGAAAACTTTGAAACCATCCAGGCGGATTCGAGTTAAAACCCTTCTAAATTACTATTAATAATATGTCTAATTATAATTGCAGGTCTTTATCGAGTGAACTATGATGACAATAACTGGCAAAAAATTGGAGATTACCTAAAGGGACCCTCCAGACATAATATTCATAAGTTAAATAGGGCTCAGGTAATGATAGATAGATAATGCTCAAAACTTATTAATTTAAAGGAATCTAATCTTTGCAATGAGTTTAACATTATTATTGAACTTTCGTTAATCGCCCACAAATTTTGGTAGCTAATGCTACTAGCTAATGAGTTACCAAAATTAGTGGGCAATTAACTTTTTTTTACTTGACGATGACTGACATCTTACAAACAACGTCATCTAATCCCAAACTAAGTAGAGTTTGTGCTATGGTACTAGACAACTCGAGGGCCTATTCCCGCAGCGGGCGGAACATACACCCCCGTCGATGGCCCGTCGTGGTCGTCGACGGGGCAGCGTGGGTGATGTTTCGCCTGTCAGGGAATCTGAGGTAGGGGCGGCTGTTCTACGGATTCGGTCCAAGAACACCGCCCCCGGGCCGGACGGGGTTCCAGGCCGAGTGATGTCGGACCACCTCAGGGGAGTGTTGGACGCTAGCCTGGCGTCCGGACGCTTCCCTGAGCGTTGGAAGTGCGGGAAGCTGGTATTGATCCAGAAGCATGGATGGCCTGCCGATTCGGTCGCGGCCTACAGGCCCATCGTGTTGCTGGACGAGGCGGGCAAGTTGTTTGAGAGGGTTCTCTCTGCCCGCATCGTCCGGCACCTCAGCGAGGTGGGGCCCGACCTGTCGGACGCCCAATTCGGCTTCCGAGAAGGGCGTTCGACGGTCGACGCGATCCTGCGCCTGAGGGCCGTGACCGAAGAGGCGGTGAGAGGCGGCGGAGTGGTGTTGGCGGTGTCCTTGGACATCGCCAACGCCTTCAATAGTCTGCCATTCGGCTGCATCAGGGCTGCACTCCAATACCACGGAGTGCCAGGGTACCTGAGGCGGCTGGTGGCAGACTATTTAGAGGAGCGTACCGTCGAGTACGAGGACCGAGATGGCGCCTTGAGACGCAGGGCCATGTCGTGCGGTGTTCCACAGGGGTCTGTCCTAGGACCACTCCTGTGGAACATGGGATACGACTGGGCCCTACGAGGGCGTCTCCCCCCCGGGCTGGGTGTAATCTGCTACGCAGACGACACCCTGGTCACGGCCCAGGGGGCAAACTTTGAGGAGGTCCCCCGCCGGCGCCTCGATCGAGGTCATCTCGGTCCTCGTACCGGTCCGGGCCCAGATGAGGTACCTGGGTCTGGTCCTCGACGGTAGGTGGCTCTTCGACGAGCACTTCCGACAGCTTGGTCCTAAGCTGGTGGGCTCTGCCTCCGCCCTAGGGCGACTTCTGCCCAATTTGGGCGGGGCCAGTGTCCCCACTAGGCAGCTGTACACGGGGGTTGTCCGGTCAATGGCACTTTACGGTGCACCGGTGTGGGCGGCGGCTCTGTCCGCCCAGAACAGGGCGCGCCTCTGGCGCCCCCAGCGGATACTGGCGGTCAGAGCCATACGCGGATAGGTGCGACTGCAGTGAGGACACGGCCCAGCACACGCTGGCGGTCTGCCCCGCTTGGGCGGCGCAGCGCCGGGTCCTCACTGCAGTCATCGGAGGGGATCTCTCGCTGCCGGCCGCCATAAGATCGTTGGCCGGCAGCGACAGTTGTTTTACCGCGGTCGCAACCTTCTGCGAGGACGTAATCTTGCAGAAGGAGATGGCGGAGAAGGCCCGGGAGGATGCCATCCAATCGGCCCCGATCCGCCGCCGGCGCCCCGGGCGGCGGAGGCGCGCATACCTGCGTCTCATGCCGCCCTGAGAGAGGCCGCGGATGGGGTTTCCCGTCCGTCCGCAGTAGAGGCCAACCGCGAAGGGGTGGCGTCCGCGTGTGACCGGACGTTGCCCAATTAGAGAGTCTAGAGCTGAGATGGTGCCCGCAGCATTGCGGGCAGGCGCCGGTTGGAGTCCAGAAGGAAATCCCCTCCCTGGACTCCTTCCAATACAAAGGCGCAGAGAGGGTCACACCGTGTGGTTTTAGTCGGTTCGGGTCCGACACACCACCCCGCCGTAACCCCCGACGGGGTGACGGTCCGCGGGGATTTCCACACGTAAAAAAAAAAAATGGTACTAGACAACTAATATAAATACAGAATCATCCTTTTTTGGTAAATGCATACATATTATACATAGAAAAAACCCAAACTCTGAAACAAATATTTGTTGATCATACAAACATTTGGTCCCTCCCGGGAATCGAACCCGAGACCTCAAGCACTGCAGTCGCTACCACTGCCCCACCGAGGCAGTCAAGATGTAGATAAACAATAGCTTACATTTTGGAATAGCACATAGGCTACTATTAAAGGTAGTAAGAGATTTTTTGATAATTTTTAAATATGCCTGTTTTAGATTGTCAACGATCTTTTATACTATATTCGCTCCGGAGACGTGAACAAATCCGTAGCTCTCGACGTGATCGATTTCCTAACATATGAGACTGACTATTATGTGTGGTCTGCAGCCATCAGTCAACTGCAATTCATCCATAGGCGGTTTGAACATATGCCTCTTGCATATGACGCATTTTCGGTAGGTCTTAACTATATTATGTATAGATTTACTCATTATTATATACTACAATTTTGAATTACGACAATACTCTTCGGAATAAAGAATTTTTCACTAGATGTTTGAGCAATAAATATGCCGTCGCCATGCTAGTCGCTCCGTGGAAAAACTGATATTCAGGTAAAACCGGTTGAACTAGTAGCCGACCCCAAACAATATCAACAAGTACTACAATTCTACTTCTACGGGCTGGCTTTTTCTCTGAGAGTGTTCAAAATATGTCTGATTATAATCATGATAATTATCATACGAGTCATATTATTACTTAAAGGTATCATAGTCCTGAGTTGTAAAATATAATTATCTTTCTGATCGGTTTCCATTTTTAACATAAATAATATTTATTGCATGCTGCAGGCTTATCTACTCAATCTCTTGGAAAATGTTATCCAACATCTCGGTTACGACGAGCGAACTACCGACTCCACATCAGACATTCTTAACAGAATGCAGATCATGAACTTTGCCTGTAATCTCGGACACTCTGGTTGTGTCACTGACTCTTTAAACAAATGGAGAGCACACAGGGCTAATGTGAGCCAATTGTAAGTGATTTGGTTACTTTTTGACAGGTTTCTTAATTTTCAAGACGATGGTTTGACTGCATAGTTGGCCGAGTGGTTTAAGCGGTCGCCGTGTCGCTTTCTACTGCGCATAGTATCGTGGGTTAAAACCCCACGTGGGATAACACTTGTGTGGTTCACAAATTGTTGTTCTGAGTCTGGGTATCCTTTATATCTGTTTCGTGTATGTTTGTAAAGTTCCCCGCGATGCAGGAATTTATATTCCTATTGTCTTTTTACAATAAAACAAACTTACGTTATGTGTATTTAACATGAAAATTATTTGAATTGTTTATTTTTAAAATTAATATTTTCTTTCAAATCGTTAATAGAACCGTTATATGATATTAGGGTCTATTATGTAATCGGTTAGTAAATTCGGTTCTCATTCATTCACTGTTTCAGGGTACCGGTGAATTATCGTCGATACGTGTATTGCATTGGTCTGAGAGAAGGTGATGCCACAGACTATGAATATCTGTTCAACCATTATGAAACCTCACAGAACGCTGCTGACATGATAGTCATTCTTCGCGCTCTCGGCTGTACTAAGGATGAAGCATCATTCAATCAGTACTTGTTTTACAAAAACTCAATCATAATGAGGAGTCTTTAGTATATAGGCTTTTCTTTAATTAATTTGATGTTTTAATTTCAGTTATTTACGTCAGTCACTTGTAAATCGCAAAATCCGACTACAGGATCGTACAAGTGTTGTGAGTTTTGGATTGCAAGGAAATAAAGAGAATATACCTCTTGTACTCAATTTCCTTTACGAGCACTACAATGAAATCAGACCTGCGTAAGTCAGAATATAACAAACGTGCCTTAATTTGCTTCTATTACATGCTTTTACATAGCATTTTGTGCATCGGTAACCTATTCAACTGATAAGCCAAAAGTCATAGGTTCGCTACCTGTGTATTATGTTCATGAAAGTGTTTCCTAAATTTTACACAAAAAAAAACTTAATAACATTGGATAACATTTGAACATACAAAAATCAAACGTTATAGTTTACGTGCCTCCGAATTTAATATTTTAATTTTACGTATATTAAGATTTTCTTGCAATAAGCCTCCATATTGAATAAATTAATTTTAATGTGTTTTAATTTCATTTTAATTTCTTTGATTTTACAGATATGGTGGGTCAGAAAGATTGGATATAGCTATAAGCAGCTTTTCAAGTGTCTTGACAGATTTTACGTTGATACAAAAGGTTCGTATTAATTTTGAGACAGTGACCCTCAATGATTCTAATGTGGACTTATTAGTGTTTCATATTGGTTTCTAGGAGTACTTTAGATACTCACAATAAGAAAAAAGGATAAAATCTTCAAAAGTATACTAATTTCTAGATGACAGGTTCATTAGAAAGCTAGAAATTATAAAAGTAAAAATACTTTAAATTCCCAATTCAATTAGCTAAGTTGAGTTACAACAAATATAAAAAGAATGCCTCGTTGGTCTAGTGGTTAGCGTATGTGGCTGCCGATCAAGAGGTCTCAGGTTCAATTCCAAATGTTTGTGTGATCCGTAATATTTGTTTCGTAGCTTGAGTGTTTTTTTATGTATAATATGTATGTATTTACAAAACAAAAGTATGTTTATTTGTATACGTCAGTTGTCTAGTACCCATAATACAAGCTCTGCTTAGTTTGGGACTAAAGGGCGTTGTGTGTAAGATGTCCGAAATATTTATTTATTTATTTAAATAGAAAAACTTTAGTACCCTTTCTTCTCACTGAAACCCGTGCAAATGAAATCTTTTGAATTGAAATCACGCACCTGATATTAGAACATAGTTCAGGTCTCCACATAACTTTTACCAGGTAACAGATTTCACGTAATACTGTTTTTTTCTTGAACATAGTAGACATGGTCCTATATCGAGATTAATAATATGATAGTAATGGTCGTGTATCTAATTTTGTATACATTTTGTCACCAGTTCCAAACATGGGTATACCAGAATCAGATTGGATTAGCAGAATCATTTAACACCGGAGTTTCCGTTGTTAATTCAGCAATCGCGAATCTGCAATGGGGAAGTCAGAATGTAGTTGACATCTACAATTTTATTCTAGAGAGAACTTCAAGATAATTTATGACTCTTTTACCATTTCATTATTTTCTTAGGAGAATACGTAAAAATAGTGGAAACTATTTATTTAATTTACTTATAGATTATTAATAAAGCTTACATAACACAATGTCCGCTGATATTTATTTTATATATTTAACCCACATTATTGACTGACTTAATGCCTACGGCATTCTATAGCAATTACCTAACCTTTTATCTCTAACCTTTATTTAGACTGCCTCGGTCGCGTAGTGGGACCATATGCGACTGCTGTTCCTGAGGTCTCGCGATCGATTCTCGAGTTCAAGTTTTCTCTGTATAATATGTATGTATATACAAGAAAAGGGTGTATTGATGTATTTATATCAGTTGTCTAGTATTCATAATATAAGCTCTGTTTAATTTGGGACTAGATGGCATTGTGTGTAAGATGTCTGAAAATATTTATTTATCTAAATTTGGGTAATCTAAAGAATAAAAGCATACCATTCTGTGTTCATATACGACTACAATATGAACTACAACTTTGCTATCTCTTTTAAATAAGGCGTTTTGCTCAGAATTATGTTGCTCTATTCCATTCTCTCTTCATAGTCATACGTTTTCTTTATAATATCTGCAAAGAGTGTTGCTAGTTCGAAACCCACATAGAACCATGCTTCATCTAAACCATATAGTTTTTGTTAATAAAACTTTCAATTTTCATGAGCCAGACTTTACAGAAGACCGGTGTCTTCTGTAAAGTCTGGCTCTTGGAGAGTTGGCAGGCAGTTGAAAAAACTCACTATTGGAAGTACCCAACAGACCACTGATATGTATTTTTAATGCGACTGTTATGACACCAACTTCTTCAGTCTATTCCTGTTTTTATAAATTACGCGAATAACTCTCTTTTGTAATACAAAGATACTTAGAATGTCATCGGTACACCACCGCCTTGTTTAATGCATCAATAAGTTACCTTTATATATTTGTTGATAATTATGAGAAACAACTCGTAAATGACAAAACACTGGTATTCATATTCTATATCTATGCAAATATTGCTGTAACTTGACTGCCTTGTTGGTCTAGTGATAAGCGCTGAACAAGAGGTCTCTGTTTCATTTCACGGGTTTGACCAAATGTTTGTATAATCTGCAAATATTTGTTTCGGACTTGAGTGTTTTCTATGTATAATATGTATGTATTTATAAAAAGTAAATATGTATGTATAACAGTTGTCTAACACTCATAGTACAACTCTACTTAGTTTGGAACTAGATAATTTTGTGTGTCAGACGTTCACCATTTTTAGGACTCCGTAGCCAAATGTCAAAAAAAAAATAACCCTTATAGATTTTGTGAACCGCATTTGTATTTTCACACACAACAAGAACAATGAATTTTGGGGTTCCCCGTACTTAGAACTGAAACTCAATAAAAAAAATTTCATCAAACCCATACGTGAATCTATGGATAGGTCTTCAAAAATGATATTGAGATTTCTAATATCATTTTTTTTCTAAACTTAATGGTTTGCGCGGGAGACACGACGTGGTTAAATGTGTGTCCTGTTACTTCTAAAATAAGAGAATAATAAAACTAAAAAAAAAAGTGTACCATGCAAACTTCCACCAAAAATTTGTTTGAACGAGATCTAGTAAGTGGTTTTTTTTAATACGTCATAAATCGTAAACCGCAATTAATCATTCATTGAATCAGTACACTATTGTTAAAACGTCTATCAAAGTTACAACGAATTACAAGAACTTTTAAATGATGTTACTTGTTACGGAACCCTTCATGGCCGAGTCCGACTCGCACTTGGCCACTTTTTTTTCGAAGTATATAATGATATTTTTAAATAATGACCTAATCTTTAAAACACCTCGTAGAGCACGCTGAGCTGTCGATCTCGGTTGTCATGAACATCTATGGCAATCGTTATAGGGAAGTCAGTGCCCTCAAATATACTGACAACTAGTTCAACCTTTGAATTTCAGTTCTTCCTCAGTTGTGGAGGTCCGATGCCAGTCGCTGCGTGGAAAAACTAATAATAAAAAAAACCGGTTGAACTAGTAGCCAACCTCAAGGATCTTTGGAATAAAGGCTGGGAAGAAGAAGAAGATCTAGTCTTTCAAATCTAATGTTGAACTCTTCACCATCGCATTGATTGATTCAGTATACTCTTTATTCTTCATATAATGCTTAAATTAGGACTTCATGATGATATAGACTTCATGAAGTCGGCCATAAAAGAAATTTTTTTGGAAAATAAATAGAAGCAGGGAGCAAAGAAAGAAAGTGGAAAATGGCAAATAAAAAAAAAGCGGCCAAGTGCGAGTCGGACTCGCCCATGAAGGGTTCCGTATCAGCAAGTAACATTTTATTTATTTATTAATAAGAAACTCTACAGCTTTTTTTTTTATAAATACATGAAATTTAACATTTATATATATATTGACTCTTAAGCCAATTACAGAGCTTCATGACATGAACAGTTACTAGACATAACAATTATTTAATATTAAACTTAAGAGAATAATTAATTTAGAGAAAACCAAACAAAATCCCAAACAAACAAAATAGTACCACAAGCCAAGACAAGATGAAACTACACTTATACATTAACAAATATGTAAAGAGTTAAACTAAATTATTTAATTACTTAAATACTGGTGAGCACCTTTACGATTTTATTGCGGAAGGACTTCTTGGACAAGCAAAACATGTCAATACCCTCGAACCTTTCTGTGTAGGTACGAAGCAGTCGAGTCATAACAGCATTTTTACCATAATTGGTACGGTGAAAAGGCACATTAAAAAGGTGTGTATGTCTGGTCCGTGACTTGTGTGTGGAAAATTCTATGGTTGATAAGAGGTCGTGATTGTCTAGCCCTCCACGCTAAACGTCAAACAAGAACAACATATCCAGCATGATACGTCTATCCCTGAGAGAAAGCATATGACATAGCTTGCTGTCAGCGGGGTAGGAAACGTGTCGCTTCTTGCATTTAAGGTTAAGAAACCTGACAAACCTTTTCTGTAAACCCTCAATTCTTTCAATATAAACAGAGTATTGAGGTGTCCAAACGGGACAACAATACTCCAGAACGCTGCGGACATAGGCACAATACACAACCTTTAGACTGTGATAATTTCTGAAAGGTTTACAAGTACGCATCAGAAACCCAAGACTTCGAGATGCCTTATTGATAATACTATCAATGTGCTCGGAGAACAACAGTTTGAAGTCCAACATCACACCAAGATCCCTGACAACTTCAACTCTTTCAACGATATTGTTATTAAATGAATACGGGTATTTAATGGGGGTTTTAGAGCGAGTGAAACTAATAGTTTGGCACTTGGATACGTTAATCGTTATATTGTTTTGTAAGTAATACTGGTATAACCTATTAAGGTCCTGCTGAATGAGTTCACAATCCTGACCCGAAAATCAAAATCAAAAATCAAAATAATACACATCAATGGTGTAGTTTAAAGAAGTTAGATATTATTGGCTCACCCCCATCGGAATATGTGACTAGTCAAGATAATCTTATGATTACACATGTACTCATGCGTATAATCACCATTTTATTATGACTATTATAAGGGTAATAAATATATTTTGTTATCCTTAATGTTATATATAACATTATAATATGCGATATGATATGATTAAATATGAATTGCTTAAATCCACCGATTAGTATTGTAATTTTTGATAGAACTTACAAGTTGATCAGCATTGTGTTAAGGACAACTTTGTTTTCAAGTCGAGACTTAGCTAAGTCTATAAGTACTTTAAATTTAATTTTGTAAGCCAATGTTTACAGTTTTTAAGTACAAGTCTTATAATTAGGCCGTTTTAGGCCTATTAGCTAAGATAAACAGCTTCTGATATTCCAGGTAAGTTTGAGAAAAAAATAATTATTTTACTAGTAAATTGATGTCCGAACAGTCAATATTCTTGTTTCACGTCTAAAGACCTTATTTATCTCAGAATAAACCTAAAATACATGTAGTATTGAAGTAATTCTCAGCTACAATAGCAGATTTCACAGATTTCGTTATCGTCGTTTTCCCTCTTGGAGCTGCAGTAGGTACAATACTGCAAGGTGGTACCTACTATACTGAATACTCCAAGTTCTTTAGTTCTGAGAGCAATAGTTTGACGTACTATTTCTTTTTCAAATTTAATGAACTCGATTATTGCTAAAAAATTTTTAGAATAGTTGCAGTTCAAACCAGAAGTGTAGTTTATATGCATAAACAATGGTACAGTTTTCATTTTACGTTTAAATATGGATATAACTAATCTCATAGACTTTTCAATATCAACAATTTCCATCTGGTCAAAATGAAAACATTTGGTGGTGTGAGGTATATTATTATAATATGGAATCTAACTTTATCGTTTCTATTACAGACATGTTCAAAATATTTAGTGCTACCTTGAGTTTGATGCTCTTAGCGGCAGCTACTCTTGGTGACCAACGCTTATCTTGGTTTAACGATGTTGATAATATAATAACAGATAATGAAAGTTTGAACGAAATCTCCGATGCAAGAAATGATAATAGTGTATACAGGTTACCACAAAATGTGATTCCTGTGCAATACGACATCTATATTGATCTTTTCTTCAACGAGAGGACCGACAGGCCATTTAGTTATGATGGACAAGAGTATATTTTAATACAGGTTTGTACTAAAGTCCAAATATCACTCATAAAAGCTATAATACAGTGTTTCAGTTTTCAAACGTTAAACTACTACCATATCTACAGTCATTATTTGAAAGCAATTATTAGCACTCAAATTCAAGTTTGATCAAGTTTATTCACTTTTGAAACGGTTTCCCAAGGAAATTTTTAAAATTTTGCTTAAGATGACACATATTTGACTATCGTAAAAGTCTGACTCTGAGTTAGCACCAGTCAGAGCTAGATGAGTGGACGAAATGTCAGTCACTCAGAATTATTTAATTGATCATCATCATCAACAGCCTTTAACAGTCCATTGCTGGACATAGGCCTCTCTTTAGAAAGGAGGTTTAATTAATTGATGAATTATTTAATTGATGTTAGGGGCAAAAGACGAGTCTACCGCCGTTCATACTCGTATATGTAAAAGTCTGATAATTTATTGCTGCATTTCAGTTTACCATGTATGAGGGGTGGGGAGTTGAGGTTTCTGGTGTTCAGACTAACTTGGTCATAAGCGTTGTCAGAGTTTCCAACCTAACACCGGTTGTAAATAAGATAGTTGTAGCACTCCAGAAGAGTCGGTATATTTGTGCCGGATTTCAACTCTTCGATTTTGAAATTTATGTAAATATACACAATTGTAACCAGTTTCTTTTGTAATGTGTGGTTCTTGGAATTTCAGGCTGTTGAAAGCAATGTTAGACAGATCGTTCTACACGCAAACGTGGACAGAATTCTTAATGTAGCATTACTAAATGAGGATAACGTTGAAGTGGCTCTGAATCCGTCTAATGAATTTGAAATAGAACCTTTGTACCACTTCTTGAAGGTTAACCTAGTAGAAGCATTAAATACAGGGACGAACTATACCTTGTCTATTAGGTATACCAGCACTATGAACGATGGTCCCATGAATAGAGGCATTTGGAGAGGATGGTATAGGGATAGTAGTGGAGTTGAAAGGTTATTATTAATTTAATTTACATAGTGTGATATATCAAGAAGTCACCGAGCTTTTAATATAAACATTGTTAAAATACATATTGTCTGTTTTCAGAGTTTATGCCACAACGCACTTTCAGCCATATAATGCAAGGCAGGCATTCCCTTGTTGGGATGAGCCTCTTTTTAAAGCTATCTTTAAGCTCCACCTGTCCAAACCTTCAACGTTCTCTGGCACTTTTACCAACACACGACTTGAAAGATCAGTAACGTATGTATGTACATAATATACGTAGGAATAAAAAAAACAATTGGACTTAAACAAAATTTTTCTTCAGTTCAAGAACTTATTATTTTAATTGCTTTACTAAGTAACGTTATTTTTAATAGGTTAGCAGGCGATAGAGTAAGAAATGATTACCTCGAAACTCCGAAAATGTCATCTTACCTGGTGACGTTCCTCGTCAGTGAAACTTTCCAGCCGATTGCTCAGGATCTTACTCGCAACCCGCCCATTAGAATTATTGGTAGATCTAATACCGTCGGACTTGGCGGTCATGCCTTGAACCTAGCAGTCAAACTGACTGACTATTTTGATGAATATTTTGGCATACCTTATTCAACCCTACATCCCAATTTGCTTAACGATCACATTTCTTCTCCGGATTGGGCATCAGCAGGTACTGAAAACTGGGGTATGGTCAGTTATAGGTAAGATTGACGATTCGACGATTAACGATTCGACGATTGAAATAAGTTCAATATGATGATTATGAAATCAAGGAATTTAATCATATTATCCGATAACTTTCAGAGAACTGCATCTTATTGTAGACCCAAACGTTGCGCTTATGTCTGTGGAGCATTATTCAGCTACTTTAGTTTCCCACGAGCTTGCTCATAAATGGTTTGGAAACTATATCACTTGTTACTGGTGGAGTAATACATGGATTAACGAAGGTTATGCCAGTTACTTCGGTTATATGGCTACTCATCAGGTAAATATTAACTGATTTCAAATATTAGATAGAAATATGTATATTTCATATCTGATTTTAATTACCTTGTTTAAATTTTTATCAGGTATTTCCTGAATACGAACTGCACGATCACTTCAATTCCCGTTACCTTCAAACATCATTGGCTTTTGACTCTGGTACCGGTACTGTTCCTCTTAATCATGATGTCAACACACCAGCGCAAGTCACTGGACATTTTGGTACTATCAGCTACTCGAAAGCAGCCGCCTTTGTTAGGATGACTTCAAACATTATTTCGTTAGAAACCTTCAGAAAATCCTGCAGAATCTTTTTGTTGAGCAAGTAAGTTGAATAACAGCTATGAGAAATCATATTAATTACAGACATATGATCTTGTTTTTTATTAAAAATCCAATTTTTTTAGCCCGTTGCGTGCTACTGATCAGTATGATCTGCTAAAAGCATTCACCGAAGCTATTCAAGAAGACAATAGTTTAGCTGCCTATCCCAATTTCAACTTCACAGAGTATTATAGGATTTGGGTGAATGAGCCTGGATATCCATTATTGAATGTTGATGTCAATCATTCTACAGGAGAAATTAACTTATATCAGGTATTTTGTTATGAAATGTTTATACATTTTTAGTATGCAATTTATTTAAAAGTAGCTTCCATTTGCGGATCCGCCCGCGTGTATGTCGGTTTTTGCTTTAAAAAGTAGCCGATGTCCTTTCTTAGGTTCAAGATTGAAATTAAATTCTTTTAGTAGTTTTATAGCGTGAAATCGCGACACACGGACAGAGTTGCTATCATTTTTATAATATTAGTCAAAGACTGGAACTCATTACCAACATACATGTTTCCTTCCCACTATGATCCCGGTTCCGTCAAACATATCACTAAGCCGCCATAGTGCGGGCCCCCATACTTTATTGTCTGGTATAGTATAAGTGTGGTGGCTCCTGCTCTTGGATTCTGCTCATGCTTAACATCGAGCAGGGTAAAGTCACTTTGATAAGCTAAATATAAAAAAAAAAATATTTTTGTGTTGTAGGAACGCTTCTTTTTGAGTGCAACAGCAGCAGCAACTGGGCAAATCTATCCTATTCCGATCACCTTTTCAACTAAAACGAATCCTAACTTCAGCAGTTTGAGGCCAACTCAGATGATGACTGCGGAACGTGACACTGTACGCAAAGAGCAGGGTGAAGAGTGGGTAATATTTAACAATTTGCAACAAGGTAAGTTCTGATAATAGTGTACTGCCTTGTTGGTCTAGTCGTTCGCTTATACGGCTGCTGATCAAGAGATCTCGGGTTCGATTCCCAAATATTTGTTTCGGAGTTTGGGTGTTTTTAATGCATAATACGAGTATATATGTATTAACTTTTTTGTCTAACGTGTAATTTGTTTTTCTGCTTATTATCAGGTCACTACAGAGTTAACTATGACAATAAAACTTGGGATATAATAGCTGATACATTATATAAGACGCCAGAAGAAATTCACTACTTAAATAGAGCCCAGGTAAATAATATGTCAGTTTTTTTTATATCTCTTTAATATACACCAGAATAGAAACATAAAGCGGTAGCTTAAACTAGGTGGTACAAGTGGCGGCCTTATCGCCCGAAGGCAATCTTGTGAAACTATACTTTTTGTGAAAAACATGTAATGAACACCAATTTTTTTTAAGTGAGTAGTGTAGGATTATGAATTTGATGACTGCCTCGTTGGTCTAGTGGTTAGCGTATGAGGCTGCTGATTAAGTCTCGGGTTAGAATCCCAGGTCAGACCAAATGTTTGTATGATCTGAAAATATTTGTTTACAAAAAAAATATATTTGTATTAATATCAGTTGTCAAGTACCCATATTATAAGCTTTGCTTAGTTTGGCACTAGATGTCGTGGTGTGTCAGATGTCTGAAATATTTATTTATTTTTCCGTTATTTAAGTTAACCTAAATCTAATTAATGATCCTGTTATTCATTCTTTTCAGTCGATTAAATGTCAAACAAATATTAAACTATTTTATTTTCGATAGTGTTTACTTACAGTTTCAGTGTTGAATATTAAAATATTTCATTTTAAATTAAATGGTAATTACCTACTTTTTAATATTTTCAAGATCGTCGACGATGTTTTTGCATTAATGCGGTCAACTAGAATGAGTTATAATGCTGGATTCAAGCTATTGAGATTCTTGGCTTCCGAAACTAATTTCCATGTTTGGGATCCCGCCATAAGTGGTTATACCTGGTTGAGAAATAGGCTCAGACATCTACCTGAACATTTAGCTGAATTTGATGTGAGTATTGGCCAATATTGTGTACTAATGATGCCACTTATAATTTCAATTTGGTTTATCTAATGGAGTGCTTTTGCTATTTGTTACACTAATGGTAATAGATTTAACATCCTAATTATATTTTTAATGTGCGTTTCATAAATACTTGTAAAGACTTGTCAATTTTGGTTATTTTAATTACTGACAAAAAAAAATGACATATTTAAAAAACATTTTAAATATGTCATTTTAAAACCTGCCTGAATCACACATATCATTTTGATAACGTTATATTAAAAACAAATCTCAAATGACATCAAATGACAAAATTTTGTTACAACATATGGAATGACTTTATAGAATTTCGCGACTTTTGCATATACCCATGTTTTTGCTGTAAACGGGACTTATTCGTTGAAAAGGTTACGATACCTTCTACTTGCCAACATTTCGAACGGGTTATACCTACCGATCGTGGTCACGGGTAAACGGAACCTTTTTATTTTTATTGCGATTAAGTCCCGTTTAGGGCACACACATGAATCTATCACGGTTGACATACTTTATTGCCTTTATGCAATTTGACTGTATTTGCAGGTATATCTCTTAAATCAAATCGATTACGCTGTAAGAACGTTGGGCCCTGAACCTATTGCTCGCGAAACTCCTACCACAACTATGGCGAGACAAAGCATTCTACATTTCGCATGCACAATAGGTCACAACATATGTATTCAGGAGTCTTTGAAGCAATGGGAAAACTGGAGAGATAACAATGTCGTGTAAGATTATTTTCTTTTGACAGACAACTAATACCAATCAAGAAAGATATATATAATCTTAAATCGTTAAATACAGTATTTTTTAAATCTGTTTTAACACATTTTTGTATTTATTTTTACTATAGTCTCCAACTTTAAAACAATTCTTCGAAGACGTTTGTCTAACATATTATATAATAAGAAATTTACATACTGTGTCACGGGGAACTTTACAAACATACAAATAACACCTTTGACTCAGAACTACAATTTGTGAATATCACAAAGTATTGTCCCACGTGGGATTTGAACCCACGAAACTTGGTGAAGTAGAAAGCGGCGTGGCAACCATTTAAACCACAAGGCTAACTGTGCAGTCAGATACCCAACAGGATACCAAAAAGTATCATTCTCAAAATGGTCTTTATTGGATATTTTAATTTTGAGTCGACATCGCAACTGAAGACTAACCACTAGACTAACTGCCTCGTTGGTCTAGTGGTTAGAGTATACGACTACTAATCAAGAGGTCTCGGGTTCAAATCTCGGGTCGGGCCAAAAAGTGTTTATGGGATTTTCTTAGGAAATTCCTAATAGCTGCCCGGAGTTTGGAAGTTTGGCGGTGAATCACGCCCGTGCCTCGAAGAGCACGTAAAGCCGTCGGCCCCGGTTGTCATGAACATCTATGGCAATCGTTATTGGGAAGTCAGCGCCCTCAAATACACTGACAACTAGTTCAACCTTCGAATTTCAGTTCTCCCTTAGGGTTAAAAACTGAAATTCAGGTAAAACCGGTTGAACTAGTAGCCGACCCCAAATAAACTTGGGAATAATACGGACATACGGCTGCCTTGTTGGTTTAGTGGTTAGCGTATGCGGCTGCTGATCAAGAGGTCTCGGGTTCGATTCCCGGGTCAAACCAAATATTTGTGTGATCCACAAATATTTGTTTTGGAGTCTGGGTGTTTTTCTATGTATAATATGTATGTATTTACAAAAAAAAGTATGTTTATGTATTTATATCAGTTGTTTAGTATCCATAACACAAGCTCTGCTTACTTTGGGACTAGATGATGTTGTGTGTAAGTAAGATGTCCAAAAAAAATATAATGGCTAGGAGGATGATCGCAACTGAGTGGCGTGCAATTGGAGAGGCCTATGTCCAGCAGTGGACTGCGATAGGCTGATGATGATGATGATGATGATGAAGACTATTATGAAAATCAATATACCCAAATGGTTTTTCATGTAACTTAATAATTAAAATATTATACTATATTTAATTTTTGTTTTATAGTGTCAATTCTCGTGTTCGCCGCAACGTCTATACAACTGCTATGAGACAAGGTGATGTCAGAGACTTCGACTTTCTCCTAAATGCCTTAAACCAGACCAATTATGCCAACGAATATCTTGAAATCTTGAGGGGACTTGGGGCAATCAGACAACCTGATCTGTTGAACCGGTATTAATCTTATTTTAACTTTACATTTCTTTTATCAATTAAATATAAAATTTAAAAAAATCTTATATTCTAGTTAATATTATAAATTAGATATTTCCTTGAGCAGTAAAACTTTGAGTTGTAAATTTATTGTCATTTCTTTTTTTCTCTATTTTAGATACTTGTCTCTTACACTCACTCAGGCCGTGAGATACCATGACAAGCTGAATTCATTCAACTTTGCTCTTCTTGGTCACCGAGATAATGCTCGAACCGTTTTGCAATTCGTCAAAGATAATATCAATCAGATCAGAGCTACGTAAGTATACAAGTCAATTCATTATCATCATCATCAGCCTATCGCTTCTGGACATAGGCCTCTCCAATTGCATCGGCTAGTCGCATTCAACTCTTACCAGCCGTGTTGCGCAAATCATCACTCCACCTGGCCTGTGGACGTCCTAATATTATAAAACTGAAGAGTTTCTTTGTTTGTTTGGTTGAACGCGCTAATCTCAGGATTTACTGGTCCAATTTGAAAAATAATTTTAGTGTTAGATATTCCATTTACTGAGGAAGGCTATCATCGCGCTAATACTAATAGGCACAGATCACCCATAAATAATGTTTCAAAATCTGCGGTATTTTTTCTCTTGAGAGCTAAACGATTAAAGTTCCGCAACTTCAACTTTTTAAAGGCGTCCATTGGCCATTGAACGGATTTGCCTTGCTCAGAAATGCCGGCGTTCGGTGCGGGCGGCGCGGATAGTGAACGCAGCACTATGTGACATTATACAAATCAAAATAAAATCCGTTGCGTGCCGTGCGTCCGGCGCGGTCCAATGGACGCGTACCTTAAATGGGAAACAAATTTGTTTAAAACACGCTACCTTAAGACACTACGAGTAAAAGAAGATGCAGATGGGGCTGTGTGGGTCAACTAGTAGTACATTACTTGTTCACACATACAAATCACCAATAAAGTATCATGCTGAAAGTATATTACGAGTATATCATCATTATTAAGATGTGTTTCTTGAGATTTTGTAAAAAACCATACACGTTGAATGCAAAGTTGAAGTTGAAACGACTATCAGTACTGCTATAGAAGCCGAAGATTTTTTGGTAAAGAACTAAGTTTAGATTGAGATATTAAACAATTAAATTATCATATTCATCAGAACATTTCTGTCTACATATTTAGGCTGCTAATATGTCAAATTCTTGAGATAAACATTTATTTTTTTACAAACAGTTATGTCGAGAATTCTCCGCCTTCACCAGTACACAGTGCCCTTTCAAATCTAGCCTCGTACCTCGACGAGCCAGAATTGGTTGATGTAAGTATTAAGTATTTATTTATTTGCATAGATTAGGCGTAGGATCAATATATTACTTCATACTGCATGAATTCATAGCCCTAGTAAATTGTAGGAACAAAATAATCAAATCAATTTTAATATAAGCATTAAGTATCATTCGTCGATAAAGTAATACCAATTAGAAGATATAATAATTATAATCTAAAAAAGCTATTTTAGGAAGTAAGTAATATTTACGGTATTCATAGATACTTTATGACAATTTAAAAGGCTTTGAAAGGGCCGATATTGCTCCGAAAAATTCACACTACATTTTTTGGATGAAGGTCTGATTGATCTAGCTGCTAGTTTATGCGACTACCGTCAAGAGGTTTCGGATTCGATTCCCGGGTCAGGCCCAAAGTTTTGGTTTGCTTTATTCTCTGTAAATTATTAATAACAGCCCGGAGTATTAAAGTTTGTTGGTGATTTACGCCTGTGAATCGAAGAGCACGTTAAACTGTCGGTCCCGGTTGTCATTAATATCTATGGTAATCGTTATTTGGATGAGTGTCCTCAAATATACTGTAAAATAGTTCAACTTTTCAATTCAGTTTGCCCTCACAAAAGTCCGATGACAATCGTCTTGTGAAAAATGATGATTTTTCTAAAAAATGTTTTAAGATGTATATTATAAGAAAGTTTTAAGTGTATACGTATATATATTTATGCGATTTTCGTCTTGTTAGCTATAGGGTGGTCTAACTTTGCGTGTGAGAAATAGTAAATTTTATATCGTAACCCAAAATACAACTGTTCAAATGTCGCAATCGCTGAAGTGCAAGTATTTGATTTCCACACACATGTGATAAAATCAAATACATAAAATAGTTCTTTGGAATCTGGGTTATCGCTATATTCATTATTTTTACTTGAGTCAGAATAATTGATTAGTATGTTTTTTATTTGTTGTTGTTGTTGTTATACAATCTGTTGTTTTTGTTTTTTTCAGTACGAGAGCTGGCTCCGTTCAGATTCCATCCAATCCATTCCTCAGTTTACATCTGCTATCAATGCTATAAACACAGCTCGTAATAATATGAACTGGGGAACACAAAACGCTGATATGATTATATCTGCTACTAAAGCCAGTTCTACACCTACGGCCATTTCTTCACTGGTACTAATAACTTTGGCATTTTTATATACAATGTATAATAGACCTTAATTTAAAAAAAAATGATTACACAAGCAAATATTTCCGTATAAGATCAAATTATTATAGTCAGTTTAACTATAACTGCACCTGTAAAGATATTAATTTATTTCTTTAATATTTCCACTTATTTGTTGAAATTGTTTGACGTTTTCGTATGAAAAAGTTAATTAATGATTTACTCTAAGTTTTGCATGGCCAAAAAATTTGTCAAAAAATTGATTTAAATAAAGATAAATGTAAAAATAAATTGTATTTTATTTCCTTATCTTATTATACTAAATATAAACATAGGCATTATATTGAATTTTTTTTTAACAATTTGTGTGATATTTTACTTTTCTTCTTGTAAGTATTTTAAATCGGCATTGAGAAATAGTACTTTTGAACTTAACCTTAAGTTGTTAGAATCTCGTTTAATGCAAATGATTCATCAACAAAACAGGTAATCTGAGACGCAGAGAGTTTTGTTCTTAAATAATATAATTCAAATGATTTAATAACAGTGTTCAAAAGTACCATTCCTTAATGCCGGTTCTAAATCTGATGGCTGGTTCTGAGGGCCAGAAGTGACGTTACCTTAGTAATAAATAAATAAATCAAATTCAAATTTAAATTCAAATTCAAATTCAAATTCAAAATTATTCACTTAGGATGCAATACATCTCTTGTGTCAGGTCAAGATTCTACATGTACATTTATGCCATGTTCGCAAACAATAGGTAGAGCCGGAGAAAAGAACATGGCAATAAAAACTCGCGGCCACTCCTTTCAAATCGCCAATGTTTACATAGTTTTAATTAATGTTTATAAACCTGATATGGGGGTAAGGTGCTGCCACTAATATACTATACACCATGTTAGAGGACTGATGCAAATTATAGTGATTAAAAATTAGAACATAAGCTAATTAAAAAAAAAAAAAAAAAAAAAAAACGAACCTCATACACACAACGTCATCTAGTCCCAAACTAAGTAACATTATGGGTACTAAATAACTGATATAAATTCATTAACAATATACTTTTTCTCTTGTAAATACATACATATTATACATAGAAAACACCCAGACCCCGAAACAGATATTTAAGGAACACACAAATATTTGGTCCGACCCGGGAATCGAACCTGAGACTTTTTGATCAGCATCCGCATACGCTAACCACTAGACCAACAAGGCAGATGATAACTACTCAAAACTATACGGCCTAGAATTTGACTATTATTCAACAATTTTTTTCCTAAAAAGACAACTTCCACATTAGAAATATACATCCTGGGTCGCGGGGAACTTCGTGGCTCACAATAAGTGTTGTCCCCTGTGGGATTTGAATTCACAACACATGGCGCAGTAGACCGCCTAAGCCACTAGGCCAACCGTGCAGTCGTACTTGCTGTTAGAGGACGCCGCCCGTCCTAACCTGCTTATTTTCTTAATTGTTGATTATGTTTAATAAAATATCACACATATTGTACTCTGATTAGGGCAGTCCCAATTATGTATGTTTATGCTTTGCCAACCTCTTAGAATATACAGGGAGAAATGAATCCATATCTATACTAAACGATATTATTCGACAGAGAACTAGAGTTACCGACATCGCATGGAAAATCAGCACGCTGAAGTGGAAGTGGGCCGGACATGTCTCCAGACGGACTGATGGACGCTGAAGCCGAAAGGTGCTAGAGTGGAGACCGCGATTAGGCAAATGTAGTGTAGGACGCCCTGCGGCACGATGGACCGATGATTTGAGGAAGGTGGCTGGCGGCGGATGGATGCGGACTGCCCAAGACCGGGATGGTTGGCGTGCCTTGGGGGAGACCTTCGTCCAGCAGTGGACGGCGATAAGTTGACACTATCTATACTAAAGCCATAAATTCAAACTAAACTATATGTTAGTCTGTCCATCTACTGTATATATGTTATTGTATAAATTTAAGACTTAAAAGGCATGACAGGAAAATGCATTGATATAATTTAAAAACATAAAATATTTAATACGGGATTATACTAAGCTTTGCATCGTGGGTTTTTTCAATAATAAATAAAAATGCCTAGTAGTGAATTACACATTTTCTATTTATAACGTTATTTTGGTTTAACATCGATAACGTGTATAATAAAACATATGAATCAGAATTTCTGAGAGCGATATCCATATTTTTTAAAGAAAAATAGATTTTATTAGTGCATGTTCTTCTTCTTGGTCTAATTGATATATTATTAAGAATGGGTGTTTACTATATATAATATGTAGGTATGCATTTACAAAAATTAATTCCATGGGTGTCGTAATAGGCGACTAAAGGAACAAAACAAGCAGCTAACATCACTGCCAAGAGAAGGAAAACTTGAAACAAACCCTTTACCAACCCATCTGGCCAGCGAGGTATAGTAGGCCAAAACCTCCATTCAAAGTAGAGGCCTATGTCCAGCAGTGGACTGTTAAAGGCTGTTGATAATAAATTTACAAGCTCTGCTCTGCTCTATACGTGTCAGGCCACCCATAGAGGTCCTTATGGGTCCTTAGTCACCCATAATGGCATATGCACTTAAATCGTGTCTAATAGACAATTGTTATTCCCCACTTTTTATTTCCTAATTGTTCTAATTGTTATTTTTGCACGCAGTTTTTCAAGTGTGCGTATTTACAAGTTAGACCTCTATAACTCATAAACCTATATATATCCAAGCTCCTATACTTTTTCCTTTAAACTTCATAACATGGACTTCAATCATGTTTTTTTTTCAGAATTTTCGAGCCAGCCGTTTAGCTTTAAAGGAGGAAGGAGGAGGGGGTACATATATTGTCAAATGATGATAGTCAACCATAAAAATCGGGCAAGTGCGTGTCAGGCCACGCAAAGAATAGGGTTCCGTAGTCATATACAATGCCAAGTGGACTGAACTAACAAAGCTACGTAATCCGTTAAGGTTTTACTTTAAAGTTCATCATATGGACTACCATCATGATTTTTTTCAGATTTTACGCGTTTAGCTTTTAAGGGGGGGGGGGGGGGTGAGCTGTTTTTCAACCTCTCCATGTTGTTAAAAGACCTATCTAACCATACCCCATGTAATGGGGCAGCCGCGAGAAAAAACATCATCCAAACTTTACGTGTAGGGGAGGTACCCTAATTGAAAATATTCTTCATGATTTTATTGTAGCACTTTGCCGTAATATAAACATATACATGCAAAGTTTCATCTTTCTAGCACTAACCGTTTGGACGGTAAGTCGACGACGGACGGATGGACATGACGAATCTATAAGGGTTCCGAGTCATGAACTACGGATCCCTAAATATGACTAACTTTGCGGCTACTATCTTACCTATTAGTTTATATTACAGATTATAAAGAAAAAAAACATTTAAATGTATTTGGTTTAATCTGATATCGGATTACAATAATCTTTTTATTTAAATATTGCAGTAATATGATGACATTATCTAATCAAAACTATCAAATACAGCTAGCATAATATAGTATTGATACCGTTCATTTTGCATGGCGTAATAGAAGTGCAGGTACGTTATTAACATAATACATATATTTTACTAATTATTACCAACGCAATCATAAATTTCACAATATAATACTCGAAAACCTCTTATTTTCAAGCAATAAAATTATTATTTTTATTCCATTCGTAAATTAAATTCAATATTGTATGAGACCCCCTTTAAATTATTGTTAGCTAGTATACCGTTGTAGTAATAGTTTAAAAAGTAGTTTAATTTCCCTATTTGACAAACTGTTAGAACAGTTTGGCGAATAGAGACATTGTAAAAAAAATGTAAGTTATATGTGAATAAAGAATAATAAAAAATAAAAAATAAAATCTTCAGTTCTTCAGTATTTGTTGTTATAGTTCAGTATATATTGCGGCAATAGAAATACATCATCTATTAAAGTTTTAACTATGTAACTATCATGTTCTTGGGATACAGCCTGGTGTTAGATGGAAGACGACAGCGAAGTCTTAGAAATAGGACCCCGTTTTACATTTTGTCTATGGAACTCTAACAACTGGCATTTTGATAATTCAAAGACATTATTGTTATAAAACTTTGCATTGAAATACGGATAGATTATATGGAAACCTTTAGCCTAAATTATATTCTATAAATATAACTAATTTCTACGACTTCTAGGCATAACCATAATTTGATAAGCAAGTAAATTCATCGGAATAAATATTTTTTTGGAAATTTAGAATCATTTAAAATATCTTATAGACATATGCTTAGAATTAAATTAATACAATGGTGGTCTTGCATGAAATACCGCAGTCACTTTTACGGTAGCTCAGCCAAATTTCAACACGGGCCTTAGGTTTTGGAAGGGAACGGGGAACAACTTTGGGTAATTAAATACTGTGATGAACTGACTATGTACATTTTAACGTTTAATCTGAATTTGAAAGTCTGCGTGTATTACTAGTCTAATTTTTGTAATCGATCCGCGCAGTATTCCGCTCATGCTTTCTATCAGTATCCCTTCTATCTAGACAGTCTTTACCATAAAAAAAATATAAGCTACCTAACTACCTAGTTAATTTTATATTTCTTCACGTTCTTCCTACTGGTTTAAGCGGTGGCCATGCCGCCCTCTACTGCTCTAAGTGTCGTGGGTTCAAATCCCACGTGGGACAACAACAACGTGGGTGTCCTTTGTGTCCGTTTCATACTCGTATCATAATATGTTTGTAAAGTCTCCCGATGTGTATTTCTATTGCTACTCGTTTACGTTTGTAAAGTCCCCCGATGTATATTCCCATTGCGGGAGTTTTCGTTTCTTTTTTTTTTTTTTTAATAATGTTAGGTCCTTATCACAATAATTGAAATAAAGTCATCATCATCAACAGCCTTTAACAGTCCACTGCTGGTCATAGGCCTCTCCTTAGAATGGAGGTTTTGGCCTACTATACCACGCTAGCCAGACGGGTTTGTATAGGGTTGGTTTCAAGTTTTCCTTCTCTTTGCATCGATGTTGCCTTGCATAGTTTATCCCTTAGTCGCCTTTTACGACACCCGCGGGATGAATAGGAGTGGTGACAATCTGTATTCTTAATCCGTCACCACACGGACAGAAATAAAGTCATTAAAGCAAAAAAATACTAAGACTGATTAGGAAGAAAAAACGTTAAAAGTGTGCTACCTTGAATAAATATACATGTTAAGTTAAACAAATAAGTTTATGATATTGGCTTATTTTATACTATCATATCGTGTGCAAAAAGTAATTATAGCATAAGAAATGATGCTGAAAGATCATCGTGATTTTGAATTTTATATTTATTTATTCTTAACTTCAAAAATATTGTATACGCCGAACTTAATATCGTAGGTATTTTCAACCAGTGCTGCCAAAGAGTGGGGACTACTGGTAGCAGAATGGTTGAGGCTAAGACTTACATAGTCAAAGAGCAAAGAGGTTTAGGTTCACTAAGCATATTTTGAAGCGAATTGTTTTATTCGAAGATAGTTTAAATTCTACTCCATCGGTGTTCTTAAGGTTAAACTTTATCCTATTTTTCATATGTTTATAGTTTTGTGAAGGAGTTCTTAGGCTGGTTCTTAATTTAGACCTGTTTTGAACTGTTTCGTTGCACTTATATCAATAATAGGCAGGGTATTACGATAGATAAAATTAGAGGAAACTGGAACAGCAGAGTTTACATATATCTTTACATGTCCTGGTTTCGCCTATTTCTGATTTGGGTCAATCTTGAAATATATGTTACCAAGTTTATCTCTAAGTGAAGGTGCTAAACTAAATTTTTAAAGATCGGAATTAAAATTATATGTATTTGTTTATTACGTCTTCTACTCGTGGGTTTCGGTCGTGGTTAAACCGTCATAATTTCATCAAATTTATACAATCGGTGGCCAAAACTTTATACAATTGTGTGAAATTATATTGTTTAAAATTTAGTTAAATAAATTTTTGTAACGCCACTTCCTTAGTTGACACATTAATAAATGCATAAACAATAATTTTTATAATGCGATAAGATAGAAAACTGATAATGTTTACAACATCATAAGAAACAAATAAGAAATATAATATTCATAACGAATTTACAACAAAACTAAATATTATATGTAAGTACAGATAAATAATCAAAATAAGTACAAATAACATGTGTTATGATTGAACTAAATATTTTATAAGATATCGTTGATGTTGCTAATGATTAGTTAGACGTAAAATATAAACATTCAAGATTGAATGAGAGATATTTGCCACTAAATCATGTTAAAATACCTGAACGGAATCAAAATGCAAAACTTGTTACATGATAATTTTAACAAAAATTAACCGACTTCAATGAAAAACTATTCCGAGTACCCAATTCGCGACATTGTGCCTATGATATTTGAGGAGTTCCCTCGATTTCCTTGGGATCCCATGCTCAGATCCCGATATGGTGACGATGGGACCACCTGTAAGCTACGCCCATTCCAATGCAAAAAGAATTTTTGAAATCCCTTCATAAACGACGAAGTTATCGCTGAACATACATAAAAAAAAAAAAAAAGATTCCGACGAATTGAGAACCTCCTCCTTTTTTTTAAAGTCGGCTAAAAAATGGTCTAGAACCAGATGCAAATTATAATTCATGCCAACAAAATATAATAACTTGAACTTGAACTGAACAAAATATAATATTGAAATAAATTGTTGTGTTTGTAACTAGAGGACAGACATGTGTTAGTACGCATCATCGCTTTCGAAAAATTGATAAATTTAAGAGACGCTTCAAATGATGAAAATCTTTTTTTTTTTATATTTTATAATACATTTTAAAAGACTTCTCATAGATGTTTTTAAATATATTTACTAAATATCGTTCACTTTCAGCGCCATGCATATCATCAGCCTCACATGCTTAGCGCTTGTCGCTCTTGCGAAAGCTGATTTCCCTTTGGAAGTCAAGTCTCCCGTCCCCGATGACCGCAATGACGACACAACCTACCGTGTACCTGAGGACATCGACCCTATTCATTACGTAGTAGAAATCACTCCGTATTTTGAAGTGGAGGGCAACAATGAGGCCTTTACTTTCGATGGAATTGTTACTCTCACATTTAGGGTACGTAAAATAATAAATTAAGTTTTCATCAGAGGTTATTTTTTATAACTATATACATTTGTAATTATTATTAGTTATAGATAGTAATTTAGCATTTATCTTTAGAAAAATTATCTCGAATTTCAATCAAATTTGTTTGCATACCTAGTTAAAATTATAAATAAAATAATGTACTATTTGAACAGTTATATTTCATAGTAAATTAATTTATTTCTAATATAGAACTTGATAATAAAACAAAGTACTTTGATGCCTTGATTTGTAAATAAAAAAATCTAGGACGTTCATAAAAAATTAAAATCTAAAAAAGTGCGACCCGGAAATGATTAAATCGGCTCTTTTAGCCAATATGCAAGTGTTTTAACGAATTTCTGTTACGATATTATTTTATCTCTATTTGCTAATATTTTGTTTTGATATTATGCCTTAACTTTAAGATGTCATCATTCCCATACTTAATTATGTAAGTTTTCTAATAATGTTTACGTTTGTAGAATAATTTAAATGTTATATGTTAGGGGTTTTTAAAATAAGCCCTATGATGACTGAAAGTAACTTTATTAAATCAGTACAGAATAATCGACCTTAATGATAGCCCAGGTCGCTGAGCTAATCACTTCTATCACTCAGATATTTGTCGCACTGTAGCTCAAACCGCACTGCATTGCGGTGTATTTTATGGTTGTAAGGTAAGGTGTGTAAGGTTCTTTTTCCTGTGCCACGAAACATTATTATTAGAACTTATTTAGAATTCAACACATAACAATTACATTCACATTCATATAAAGCAGAGATTGTTCTAAGGGTGCTAGATTTTTTTCGTAAACACATTCATATTGTACACAGAAAATAAATAAACACTGAAACAAATGTTTGATCCGACCCAGAAACCGAACCTGAAACCTATAGGAAATCAGTCGCATACGCTAAGGCAGTCAAACTTATGTAAAAGGACAGAATGATACTTATATTTCACATCATATTATTTTAGGCACGAGGCAACTTAAGCTCATTTGTCATTCAAGAGAATGTCAGACATATAGTTTCCGTTTCTTTGACAACTGAAAATGGTGCAGTTGTAAATCTAGACTCGCCTGAGCGAATCAGGGAATACTTTTTCCTTCAAGTGAACCTGGCTGCAGGAAATACTCTCGTCAATGGAGCAATCTACCATCTGAATGTTGTGTACATTGGCAATATTAATGAGACTCCTCTCTCAAGAGGTGTCTTCAGAGGAAATTATGTTGGAGATGATGGGAGAGTACAGTGAGTAGCCTTTATACAGTAATGATGTAATGATCGATTTTATGCGTGATACAGGTTTTAATTAAAGAATTATGATAAAAAACAATTCATGTTTTGACTTCAAACATTTGTTATATTCTTACTGGCTCTTTAAGTTATTAGCTAAATGCTTGTTTACTTTACATTACATTGCAACAATTTTAAATTCTCATTATTAAAAGCTTGATGCTTTCTTTCTCATTATAAATCCATTATATTATTCTGAAAAAACAAGCTAATACGATAAATATACTTTCATAACGGTATACATGTTTTGTACGTATAAGTTAGATGGCCATAGAACACGTATGGTACTGCGGATAACTATTTTTAAACACACATTTTTAAAACACATCACAATTTTTAAAACACAATCATTCACTGACTGCATGTTTGGCCTAGTGGTTTAAGTGGTCGCCACGCCGCTATCTACTGCGCCAAGTGTCATGGGTTTGATTCCCAAGTGGGACAACACTTTGTGTAATCCACAAATTGTTGTCCTAAGTCTGGGTGTAAAGTTTCCGGTGACACAAGTTGTATATCACAATGTCTTTAAAAAAAATCAAGTCAGGTACTCCAGGTATTTTCCCAAAGACAAGTTATACAATAATTCTATTTGTTTACAGCTGGTATGCAGCCACTCACTTACAGCCAACCCACTCCAGGCAGGCATTCCCAAGTTTAGATGAACCCGGCTTCAAATCTACTTTCGACATCATCATTAACAGGCCAGCCAATTATGGCGAGACCCACGCAAACATGCACCTTGTAACAAGCACACGGTAAGTGCATTTCACGCAATAAGAAATACTATGTCTCAAATGTATGAAAATTAAATCTTAAAAGATTTAACAGTGAAATCTGCATAAACGACATCTTATGCAAGCTTGTTCAATCTACTATTTTGATAATAGCTTTAAATCGACTGCATAAAAATTTATAATTAACAAATAGTAAATTGATATGTCATTACTAATTTTATAAAAAAATCCCCGCATCATCGCTTACTAGTAGCGTTTCCCAAAACACTGGCAGCATTGCCAAGTTGAATGGTCACATTTCTTAAATTTATAAAACAACTAGCTGAATCCCGCGGTGTTACCCGCGATTATTAAAATTGCGACTATAATTTGAGATTTAAACTATCCTATCTCTCAAGTTAGATCGAACTGCACATGGTGTGCGAATTTTATTATAATCGGTTAAGTGGTTTAGAAGTCCATTGAGGACAAACATTGTGACACGAGATTTATATATATTAAGATAAATTTTAGAATAAAAAATATTTTCTGAAATAAATGATTGTGTTTAGTCAGATGTATATTTAAAATTAGTCACATTTACCCATTCGTTAAATTTTGGTAAACAATTTCTTATCTAAGCAGAATAATATTACTTTAAAGAGAAAGATAACGTAATTTAAACCATGTATAACTCGTTTCTTCAGCGTGCTTTAATAGACCATAATTTCTTTTCGAAGGAGCGGCTTATATCCAGCAATGAACCATTAAAACTGTTGATGATAACTTAATCTTTAGAAATAAATAAAATTGGAATGTCTGTTTGTAATATTAACTGAACAGGTTTTTACTAGATACTTATAAAAGTATATAGTTATACCCTAAGTTATATCCGTCTCGCCAGCGTGGTATAGTAGGCCAAAACCTCCTTTCTAAGGAGAGGCATATCTGCAGCAGTGGAATGTTGAAGGCTGTTGATGATGATGATGATACGTCAGGAAACAATTTTTTTTAAATTTGCCTATCTGTCTGTCTGCTTGTTTGTTCCCGTTGATCATTTTAACGACTGGACTGATTATGACGGGACTTTCACTTTTTTAGGTTTGCCCCGCGGCGTTACTCGCGATTTACAATAACGGCGGGTAACACCGCGCGATTCAGCTAGTAATAATACGGCAGGGATCACAAAACATTAGTTAATGTTTATTACCCAAGTATAAATGTGATTATCGTAATGGTAGTTGATAAGAAAAATGAGCAACGTGTTTATAAATTAGGCCAATAAATATTGATATCGATTTCTAAAATGTTAAAATTATTTTAATTAATGATAAATGACTGAGTGTGTCAAGTATCAAAGACAAAGGGAGGCGATGTTGCGTAAAACATAATTTGAATCGTTATGATACTGGTATGTTTGTTAACATAGCAGACACAACCTTAGGTGCTGCACTTGACTTATTTACTATCACAGTATAACGTATAATAAGCGTATAAGCGTATATAATATATCTAGATGGGTGACCGATTGTGGAATGATATGTTTCCGCGATTCAACACGGTTAAGTTAAGCAGTCGGCCCCGGTTGTTACCATAAGATAGCAGTCGTTAAGCTAAGTTGGAGGCCTTCAGGTGGCTTTAAAATGTCCAACAGTAAGATTACGTAGCCACAACGTGTCTTGCCAGTCACAGTGTGTATGTATTTATAAAAAAAAGTAGGCTCTTAGCCTGCTTAGTTTGGGACTAGATGATGTTGTGTGTCACATGTCTAAAAATTTTTTTCTTAATCTTCTTCTTATCGTATCAATGGCAACACTTTACATGGTTTTGGCCTAGTGCTCGGCGACGCGGATTGCTTTTGGCCTTGTGTTGATCTATTGTGGTGAGAGGATTTGTCACCTAAACTCTGCGATATCGAGTGTTAGGTGTCCAGGGTGCGCCGGACTTCGGGACTCTTGTTCTCGTTTTTACGTCGCTCGGGGAGGCTCCTCTCGTGCACCCCTTTTTCTTAATTATTACTACATTCGTTTCTTTGTATTTCAGAATCGGTAACCGCGTAAGAGAAGTCTTTCAAAGAACTCCCCGAATGTCAGCTTATTTAATTAGCTTCCATATTAGCGAAGATTTTACTGTCCTTGCTGACAACCACGATATCGTCAGGCCTTACAGGATCCTCGGCAGGCCAAACGCTAGAGGACAGGGTGAATATGCTTTGGAAGTTGGTCCACCTCTTACTACCTGGTTGAGCAATTATTTCAATATTGATTATTACAACATGGAGCCAAATATAAAAAATGATCAGATTGCCTCACCTTTTTGGGCGTCAGGAGCTACTGAAAATTGGGGTCTGGTCACTTACAGGTATTTTTTTTTTCATTTATGTTGAGTATAGACCAGAGCTGAGTGTCACATTAATACTAGAATGTGAACTAATATGACGTCATCGTATAAATAGTGTTCATTACCCCATTGACTTTTATTTGCTTTGTAAAACTTTTAATCTTAAAGCAAAATTATCTATTATAATGTAGGTTCGTTTTGGCAAAATTATGTATACCTAGTTAAACAATAAATGCAGAAAATATAGTTCTGTAGGTATCCGTTTTCAACGAAGCATACAAAACTGGGATTGTTTGTTTAAATTTTTGCATTTAAAACTTATTAATACAAATAAAAAACGGAAAACAGGAAATGTTTAAATTTGGAATTGTATTTATTGAATAAATAGCTATCCCCTGAGGCTCCGCCCGTGTGTATCTCGATTATTGCAGTAAAAAATAGCCTATGTGTTATTTTGATCTATAGGTAAGCTATAATACTATAAAGTTTCATTCAATTCCGTTTAGTAGTTTTTGCGTGAAAGAGCAAGAAACATACATACATACTTATTCACAAACTTTCGCGTTTATAATATAATGACTAAGATTTAAAAAATCCAATTTTTTGTTGTTTACCGAAGCCTGTTGTCAAAATTAAACATGGTTTTCTTTTATCAACACACATTTTTAAACATGAATAGGTTCAAAAAGTAACGTTTGACAAGAATTGTTTACCATTCCTGTTTTGATGGAAGAAGGCACATTAACAATTTTAATATTAAATTATATTTTATTTTTAATAAAGGGAACTGCGTCTGCTGTACGAAGAAGGAGAGACAAATGCTGTGGATAAATTGAGTATCGGTACTATCACTGCTCACGAATTAGCACACAAATGGTTCGGTAACCTCATTACCTGTAGATGGTGGGACAATGTCTGGATTAACGAAGGTTTCGCCAGCTACTTCGAATATTTTGCAATGGATGGTGTAAGTATCACTTCCTGAATCTCTGATGTTTTCGAAGTAAAATTTTCTCTTACTTTCTCACACTCCCCAGTTCATTCGTAAATCACTCCAAAAGAGAGAAGGTTCTATGTTCAACTGTGTGTTTCTTGTAAGCTTGTTGTTGTACCTACCTTAGGCAAAGCCTTATGCGACGGACAGACAAGCAAAAGTTTTTATATGCAAGCATCATATTTAATTCCATAAACATAAAATGAATAAATTTCAAACGTACACTACAATGTCATTTATTTGTATTGGTATAGAGTGTCTTCTCTACCTACCATGTTTCGTTTCTAGTACTACCTAATTTTTTCACTTCGGTCCTAAAGTAAATGGTTAACGAAAATAGCCTTGTGTATTTCTGGTTCGCCTGACCGGTTTTGCCTTTTGGTATTATCATATTATTGATAATGCCACAAGGCAGAACCAGTCAGTGGTTTTTTTTAAGTTTTTTTAAAATAAGAGTAGAAATGTGTTTAATTTCAAGAATATTTCTTTAATCCATTATAACAATATTATATTTCATGTTTCAATTATTAAATATTAATTGTGCTTTTTTTGCCTCAGGTGGATAAATCGTTGGAACTTGAAAGTCAATTCAATATCATGTATCTTCAAAGCGCACTCTCTTCCGATCAAACGACATCAACCAGGGCCTTGCAACACACTGTCAACAGTCCCACGCAGGTCACCGGCCATTTTAGCGGCATCAGCTACACTAAGGGGGCTTCCTTGCTTCTCATGCTGAAGCACTTGGTCAGCGAAGATACTTTTAAAAAGGCCTTGAACTATTTCTTGCTTGATAGGTGAGAGATGTTGTATTTCCCTGTGTGTAATATGTAATTTTTTCTTCTAACATAGAAAAAGATAATATTCTCATAGCTGTATTTGGCCACTGCGGCCAGTCTAAACGCAGCTCAGTCTGCTATAAAGGAGATATAATAGAGCATAAGTGTGTGCACAAATGCAGGTGCAGTATCTGCTCCCGTACTTTCATAATCCGATGGGATAGCTATCCGACATGACTGGGGAGAGATTATGCGCAGGTCCAAAGACGCAGTTTTTGACCACTCATTTCCTAACTCTGGACTGTTATTAAGTATTTCTTATAACCAGAAGAACTGAGTAACAGTTTTTGATCCACGATTTAAATCTAGATCGGCAGTTAAATCAAAACGAGGCAATTCAAAAATATGTATATTTTCTATTTATCTGTAATTTTTAATTCAAATACATCTAAATACCTACAGCAGTTGCTTTCATTTAGCTAACCAAAGATATCAGTGTTCAACAATTGCCATCTTTTTTTTAGAGCCTACCAAGAAGCGTACCCTGTACATCTTTACAACGCCTTTAGAAGAGCAGTCACTGAAGATGGTGTCACTACCGTAGAAATCGGAACTTTCATGCAGACTTGGGTCGATGAGATTGGATACCCCGTGCTGACTGCAAATATCAACATGACAAGTGGCGTAATGACCTTGTCTCAGGTAAATATTTTTTTTATATAATTTTAACAAAAAGGAACCGACTTCAATGAAAAACTATTCCGAGTACCCAAATCGCGACATTGTGCCTATGATATTTGAGGAGTTCCCTTGATTTCCTTGGGATCCCATCATCAGATCCCGATATGGTGACGATGGGACCACCTGTGAGCTACGCCCATTCCAATGCAAAAAGAATTTTCGAAATCGGTTCATAAACGACGAAATTATCGCTGAACATACATAAAAAAAAAAAAAAAGATTCCGACGAATTGAGAACCTCCTCCTTTTTTTTGAAGTCGGTTAAAAATACTCTTTTGGTCTAACATGACTATATCACCATTACCATCAGACCATCGCAGTCCACAACTGGACATTAGGCCTCTTCCATTGCACTTTGATCGAAATTGGGATAAACCATGCGTTCCGAATGATGAACTAAACAAATGAATGCTTTTCATCAAGCCGAGTAGAGTTACTTTGGTAGATCTTAATATAAATAAATTTAATATAAAATTGGATATTTTTTTATTATTGAATAAGAAATTAGTTTTTTTTTATAGAATTGCAGTTATTTTCTAATTATCAATACAAAAATTAAAAATCCGATTATGACTCTGTCTGTCTGTGAGTAACAGACAGCGACTGTCAATTTTCTGTGTAATGGTTACGTTCCAATTTTAATTAAATTTATCATGAAAATTCTTTGAGTTTCGAGCAAGGACATGAGATGTTTTTTACTGACTCAAACGCGGTGCGCAAAAGATAGTCATCTAAATAATTAAAAAAATATCTCGGACATCCTACACACAACGCCATCTAGTCCCAAACTAAGCAGAGCTTGTATTATGGGTACTAAACAACTGATATGAATACATAAACTTACTTTTTTTTTGTAAATACATACATATTATACATAGAAAACAACCAAACTCTGAAACAAATATTGGCGGATCACACAAATATTTGGTCCGACCCGGGAATCGAACCCTAGTCCTCTTTATCAGCAGCCGCATACGCCAACCACTAGACCAACAAGGTAGTCGAGGAGCAGGATATGTAATGCAAATAGATGTACCAAAGAATAAATTGCAAAAGTTAACTCTTTCACGTTTCTTTTACGCCTCGTTATTATTCAAATTTTCAGTATTTTGCTTTTGGAAAAGAAGACTATTATTCCATTTAAAATTATAAATTTAAAGTGTACACATACAATTCATTAAGCCATACTTCTGAATTTATAGTGATAGTAAGTTAATAACATTTTTTTCTATCAACGCATAAATATAGCAGTAATATGTATTTCAGAAGTGCTCCTAGTCAATTGGCCTTAGATAACCCAGATTAAGCTAAGGTAAACTAAGAGGGTATCTTAGTTGGAGGCCTTCGGGCGGTTTAAAAACATTCAACAGCAAGATTACATTGCCACAATGTGTCTTATCAGTCCCCGAACCGCACTCGGCAAGCGTGGGGACCTATGGGCCCTCTCCTGAGAAGATACCCGATCCCAGCAGTGGGAATTATCGGTTGTTAATGGATTATGTATTTCAAATGCAACAACTATTTGAACAACCTTTTTTCTGTCTGTCAGGAACGATTCTTCATCAGCGCATCAGTAAATACAACACAACAAATCTGGCCTATACCACTCACCTACACAAGCGGGAATTCCCCCAACTGGAATAATTTGCAGGCGTCCGAGGTGATGAATACAAGAACTACCACAATTACTAAAACTCCAGGACATGAATGGGTTATATTTAATTTGCAGCAAAAAAGTAAGTATTTATAAGAATTAAAAAAAAACTTTGATAGCAATTTTTTGTTTCAAATAGTTGACTGCCTCGGTGGCGCAGTGATAGCGTATACGATGGATGTGCTTGAGGTCTCGGGTTCGATTCCCGGGTCGGATGAAATGTTTGTGTGAACCGAAGTCTAGGTGTTTCCTATATAAAAAATTAAGTATTTACACAAAATAGGATATTTTTGTATTTATATCAGTTGCCTATTAGCAATGGGTATATAATACAAGCTCTGCTTAGTTTGGGATTAGATGGCGTTATTTATGATGTCCGAAATATTTGTTTATTGTCATTGTCTAGTGGTTAGCGTATGCGACTGCTGATCAAGAGGTCTCGGGTTGGATTCCCGGGTCGGGCCAAATGTTTGTGTGATCCGCAAATAATTGTTTCGGTGTCTGGGTGTTTTCTATGTTTAATATGTGTGTATTTACAAAAAAAAGAAGGTAAGTTTATGTTTTGCTCTGCTTATTTTGAGACTAGATGATGTTGTGTGTAAGATGTATGAAATATTTATTATTATATTTATTTATTTATTATTTACCTTAAATTAAATTTTAACTTTTAGCAGTATAATGTTTCAAAAAAGTAAAAAAATCGACCGGCCAGTTCTTTTACTAGTTTAGTTGACCCTGATGGCTAAACTAGATGTTCCGAGTTCCGACCGAGGCCGAGGAACAAATTGTGCACTAGCATTTGTATTTTGTCTTAATGTAATTGAACATGTTAATCGGTAGTCTAGCTATCACATTATTGGTTGATTTCTAGTTTAAGGGTTATTGCCTAATTTTCCTCCAAAGTAAAACGCTTTTTATTAGCTTCACCTGTATGTTTGCTTGTATGTTTGTAACCGACTCTTTTGGGTGCGATTTTGACCCACTTTAAACGGCCAGATTTCGCTCAAACTTTGTAGATTTATCGAGGACCGATGACAGTAAAGAAATTTGAAAAAAAACCTAAAAAAATTTTTTTTATACTTTCTAAAAAATAGTTTTAAAAAGTAGAAAATAATTTTAATGTAACAAAGCATGAGGTGCTTTCTGAAAATTATTTTCTACTTTTTAGTTTAAAAGCGTGTTTCAAATCACTGTAAAGCAAAGAATGAAATAAAAATAAGGATTTCATCCCTTTCTCCAATTTTTTTTTTTGTCTCACTGTCTGACTGTATGTCCGTTTGTTTGTCTATATATCCATCTGCTGTCTGTTCCAGTTAATCTCTGGAATGCCTTGACTAATATTTACAGGACTTTCACTGTGAGATAAGTTTAAGACTTAGAATAAGACTAATTTCTTTTAAACTGGCTTTGCTCTGCGTCGTACTACCGCGGGACTCATCTGGTATAAACTAATATAATTTTTTTTTTTTTTTAGATATGTACCGTGTCAACTACGACTCTCATAACTGGGAAATGATTGCGAGTGCATTGACCCAAAACTTTAACGATATTCACTACTTGAATCGAGCTCAGGTAACATTTATTATTATTATTTATGGAGACGTTGTGTTTTAACGAGTACGAGTAAGGGTTTTAGAGTCAAAATATTTGATTACATGATTGGCCTAGTGACTTAAGCGGTCGCCCGCCACTTCTACTTGAGTTATGGGTTCAAATTCCACATGGGAGAACACTTTGTTAAATCCAGTCTGGGTGCTCTCTGTGTCTGCGGAGTTCTTCTTAAAAAAAGACACGGAGGAGAGTGAATCCTTGTGACTCTTAAATTGCAGCTCAATCATCATCATCAACAGCCTTTAACAGTCCACTGCTAGACATAGGCCTTTTCTTTGAAAGGAGGTTTTGGCCTACTATACCACGCTAGCCAGACACGTTGGTATAGGGTTTGTTTAAAGTTTTCCTTCTCTTGGCAGTGATGTTAGCTGCTCATTTTGATCCTTTAGTCGCCTCTTACGACACCCATGGAATGAATGGTGGTGACACTTTGTATTCGTAATCCGTCACCACACGGCAGCTCAATGATTAGCAGTAATTGCTTGGAAACACGCAAACACCAAAACACCACTATTCAAGTCTCTGTGGTTTTCATATTTCTGAGTGAATGCCTTCAAGAGTCTTTATGATTGTCTGAATCTAATGTGATTTGAAAGTTACTTAGATAGTCCATTTGTTTATTTAGATTGTCGATGACGTATTTGCGCTGATGCGTTCTAGAAGAATGACATATGAACTGGGATTCCAAGTGCTTGAATTTTTGAAGAGAGATACGAGCTTCTATTCTTGGTATCCAGCTATCACTGGTTTCAACTGGCTAAGGAATCGGTTCCTGCATCTTCCTGAAGTTTCAGAAGAATTCGATGTAAGTATTGGGTGAAGTTTCTTGTTCGTAAAATGTAATTTTAGGTGTAATAATTTTAATATTTATTAACTCTATTATTTTCTTGCTACCACGAGAATCATTTCAAGGGATTGAAGATGAAAGGTTTGTGATAATTTTATAACTTTTATAACTTATATTTAATCCTACCAAAATGAATTAGTTTCTAAAGCCGTCTTTACTCTGTCTAATTCAAAGCATGAATAGAATCCGGGCATACCATTCCACCAATCCAGAATGTTCAGCTTTTAATCAAATGTAAAGTGTTAATGTTAATAAAATTATTAAACATATTAACATTTAAAATTGAAAACAGTTAATACTATAATAGTACATATCTGACCAATATATATTTCACAGTATACAACAATTTGTTTTCAAATAGATGTGAGACACTAAAGACTTTCCTGCATTAGCTGAAAACTAAAATTTGAGGCTGATATGTATACAGTTTTTTTACTGTTGAATTTCAATACCTGTTTTAAAGGATTTAAATTTGATTCAAATACTTGATACCGCTATTGAATGATTGATTTTTAAGCATAACTTAGTACGTATTAAAATTATTGCATTGTATTGGTGTACTCTCTCTTATGTAATATCAATTACATTTTTATTTTTTTCCCAGAAAATCATCCTTGGGTTTATGGATAATGTTGTGAAGCACGTCGGTTTTAATGTAGATGAAAATGAAGCATTAAGCACCACTCTGAACAGATTTTACCTTCTTAATTTTGCTTGCAATGTTGGACACGAAGGCTGCGTCAGCGATGCTCAAACGAAATTCAGAGCCTTAGCCAGTAGTGGCACACCGTGAGTCAATTTTATTAACTTTATTATTTTATGTGAAACGATGATTTCTTTGATATAGGTTATATCTAATGATTTCAGTTCATAATTATCCTTTTATCGTCGTTATCGTTATCAACGGCCTATAACAGTCCAATGCTGGATATAAGCCTCTCCTTAGAATTGAGGTATTGGGGACTTCCAGACGGGTTTATATACGGTTCTTTTCAAGTTTTCATTATATTGTCTTCCGTAGGTTGTTCCTTAGTATTCTTTCAAAGGCTATGATCGTGCTATGTAAATACCTAAATAATATACTTAATTCAAACGACAATAATTCTATATTTATAGTTTACTAGATTATCTTCATAAGTCTATATCGTTCGATTGATCGAAGCAATAGGAAAAATAGGTTCAGGTCATCTGATCGGTCGAATAACTTAGTCTTGAAAATGACAATCCGTGTCGTTCGATTAATACAGTCAAATTTTTACATCTGACAGGGAAGAAAGTCCGCGTCGTCCTATTATGAATGACTGAATAGAGATTGTGACACTGACATACTATATTATTAATCTATTACCACACAGACACATCACCACACACTATTTTCATCATCGGTGAAATTCAAACTGACGCGGTGACGCAGTAGGAGCGCATGTGTCTCGGGTTCGATTTTCGGGTCGGACGAAATGTTTGGGTCAGTCGCGAATATATGTTTCGGATTTTGGGTGTTTTCTATCTATAATATCTTCTATCTATAGGTATTTACAAAAAAAAAAGTATTTATATCAGTTGTTTAGTACCCATACTACAAGCTCTGCTTAGTTTGGGACTAGATGACGTTGTGTGTAAGATGTCCGAAATATTTATTATTATTATTATCATCTTTTAGTATTTAACTGCTAAACATAGTCGTATCTTTACAAAGAAGGTTTTGAGGTACTATATTTTTAGCAATCCAGGGTGTCAAACTGTTCAAAATCTTTCCTGGCAATGTAAATATTTACATGTTTATTTACTATAATTACTATTAACTTCAACTTCAGGCTACCGGTAACAAAAACGGAAAAATTAAATTAATTTATGCTGTTTTAGATAAAAAAATATTTTTTTAGTGGTACACATTTTGTTCCCAAACATAAAGTTTGCGTGACTCACAACTATTAGCATTGTACACAACCACTGTATGTAATAATACAACCTTAATCTTGTAGAGTAACTATCTAATAAATTAAAGGGGAAATTGGCCCCGCCTGTACAACAGAACAGTTAGTTTTTACCAAAATGTTATGTACTTAAAGAATAATTTTGCGAAATGAAATAACACTATGTTTAAAAAAGATGTTATACAATTAAAAATACAGGTACAAGACTCGGTACAGGTAGAAAGTGTTTTCATTCTACTTCATATTATTCAAACATCACAATGTTTTCTTCAAATCGTTTTTTTTATCAATGAGAGTGTATTCCTGTTAGGTTATACATCATCATCAACAGCCTTCAACAGTCTACTGCTGGACATAGGCCTCTCCTTAGAAAGGAGGTTTTGGCCTACTAGGTATATATGTATTTAGATAAACATTATCTGTTTTAAGTTTTTAATACGTCCGTAATAATAACTATATATACCTGAAATACAGTTGTATTTCAGGTATATATCAGTTAATATTTCACTAAAGACTTCGATCTCGGGCTATATTACAATATTAGATAGTTCAATCAAATTAAATATCACTTTGGTATGATTAAATGATTTATTTTTAAGATCGATATAAGAAGATCGTTTTTTGTTTCTTTCGGAAGACAGTCATTTCATCTCATCGACATTTTTTTATTATTCATCGATTACGACGACGACTTGAAACTAGTTAGAATTGAAGACGTTAAGAACTTGACCCTGACAGAAATAGCTGATATTAATTGGCTGGTTGCCATCTCATCAAAAGAAGAAGAAAAAAAGCGGAAAAAAATTTTGAAAAACTAGTCCCTAAAATAGAGTTCAATCTACGAAACCAACGAAATAACATAAAACAAGCTTATTTATATTTTGTCACTTAAATAGAGGATATGTCATTGTTATAAATATACTTTTTCTTTTGATGATATGGTAAGCAGCCAAATAATATCGGTTATTTCTGCCAATGTCAAGTAATTAAGGTCAGCAATTCTAAAGTTTCATAGTCTTCAAGTCGCCGTCGTAATGAATTGAATGACAAAAATATGTGTGGATGAGATGAAATGGGGACCGTCTTCCGAAAAAATGTGAAAAAATCTAAGTTCTAAAATTACACTATTGACAAACGTCACAAGCCTCAAGCTAAAAAAAGTTTTTCAGTATATGTATTTATTTAAATTATGAAGAAGTGTATTTTTTTGAGTTTGAGGTTCGATTCTCAGGACGGACCACATATTTGTATGATTTGCACGTATTTGTTTCGTAGTTTGGGTGTTTTTTGGGAGACAGATTTTTTCAGATTTTTTTCTCACTACGATGAGAAAAAAATCTGAAAAAAATATTAGTAGTATTTTGTCTTTCATTTCAATACACATTTTAACAACAACACACATTTAGAGGCGTTATTCAATGTTTGATCTCTTTCAGTGTGAACCCCAACTTGAGGCGTCACGTATACTGCATCGGTCTCCGCTCCGGTGATATTGCCGATTTCAACACCTTACTTAACCTATACCGGAGTTCAAATAATCAGGCAGCTGAACTGGTCTTGCTGAGAGGTTTGGGATGTACCACCAATCAGTTGGCAGGAGTACAGTAAGTCTTGCATTTATTTAAGTTATGAAGAAGTGTAAATTACTAAAAATAATCTTGCTGCCTTGGTGGCGCAGTGGTAATGTATGCGAATACTATGCTCGAGGTCTCAGGTTCGATTCCCGGGTCAGACCATTTTTGCATGATCAGCAAGTTTTATATCGTAGTTTGGGTGTTTAATCTGATAGATAAGATAGCAAGTAAGCATATAAGAGTTTTATCAACTGATCTAGATGTCATAGTACAAGTCCTGTTTAGATTGAAACTGCTACATGGCGTTGTGTCAGATGTTGGAAATATATATTTTTTTATTTGCATTCTGTATTATACCCAGATGAGTTTATTTTTTTGGAAAAATGTAAACAAGCACACTTTCTATTGTCTACTCAGGCATATTTTATTAGTTTGAAATGCTTGTTAATATAATTATTAAAAAAGTAAATTTTAATCCAATTAAAATCACAATAAATAAAAAAGGATTTAAAAAATTTAAGTTAATGATAAAAACGAAAAATTTCTTCAAAAAAGAAAATTAATCTCTGCTTTTCCATATTTTTTACAGATATTTGAATATGATTCTGACACCACAAATTAAAGCACAGGACAAAATGAACGCTTTCTCGTTCTACTACATTGGCCATAGCGATAATGCTAAGCATGCTTTGGAATGGCTGAAGAGTAACATAGTAGCTGTCAGAGCCTCGTAAGTTATTTATAAATTAATACGTGCAGCAAAAACTTTGTAGGGTCATGTAACGTACCTATGGACATTTTTGACTACCTAATATTTAAATCGACATATCTTTGTATATACTCAAAGTATAGAAATAGTTAAGATCTTATATTGTAGGGCAGACGGTCTAATATGACTGGTTTTTTTTTATTACGTCTTTAGTGTTGCCATTATATTATTTTCAAACATTATTTGTAAGTATGGTGTTTTGTCCTAAGGTACGTTACTTGTTTGTACCTTCGGACAGCCTTGTATGTACCTTGGGACGAAACAAAAGACAAAGATTTCTGTCTAATCAGTCTTTTAATCATCATTAAATTAGATAATATAACTGTAACAACGTATCTTCTGCTAGTTATACAACAAAATCAAATGATAGTCTTAGGTAATAATAAGAACACTTTAATTAAATTAGAAAAAAAATGAGATCTAAGTCATCCAAAATATTTCAAATGATTTCGGAGCTAAAGTTTTTTCAGGCTTATGAACTGTAGAACACCCAGTCTATCTGAACAGCCATTGCCGGCCAGCCATTCTATCACGATTCCAAGCTTCAGGACTCTTAATGGAATGGCTTTGAATCGTTCTGGACTAACTCCTTTTCGTTTAACGCCGGGTTTACTCCTTGGCACTGCAGGCAAAAAGAAATGGAACATCATCAAATGTCCGGAGGTTCAAACAATGTTTGTACCTAGGACACTAGTCCATAGGTACAAACATTGTTTGAACCTCCGGACGTGTCCCAAGGTACATACAGAATTATGTCCAAAGGTACAATCAAAGCAATTTAAAAAAGAAACGAATTATCTTGACTTGTAGGTTAAATTTCTGTGTTGTTAGTTATATTATTATAGACGCAACTACCTTAAGACAAGTAAATTAATTAATTGTAATAAATATGTGCATGCATGTCGTATATAAATCTATAATCAAAACTTCAAAATACTTACTTTTGAACACGAAAAACTTCACAAAAATTTCACACGTCACCCGATGTCAATACAATTACGCCACTAACTGTCGTTGCCAATTAGGAAAAATACTATCCGTTTTGTAGAATTTTGTAATTTTAATGTTGGTACTTTTCAAAATATAATCTGTGTCCAAAGGTACAAGCGTCCCTAGGTACGTTACATGACCATACCCCTTTTTACGAAAACTATGAGGACGGATGTGCATGAAATTTCGCACAGTTACAGTTTAAATTGAAGAGAAGGGCAGAAAGTTTGGAAACTAACCAAATATTTTGGTCGAATTTTGTCTACTAAGCAACCATTAGTAGACTACACGGTTGATCTAGAATCTGGCTAGAAAACCTCCTCGTGGTGCACCCTGGGCAACGCTGGCGATAGCACTGTTCCTCCTCATTTCCTCCGCGTCATCTGGAGGAGAGGATTATGGCCAGCGGCTAATACTCTAGCAGGAGAGGAAGCCATTCCATCGGCTCTCGGGCAAGGCCTGATCCAGCAGGGTGGGCGTGTCTGCCGGTTGCCCTGCTGGCTCTTCGCTCTTCGGAGCATGGAGGAGGAAACCTCGATAAAAAACCTGAAGGTGGGGCTCTGTAGGGGCCGCAGTTTCTCCGCTGCTAGCGGTGGAGAGAGGAGGACGGGCTCGGCGTGTACTTACACTACCACCGAGCAGGCAGGGGGACGTAGTCTTTCTGCCACCGTCGGCATAACGTAATCCCGGTTCTGTCCGGGGGCGTGGGTCTTGGCTTAGCCGCCCGGACCGCGAGGAAGAAAACCTCTATAAAAATTACCCCGAATCCCAAGCTCTGGTGCGTGGCCAGGGGATGCATGGCTGATGGGAAGTTCAGTTGCGAGCGCACCCCAAGCCGAGGTACCTGCGGACCCCTCGGTTGGGTTAAAAATGTACGCTTGCCCGGGTATTGGGGGATCTCTGCCCGGGTCGACCTTTAGTTCTCCCCCACTCGTGGGTCTATTATGGGAAATGAAAAGACAAATACAAAAACACAAATCGGAACGGACACTAAAGACAACAAATCGGCTAGCTTAACGGACAACAGATTAGAGGGTAAGAAGGAGAAGAAGGGCATTCTCAAGGGGAGCTCTTCTTCGGGAGTGGACACAGTGTCCAAGGAGGTCGTGGTGGCACCCGGGCCGCCCATCTCGGTGGGGCTCCCAGAAGTCAATCTGACTGCTGGGAGCCGAAGAAGATCGGAGCGATTGCGCTCCAGGTCGGCCGCAGCTGGCAGGAGCGAAAGTGCCAGTACGCAACCGATGGAGACGGAGAGTGCGAGGAACAAGCGCGTTCACACCAGGGATGCAGACAGTGACTCATCCCTGGAGACGCCAGTGACCAAAGGCACCCGCCTCGATGGGTTCCAAGCCCCCGTCCCGCTGCCGTCAGGCTCCGCCTTCACCAGGAGAGAGTCCTATAGACGCGCCAGGGCGGACGGCGAGAACCAAGCGGAGGAGGAGATTTCGGGTCTCCTGTTGAGGATGAGGGAGCCGGTGGAGGGAGATGTCCCACAGGATACCTTGTCCTTGCAGGAAAGGGCGAAGGTGGCCGTGGATATAATCCACAAAGTGGCCACCAAGTCGGTGAACCTGAAGGGCTCTTTTGTAAGAGCCCTGAAGGACTCCTCCTCCGCTATTGCGGAGGTCGTAGAGAGCCTCTGCGGTGACGTCTCACGTCTCCAGGCGGCCAACGACCGCTTGTCGGGCCAGGTGACTGAGCTTAGCGCTCAGTTCGCCCAATTTCGGGCTGAGCTGCCTCAAAGAGAGGCCTTGCCTGGCCCGTCGCAGCCGGCTCCGGCTCCTGCCAGCGTCGAGGTACCTGACGCCCAGCTGCGCCAGGTTCTCCTCGCAGTGGAGCGTATGCTGGACGGGCGTCTGGCCGGTCTGGAGGCGAGACTGCCCCCTGCGCCGGTCGTGCGCCCCCCGCTTGCGTCGTCGCAGCGACCGAAGGCTACAACAGCGCCGACCGCACCCGCTGTATCGTATGCGGCGGCGGCTACGGCTCCAGCCCCTGCGGCTCCCAAAAGAGTGGGGAAGGGGGCCAAGGCGCCGGCGAAGGCCCCGGTGAAGGCCCCGGCTAAGGCGCCGGCCCAGGCACCGGCCAAGGCGCCGGCCAAGGCGGTGCCTGAAACGGCGGCGAAGTCCGGAGCGGAGTTCCCTCCGCTTCCCACTCCACCATCTCAGCCGGGCCCCTCCACATCTGCCTCCGATGACCGTTGGCAGGTAGTGGAAGGGTCAAAGTCGTCCCGAAGGCGGGCGAAAAAGGCAGCCCAGAAGGCAGCCCAAGGCCCGCCCTCGCCACCGGTGGCAACGGCCACCAAGAAGAAGGCGCGGAAACTGCAGCCGCCCAAAACAGCGGCTGTGGTGGTGACCGTGTCGCCGGAGGCGGTCAGTGGCGGACTGACGTACGCGGCTCTTTTTCAAAGGGCCCGCAGTCTCGCCACTGAGTTCGGGACGGCAGGCATGAGCCTGCGCAAGTCCCAGACGGGAGCTCGAGTGCTCGAGTTCCCGGGGGCTGAAGGCGCAAAGTCGGCGGACGCCTTTGCGGAGAAGCTGCGAGTTATGTTTGCAGCTGAGGATGGTGTCAGAGTCGCCAGGCCTACGAAGTGTGCTGAGTTGCGCATTTCGGGCCTGGACGACTCAGTGACGGTGGAGGATGTCCGCGTTGCAGTCGTGAAGAAGACGGGCTGCAGCGCGGACAACGTCAGGGTGGGCACCATCCGCCCCGGACCAGGAGGACTTGGCGCTGTGTGGGTCAGCTGCCCCGTAGTGTCGGCCAAAGTATTGGGCGATGCTGGCAAGATCCTCATCGGTTTTGTCAACGCTAGGATTACGGTCCTGGCGGCGAGACCGATGAGGTGTTACAAATGCCTAGTATCGGGGCACACACGCGCCAGGTGCGATAGGTGTTTTGACTGCAGCGGATTATGTTTCCGCTGCGGTCAACCGGGGCACAAGGCGGCGGAATGCTCTGCCGCCCCTCACTGCCCCGTGTGTGCGGCGGGCAATAAACCCGCCAATCACCAGATGGGGCAGGGGGGCTGCAGGCCTCCCCGTGCTTCTCCGCAAGCGCCGGAGGCCAGCCTAACGACCCGGGCTGCCTCCGACGTTAATCGTGCGTCGACGCCGACGCCCATGGAGGGGGTTGGAGACACGGTCCGATAATGGATCAAGTCTCCAGCCTCCTGGTCCAGACGAACCTCAACCACTGTGCCGCGGCGCAGGACCTCCTCCTGCAAACCATGGCACAGTGGTCGGTAGGTCTCGCCGTAGTCGCGGAGCCTTACTACGTTCCTCCCCGTCCAAACTGGATGGGTGACTGGGACGGCTCCGTGGCAGTCGTCGGCTCCACGGCGGCCCATTCCCCGCCCTTGTCGCTAAGAGACAAGGGTACGGGATATGTTGCCGCTGAGTGGGGGGGAGTCACCATTTACGGTGTATATTTCTCCCCCAACCGGAGTCTGAGCGACTTCGAGGTCTTCCTTAACAACTTGGAGACCTCGATGCGGCGACTGGCGTCTGGGCACGTCCTCGTGCTGGGGGACTTCAACGCAAAGTCCATTGCGTGGGGTTCCCCGGCGACGGACGCCAGGGGCGAAGCCGTAATGGAGTGGGCGGCTTCGGTGGGCCTCTGTTTGCTGAACAGGGGCTCCACCAACACGTGCGTGCGACAGCAGGGGGGGTCGATAGTGGACCTTTCGTTCGCTACCCCTGCAGTCGCCGCACGAGTAAGGAACTGGTGTGTCCTGGAAGAGGTTGAGACGCTCTCGGATCACCTCTATATCCGATTTGAGCTCTCCCGGTCCCAGGACCCCAGTAGGGGTCACGCGGCGCGGCGCCCTTCCCGCTTCCCGCGGTGGGCTGTCGCCAAGCTCGATAGGGACCTACTGGAGGAGGCGGCCATTCTCAACGCTTGGCTGTCTCCGCGGGCCCCGACCGAGGGGGTCAACGTGGTAGCTGGCCGCTTCGCTGACGCGCTAACGCGGGTCTGCGATGCGGCCATGCCCCGCGTTCGTGGGTGTCGGCCTCCGAGGAAGGAGGTCTACTGGTGGTCCCAGGAGTTGGCGGACCTCCGTGCGGCGTGCGTTCGTGCCCGGAGGTCCTTAACTAGTAGCAGGCGACGTCACCGTGGGGTCGGTGAGGAGGTGGACCGGCTTCACGAGGAGTACCGAGAAGCTCGGAAAACTCTGAGGCTGGCCATCTGCCGCGCCAAGGATGTCAGTAGAGAGGAGATGCTGGAGAGTCTCGAGCGTGACCCCTGGGGTCGCCCTTATCGTGCGGTGCGTAACAAGCTCCGCACGTCGGGCCCCCCCCTTACGGAGACTCTCCAGCCCAGCTTCCTGCAGGAAGTGGTCGAGGGCCTATTCCCGCAGCGGGCGGAACACACACCCCCGTCGATGACTGCATCAGCCGAAGACGACGGGGGTAGCGAGGTTGAAGTTCCGCCCGTCAGGGATTCGGAGGTAGGGGCGGCTGTTCTACGGATTCGATCCAAGAACACCGCCCCCGGGCCGGACGGGGTTCCAGCCCGAGTGATGGCCCGAGCCCTCGATCACATGTCGGACCGCCTCAGGGAAGTGTTGGACGCTAGCCTGGCGTCCGGACGCTTCCCTGAGCGCTGGAAATGCGGGAAGCTGGTCCTGCTGAGGAAGCCGGGACGGCCTGCCGATTCGGTCACGGCCTATAGGCCTATCGTGTTGCTGGACGAGGCGGGTAAACTCTTTGAGAGGATACTCTCTGCCCGCATCGTCCGGCACCTCTGCGAGGTTGGCCCCGATCTGTCGGACGCCCAATTCGGTTTCCGAGAGGGGCGTTCGACGATCGATGCCGTAATGCGCCTTAGGGCCGTGACCGAGGAGGCCGTGAGAGGCGGCGGAGTGGTGTTGGCGGTGTCCCTAGACATCGCCAACGCCTTCAATAGTCTGCCATTCGGCTGCATCGGGGAAGCACTCCGCTACCACGGAGTGCCAGAGTACCTGAGGCGGCTGGTGGCAGACTATCTTGAGGAGCGATCCGTCATGTACGAGGACCGAGATGGCGTCTTGAGACGCAGGGCCATGTCGTGCGGTGTTCCACAGGGGTCTGTCCTAGGACCACTCCTGTGGAACATGGGATACGACTGGGCCCTAAGAGGGCGTCTCCCCCCCGGGCTGGGTGTAATCTGCTACGCAGATGACACCTTAGTCACGGCCCGGGGGGCTAACTTCCAGGAGGCGGCGCGCCTGGCCACCACTGGAGTGTCCATGGTGGTCGGGCGCATCGAGGCGCTGGGTCTGCGGGTGGCCCTGGATAAGACGGAGGCCCTACTTTTTCACGGGCCCCGTCGTGGTCCACCCGCCGGCGCCTCGATCGAGGTCAACTCGGTTCTCGTACCGGTCCGGACCCAGATGAGGTACCTGGGTCTGGTCCTAGACGGAAGGTGGCTCTTCGACGAGCACTTCAAACAGCTGGCACCAAAGTTGGTGGACACTGCCTCTGCCCTCGGGCGACTTTTGCCCAATTTGGGCGGGGCCAGTTTTCCCACTAGGCGGCTGTACACGGGGGTGGTCCGGTCGATGGCACTGTACGGTGCACCGGTGTGGGCGGCGGCTCTGTCCGCCCAGAATAGGGCGCGCCTCTGGCGCCCTCAGAGGATATTGGCGGTCAGAGCCATACGTGGATACCGCACGGTGTCGACCGAAGCGGCCTGCGCCTTGGCCGGAACGCCCCCGTGGGATTTGGAGGCGGAAGTGCTCGCCGAAGTTTATCGACGAGTGGCTGAATTCCGGGCGGAGAGCGGGTCTCGCCCTCCGCCCGAGTACGTGCGCGAGTGGCGCGAAGCCGCTCGTCGAGCCACCTTGGCAAGATGGTCGTCCCGACTGGAGACTCCACGCGCTGGCTTCGCCGCCGTGGAGGCTCTCCAGCCGGTCATCGCCGAGTGGGCAGGGCGGCAGCACGGGACCCTTTCCTTCCGGCTGACGCAGGTGCTTTCCGGGCACGGTTGCTTCGGGAAGTATCTGCACTCGGTCGCGAGGAGGGAATTGAGTCCCGCCTGCCACCACTGCGACTGCAGTGAGGACACGGCCCAGCACACGCTGGCGGTCTGCCCCGCATGGGCGGCGCAGCGCCGGGCCCTCACTGCAGTCATCGGAGAGGAACTCTCGCTACCGGTCGTAGTTCGCTCCATGGCCGGTAGCGACAGTTGTTTTACCGCGGTCGCAACCTTCTGCGAGGACGTAATCTCGCAGAAGGAGGCGGCGGAGAAGGCCCGGGAGGATGACCTCCACTCGGACCCGATCCGCCGCCGGCGCCCCGGGCGGCGGAGGCGCGCCTATCTGCGCCTCATGCCGCCCTGAGTGTGGCCGCGGATGGACGGGACGGGTTTCCCCGTCCATCCGCTGTAGTGGCCAGCCGCGAGGGGGTGGCGTCCGCGTGTGACCGGACGTCGCCCAAATAGAGAGTATGATGAGATGGCGCCCGCAACAGTGCGGGCAGGCGCCGGGAGGGATCCAGAAGGAGAAAACAGTTACCTGGATCCCTTCCAAATACAGGCGCAGAGAGGTCACACCGTGTGGTTTTAGTCGGTTCGAGTCCGACACACCGCCCCGCCGAGAGCCCCGGTGGGGTGACGGTCCGTGGGAATTTCCACACGTAAAAAAAAAAAAAAAAAAAAAAATGAGGTTTAAGCGCCAAGTATTGTGGGTTCAAATTCCACATCGGACACAATTCATAAAATGTTGTCTGAGTCTGGGCTCTTTGCGTCCGTTTCAGGTATGTTAGTAAAGTCTCCGCGACAGAGGATGGCTATTCCTAATGCGTGATTGTCTTGTTTTTTATAGTACTACAATTAAATAGCCTTCTTCTTCTTCTTAATTTTGGATCATGGGTCCAATGGCCTTTATCTATTGATTTTATTAATCCGTATAATTTTATTAATTACAATAATTTCTGAGCTATTACTAAATGAAACCTTTATATATAATAAAAAAAATCAAATAATATTTTTAATTTTACAGCCTTACTCCTCCTCTATCGTTCAGCACTTTCCTCACCACTCTCATAAGTTATTTGGACGAGGAAGGTCTGCAAAATGTAAGTAATAAAACTTGAACGATATGGTTGATGTGTTTGCTTTAAAAGAGATCTTTATTCATTTATCCTTGAAGATAGATATCAATCTTTTTTGATTTCATTCTTTCCATGCTCATTTCACTGCTCATTTTGTAAACATATTTTGTTTTAGGAAAGTAATCCTACTTTTTTGGACGTCTAATGCTTGTCCTCTGTTATTTATATTTGTGATATCATTCCCCTCCACTAAGTGTCATTACTTCACACAGACTATGCAGTCCAATGCGTTTCAGCTTTTCACTGTTGTCCTTGTTATTAAATGCTTGATGCTTGATGCTCAGTTCCTACTGACAATTTTTAAAAATAATAACCATTTTTTTTTAGTTATGCTATTGCTAATGAAGGCAGTAACTCTCAGTTTCATTTATGATCCTATGCCTTTAAATATAAAGTTCTTATTTCAGTTATATAAATTAAAAACAAATAAAACTGATGACCCAACACCTCAAACTACACCACCAAGGCATTCAAAAAATTACACTTCTTCATTATTGAAATAAAAACATATACTGAAAAACTATTTAGCTTGATGCTTGTGACGTTTGTCAATAGTCTAATTTTAGAACTTAGATTTTTTTATGTACTTTTAGTAGGCCAATACCTCCTTTTCAAGGAGAGGCCTATGTCCAGCAGTGGACTGATAAAGGCTGTTGATGATGATGATGATGATGAAATTATAATAAAACATTAACATTTCTACTTTTTGCAGGCGGAGACCTGGTTAAATGCCAATCAGGCATTAGTTCCTGAGTACAACGTAGGTCTGAGTACCATCAGTTCAGTACGAGCCAACATGCAATGGGGCACGGAAAATGCTCAAATTGTTCTTGAAGCAGCTAGAGATTCAGCTGCAATACTTCTCCCAACTACTTTAGTTATCATGACCGCTTTACTATCAATGCTATTGAAGTAGAATAGTTTAATTTATGCGTAATGTAGGATATTTATAAAATTTTGTAAATTTCATTATAAATAAATGTAAAATTTGTATTATTTTTTTTATTCTTTATTTTCTTGGTTTCACACGTAGTGAATACGCATACATGAGAACGACAAACCAATACATAGAGATAACTTCAATGTTATGCTATGAATAAAAGAGTAGATGGATCATCTGATGGTTTGTAACTACCGCGGTCCATGAACACACGCACCTCAAATGTCACAAGTTATTTACTGCCCTATGAATCTTTTTGCCACAATCACGGAGAACAAGAACAAAAACACAAAAATAATCAAGGTATAAATTGTGTTCATTGAATTTACTGAGTTTTCAAGAACATAATTTAATGTATAATATTAACAATTTAAACTGCCTCGTTGGTCTAGTGGTTAGCGTATACGACTGCTTATCAAGAGGTCTCGGGTTGCCAGTCGCTCCGTGGAAAAACTGAAATTCAGGTAAAACCGGTTGAACTAGTAGCCGACCCGACAGATGATTAACATTTGTAAATAGACGTAATAGTAACAATTATTCATCATCATCAGCCTATTGCAGTCCACTGCTGGATATATGTACTAATATGTAGGTCTCTCCTATTGCACTCTAATCGATCGATCATCTTCTTAGCCTTTATTAATTAAAAGATTAATTAGGGTTGTCTACTACTTCAACCGGTTTTACCTGAATGACAGTTTTTTAAGGAGTGACTAACTTCAAACCTTTGTAACTCTCTGAAGGTTAACTAAATTTGAGAGTTGAAATAGCTGTCGGTATATTTGAGGTGACTTACTTCTCAGAAACGATTACCATAGATGTTCATACCTCTCCGAGGCAAGAGGTTGAAACACCGCTAACTTCTCTGGACTGTTAAAAAATCTTGTAAGAAAAACTCAACAACACTCTAATACTGATTTCATTTTCCTTCTTCATAAGTAGGTTGTATTAAGGCAACGCTTAATAAAAGGACGATAAGATATAGGTCATTAGCATTTATTGGAATAGACACGTATTTATTTATTTTATTTATTTATTTATTTCTGAACATGCAATCTTACAAGCTAACAGATTTGATATCCAAAACGCTTACAAGACTAATTTTACGGAAATTAAATTTTAGATTAATAAGCAAATACATTCATTGATGTCGGTTTGAAAATAATTAAAAATAAAATATACTAAAAATAATGAATTATTAATACAAAATCAAAATGTCAGTTCCATATACAGGGTGTAACCAGACGACTTCCGAAAACGAAAGATGCAGATTCAGCACTCCAAAACTTCTTAAAAAAAACAATCAATTGTCCTTAAAAAAATCGTAGCCAGAAAAAACAATGTTTCAAGATTTTTATTAATTTCAGTAGCCAGCGATGTATTGCGCGCACAGAGTAGCAAGTTGAATGCCTTTCGTAACTATTAATTTAACTACCTACTACGCATCGCTGCGTCGGTAAAGTTGCCTACTTACCTACCTAGTGACTATTTGATTTTATTTATTTGATTCTGATTTTATTTGTTCTTCCACTCGAAGATCAATTTTTATGCCTCGTCCACGCCTTTGGGGTGTAATCCTCTCATTATTTAAAGCTCTCTGTAGCCTTGCAGATAGCTTCCTTACAGGAGACATCACGGCTGCCTAGCCGTGATGTCTCCGTGATGCATTTCCGAGTACTTCACAATATCACATAGTCACATGTCCGTATTCCCTCGCACTAAACATTATACATAATCACTTGTTGTGTTATATATAATTATAACAAATGTTATAATAAAAGTAATAAGAATAACTTAACACTAAAACTAGGTAAAAGGAGTTTAGGTACGAAATAAATATTTAATTATCTCACTATGCCTTCTAAAAAACTACGACACAAATTTACTCTCGCGAAAGGCCTACTTGAGGCCAAATAAAATGAACCACGCAAGCGTCCAGCCAATACGAACATTGAAGACCGACTACTCGTCGTAGCCAGTAACCAATACGACACATATTACATAGGTAACAATATTATTAGAGAAATTAAAATTCTTGGAAAAATGCCGCCGCGCCGAAATGCGAGTGTGGTCCCTTTGATGTTTGCCGACAATGCGGCGCACAAACGCGCGAATACTATGACTTTAGGTAATTATTAAAATTAAAGAAGTTTCATTTGGAGTGCGGCGCGGCCCACACGTCTAGGCGACTTTAGACCCACGGTGCCATGGGTTCGATTCCCGGTGCAGGATAAATGTCTCACTTGAATTTCTTTGATAATGATGATGTTGAATGATTTTATTATACGAACGCAGAAAAAGAATTCAATAACGTAGGAAAATAAAGTTTTGTACCTAACTATACAAGTTTATCTACATAGACAATTGTTTACGCAGGTGCACCCTTCATAAAGTTAGAACTTAGGTTTCTGAGAAGTTCTGTTTGTAAAAGTAGGCATGTGGGGCGGTCATTGAACCGCGCGCGAACGAACTGTGCATATGACCTCTGATCATCTGTTTTTATTTTGAAATACATTGCAGTTTTATTGATTTTATTGGTTTTTTGGCTTTTTAAATAAGATAATTAGGTAGTTAGGATTCTATTATGTTGTACTACGTGTATGTAACGAGAAAAATACAAAAAAGAACTTAGATAAATTAACGTATTTTTTGCGTTTTTTTTTCGCTAAACCTATTCAGTATCATGGTCTGAATACAACCATCAAGTTTTCGTATTTAGTCTTTTTACACCCTGTATATAAAAAACCTAATATATGGCGTCATTTAAAATTATATTAAATTTATAACATAAATGTCCCAATCCGTCGGCAAATAGGTCCAGTTCGTGACGCTGAGCAAGTATGTCGCCTATATTGCGCAGCACACGAGTGGTGGGCGCGTTCCGCCCCCGCTCGGTGCGCGCGGTGGTCTGCTCCAGCATCGTCGGCGCGGCGCTATCTGTCCTTCCGCGCTCGCTGATATGTTCCCGGGTACCAGGATGCGAACTCGCTCTAGTATTTGGGGACTATCAATTTTATTATAAATAATCGACAGATACTGCGTGACTTGAGACATAGCCCTTCTAAATTTCAACGTCTCCATGTCCACCATACCCAAGACAAACAGAGACGGGTATAAGTAGGGATAGTATCCGTACTGTTTCTTATATATCCATCGAGCAAATTTACGTTGAATTTTCTCGATCATAAGGACATATTTTTCCTCATAAGGATTCCAGACAACAACACCATATTCTAGTTTGCTACGTACAAAAGCATTGTATAATACTTTTGCAACCTCTATGTTGTCAAACTGCGATGCAGTCCTCATGAAAAACCCTAATGTTTTGTGTGCTGATTTGCAAATTTGAGTAACGTGCGAATGAAGGTCAAATTTGCAATCCAATAACAACCCTAAATCCTTAATTTCACAAACTCTATTCAAAGCAACGCCTGTTAATTTATAATTTGTGATCAAGGGCTGTGATTTTCGTGAGAAGGTTATTACTTTACATTTGAGGTTGTTGAATGGGAGGTGGTTGTCTTGACTCCACTTAGATACCGCATCGATATCTCTCTGTAATGCTAGCGTGTCAGCCTTGGTTTCAACACCTAGTATCCACTTCAACACCTAGTATCTACTTCTCTTATCTATAAGAGCATTGAATTGGTACTATGGTAAAATGCAAATTATGAATCATATTTCGAATTAGTGATTAATTTTATTATTACACTTGTCATCAATACACCTCATGCTTTTCGATAGAATATATATTCCAAATTCCTAGTACGTGGCAGAGATGTCTAAAAGTTTTTAAATTGCAACTGTATTATTAATAGACACATGAATTCGTGGGTACTTCGATATATGATAACAAAATATAATACAGTGCCATCTAATGAAGACACACTAAACTTAGGAGTAACTGTCTTGCGAGGAATCTACTAGTTCTATATCTCGATATAGAAATTCCCGCGCCGATTAGCATATACAAACATAGAACTTCCCAACATTATCAGCAGTAGGCATGGTTACCTTGTGGCGATTACCACGTATAGTGCAAGCTAAAGCATACCTCAACGCCATCTACCGAAGAAACACTCATCCAAGGAGACGAACTATACGGAGTAACTACTAATCTTGAATCGCGATATAGAAGTTGTCGGGCCGATAAACTTTAGAACAATATCCCAACGGTTGATGTTGGGCAGTCCAGCTACGCCAGGTCCTCCAAGCAGTGGAGCATATGCTGGACGGGCGTCTGGCCGGTCTGGAGGCGAGACTGCCCCCTGCGCCGGTCATGCGCCCCCCGCTCGCGTCGCAGCGACCGAAGGCTGCGACACCGCCGACCGCACCCGCTGTGTCGTATGCGGTGGCGGCGGCTTCAGCTCCGGCCCCTGCGGCTCCCAAAAGAGCGGGGAAGGGGGCCAAGGCGCCGGCGAAGGCCCCGGCTAAGGCGCCGGCCCAGGCACCGGCCAAGGCGCCGGCCAAGGCGGTGCCTGAAACGGCGGCGAAGTCCGGAGCGGAGTTCCCTCCGCTCCCCACTCCACCATCTCAGCCGGGCCCCTCCACATCTGCCTCCGATGACCGTTGGCAGGTAGTGGAAGGGTCGAAGTCGTCCCGAAGGCGGGCGAAAAAGGCAGCACAGAAGGCAGCCCAAGGCCCGCCTTCGCCACCGGTGGCAACGGCCACCAAGAAGATGGCGCGGAAACTACAGCCGCCCAAAACAGCGGCTGTGGTGGTGACCGTGTCGCCGGAGGCGGTCAGTGGCGGACTGACGTACGCGGCTCTTTTCCAAAGGGCCCGCAGTCTCGCCACTGAGTTCGGGACGGCAGGCATGAGCCTGCGCAAGTCCCAGACGGGAGCTCGAGTGCTCGAGTTCCCGGGGGCTGAAGGCGCAAAGTCGGCGGACGCCTTTGCGGAGAAGCTGCGGGTCATGTTTGCAGCCGAGGATGGTGTCAAAGTCGCCAGGCCTACGAAGTGTGCGGAGTTGCGCATTTCGGGCCTGGACGACTCAGTGACGGTGGAGGATGTCCGCGTTGCAGTCGTGGAGAAGACGGGCTGCAGCGCGGACAACGTCAGGGTGGGCACCATCCGCCCCGGACCAGGAGGACTTGGCGCTGTGTGGATCAGCTGCCCCGTAGTGTCGGCCAAAGTATTGGGCGATGCTGGCAAGATCCTCATCGGTTTTGTCAACGCTAGGATTACGGTCCTGGCGGCGAGACCGATGAGGTGTTACAAATGCCTAGTATCGGGACACACACGCGCCAGGTGCGACAGGTGCTTTGACTGCAGCGGATTATGTTTCCGCTGCGGTCAACAGGGGCACAAGGCGGCGGAATGCTCCGCCGCCCCTCACTGCCCCGTGTGTGCGGCGGGCAATAAACCCGCCAATCACCAGATGGGGCAGGGGAGCTGCAAGCCTCCCCGTGCTTCTCCGCAAGCGCCGGAGGCCAGCCTAACGGCCCGGGCTGCCTCCGACGTCAATCGTGCGTCGACGCCGACGCCCATGGAGGGGGTTGGAGACACGGTCCAATAATGGATCAAGTCTCTAGCCTCCTGGTCCAGACGAACCTCAACCACTGTGCCGCGGCGCAGGACCTCCTCCTGCAAACCATGGCACAGTGGTCGGTAGGTCTCGCCGTAGTCGCGGAGCCTTACTACGTTCCTCCCCGTCCAAACTGGATGGGTGACTGGGACGGCTCCGTGGCAGTCGTCGGCTCCACGGCGGCCCATTCCCCGCCCTTGTCGCTAAAAGACAAGGGTACGGGATATGTTGCCGCTGAGTGGGGGGGAGTCACCGTTTATGGTGTATATTTCTCCCCCAACCGGAGTCTGAGCGACTTCGAGGTCTTCCTTAACAACTTGGAGACCTCGATGCGGCGACTAGCGTCTGGGCACGTCCTCGTGCTGGGGGACTTCAATGCAAAGTCCATTGCGTGGGGTTCCCCAGCGACGGACGCCAGGGGCGTAGCTGTTATGGAGTGGGCGGCTTCGGTGGGCCTCTGTTTGCTAAACAGGGGCTCCACCAACACGTGCGTGCGACAGCAGGGGGGGTCGATAGTGGACCTTTCGTTCGCTACCCCTGCAGTCGCCGCACGAGTAAGGAACTGGTGTGTCCTGGAAGAGGTTGAGACGCTCTCGGATCACCTGTATATCCGATTGGAGCTCTCCCGGTCCCAGGACCCCAGTAGGGGTCACGCGGCGCGGCGCCCTTCCCGCTTCCCGCGGTGGGCTGTCGCCAAGCTCGACAGGGACCTACTGGAGGAGGCGGCCATTCTCAACGCTTGGCTGTCTCCGCGGGCCCCGACCGAGGGGGTTGACGTGGGAGCTGGCCGCTTTGCTGACGCGCTAACGCGGGTCTGCGATGCGGCCATGCCCCGCGTTCGTGGGTGTCGGCCTCCGAGGAAGGAGGTCTACTGGTGGTCCCAGGAGTTGGCGGACCTCCGTGCGGCGTGCGTTCGTGCCCGGAGGTCCCTAACTAGTAGCAGGCGACGTCACCGCGGGGTCGGTGAGGAGGTGGACCGGCTTCACGAGGAGTACCGAGAAGCTCGGAAAACTCTGAGGCTGGCCATCTGCCGCGCCAAGGATGTCAGTAGAGAGGAGATGCTGGAGAGTCTCGAGCGTGACCCCTGGGGTCGCCCTTATCGTGCGGTGCGTAACAAGCTCCGCACGTCGGGCCCCCCCCTTACGGAGACTCTCCAGCCCAGCTTCCTGCAGGAAGTGGTCGAGGGCCTATTCCCGCAGCGGGCGGAACACACACCCCCGTCGATGGCTGCATCAGCCGAAGACGACGGGGGTAGCGAGGTTGAAGTTCCGCCCGTCAGGGATTCGGAGGTAGGGGCGGCTGTTCTACGGATTCGATCCAAGAACACCGCCCCCGGGCCGGACGGGGTTCCAGCCCGAGTGATGGCCCGAGCCCTCGATCACATGTCGGACCGCCTCAGGGAAGTGTTGGACGCTAGCCTGGCGTCCGGACGCTTCCCTGAGCGCTGGAAATGCGGGAAGCTGGTCCTGCTGAGGAAGCCGGGACGGCCTGCCGATTTGGTCACGGCCTATAGGCCTATCGTGTTGCTGGACGAGGCGGGTAAACTCTTTGAGAGGATACTCTCTGCCCGCATCGTCCGACACCTCTGCGAGGTTGGCCCCGATCTGTCGGACGCCCAATTCGGTTTCCGAGAGGGGCGTTCGACGATCGATGCCGTAATGCGCCTTAGGGCCGTGACCGAGGAGGCCGTGAGAGGCGGCGGAGTAGTGTTGGCGGTGTCCCTAGACATCGCCAACGCCTTCAATAGTCTGCCATTCGGCTGCATCGGGGAAGCACTCCGCTACCACGGAGTGCCAGAGTACCTGAGGCGGCTGGTGGCAGACTATCTTGAGGAGCGATCCGTCATGTACGAGGACCGAGATGGCGTCTTGAGACGCAGGGCCATGTCGTGCGGTGTTCCACAGGGGTCTGTCCTAGGACCACTCCTGTGGAACATGGGATACGACTGGGCCCTAAGAGGGCGTCTCCCCCCCGGGCTGGGTGTAATCTGCTACGCGGATGACACCTTAGTCACGGCCCGGGGGGCTAACTTCCAGGAGGCGGCGCGCCTGGCCACCACTGGAGTGTCCATGGTGGTCGGGCGCATCGAGGCGCTGGGTCTGCGGGTGGCCCTGGATAAGACGGAGGCCCTACTCTTTCACGGGCCCCGTCGTGGTCCACCCGCCGGCGCCTCGATCGAGGTCAACTCGGTCCTCGTACCGGTCCGGGCCCAGATGAGGTACCTGGGTCTGGTCCTAGACGGAAGGTGGCTCTTCGACGAGCACTTCAAACAGCTAGCTCCAAAGTTGGTGGACACTGCCTCCGCCCTCGGGCGACTTTTGCCCAATTTGGGCGGGGCCAGTGTTCCCACTAGGCGGCTGTACACGGGGGTGGTCCGGTCGATGGCACTGTACGGTGCACCGGTGTGGGCGGCGGCTCTGTCCGCCCAGAATAGGGCGCGCCTCTGGCGCCCCCAGAGGATATTGGCGGTCAGAGCCATACGCGGGTACCGCACGGTGTCTACCGAGGCGGCCTGCGCCCTGGCCGGAACGCCCCCGTGGGATTTGGAGGCGGAAGTGCTCGCCGAAGTTTATCGACGAGTGGCTGAATTCCGGGCGGAGAGCGGGTCTCGCCCTCCGCCCGAGGACGTACGCGAGTGGCGCGAAGCCGCTCGTCGAGCCACCTTGGCTAGATGGTCGTCCCGACTGGAGACTCCACGCGCTGGCTTCGCCGCCGTGGAGGCCCTCCAGCCGGTCATCGCCGAGTGGGCAGGGCGGCAGCACGGGACCCTTTCCTTCCGGCTGACGCAGGTGCTTTCCGGGCACGGTTGCTTCGGAAAGTATCTGCACTCGGTCGCAAGGAGGGAACCGAGTCCCGCCTGCCACCACTGCGACTGCAGTGAGGACACGGCCCAGCACACGCTGGCGGTCTGCCCCGCATGGGCGGCGCAGCGCCGGGCCCTCACTGCAGTCATCGGAGAGGAACTCTCGCTGCCGGTCGTAGTTCGCTCCATGGCCGGTAGCGACAGTTGTTTTACCGCGGTCGCAACCTTCTGCGAGGACGTAATCTCGCAGAAGGAGGCGGCGGAGAAGGCCCGGGAGGATGACCTCCACTCGGACCCGATCCGCCGCCGGCGCCCCGGGCGGCGGAGGCGCGCCTATCTGCGCCTCATGCCGCCCTGAGTGTGGCCGCGGGTGGACGGGACGGGTTTCCCCGTCCATCCGCTGTAGTGGCCAGCCGCGAGGGGGTGGCGTCCGCGTGTGGCCGGACGTCGCCCAAATAGAGAGTACGAGGAGATGGCGCCCGCAACAGTGCGGGCAGGCGCCGGGAGGGATCCAGAAGGAGAAATCAGTTACCTGGATCCCTTCCAAACACAGGCGTAGAGAGGTCACACCGTGTGGTTTTAGTCGGTTCGAGTCCGACACACCGCCCCGCCGAGAGCCCCGGTGGGGTGACGGTCCGTGGGGATTTCCACACGTTAAAAAAAAAAAAAAAAATGGGCAGTGGCTGGCATGATTACCTCGCCTGGTCGTAGGATCCTACCTAGGGACACGATACACCCGATCCTTAACAGCCTCTCCGGGTCGGAGGATATTTCCGTTGTGTTGGGTTCCACCACTGGTAATTGATATTTATGGAAATTAACTTCAAACATTGTAGATGTTTAGCATTCAAGAATTAAACATAAATATTTTAATTTTCAAGATTATGAAAGATTATGGTAGTTGGAGTTTTCAAAGAAAAATGAAAGAAAGTCTCATAGTTTTAATGAAGATGAATAGCAAGAGTATTACTCTGCTGCCTTCCTAATAATGTTTTTCAGGGTTTCTTAGCAGCTGTACTAAGCGTATAAAATCAAGGACGACGCTCCTATAAAAACAAAAAACAAACTAAAATTAATACAAGCCAGTTATTTTTTTCTTAGTCATATTGTTCAATTCACACAGTATGTATACAAACACACTCTTTCCAAATTGTGAATCGACACTTCTTATCGAGTTTTGTAATTATACTGCTTGTTTGTTTTCAAAATTTAATAGCAATTATAATAAAAAGATTTTCGATGAATGCTACTTGTAAATAAATAATAAATAAATATTTCGGACGAATTACACACAACATCATCTAGTCCCAAACTAAGCAGAGCTTGTGCTATGGATACTAACCAACTCCCCGGGCGGCGGAGGCGCGCATACCTGCGTCTCGATGGCCGCGGATGGGCGGGACGGGTTTCCCGTCCGTCCGCAGTAGTGGCCAACCGCGAGGCGGCGGCGTCCTCGTGTGACCGGACGTTGCTCAATTAGAGAGTCGAGAGTTGAGATGGTGCCCGCAACAGTGCGGGCAAGCGCTGGTTGGAGTCCAGAAGGAAATCCCCTCCCTGGACTCCTTCCAATACACAGGCGCAGAGAGGGTCACACCGTGTGGTTTAAGTCGGTTCGAGTCCGACAAACTACCTCGCCGTAACCCCCGACGGGGTGACGGTCCGTGGGGATTTGCACACGTTAAAAAAAAAAATGGATACTAACCAACTGATATAAATACATAAACATACTTTTTTTGGCAAACATATTCTTCTTCCTAGCCTATTTCCCAATATTATTTGGGGTCGACTACTAGTTCAACTGGTTTTACCGGAATATCACTTTTTCCACGGAGCGACTGGCATCGGACCTCCGCAACCCTAAGGGAACTGAAATTTGAAGGTTGAACTATTTGTCAGTAAATTTGAGGGCACTGTCTTCCCAATAATGAATGCCATTGATGTTCATGACAACCGGGACCGACCGCTTTACGTGCTCTCCGAGGCACGGGCGTGAATCACCGCCAAACTTTCAAACTCTGGACTGCTATTAAGAATTTCCTAAGAAAAACTCAAAGACATTTTTTTTGAGACATTCTGAATCCGAGACCTCTTGCTAAGCAAGCGCATACGCTATACACTAGACCACCGAGGCAGTATGCTATTGATTTCGACCGGTTAATAGTTCTTGACTATAAATGGCAAGGGCAGGTGATATTATTACATTGTAACATTCTTCAACACCAGGCATGGAGAACATCGTTTCCTTTTTTTAAAACAGTGAGAAGACATTCTCCAACACACCTGCTGGCTAGTTAGCAGCTGATGATGTTTATGAGTAACTTTGACAGTAAAGACGATTTTGCAATATATGAAACCTTTGGACATTTCCATTACTTTTCGTCGATAGAATTACATTTTGATTATCTGATACATCACTCCTATCGGTATCTTATATTGTATTATATGTCAATAACTCTAAGTCTAAAGTATCAAAATCTATACAGCAAAAGTCCAATGTATTTATGTATGTCAATAAACGGTTTGGTAAAATTTCTAGACATTTGAGAAAATGATTTTCTGATTTTTTTTTCATACATTAAATGACATTAATTTGGTCATCATCATCATCATCATCAACAGCCTTTAACAGTCCACTGTTGGACATAGGCCTCTCTTTAGAAAGGAGGTTTTGGCCTACTATACCACGCTGGCCAGACGGGTTGGTATAGAGTTGGTTTCAAGTTTTCCTTCTCGTTGCATTAATGTTGTCTCGCGTAGTTTGTCACTTAGTCGCCTTTTACGACACCCGCGGGATGAATAGGGATGGTGACACTCTGTATTCTTAATCCGTCACCACACGGACAATTATTTGGTCATACTTTTCGAAAATTCTTAGTATTGTTATTCTACTTCAGAATTTTCTTATTTTACTATATTATTATCTAGGGAAGCGTAAACAGTTACTCGTGCCTCGGTTAAGTCGTCGATCCCGTTTGTCATGAACAATTAAGGCAATCGTTATTGGGATGTCAGTACTCTCAAATATACTGACAACTAGTGTGCAGTCTTCGAATTCAGTTTGGTCTTTGGGTCGTGAAGGTCCGATGAAAATCACTCTGTGGTTAAATTGATATTTAGATGAAATTTGTTAAACTATATAGTAGCCGACCTCAAAATTCTTTGAAATAACAAAGGCTATAAGGAAGATTATCTGGAGAATAGTAAAAGTTTCCTATTCAAAATTTTAAATACGACAGATGACATTGTTTTTCGTATATCTTAAAATGCTCTCCTATCCTATCAGTAAGTTTGGTCAAAATCGTGTCATTTCATAAGTTGATCTATAGATCCTTATTTTTCTTTAATTATTATCATAATACTGTGAGCAATATTATTAAAATTTTGTACCTTATAAGTTCTATTCATAGTTACATAACTATTCTCACTTCATCATCATCATCATCAATCCATCGTAGTCCACTGCTGGACATAGACCTTTCCCATCGCACACCACTTTGATTGATTGTCACTGTTTACTACACAACTATTTTTCCTTCCAAACCAATTGTCGTCAAATGATGGAGATGTGGTGTGATGATTTTATTACACTCGGTTCCAAAAATAACGGGTCAGTCACATAAACCCGAATATCTCCCGAACTACGTATGCCATCCTAATGAAACGAAGACTGTTCAATTGAGAATTTAATTATACAGATAAAAAATAAAATAAAAGTTAGTTACACCCACAATATTAATCTTAAATTAAAAAAAAACTAAAGTAGTCATATTTTTCTTAAGATTACATTTTTTTTATGATTGTTTTTTTGCTGTTTTTCATCACTGGAGGCTTCATCACGTGGAGGCAATACAAAGTATTAAATGAAGAAAGTGATGAAAAACAGCAAAAAAACAATCATAAAAAAAATGTAATCTTAAGAAAAATATGACTACTTTAGTTTTTTTTTAATTTAAGATTAATATTGTGGGTGTAACTAAGTTTTATTTTATTTTTTATCTGTATAATTAAATTCTCAATTGAACAGTCTTCGTTTCATTAGGATGGCATACGTAGTTCGGGAGATATTCGGGTTTATGTGACTGACCCGTTATTGGTTTATGTGACTGACCCGTTATTTTCGGAACCGGCTATATATTGGTGAATGCGAAGAATGCAATTGCATCGTAATTCTTTGAGAATACTTCTATCTCTAATATACAATCTAAGGAGGGAAGAATTTTTGGTTTGGAAAAAACTATTTCACATAGGTTTTCTATAAATTCGTGTTAATACCCTTACTGACCCATTTGTACCAAAGAATGATTACTTCATAGTAAGATGTTATTTTGTTTTAAGACTTATATTCTGAAATTATATCTAAAAGGCAAATCTATATGAGAGGACTAGTACATAAGCCAAGTGTCACATTATCAGTGATAACTAAACTCTTAAAGATGGTCCTTATCAGCCACTCAGTCACGGCACTAGTTGCAGTTTAGACAATAGGTTGTAGTAGTGAACACAAGGTTTGTTGATTTTATTTTAAATTTTCCTTATCTTTTTCTTTTGTAAAATCTTCTGTGAATTCTATTCGATTGTTGTATTTTTATTTAATAATTGTCTGTTTATTGTCTAATCCTTAATTTAGTGTTTGCTGATAGTTTCGTCTACAAGTTTAAAGTCAATATCAAGTGTAAGATGCATAAAAACACCTTTTTCAATTTATCCATCCAGCGCATTTTGAAATATCTTCTAAAGATTACACAGAGTCCTCGTTATAAAACATTAAATAAAAGAAATGAAAGCTGTAATCAAATATTTTCTTCTAACTAATGTAGTATATTGTAAGACTAGCTTAAGTAGAAGAAATTGCTTTTTTCAATAAGGCCGCCCTTTGTACACTTGATATTTAATTATTTTGTTCATTCATGTAACTCTGTAATATGGTGTGCAAATAAAGAGTTATCTATCTATCTATATAAATTTCACGAATGTGCTAGTCACTGCATGTTGATGAAATTTCCACTCCTCACCTCTTATTCGTTTTTTCAATAAACAATATCTGGTTTGATTTATGTATTTCGAATATGCTTTACGCTTAACATCATCGTAGTAAAACGTTATGGTCGTAACGAGTTGACGGAGTGGAAAATCCCTCCAAACTTTGGCTCCCAGGGATACGAGTCTTGAGTTGATGTTAAAATAATTTTGGTCGTAGTAACTAATACAATAGAGACTTCGTGTTAAATTCGGATCAATTATGAAGTTATGAAAATTCACATTATAAAATAAACGAGGTTGGGTGATCTCGGTACTCACCATCGTGTTGCTGGACGAGGCGGGCAAGTTGTTTGAGAGGGTTCTCTCTGTCCGCATCGTCCGGCACCTCAGCGAGGTGGGGCCCGACCTGTCGGACGCCCAATTCGGCTTCCGAGAAGGGCGTTCGACGGTCGACGCGATCCTGCGCCTGAGGGCTGTGACCGAAGAGGCGGTGAGAGGCGGCGGAGTGGTGTTGGCGGTGTCATTGGACATCGCCAACGCCTTCAATAGTCTGCCATTCGGCTGCATCAGGGCCGCACTCCAATACCACGGAGTGCCAGGGTACCTGCGGCGGCTGGTGGCAGACTATTTAGAGGAGCGTACCGTCGAGTACGAGGACCGAGATGGCGCCTTGAGACGCAGGGCCATGTCGTGCGGTGTTCCACAGGGGTCTGTCCTAGGACCACTCCTGTGGAACATGGGATACGACTGGGCCCTACGAGGGCGTCTCCCCCCCGGGCTGGGTGTAATCTGTTACGCAGACGACACCCTGGTCACGGCCCGGGGGGCAAACTTTGAGGAGGCGGCGCGCCTGGCCACCACGGGAGTCTCCCGGGTGGTCGGGCGCATCGAGGCGTTGGGTCTGCGGGTGGCTCTGGAGAAGACGGAGGCCCTGCTATTTCATGGGCCCCGTCGCGGCCCGCCCGCCGGCGCCTCGATCGAGGTCAACTCGGTCCTCGTACCGGTCCGGGCCCAGATGAGGTACCTGGGTCTGGTCCTCGACGGTAGGTGGCTCTTCGACGAGCACTTCCGACAGCTTGGACCTAAATTGGTGGGCACTGCCTCCGCCCTAGGGCGACTTCTGCCCAACTTGGGCGGGGCCAGTGTCCCCACTAGGCAGCTGTACACGGGGGTTGTCCGGTCAATGGCACTTTACGGTGCACCGGTGTGGGCGGCGGCTCTGTCCGCCCAGAACAGGGCGCGCCTCTGGCGCCCCCAGCGGATACTGGCGGTCAGAGCCATACGTGGATACCGCACGGTGTCCACAGAGGCGGCGTGTGCCTTGGCCGGAACACCCCCGTGGGATTTGGAGGCGGAAGTGCTCGCCGAAGTTTATCGGCGAGTGGCTGACTTCCGGGCGGAGAGCGGATTTCGCCCTCCGCCCGAGGACGTGCGCGAGTGGCGCGAAGCCGCTCGCCGAGCCACCATGCTGAGATGGTCGCTCCGGCTGGAGACCCCACGCGCTGGCTTCGCCGCCGTGGAGGCTCTTCAGCCGGTCATCGAGGAGTGGGCAGGGCGGCAGCACGGGACCCTTTCCTTCCGGCTGACGCAGGTACTTTCCGGGCACGGTTGCTTCGGAAAGTACCTGCACTCGGTCGCTAGGAGGGAACCGAGTCCCGCCTGCCACCACTGCGACTGCAGTGAGGACACGGCCCAGCATACGCTGGCGGTCTGCCCCGCTTGGGCGGCGCAGCGCCGGGTCCTCACTGCAGTCATCGGAGGGGATCTCTCGCTGCCGGCCGTCATAAGATCGATGGTCGGCAGCGACAGTTGTTTTACCGCGGTCGCAACCTTCTGCGAGGACGTAATCTTGCAGAAGGAGGTGGCGGAGAAGGCCCGGGAGGATGCCATCCAATCGGACCCGATCCGCCGCCGGCGCCCCGGGCGGCGGAGGCGCGCATACCTGCGTCTCATGCCGCCCTGAGAGTGGCCGTGGATGGGCGGGACGGGTTTCCCGTCCGTCCGCAGTAGAGGCCAACCGCGAGGGGGCGACGTCCGCGTGTGACCGGACGTTGCCTAATTAGAGAGTAAATTTTGAGATGGTGCCCGCAACAGTGCGGGCAGGCGCCGGTTGGAGTCCAGAAGGAAATCCCCTCCCTGGACTCCTTCCAATACAAAGGCGCAGAGAGGGTCACACCGTGTGGTTTTAGTCGGTTCGAGTCCGACACACCATCCCGCCGTAACCCCCGACGGGGTGACGGTCCGCGGGGATTTCCACACGTTAAAAAAAAAAAAAAAATCTCGGTACTCAGGAAAAAACAAATTTGATTGATAAAATTGAAATCTAAAATAATCAAATTTGAAAAAAATGATTGATTCAAAAAAAGATGAAATATTCGGACTAACAGAATTAGGCATATTTTTTTGTTTGTTATTAGATGATTGCTTAAATTCTCGCGTATTTATGTGTATGTATAGTATAATGGAAACATTACACATATTATTCTAAAGATGGACATACAAATAATTAAAAAAGGTATTTCAGTTCAAATAAAAAGTTTAATGAAAAATCCTACTATTATTATAAACGCGAAAGTTTGTGCGTATGTAAGTTTGTTGCTCTTGCACGCAAAAAGTACTTAACGGATTTCGATTAAACTTTACAGTAATATAGCATATATATCGGAATAACACATAGTCTACTTTTTATTGCAATAATCGAGATCCACGTGGGGCGGAGCGAAAGCTAGTAAGATATAAAAGAAACTCCTATAAAATAAGTCGTTGGAAAAACCTGCATGCTAGTTAAGTTTTCTTTTCTTTTAATCATAATCGAGTACCCGAATAAAAATATAGGTTTGTTAAAGCGTATCATTTTGTTATTACAGACATGTATTGCCGACTGCTAGCCATAGCAGTAATATGCTTACTGCCAGCGGTATCCGCCCAAACGGATCCCAACCATCGGCTGAACATACCCATCGTTCCATCAGCTTACCAGTTACTCATTACACCATACTTTGACACCAATGACGATAATGCATTCACATTTGATGGAGAAGTTACCATAGAATTTACAACAACTGCTAATACCAACCAGATTAAACTCCATTCTCAAGATCTGAATTTTACAGCTGCCAATATTACTGTCAGAATTCTGAATTCTAATACTGTTGAACTCAATAGCACCAATCCTCTAGAGTTCAATACTCAGTATTCTTTTGCTTATATTAATTTAGTAAGTGAATTAGTTCCAAATGTTCAGTATGCACTTACAATTGTTTATAAAGGACCACTCAGAGCTGACTTGAATGGATTCTACAGGAATTATTACTTGGAGAATGGAGTAAAGAAGTAAGTAACTATTTCATCTTGCAGCATTTTTACAGTTTTATTGTATTAAACACTTATGTTTCATCATTATTTACCATAAAATTTAGCTGTTGCTTATTTTCAAGTCACCTCAAATTTAATTCATATTTACAAAATTTTTGAGTATATATTTTTTTAAGTTGTTGCGTATTTTTGTTACAATATAAAAATAACTTTTAATTAAGTATAAGTTTGGATAGAGTGGGTGGTATGATTATTTCAAGCATATTTTGGAATGACTTAGTCATGATTGTTATTAAACTCCGTAATTAAAGATAATAAATATCATAGTTATGTAATAATTAGAATGATTTAAAACAATATTCACCAGATACAATTTGAACAGCAGGTAATATGGAAGCTGCAATCCAAGTATTATCAAAATGATTTCATAGCCGTCAAATATGTCATGACTTGTCAAGAGAGTATAGGGCATGACAAGAAGTGATAAGTTATGTCAAGGGCTTATTGCGATTTAAATGATATCTTATGAGTTAGCGGTTAAAATCGGTGGGCCTATCTTGTCTATACTAAAAATTTCAAAACCACAAGATAACTAATCATCAGAATTTTTCACAAGCGTGAACTAAAAGGTGAATTACAGGCATCTTGACAAAAGTTCACTACTTTTCATGCATGTGTTAGCAGCAAACTAAAATACTCATCTTTTATATGCAAAGGACTTGGGGACTCACAATACACGTTAAGCTACGTAAATCTTTCCGTTAGTTGTTTTTAAGCCGCCAGAAGGCCTCCAACTACCTTAGATGACAACCGGGACCGACTGTTTAACGTGACTTACGAATCACGGAAACGATAACTAACGCAAACGGTCACCCATCAAGGTACTGTCCGCTGCATAATTGGGTACCCTCGGTGAGCGTTTCAAATCACCTAAGACCATTTGCTATGTTATGAAATAATTTGTTACCTAGAAAGCAAACGGGTCTTAGGAGATAAATGATAATATGTTCAAAATATTTAGAATTCAAACACACTAAACAATGTTAAAAGCGTTGTTTTAGATGTTTAGTTGTATACTTTTTGTTACTGATGATATGGTTTATTACTTAATTTCATAAACAAACATCAAATAAAGATGAGATCTTAATATCTACCGAACATTCTATGACAATAGACGGGTTTCAAGTAGCGATAACAATAAGCCAGTTGATTGCACACGTACAGAGAAATTGCCCAACAGACACAAAAGATAAATGTATTAATAAATATCAAAATTCTGTCAATATCTTTCCTCTTTAAATTACATAATATCTTTACCTTGTAATATTTACTCGTCATTGTTCTTAGAGTTTTACCTGTATTCTGTATTTTGCCTTTTCTAAGGGTCACAGCACACTAGCTACTTTTAGCATCGGCGATCAGCGATTTTGCGACTGCATCGATCCTGCATCGCGTTTTATCGGCTTTCTGCGTTCGATCGCGGTATCAAAATCGCGCGTGATGTTGCATCAATAGTGACTTTTTTGCGTTAGAACGCTACCGGCATTCGAATGTGTGCGGAGAGAGTAGCGTTCAGCTGCTCCAATCAATCAATCAATCTCAGCGTTTGGCGTTTTTAAGTGTGCGGTGTGGAGCATTCGGTCGCCGTATTTAGCTTCTATACTTAAAGCGACTAGACTAATCGTCGATGCTTAAAGTAGCTAGAGTGCTGTGCTGCCTTAATTCAGTATTTCTAAAATATTGCACAAATTTAAATTAAAACAGATTCCTTGTACAAAAAATGAACCCTTTTTATCAGATTCACATTACGTATCTATTTTTCTATAAATACGTTATTTAGATCATACTTTTCATGACGACATCTTCAGTGACTATAAGTTTCATCAAATTATAGATTATTATGATCTTTTGCAAAATGTCAAATAAGTCATCGTTTTATGTATAATAGGTTTCTGGCTTAAAAATATAAGAACACTTTTCTCATATTTTTAAGCTAAATATGAATATACTCATAATAGTAAAAGTACAACATGGACTTCTTACTTAAATAGTCTTTAAAATTTCTCTAAGATTTTAGCTTACTTTACCTAAATACGGCATAAATCAAGTACAGACTATAAAATCCTACAAGCCTAATATTAAAATTGAAAATTCTACAATACCTCTATGTGAATGCGTACGCAATCTAGGTCTACACCTAGATGAGACGTTAAGATTTGAGGCTCATGTTCAACAAAAAATTGGTAAATGTTTCGCCTCCCTAAATACACTATACAAACTGCGTCAATTCTTAAGTGAGAAAGTGAGGCAGCAGCTGTGTAGAAGTTTAGTGTTATCACATCTGGATTACTGTGACATCGTCTACGGACCGTGCCTTTTTAAGAAAACCATAGCAGCTATCCAAAGAGTACAAAATGCGTGCATGCGTTTCACGTTTGAGATCCCCAAAAGACACCATATTTCACCTTACTTAAACGAAAAAGGAATTTTGAATATGCTTAACAAGCGTACATTGAAACTTTCCTGTTTTGTCAGGTCTCTGATTAAAAATAAAGTTCCCGCCTATCTTTATCACAAACTCACGTGGTCGTCGGATGTACATAACTATGAAACAAGGTCACGTAACCGGTTATTAATTCTACCCAAGCACTCACTGTGTAAAACCAAGGGTTGCTTCAAGATAGCCGCTTCCAAATGCTGGAATGTCCTGCCTCCACCCATATTATTTCTAGCATTAGGGCCATTTAAATCACGTTGCAGCAGATGGTTACTAGCGAGGCAATCCGAGGCGACTACGCAATAAAAGAACTTGAGTTGGTCGATACTTAAGGCATCTATCTATTAATTTATAATTTGTTATTATTAGGACTTTACTGGACTGGTTGCATTGTATTGAGCAGCAACAACTGCATCCTTGCTGTGTGTGAATGTGGAATATTGATATATTGTGTTCGTGGTCACTTGTGTTTATTCTGGGCGTATGTTATTCATGAATGGCTTGGACAGAATGACAGCGGCTGGCATGCTTTGCACTGTCATCCACATGCTGAGTCCAAGACCGTTTTGTCTTTGTACTGTTATTTTTTTTAGTTGTTAGTCTATCAACTGTAAATATATATAGAAGACAAATAAAGTTTTTCTTATTCTTATTCTTATTCTTATAAGTGTGAAATATAATCCTGAGTAAACATACATCATCAACATCAACAGCCTTTAACAGTCCCCTGCAAGGCATAGACCTCTCCTTTGATAGGAGGTTTTGGCCTACTATACCACGCTGGCCAGACGGGTTGGTAAAGAGTTTGTTTTAAGTTTTCCTTCTCTTGGCAGTGATGTTAGCTGCGTATATTGTTCCTTTAGTCGCCTCTTACGACAACCATGGAATGGCACTTTATATTCTTAATCCGACACCACATGTACAAGCAAACATTTGTGTAATCATTAAATGGATTCAACAACCATCAATGTGTACGCTTTTTCGCATCTATAAAATATTTTATTACTTTCAGATGGTTAGGAGCTACACAAATGGAGCCGACACATGCAAGAAAGGCGTTCCCGTGCTTTGACGAGCCCCAACTTAAGGCTACATTCACTATTTCTATTGATCGTCCATCCAGCTTCAAAAATTCATTATCTAATATGAAGATGCAAACATCTAGAGATTTGTAAGTTTAAATAAAACTAATGCATAATACCACTAAACAAACAGAAAGTCACATACACAACGCGTGATTGTGACTTTTGTTTGCTTGTGCTTCTCGAAATTGTTTTGACTCATACCCTTCGTTGACTTTCACCAGTGTTAAAACTTCCATTCTCGCCATTTGAATAATTAGTTTTTATTTCTAATTGGTCTCAAATAACAAACCTGGTTCATCATTATCGTCTTCATCAGTCTGTCACAGTTCCATGATGCCTTAGGCCATAGGCCTTCAATTACACTCCACTTTAATAAATCAAATAATTGTTATAGATATATGCTCGTATTTTAAGATCCAAAGTGTTATATTAAGACTTCTTGATATATTTTATACATATATACTAGTTTTCGACCGCGGTTCCGCCCGCGTCTATGTCGGTTTTCGCGGTAAAAAGTAGCCTATGTCCTTTCTCACTATTTAGACTATCTGGGTACAAAATTTCATTTAAATCGTTGCAGTAGTTTTTGAATTTATTGCAACAGACAGACGGACACTGCGGAAGACTAAATTTTATATTATGTAGTGATGTGCAAGCAAAATTAAAAATTATAATTTACAGTCACATTTTTGTCTCTTGTTCTCTAAGCCAAAATTATAATAGTAACTGTAAATGCTTACATTTTAGATTACATTAAATATAATTAATAATGAAAACAGTTACATTTTCACGAGCAATATTCCAAATTTTATTTAATTTTCAGAATTAATGGTTACGTCAGGGAAACGTTTTTCCCTACACCGAGGATGCCTACATATTTGGTAGCATTCCTAGTCTCAGAATTTGAAGCTGGCCAGTATAGAAACGGTACCCAGGAATTTGGTATCTACTCAAGACCTGAAGCCAAAAATCAGTCTTTATACGCTTTTGATTTTGGCATAAAGGTTGTTGAAGAACTTGGTAGCTATTTGGGTATCGACTACTACTCTACAAATGAGAATTTGAAATTGGATCATGTGGCAATTCCTGATTTTAGAGCTGGTGCTATGGAAAATTGGGGTCTCGTTAAATACAGGTAATGGAGAGTTTGAGTTCCATACATTTTAAATAAAAACAATAAAATGCAAGTGCGTATTCTGCGTGTAAATAATAGAATCACAGCTATTGATTAAGAAGTTTTGAATTCGATTCCTGAATCGTGCTAAACTGTTATATTATAGAAAATAATCTTTAATAAAAACCTGGAGTTTGAAAGTTGGGGTCTCAACCCCTAGCTCCCGTACCTCGGAGAGTGATAAACTGTCCATTCTATATCTGATCCCTCCATAGTCATATTGGACAACCATCTTATCGGAATAATGTGAGTGAGGGAACTCAGAATGCACCTATTTTTGTGCACATGCTGGTGAATTTTTAAATTTTCTGCTTATTTGACTAGTTTCCGTAGAGACTGTTCGTCGTTGCTGTGATTAAAGGCCAAATATCGCTCACTACTCTAACTATTTTTGCCATCTGAATTATTCTGATGGTAGATGACATTATTTAATAATTGTTTCATTGTCTCTACAAATCACTTTCACAATCTATTTATTTCAGGGAAGCCTTACTTCTTACTGATCCAGAAGAAACAGCACCTTACTTTAGATACAGAATTGCGCAGATTTTGGCTCATGAAACAACTCATATGTGGTTCGGAAATCTTGTTACCTGCCATTGGTGGAGTAATACGTGGTTGAATGAAGGTTTTGCCAATTATTTCCAGGACTATATAACCTCTTTGGTAAGGGAAGAAATATTGTAATATATTTTGCAATACTTCAAAAAAATCATATACCTATATCAAATATACTACTATGGTTTTGATTTAAACTATTACAATATTATTTGACTTTGTTCGATTGTCAAATAATATGAGTTGTGTAGACTGTACGGTTGGCCTAGTGTTTTACACCGCTTTCTACTGCGTAACGTATTCCGGGTTAAAATCCTACATAGAACAATACTTTGTATGATCCTTTCTGAGTCTGGGTGTTCTTTGGACTCAAAAATTAGTAATATTTATCTAATTTACAGTTTGATCCAGAACTTGGTTCCGCCAACTTACTAGTTACCAGCTCAGCATACACTGCTTATGCTGAAGACGACAATCCCTCTGCAGCAGCACTTACAAACGATGCAGTCAATTCTCCTGCAGAAATCAGTGGTCATTTTGGAAGTATTACGTACCAAAAGGGTGGTTCTATTATTAGAATGATCCACTACCTCATCGGGGATGACGCTTTTAAACTTGGTCTTCGTACTTACTTAACAAACAAGTAAGTTATTTTATCATGATAAATGTAATGCAATATGATTAGCTATAAGACAAAGTAGATACTTTTTGTACCTAAAAACTTGAAAGGAAAAATGTATAATAGTAATAATTGTATTTATTGTTTCTCTCACATAGTACAACTTTACATTATGCATTACAAAATAAACTTACATTTGACATATTGCCATGCTCCTATGTGAGAGACTGGTATCCGTACTAGGACAGGCCTTTGTGACGGATTAACAGCCTCTCCCAACTCTGAATTTGTGCAGTTTTAGATGTCAAGTAACTGTTATTATTGGGAGTGTTTAAACGCCATTAATGAGAGGCAGTGTGTAAATCTATGAAAGTTGAGAGAGAGTGAGCGCGTGTGTTCGTGTGAGTGTATATGTATGTGAGCGTGTATGTTTGTATGTGATTATGTATTGTGTATATTGCATGTACGTGCGTATGTATGTGCGCGAATGTGTGAGTGATATTGAAAGAACAGAAAAAAAAGTAGGAACATGATGGAGTTTAAATATGTGTGTGTATAATATTAAGAAGTAAGAACGCGTTGCGTTACGAAGGAATATGTAAAAGATTTTTTGTTTCACCGTAATTGAGCGTCTTAAGCCAGGAGGTCACAACTGTACAACATAAAAACAAAATACATTAAATATTTGAGGTTAAAAGTTTTGCTGTCCAGTTGGAAACATGAGAGTTGAAATGATAATATTAATAAAAATAGAATTTAGTTCGTCTCCTTATAGATTTAAATGAAGAAGAATAATCGATAGCAGTATTTAGGCCTTAAAAATATTCATATCACAGTTAGTCATTATAACTGTGATATGAGTTTTTTTTATGCCTAAATACTGCTATCGATTGTTCTTCTTAATTTTATGAGACTGTACTTTAGTTGTATTATTCTTTTATCACAGTGCTCTTGGTTCCGGATACCCAAATCTACTCTATGCTGCTTTAGACTACGCAGTGACTACACAAAATTCACTCAGCGCATACCCGAACGCCACTGTAGCTGACGTTATGGGTTCTTGGGTTTCTCAAGCCGGTCACCCTGTAATTAATGTCAATATTAACTACAACACCGACACTGTTACTTTAACTCAGGTAAACATTGACTGAATTTTTAACATTTGAAATCACTTTCTATTTCTACATTACCTTCAACTTCTGTTTTCAGAAACGGTTCTACATAAATGCCTCACACTCATCAAATGAGTTGTATAAAGTTCCAATTACCTACACAACCGGATTATCACCCAACTTTAATAACACAAAACCTATGTTCATAATGAATGATCAATCATATGAATTTAGTATAGCTAATGTAAGTCAAACTTGGGTGATATTCAACGTACAAGACTCAGGTGAGCCATTGAAACAAAAACTGCAGCAATGTAAAGAAACGTAAAGTTTTCTGAGTTTCTAGATTACATAATAATGTTTATATTTTTAGGATTCTATAAAGTGAATTACGACCAACGCTCCTGGGAACTAATTGCATCACTCTTGAAAGGACCGGAGCGCACTAATATACACCATTTAAATCGAGCAAAGGTGATTTTTTTATTGTTGCAGTATTTCGTAATCCTTATACATAGATAGACTTTAAACTGACTCAATATTAATTTCAGATTGTTAACGACCTATTCGCTTTTCTATATGGTGATGAAGTAAACTTCTCACTTCTTCACAATGTTCTAGAATTCTTGTCTCAAGAAGACGATTATTCAGTCTGGCTAGCCGCATTAAGAGGGTTCACGAAATTAAGGAACAGTTACATGGGAAATAATGATGTGTTACCTGAAATTAATGTAAGTATTTAATGTTTAATTTAACGGATTAAGAATACAGAGTGTCACCACCCCTATTCATCCCACGTGGGTGTCGTAAAAGGCGACTAAGGAATAAACTACGCAAGACAACATCAATGCAAACAGAAGGAAAACTTGAAACCAACCCTATACCAACCCGTCTGGTATACCAGCGTGGTATAGTAGGCCAAAACCTCCTTTTTAAGGAGAGGCCTATGTCCAGCAGTGGACTGTTAAAGGTTGTTGATGATGATGATGATTTAATGTTTATAGATAACTAGTATTTGTTCAGTGGTCGACAAGACACGAACAATGTTCCTATTTATATTTTTATTAATTTTTTTGAGCTTCTACATCCTCCTTCACTTAAAATAAAACAGTGACAAACTTTATACTCCTCCGTCCGGAAATTTTTCATAAAAAGGGGTATACACAGTTTTTGCTCGCATATTAATATACAAGGAAACTACTTCGTTAGTCTCGCAAATAGCATAAGCAACTGTCAATCAAAAGACATGGGATTCGATTCCCAGACGGAGTTGAAACAAAAATTAAAATTGTCTTGCTAGAAATTTTTAATAGCAGTATGGAATGTACGTTTGGCGGTGTTTCACGCTCGTAACCCGGGGAGTACATTAGCCGATGGCAATCGTTATGGGGCAGTTAGTGTTTTCGCTTTCAGGGTTGCGGAGGTTCGATTCTAGTTGGTGATTAAGTAGAGAGTGACAGAGTTTTTTTTTTCAGAGTTACATTCTGAGTTTCCTGAGTAGCTATATAAATAGATTTGGATATGTGGAGAGACCAACTGATTCTTTCGAAGATTTGAGAAATCGCCAACAAATCCTGGAGTTTGCTTGTAAGTTAGGTCATAGTGGATGTGTATCTCAAGCCGTAGCTCTGTTCAGAACACTGAGAGAAAATGGTACAGAGTAAGTTATTTTTAATTATTTTCTTAATAAAACGAGAATTATTATTATACATATGCCGATACATACAAGCAACAACATTTTTTTCCAATTCTTGAAATTCTTTTAAATTATGTATACATATTTCAGAGTATCCCCAAGCTTACGTTCAGTGGTTTATTCAACTGGACTACGCTACGGTACTGGCGAAGACTACGACTTTTTATGGAACCGCGCAAGAAGCACTAATTTAGCGAATGAAATTTGGATCATTTTAGAAGTTTTGGGTCATACTACAGATGAGGAAAGATTGAAGAGGTTTGGTTTAACAATTATAGATTAATAAGTCTACTAATTTTGATGCCAAAATGGAAAAGATCTGGATCTCGATCGATTTCTTTTTCTATAACATTTAATTCTAATTCATAATATTTTCTCAAACGTGTTCATTACTTATAAAGAATCTCTCAACAAGGACGGGTCGATGTTGAAATTAAATAAAACAAGCTTTAAGTGAGATATTAAAGCTATTATTTTTTTATTTGAAAGATCCATCGTCAAGAAAACCCCACAAGAAAAAGTCTGACGTGGTCAAATCACATGATCTTGGTGGCCAATTCAATTCACCTTTGCGGGAGATAACCCCACCTTCGAACCGTACATGCAAAATGTCCATTCTTTCTGTCACTGAAGAACTAACAACTCATTTAACAGATGCCGCCAAAACACCATGGTCGCCACAAACTGTCAACATCGACCTGACCTATTTGAAAGACCCTTTAATAAAAATAAAAGCAATTTCTAGTATTGAATTATTGCTCTAAGTAACTTTACAATTATTATGATTATCTTTTTTCTTGTTTAGACTATCATACTTTCTAACATTTTCAGGTACTTAGTGTCAATGACGGAAGAGAACAGTCCTGTTAGGACCCAAGATTTGACAACACCATTGTCAAGTGTACTTAGCAACCGCACTAATCTCGCCCTCGTTATGGATCTGTTGAAAACAGACTATGCTTCATGGACTTCTATGTTAGTAAAACAAACTAGTATTTTGAAAATGGTTTAATTAGAAGTGCGCAAAGTAAAGTAAATAATGATATTTTTATTTCTAGATATACTACTATGGATTCAGTCTTGAGTACTGTTGCTTCCAATCTTCGGACTGAAAGCGAGTTTAGCGAAGTAAGTATATCATACACTTAATAGAACGGATTTTTTTAGATATTGCTACTAATTATCTCATAAAATAGATTATTTATCTTGATTGAACAGGAAATGTTAACAGTTTAACTGCAATTATAATTAACAAAAGTCAGAATTATTGCAGTACTTCGGAGAAAACGAAGATCTTTTTTTTCTACGCGCAGACTAAAAGGTGTGAAGAGATAATACGGAAATTACACATTATACCTGAAATATAATTAAATTAACCTCAACCCAAACATTTACGTCTTCAGAATGGTTTTATGATGTCACATGTATTTCAGTGCACAACGTATTCTTAGCATAAAATAATTCCATTGGCATTCCTTACCGACCGACAATAGCATAAATTATTTAAAAGACGCATTATTGTTTTTAGCCATTTGTAATAAAATTCAATTGTTTGTTTTCTTAACGTTATTCTACCAAATAAAAGTTTGTGTTAGATTCAGATTTTGAAGACCTGTCGAGTCTATTGAAAGGAAAGGTACAATAGTTGGCACTGTCTCGGTGGCGCAGTGGTAGCGTATGCGACTGCTGTGCTTGAGGTCTCGGGTTCGATTCCCCGGTACCAAATGTTTGTGTGATCCGCAAATATTTGTTTCCGAGTTTGGTTGTATATATTTACAAAAAAGTATGTTCATGTAAAAATGTATGTATCAGTTGTCTAGTATCCGTAATACAAGCTCTGCTTAGTTTAGGAACTAGATGGCGTTGTGTTTAATATGTTCGAAAAATATTTAAAATTTATTTACTTCGAAAGTAAAGGAACCGTTACATCTGTAACATCAAATTTTTATTCTATATTATATTTAAAACAGCAGTTTTACCAAGATTTTATGATTAATGGAGATGACTGTGGTATATAAGTGCCTATTGAAATCGCGTAGTTTCCACATTATATGTATATCAATTAAAACTTAAGGCAAATAACATTAAATTATTACTTCCACAGTTCGAAGCTTTCTTGTCAAGTTGCACAGCATGCACGGACGCGGCTAAGACTGCTGCAACGAGCTCATTACAAACTGCAAGAGCATCGAAAACTTGGGCCGACAGTCACGAATCAGATATTTTGTCAAAACTTAAAAACAACTCCAATACCGCAATCCCTTCTATTTTCATGCTGATCATTAGTTTAACTATCTTCCTCATAAGATATTAGTGTTTTATTTTTGATTTGTGTATTTTTAATAACAACTAATATTAATAGTTCAACATTTGCCACCATAGACTATGAAACCTCAAGGTCTTTTAAAAACAGCTTTTCATTTTTACTGTTGTTCTTTTTTTATTTACGTAATTTAGTTTTTGCTCCATTTTTTATAAGTTATATCCTTTCATTTAACTCATGATATCCATTTATTATCTAATATAATTTTATAAGTGTTTAAGAAGAGATTCAACTCCACTGTGATTTCAGTAATATAAATACAAAGTTACTGAATTATTACCATAAGTATATACGTACCTATTTTGTTATTTTCCAGTTGCTTTTGGTATTTGTATTCAGTATTAGTATATTTTAGATTTTCCACATTTTTCTGTATTTAAATCAGGCTATATTAATTTAAGAAAAACATACTTTTTTTTATCTATGCATGTAGTTATCTTTTTATTACCTTAAAAGTCTAGATACTGTTATGGGTGTCTTCATTTGAATAAAGTGTTTGATGCTGCTGTCGAATATTTTTGTCTACTCTTTTTATTAATTTTTTATTCTTCTTTTATGAAAGGTCAACAAAGTACAATAAGCTAAATAAATAAATTGCTTTCCTTTTATAATAAGTAGTAAACGTAAAAATGAGTGTTTCACAAATCCGAGAAAAATAAATAGTATAAAGAACAATATAAAGAAAAATATTATGACGATTATTATACAGATAATTGCGCTGATTTTTGATAATATACTCGAGCTTTCATACGCCCCGCGTGTCTGTCCCGGCCTGGCCACAGCTTTCGGCGTTGCGTTGCGCTTAGCGTCGGGAGATGCGACGGGCGACGTGATTTGCGGTGGTATGCCACAGCTACACTATGACGACCGCGGCTGCGTCAGCGGTGCACGTATTTAGAGAACGGTTTCTCATGAAACAAAATATGCACGGTCCGAAACATTAAAATGCCCCTATCAAAAGTGGCACGATATTGCCTTAAAACAAGTCCGTACTACCAGGAAATAGTTGTTTTAGTTCGTCCCACTTTTTGTTTTACAACAACAACAACATGCCTGTATTTATGATATTGTTTTGACATCCATATTGCTGGTCTACTCAATATTTCACTAATGTTCCATTATCCAATATTGGCTCAACGCGCGATAAAAACAAAATGATTTGTTTCGGTCGCGCGAAGTCTCAATGCGTCCACCGACGCCGCCGTGTGCGTCGCTCTGAACTCTGAACTGTCGCCGCCTCGATATGGGCCAGTACATTTGTTTCATTCGCACGTCGCGCAGCTCGCAGGCTCGCGGTTCGCGCGCCACATTTCGCACCGCTGTGCGCGTCGCCGGTAGCTGTGGCATACTTCATAGGTTGTTTAATATTTAATTTCGCCGCTCACCGCTTACCTCACTGCAAGACGCGTCGCAATTCGCAACGCTCTTAGCTGTGGCCAGGTGGTTATGAGGCTTAACATAATTGTATCCACGATTCCAGAAAGACATCCATGCATATCTTGTAAGTTATATATTAGTGATTACAAATAGGTTTATTAATTTATTTCTCAATAACCCAAATCTTAGCTTCCACTCTGTTAAGTTCAGTACTAAATAATAAGTAATTATAGAAGACATTTATTTATTACTTAGTTTATTAGTTAAAAAGTAAAATTTACTTTGACTTAACCAAAATTAGTTAAATTACTCAACTTAGACTATAATTCTACATTTGTTTTTCTTGTAATAAAAGTTCAAAACGATTTTTTATGACGAAACACGCAACAATATTTTAATTAATCCTTTTAAAATAGATATTAGGTTAAAATTACTTTACAAAGACTGAAGAAATTGATTGTTTTAGTTACTAAGTAAAGCTGCTTTTAGATTACTAATACAAGCTTAACGAATGAAGAAATGAAGTACTTTCATGTTACCAAAGTAATAATCGTGGCATCAAATTGTAATTCATGGGAAAACATGGCAATGCATTCGGGTCACGCAAATAGATGAATACGCTTTGAGTAAAGATACAAAATATGGAAATATTGAAATAGTTTACTGTTATTAGATAAATAATTACAACATAATTTATAGGGAGATTTAGGGCCTTTTCAAACGTACCACAACCACACCACGACGCAGCGACAAAATGTGGTTCCGATGTGGTCGCGACGTGGTCGGGTGCATATTTCCTATAAAATTAATTATGCAATTTACACGAACCACATTTTGCCGCAGTTTATGGACCACATGTATCATACTACCAAATCGCGACCACATCGCAACCACATCGCGATGGCAACGCAACTACAGGCGGCACCGCGAACTAGCGGCCGGCCACAGCTCAACTACATCGATGTGTCGTCGGTACCACAACGCAACAGCAAAAAGCTGCAGCGACACTATTCACATGGAACCACATTTTGTCGCTGCGTCGTGGTGTGGTTGTGGTACGTGTGAAAAGGCCCTAAGTTTTCGCAATATACAATTCACGTCAAACATGTCTTTAGTAAGAAGCTGTCTTTTACAAAAATAGTTAAAGATCATATATTTTAGTACTTTCCCTTACTTTTATTAGAGCGATTATCCGATTTTTAATGTTGTATGCAAAGTTTCTCATACAATATTGGGTAATTTTTCGAGCAACGGTATTACGTAATTGCACTGTTAGTTACTGTAACCTCTTGATCTTAATGTGACCCGTTTTCATTGCTCTAGAGTGTACTATCCATTATAAACCACTCGTTAATCTCGTTATATTAAAGTTAACCACATACAAAACTACTTAAGGAACAATAGCATTTCACAATTTCTTTATTGGCCAACCGCCAAACGGATGGATTAGTTTCATAAAAACTTCCTCATCCTTAATCGATCTCTCTTGCGTTAAACATTTGGGTCACAACATTTATTTATGACTAGCTGAAACCCACAGCTTTACCCGTGGTTTTTGTTGTACCTTTACGGGTACGTGGCAACGCTGCAAGGAGAAGCTAATCCAAAGAAAAACAACCTTAATCCATCAGCTATCTACCAGTTAAAGCACCATCAAAATCGGATCGGATTACCCACAACAAGCAGACAGACATTGAGACAATAGACAGACAAACATTATATTAATTTATTTTTTGATATTAGTGCCATATTTACTTTTATATGCATTTAGTGAAAAGCTGTTAATTTTAAAAACAAACAGACCCTTCAATTTTATTTATTTTTATAGATGGACTTGATTTGATGTAAAGTTTTTACGGCATGGAAGATCACAACTCTTGCTGTGTTTATGTGTGTATGATCTAATTAGTTTTGTTTGAAAGAGTGGTAAGTGTATGTTGTTGTTGAAAATAAAACATTTTGTGTGAAGACGGATGAAGAATGCAGAATATTACCACTTCTTTTTTTTTATATTCATATTTAAGCCTGGCAAAGTGCTCTCCCCTCTACCCTGCTGATGGAAAGCATGAGTAAGTTACAGGAGAAAATCATCACTCTCCCCTCCCCCTCGGAGAATGATGCAGATTTACTGGGCCTCCGGTCTCGGTCTCGCACACCAATGAAAGACGTCAACACGAATGCTGTCATTATTAGGATGGTCTTCTGTGTAAGGGTAGTACTACCCCGGTTGAGATGGCCCATTCAGGCTGAAATCAGCGTGGCTCTACTACCTCCAAACGGAACTCCAAAAGTGTCTCACGGTAGATGGCGCCGTAGTATGTGTTGTAACGCTTTATGAGGGATTCGCCATATCTATGACTACCTCTCGGGTTCGATTCCCTAGTTGTACGATCTGCAAGTATTTGTTTCTGAGTTTGTGTGTTTTCTATGTATAAAAAATGTATCTATTTCGGTTGTCTAGTACCCACAGTTTGGGACATTATGCTTTGTTTGGGACTAAATGGCGTTGTGTGTGTGTCAGATGTCGCAAAAAAATGTTTTGTTAACCCGATCTTGAAATATACGAGGCATGCCTTTTAAGTTTTGCCGTTTGAAGAAAAAAACACAACTAGAACCTTATAGTACTTTTATTGTTTTTCAAAGTATTCACTACGTAGCTTAATACACTTTTCCGTTCGCTAAAACCAGTTATTATAACATTTATTCCACTCTAAAGTGGGGGTGCTCAAAATGGCTGATTTAAAAGTGTCGACTGCTTCTTCACCGGAGTGGAACCTTCGACCACGGCTTTTCTTAATTTTAGGAAATGTAAAGAAATCGTTAGGGTTTAAGTCAGGACTGTATGGAGGATGGTAAAGAATTTCTACTTTTTCCTGCTTCAAATACTCAATCGTTTGACGAGCGCTGTGTGAGCTTGCGTTGTCGTGGTACAGGATGATGCGTCGCTTTGAGTCAGATTTTCGAAGTTCGGCGATGACTTGTGGTAAACAAACTGTGTTATACACTCTGCATTAACTGTTCTACGATCTTCAAGTGCAATAGTCGCAACATGGCCGGTTTTTTCAACGAACGTGGCCACCATCTTCTTTGAAGAGCTTTGAATTTAGTCGGCTTTTGCTCGTCTTGAAAGACCCACATTGTATATTGTTGTTTGGAATCAGGATTGTAGGCATAGATCCAAGATTCGTCACCACTGATGATGTCGTAGACGTGATTTGACTCTCCTCGGTTAACCCTTTGCAGAGTTTTCTTACACCATCTGACGCGGGCCGCCTTGTAATCGTCGGAAAGCAGATGTGGTATCCAACGCCAAACTAGCTTTCTCACACCAAACGCTTCATGCAAGATCTTCTGAATGGTTGTCCCTGAGATGCCTGATAAATCCTCTATCTCTCGATTCGTCATATGACGATTTTCGAGAATTAGTTGTCTCACAGCAATTATGTTATCTTCAGTGAAAGCGGATTTTGGGCGTCCTTCGCGAGAATTGTCACTAACACTAGTATGTCCACGCTGGAATTCTAAATACCAGCGCTCGATAGTCCGCAGACATGAGGCTTCATCACTGAACATAGATGTTAGCTCTTCAAAACACTGAAGCCGTGTCAGGCCTCTTCTAAAGTTGTAGAAAATTGTTGCACGAACATTTTCCTTAGAAATATTTATTTTCGTACGTAACCTGACAGATTCTAATCGACGCTGTGACTAAACAATAGCATTAATCCTAATACTTTCAACTGTTTTGAGATTCAAAATTTAAACAAATTCGAAAATAGAACAGCTCCAAATTTAAAATTGTCGGGAAATATGGAAACGACAGAACTTAAAAGGCATGCTTAGTATTATTGAACCCTCTTAACTTTCTGTGCGATCTAACCTCAATATCAGTTGATACCGTCATTAGCAAATCCCAGTTGACATAAGCCTGTCAACATTGTCCGTTCGTAATGTGTAGACCCATCGAGTACAGTGTTTGATAAACACTCATTTGGGTCACCGAAGCCTCAATTAAGGGCGGAGTTAAAGGTTAGTGTACACTTTGCGAAGCGGTACAATGTTGATGGCGTTCTGTCATTTTTATTGTTTTTTTTTGTTTATCAAAAAGTCTAGCTTACTGATAAATATATATATTTATATCACGGGAAGAAGCGAGACAGCTATTACACATATTTCATATAACTTACTGGGGCATGTCTCAATTTTTGTAGTGTAATGACAATGTATGAGAAACAATAAAACCTTTTTTATTTCTTTGTTAGTAACCGCGTGTATGTCGGTAATCGCGGAAAAGCAGAATATTGCTCAGGCTCTAGCCTATCTGTGTACCAAATTTTATTTAAATGGGTTCAGTAATTTTGTTGTGCAAGGGCAGAAATAGGCATAAAAAAAGACAGACTCAGTTACTTTTATTATAATATTAGTATGGGTAAACATAATAGTACATAGAATAATAATATAATCATAAATAAATATTTTGGATATCTGACACACAACTTCATCTAGTCCCAAGCTAAGCAGAGCTTGTGTTATGTTATGTTATGTTATGTTACTAGACAACTGATATAAATACATAAACATATTTTTTTAGTAAATACATACATATTATATATAGAAAACATCCAGACTCCGAAACAAATATTTATGAATCACACAAATTATATTTGGTTCGACTCGGGAGTCGAACCCGAGACCTCTTGATCAGCAGCCGCATACGCTAACCACTAGACTAACGAGGCATTCAAACAGGCAATAAAAGTATGTGTCACTGATAACTGATAATAATGAATTTATCCATAATAATGTTTTAAATTTGAAAGTAAATCTATCTATATGTTGTCCGGCTAAAGCAGTGCACAGATTTCAACTAAATTTGGCACTGATATATTTGAATTCTTGAGGAAGGACATAGATCTTTTTTACACGCTTTTTATTAGCTCCACCTGTATGTTAGTTTGTTTGTATGTTTGTAATCAACTCCTTTGGGTACGATTTTGAACCACTTTAAACGGCCAGATTTCGTTCGAACTTTGTAGATTTATCGAGGACCGATGACAATACACTATTTTGAAAAAAAAAAAAATAACAAATAAGTCTTTTTTCAAAAAAGAAGAAGGAGAAGAGATCCTTTATTATAATTTAAATAACCAAATCGTTTAACAAAAAATGTAGATAATGCATGTTAATAACATTTTATTTATTCAATAACTAGAGCCAATTAATTTATACCCGACTTTGGAAGCGACCAAGGACAAAATAATTATTCTTTGCAATAATATAGTTAATTGTAATGATTACATAAATTGCACTTGATGTCGTTGAATTTTCAATGTTTCAATTAATGTTGTGAATGAGAGTAAAAAAATGTTTATTGTAAATATTACCAGCTTCTATACCCGGCTTTGCTCGCGTACATTAAAATTATAATGTTTTTAGTTAAAAAGCGTGTTTGATTAGTTTTTTAAAACATTTTTTTTACGCACAAATAAATATGCACGAGTACCAAAAGTGCCAACGAATATAAAAAGTGCCACAAAAGTGTCATCACGTCTTTAAAGCAAACACATTTTTGATCCAGAATGCTACTAAGTGGTATTAGAATAGTGGCAACCATTAGGTTAAAAATATCTAATACACACTAATATTATAAACTTGAAACTGACTTTGTCTGTCTGTTACTCTTTAAGGTCTAAACCGCTGCACCGATTTCAATGAAACTTGGCATGTAATAAATAAAAAATAATAAATGTTTTGGACATCTGACACACAACATCATCTAGTCCCGAGCTAAGCAGATTGTATTGTATTGTATGTATTGTATTGTTGTATTATGGGTACTAGACAACTGATATAAATACATAAACATACTTTTTTTTTGTAAATACATACTTAAATATTATACATAGAAAACACCCAGACTCCGAAACAAATATTTGTGAATCACACAAATAATATTTGGTCCGACCCGGGATTCGAACCCGAGACCTCTTGATCAGCAGCCGCATACGCTAACCACTGGACCAACGAGGCATACTTTGACTTTTGAGGAAAGACTCTTTACAGCGTTAACCGATATTTACGGGTGAAGTCGCTTACAAAAGCAAGTCATTAATAATTTTTAATATTGATTTATTTACTTTTACTGAGATAAGATGGTAGTTTTGAATGATAAACGAGGTTCTTTTCTGAAAAAAATTTGAATCTGAAATTTTTTGTAGTTCATATCAATAATTAGACTGCCTCGTTTGTGAATGCGGTGTTGAGGTCGCAGACTCGATTCCCGGGATTACCTAGAAGACCATTAAAACTCTTGATGGTCACGCTGAATTTAAAGGAAACTCTTATAACATTGTCTTTGGTATTTTAAAACTAAAATTCCACATTTATAGTATGCTATCTTGTGATTACATTACTGATTGTCAGAGTAATGCATTTACAAGCTGTTGTGGGTGACAAGCAGTGTAAGTAAATGTGTCATCCCACGCTTCCATTCTAACAATTGTCCCGTGCGTTACCGTTACCAAAGCATTGTTACGTGTAATATAACTACATGTTATGTTATTACTACGTGGGATGTAAATTAGTAAAATAGGTTATAGAAATATTTTTTTAATAGATATGGTTAGAAAGTAACATAAACTCGTTTGTATATAACTTTTTTTATTGTTTTAAAACTGGCACATTAAAAAGGAAAAAGTTAACTTTAAAGAAAAGTATGACACTGTTACAAAAGAATTTCAATTATTTGATATTATCGAAACTATGGAATAATATTCACAGCTGAAAACATAAGTATGTTCAGTTTATACTGATATGTGATGAATACCTTTAAATACATTTTATACGAAACAAACCGCGGATCATAAATCCGGCGCCAAGTTGCGACCCATGTAGAGCAACTGCCAGTCAGTACGATTAGACGTGTTTACGCGCGCGATGTGTCTAGACGTTTTCGAACAGAAAGTGGCGCGAAATTTAAAAATCGAATTGCGAAAAAAATTATATCAATAAGTGTTGACGGGTAATAAAAAATGGAGTCTACATTACTTTATTTTATTATAAGTTTGTTTTCGTTCACAAACGCGTTGGATCTTGTGATGGAAGAAGAATGTTTAAACTACACAGTGTATCCACTACAATACGAACTGAATATTTACCCCTATATTAACGGAGATCAATCCTATTTTGATTGTGAATTAAAAATAACTGTAATAGCAAATGCACCTAATGTGAGAGTGATCGAATTAGATGCAAAGGATTTGAATATCAATAATGTAAAGGTCTTAGACGGGAATCGAAATATAATAAGTAGCTCCAGACCTTTGGAATTCAACAGACTTCATGGAAAATTGTATATATATTTGCAAGAGCCATTAAAAATGTACCATGCGAGTAATAAGCAGTATTACTCTATTCAAATGTCTTATAGGAAATTAGTGAAAGAAGACGGCCACGGCATATTTCTGGTCAAATATTATGATGAACAAAGTAAAAATTACATGTGAGTACCTATGACATGATTAAAAAAAAAGTTAGTTTATATTTTATTGGTTTGAAATTGGAATACTATTTTTTTTTCATTCATAAATACACTTAAACATAATGATATAAATCCTCATTATATATTTTTAATATTGACAACAACACTGACAACACAACAACGGACTGCACGATTGGCCTTGTGGTTTAAGCGGTCGCCATGCCGCTTCCTACTTGGCCAAGTGTGGTGGGTTCAAAATGTTCAAATCCCACTGGGACAACACTTTGTGTGAATTACAAATTGTTGTTCTGAGTCTCGGTGTTCTTTGTGATCGTTCCATGGTTGTTTGTAAAGTACCCCGCGACACAGGATTTATATTTCTAACTTTTGTGTAATCTTTTAATAAAAAAAAACTTTTCCATAAGTTACCTACTTAAGGAAAAGTACACCTACTCTTTGATGTTGTTCCACCTTTTTTTTTCGTGCGGAAATCCACACGGATGGGGGTGACAGGTGAGGCCATCTGTCACCCCCAGTCTGTCTCTTTAACCTACATATACCATGTCGGTACCTACCTACGCGGACGGAGTTGCTGGCGAAAGTTAGTTTGAAATATTCTCCCTGTTTTAAATGCAATCAGATTTCAATTTTTGTTAAATATAACTCTGCCATCTCCTTGAACGACAGGTGGTCTATTTATAATTATGTGTTTGAAATACTTTGATGTAAAAAAGAAACTTGCAAATGTAGGATATAACAATGACCTTGAAACTCGACCAAGAATATACCGACAAAGAAGCGTACTCTACATTTTAAAATAATCTGTGTGATTGTTTACACTGTAACAGCGTATTTATAACAACACATACATATTATACTTTTAAAGCAGGCACCACACTTCGCTATGCGCTATTAGTTATGCGGGTTATTCGCGCGCATACGGGGAAGTGTGGAGAGTATATTCGTTTCGTTCACTATAAAAATGACAATGACACATCTCTACAACACACATATTTGCCTTATTTGATGCTTATTTGGCATACCAGTTCGAAGTGTGGATGGCATGTTTGTTGTTTGCGGCCAAAACTAATATTTGGGCGAATACGGCGTAGACACATAACGAATAGCGCGTAACGAAGTGTGGTGCTGGCATTATATATTTGAGTGACATAATCTTTAATAATAAAATAACGGCGTTTATATTCGTACACTACAGGTCGTCTAGGTCAATACCGTTCGCACGTAACTTCATTGCAGTGATGAGTAATATTTTAATAAATGGCATTACTTTCCGTGACGAACATCCATTACGTTATTCAATTTTTAGGGTTCCGTAGCCAAATCGCAAAAAAACGGAACCCTTATAGATTCGTCAAGTCTGTCTGTCTGTCTGTCTGTCTGTCCGTCCGTATGTCACAGCCAATTATTTCCGAAACTATAAGAGCTATACTGTTGGAATTTGGTCAGTCGATGTATTCTGTGAACCGCATTAAGGTTTTGACATAAAAATAGAAAAAAAAAACAATACATTTTGGGGGTCCCCATGCTTGGAACTGAAACTCAAATTTTTTTTTTCATCAAACCTATGCGTGTGGGGTATCTATGGATAGGTGTTCAAAAATGATGTTGAGGTTTCTAATATCATTTTTTTCTAAACTGAATAGTTTGCGCGAGAGACACTTCCAAAGTGGAAAAATGTCTAACTTCTAAAATAAGAGAGTGATAAAACTAAAAAAAATATATGTTGTACATTACCATGCAAACTACCAACGAAAATTGGTTTGAACCAGATCTAGTAAGTAGTTTTTTTTTAATACGTCATAAATCGTAAACCGCAATTTACCTTTCATTTAATCAATACACTATTAGAAAAACATCGATCGATCGAACTACAAGAACTTTTATATGATGTTACTTGCTGATACGGAACCCTTCATGGGCGAGTCCGACTCGCACTTGGCCGCTTTTTATTTTTTAACATAAGTGTGAATTCAATTTGTATATAATAATAGATTCGTCATGTCCGTCCATCCGTGCTCAACTTAAAGCCCAATCATCAACAACCCATAACGTCCCACTGCTGAGCTCGGGTCTCCTCTCAAGAGAGGGTTAAGGCCATACCTCCCCACGCTGGTCGAGTGCGGGTCGGGGACTGGCAAGACGCGTTGTGGCTGCGTAATCTTGCTGTTGGATGTTTTTAAGCCGCCCGAAGGCCTCCAACTAAGCTTCACGATTGATATCTTATGATAACAACCGGGACCGACTGCTTAACGTGACCTCCGAATCACGGAAACGCTCATTACATATAATGCCACAAACGGTCATCCATCTAGGTCCGACCGCGCCGTCGTTGCTTACCCTTGGTGATTGTTTCCAATCACCTAAGGCCACTCGGCTATGAGCGCTTAGCCCAAACGGTGGGCTCAAAAAAACTGTCAAAATCAGAATAGTAATTCATATGACTGCACGGTTGGCCTAGTGGTTTAAGCGGTCTCCACGCCGCTTTCCACTTTGCCAAGTGTCGTGGGTTCAAATCCTACGTGGGAAAACACTTTGTGTGATTCACACAGATTTGTTCTGATTCTGGGTGTTCTTTGTGTCCGTTTCATGTATGTTTGTAAAGTCCTCTGCGACACAGGATTTATATGTCTAATGCGGGAGTTGTCTTTTAAAAAAATAGAAATAGAATTTTAAATCAGGAGTTATAGAGGGGCCTGACTTGTAAAATGCACTCACTTGGAGAACTTGGTGCAAAAATAAAGAAAATAATATTAATTAAACATAACAATTATCTATTGGACACGATTTTAAATCTACCTAATATTATCAGTGACTACGGAACCCTTGTTTATAGGTAGCTTGACACGCACTTGGGCAATTTTTTATTTCGTTAACACGATGTTATTACAAACTGTATCTTAATTTATATTTTATTACAATTTGAAATGCAAGGCACTAAAGAGAGTTCTTGAGGAAGTCATCAAGAAGAAGAAACCGCTCGCGTCGGCCACAGCGTTGAAACGCCTTCTACACGATCCAACCGACCAAGGCCATCAACCAACCTATTGGTGGGTCAACCGGATTCTACACTATCCATTTTTATATCCCACCCGACTTAGGTCAGGATGGTTGGCGGTCGGTTCGCATCGTGTAGAAGGCCTTTTAGAGTATTATTATTTTCGATGTTTACATCCACCCTAATTATAGGTAGTAGCGTCACGCTGATTTCAGCACAAATGGGCCGTCTCGACCGGGGCAGTACTACCCTCACACAGTACTACCATCCTAATAATGACAGTATTCTTGCTGTCGTATTTCGTTTGTGAGTGTGAGACCGGAGGCCCAATAATTCTGCGTCATTCAACCGGCCCTTAGGAGGCCGGGAGAATGATGCAGAATTTTCTGACCAGGCCGCCATGGGTCGGCATGCTGCATTGCCTACACTCACAATAAGGAGGTGGCCCCTACTCTTGGATTCTACTCATGCTTTCCATCAGGCAGAGTAGAGTCACTTTGGTAGGTTTACATAAAAAAATAAAATAAAAACTATATTCTATTCATGTATACCTTGTACCTATTCATCTGTGTGAGTCATTGTCTTACTTGTTCAAATATATGTACATCTGGCACAAACAGCTACGCAACACACAAAAGTTTGTCTGGAAGAAAATGCATGTGGCACAAAATCCTCCTTGTGCAATATGTTAATAAATTAATAAATACACAAGCAACATGTTTTCTAGGCACAAACGGATCTCTTGATCAATTTTTATTGTTCCATTCTGTTTATTATCACTTTCTGTCTTGCCCCATTACGCATCCTTAAAAATTTCCACTCAGTTTGAATAAAATAGTTAACCTATGTTTCTGCTTATAATATTGATTGGAATTATTTCTGTTTTTATGACTGCACGGTTGTCTTAGTGGATAAAGCGATCGCCACGTCGCTTTCTACTGCGCTAAGTGGTTGAAATCTGCGCTGTGTGGTTAAAACCCTACTCGGGAAAACACTGTGTGGTCTACAAATTGTTATTGCACCAAGTGTTGCTGGTTCAAATTCTGGGATAACGGGATAACAACGGAATGTATTCCTAATGCGGATGTTGTCTTTAAAAAAAAATAGTTGTGCACTCGGGGACTGCCGCGGTAAAGCATTTTTTCTCAACTTATGCAAATTATAACTATTTATTTACTTTTTATTTCTGAAGTATTTATTTCTTTGATAATAATTCAAGTTTACAAAATAATATTATACTGTCTTTTTACCTACATACATTCTAATAATATTGTTGACAAAAAATATAATCAGCCTATTAGCCGAAATACAATGACAACTAAACAGAAAACATAATAGTGATTTGAGCGTATCTATGGAATAAGATAACGAAATAAAAAAAGAAGAATAATCTAGAATGACTGTGTTGTCAAGGCAACGGATAACGGCCAGTGGCGGCAGCACGCATGCGCTAATCTGCCTATAGAGCACGGAGCCGCCCTATCCTTGTCGCACTGAAGTTAAAATCATATTCTCTATCCTTTTTTAGCGTGTTAGGTTTTTTCGTTACGGAATTTGTTGATTCGGTCGCCGCGCTCAAAGCCTGCGATAAAACTATACAATAGCTTAAAAGAAACAAGCAAACATGGGGGTTTTGCTACTTTGTGATAGCCTTAGTTACATTGGCTGCTAAAGATAAATAAAAGAAAACAGTACAATTTTTAAAAGTTTAAAATGAGAATAAAGAATCTAAAGTACCGTCATCGCTAAATATCACACTTTTTATATAGGTACTAAACCAAACATAAATTCGCATGTCTGCGTACTATAATTATTTTGATGTAACCTACGTAACACACTCTTTATTAACATATTAGCTTGATATTCTCACAATTAACATAGGTATCTTGTAATGGCAAATTGATTCATGTTTAACAATACTTTAAAGACCTTTTGTTTGATTTTAAAGGTCAATGCTGTTTTGAATGGAGTACATTACTTATGAGAATTATAAAAAAAAAACTATTCATTCCGTGTGGTGACGGATTAAGAATACAAAGTATCACCACCCCTATTCATTCCATAGGTGTCGTAAGAGGCAACTAAACGAAATAAGCAGCTAAAATCACTGCCAAGAGAAGGAAAACTTGAAACAAACCCTTTACCAACCCGTCTGGCCAACGTGGTATAGTAGGCCAAAACCTCCTTTCAAAGGAGAGGCCTATGTCCAGCAGGGGACTGTTATAGGCTGTTGATGATGATGATTCATTAATACCACACGAATTTTATGAACGCATATGAGAAGTAGACGTATACGGATGGGAGTTTGTTTTTATGAAAATTATTTGAACACGATCGTTTGTTCAATGTCTGGATCCTTTGGCTGTAATTTAATATCATATTTGTGTGGCCTCACCAATAGGTCTAACGTCCTCGATGGTGCATTGGTAGCCCAATACCATTGTTGTGCTTGAGGTTTGGTTTATAGGTGAAACTAATTGCTTATGACCAAAAAACATTTAATTTGGAATTTGAGTGTTTTCTATTTAATATGATGTGCCTCTTTTAACAATAAATATGATATAATGTTTCGTTTGTATCAGTTGTCTGTTCTGGTCTTGGTCGAAAACTTGAATCTCTGAAACAGATATTTAATCAAACTTTAACAGTCTTTAACAAAAAAAAATCTTTAACAGCCATTTTCATTTGCTTTTTTGGTAGACACATTTGTAGTACTTAATTTTTAGTTTTCATTAATATGTTCTTCGATCAATAAAAGTACATTTGTGATCGAAGAATATGTTTTATATTTTAATTCTTGTATAAATTAGTAACAGAGAAGTAACAGCTCAAATTCTGAGTCAAGCGATCGTCTGAAACACAGGTTTACCCTAGCTCAGGCAAGCAGCTATTTAAGTACCTAATTGAGCTTAATTAAAAAAAAAACAAAAAAGAATAATAATAATTTTGAAAAATTGATTTTTTCTTGATCGATGTTTTAATAATAGTGTATTGATTGAATGAAAGGTAAATTGCTGATTACGATTTATGAAGTATTAAAAAAAACTACTTACTAGATCTCGTTCAAACCAATTTTCGGTGGTAGTTTACATGGTACAACATATTTCTTTTTTGGTTTTATCACTCTCTTATTTTAGAAGTTACAGGGCGGGGGGGGGGCACATTTTTCCACTTTGAAAGTGTCTCTCGCGCAAACTAATCAGTTTAGACGAAAATGATATTAGAAACCTCAACATCATTTTTGAGGACCTATCCATAGATACACCACACGTATAGGTTTGACGAAATAAAAATTTTTGAGTTTCAGTTCCAAGTATGGGGACCCCCAAAATGTGTAGTTTTTTTTCAATTTTCTTATAAAAATCTTAATGTGGTTCACAGATTACATCTATTTACTAAGTTTCAACAGTATAGATCTTATGGTTTCAGAAAAAAGTGGCTGTGACATACGGACGGACAGACAGATAGACAGACAGACATGACGAAACTATAAGGGTTCCGTTCTTTGCCATTTGGCTACGGAACCCTAAAAACGGTAATTTCATACTTTAACCCCAATTATTTTAAACCCTGAAGTGATCTGTAGTATTACATTATTTACATTCTATTAATTTTATGACTACAGAAGCGAAGAGAGAATTTAAAAAAAAATTCAAAGCTTTATTATGTATCAAAATATTAGTTTTAAACTTATTAATCACGTTTCAGCCTTTTTTTTCAATTTGCTGTATAATTATTTATACTGGTAAATTGAATATTTTGTCGATGTATTGATATTGATGAAATTGATGAACGATTTTCACAATATACCATTATAGGATAGTTAACATCATGCCTGAACCAAATAGAAACTCATCATCATTGAAAAGAGTGCACACGTATAAACGGGGCCGCTAGTTCTTTATATTTATAACTAAAGCATTGTAAGTATGTCTAATGAGCGACTTATATTCATTCAAAATTTCATAATCAACAAAGCCAAACAGTTATAATCATCAACAACCCATAACGTCCCACTGATGGATTCAGGCCTCCTCTCAGGAGAGGGTTAAGGCCATACGTCTCCGTGCTGGCCGAGTGTGGGTTGGGGACTGGCAAGTTACGTAATCTTGCCGTTGGATCTTTTTAAAACACCCGAAGGCCTCTAACTAAGCTTCACAACTGTTATCCTAAATTAACAACCGGGACCGACTGCTTAACGAGACCTCCGAATCACGGAAACGCGAAAATAACATGCCACAAGCGGTCACCCATCTAGGTAGATACTGACCGCGCCGTCGTTGATTACCATCAGTGATTGTTTCCAGTCACCTAAGGCCTAGGGCTATGAGTGTTTCTCACACAATAATAATACAAACAATCTACTTAGCTAGAAGACGCTGGGATTTCCTATCACTCACTCTGGGAAGTAATACCACAGAATACATAATAGTACCAGCACAGAAGACTCACTCCGAAAAGTAAATTAAAGTTATTGATACCCTCGGTGTCAAAAGATTAAGTTCAATTCAGATCGCACAGCGCCGAATCACTACGATTATATTTACCTACAATTGCGTCTCTTTCTATCGTGTAACTCTTAACTGTTCTGACGATGTCTGTTCGACCGGCGTGTCTGACCCGGCAGGCAGCCGGCCGACTATACCTAAACTGCGGAGTGACACCCCCCTGGTAATACCTAAACAAACTACAGATATGATTTTTTAAGAACGTGAATAATGATTAGACAATATAATATTCGAGTTCTGTTTAGGGTCTGCGTTGGCCTTCTTACCTAAAACAAATATTTACCCATGTGCACCTGGCTATATTTTCGTTAGAATTCATCAGATGCATTTGACCATGAGAAAATTTAACGATACTATGTAGTGATTAAACACTGAAAACACTCGCTTCAGAAATGCTGATGACGTTATTACTGATGCTAATTTTGCACGTAACCTTGCGATGATTGAATCAGAATCTTAGAATAAGGAATCAGACAATGTGGTTTTAATTATAACATTCTGTACAGTTTCAATAAAGAGAGTATTTAATTGTAATATTGAATAAAACTTGAAGCTCCTGTCAAATATTGAACGAAAGCCGCTGTTAGAAGTAAAACTAGCTTAACTAATTTGTTTTTATTCCGACGATCTAATTTGAACACCTCATAGTTAATTGTCTATAAATTTTACTACGAAAATAATACGGACTCTAAGACAACCAGAATCAAAACAACAATTTTTTTATTGATTTATATTTATTATTATTTAGTCAAAGATTAGACCACTTAAACCATGCAGTCATATGATTTAAGAATGAAATCTACCATCATCTTAAAATTACTGTTCAAACGTTTCTCATGTTTATGCTTAGCGTCTATTCTTCACTACCGGAGTTTTGCTAAATAGCTTCATTTCCAATAAATAATCTATTTACAAATCACTAGTTTTTATCTAGCATTATGTTGGCGTAAGGCCGAGGTCCATATACGTGTGTGGTTGACCTTCCTCCCACGTGTACAGTCTGGATCAAGCGCGTTATGGTCATAAACCATAAACATTGTACTATTCGGTTCTTTGGAGTATTATGCTAATGGAATTTATGGGTTTTTCATTAACGTTGTTTTGCAAAGATCTTAAGTTTTGAATTCTTCTTTCTGACATTCTTACTGACAAGTGACAAATGTATCATTATGGGTTGATTGTAATAATATTAAAGAAGAATTGAAGCCATACATTTAATTGAAAAAACATAGCACTAATAATAATAATTTCTGGACACATCTGACAACGCTGCCATCTACTTCCAAATTAGGCGAGACACGCGCCTGATAAATATTCTCAATGGCTTATGAAGTGTTTTTTTTTAATTTGTTTTCTCTAAACATCGACAATTTAACGACACGCTTGGTGTAGTGGCTTAAAGCGGACACATTGCTGCTTCCTAAAGCGCTGAGTGTTGTAGGTTCAAACCTTACATGACAAAATACTTTGCGTTGTCAACAAATTGTTAATTCTGTTTTTTTTCATGTATATGTTTGTAAAGTACCTCACGATGCAAGATTATTCTTAGTCCGGGACTTACACTTTTTGATAATAATTAAAAGATAAAATAATTTCTTCATTTATTTATGACAAGTAATTACGTGGATCAAATGAATAAATATATGAAAAAGTCAGCTAGACTAACTTCTCTACGTGAATCCGTGCAAGAATGAACATTAGGTATGAGGTATTGTAATAGGTATTTCTTTCAAATACCTGTGGTTTTGATAGGACTAACTGTGGTTATAGGATGACTTAGCTTTGGACCTATAAGCATATGACCTCATTGTAAAGAAATAACAGTAATTTAAAAAGAAAAAAACCACTCAGACAAACAGACGTAGATGGATACTGATTATTGTATATCAATAATAATAAATAAATAAATATTTCGAACATCTTACACACAACGTCATCTAGTCCCAAACTAATCAGAGCTTGTATTATGATACTAAACAACTGATATAAATACATAAACATATTTTTTTGTAAATACATAAATACATATTATACAAAGAAAAAATCCAGACTCCGATACTGTGTTTCACACAAATATTTGATCTGAATAAAGTATTGTACAATTTAGAAATGGTACAATGACTTATCAGAGTATGAGGTCTCTTCCAGACAACCGCGATAGACGATACTTTATAGTCTGTATTGTATTCCCTAGGTAACTTTTTTTATAAGCCAATTAGGGATATACGTCCTGTGTCGCGGGGGACTTTAGAAACATAGATGAAACGTACACAAAGAACAATAATTTCTGGATCAAACATAGTGTTGTCCCTGGGATTTGAACCTACGACTCTTGGCGTAGTAGAGAGCAGCCTGGCGACCGCAGCATTACTTAGTCTCGGATTAGACTACCGTGTGCGATAAATAATAAATAATTTTAACAAAAAGGAACCGACCTAATAGAAAAACTATTCCGAGAACCCAAATCGCGACAATTGTGCCTATGATATTTGAGGAGTTCCCTCGATTTCCTTGGGATCCCATCATCTGATCCCGATATGGTGACTATGGGACCACCTATAAGCTACGCCCATTCCAATGCAAAAATAATTTTTGAAATCGGTTCATAACTGACCAAATTATCGCTGAACATACATACAATAAAAAAACCGATGAATTGAGAACCTCCTCCTTTTTTGAAGTCGGTTAAAAATGATGATAAATGATATTTATTTCTGTAGATATTTTTATTTTTAATTTTAAACATCGGACTTTACCTAGAAGGTACTGGGATTTCCTATCAGACGCTCTAGGAAGTAATGCATAAATAAACCACAGAGATAATTATGTTATTTTAAGAATGTGAACTGTATAGGATTTGGGTTGGCCTACTGAAGGAAAAAAAACTAGTTTTGAGCCAGCTTGTCCATACACATAACCCGTATATATACCCGGTATATATAACCGATTATAAATATTATTATTAATACTTTTTCTATGTCCTCAAAATCACAAAGATTACCCACTATATCGTAATTATAAAACTTTAATGGACTTATTATGTTTCATGGACTTATTATGATCATTGGCGCAATGTACAAAAGAATACAATGTCGGAAGTTGCGGGTTCATTCTGTACTGTGTGTAGATATTTGTATGGGTTTAGGTGTTTTTAAATACATATGATATGTGTGCATTTGCTTTTCTAGCCAGCCAGGCACTAGTTATACAGTGAACACGATCGCAAATCAAAGTAGTCAACCTTTGTGTTTGTTGAGATGTATGTAAATTATTAAAACGTGGGATACGTTGTAATAATTTCAACAACTTTTAGTACGAAAACAATGGGTTTAAGATTAGTAAAGTATTTCAAAGATGCAACCTAAAAATAAACTTTAATATCAGTATTTTTCAATCATATAGAGAATTAACCATTTGATATGAATAGGAATTCTATATCCGTGTTTGTGATAGAATAGTTAAAATACATAGATGAAATTCACAGTATTTAAAAAAAAAGCGGCCATGTGCGAGTCGGACTCGCCCATGAAGGGTTCCGTATCAGCAACATCATATAAAAGTTCTTGTAGTTCGTTGTAACTTTCATCAATGTTTTTATACTAGTGTATTGATAGGATGTAAGGTAAATCGCGTGTTACGATTTATGACGTATTAACAAAAACTACTCACTAGATCTTGTTCAAACCAATTTTCGTTGGTAGTTTACATGGTAATGTACAACATACATTTTTTTAGTTTTATCACTCTCTTATTTTAGAAGTTAGAGGGAGGGACACACATTTTTCCTCTTTGGAAGTGTCTCTCGCGCAAACTATTCAGTTTAGAAAAAAATGATATTAGAAACCTCAACATCATTTTTGAACACCTATCCATAGATACCCCACACGTATAGGTTTGATGAAAAAAAAAAATTTTAGTTTCAGTTCCAAGTAGGTATGGGGACTCCCAAAATGTATTGTTTTTTTTCTATTTTTATGTAAAAATCTTAATGCGGTTCACAGAATACTTTCGGAAATAATTGGCTGTGACATACGGACGGACGGACAGACAGACAGACAGACAGACAGACTTGACGAATCTATAAGGGTTCCGTTTTTTGCCATTTGGCTACGGAACCCTAAAAATTACTCATAAAAGAAACGGAAAGCCAAATGTTTTTGTTTGTGTCGCAACGATCATTTAAGGTATCAAGCAATTACAAAACCCAAAGAAATAAAACATAACGATGTAATTCTAGTAATAATCTTGCAACAACAAAGGAAAGATATATTTTGCATTGTTGTCATTGCACACATAAATCCTTCTTCGTTAAACTTTAAGCTATTCATTCTGCAGCTTTGTAATAAGATTAACACATAAATTGTCTGCTCATTGTCTCGGTTCGTTACACCTCCTAAATGGGACATAATAAATACAATGTGTGTGTTCATGTGTTGTGGATTGAACCTTTAACATGACATTTTAATAAAAATCTACAAAAAAATTGTATTTTCCGTTTTCTTTATATGAACCTGGCAAGATGACTCTGCTCTGCTTGATAGAAAGCATTAGCAGTATCAAAAGGTGTTGGTTACCATCCACATTTTCATCATCATCATCATCATCAACAGCCTTCCACAGTCTACTGCTCGATATAGGCCTCTCCTTTAAAAGGAGGTATTGGCCTACTATACCACGCTGGCCAGACAGGTTGGTTTCAAGTTTTCCTTCTCTTTGCATTGATGTTGTCTTGCGTAGTTTATCCCTTAGTCGCCTTTTATGACACCCGCGGGATGTATAGGGGTGGTGACACTCTGTATTCTTAATCCGTCACCACACGGATAATCCACATTTTTTTTTAATCCACATTTTAAGTGCAATCAATGCACCATGGTGACCCACACTATGGGAGCCTAGTGAGCTGCTTTTGCTGCTTTCTGCATCATTGAGCCTCCGGTCTCGCACATAGCAACGAAATACAACAGCATGAAAGCTGTCATTTTTAGTTTGGTCTTCTATACGAGGGTAGTACCGCCCTGGTCGAAACAGCCCATTCGTGCTGGAATCAGCGTGGCTGTACAACCCATTGCCTCCGATGATGCATTGTTATGAACGCCTGCGGCGATGTTATCAACTGTATTCTTTTATTCTTACCATTTGGTTATCATTGTTGGAGGTTATAGTTTTCTTAAAGTTGTCGTAATATAATCGATGAAAAGTGTAGTTATCCTCCCAAATTTTTTTTCAAACAGGTCGTAAAGAAATTCATTTTGACAACATTAAAAATTACGATTACGTACCCTTCCTATTTTTCATTATTAAATAGGTTTCCTATTACATATGTAATTTTAGTATATGGACTGTTAAATATTCTCAATGAAAATGATTTAGAACAATAAAGGCAAAGGTGCATTAATTTTATTCAAACAATTATATCTAGTCGTTTGTATAATTCTCTTGTTCCGCATCACACTGCAGCGATATGCTAAACCGCGCGTATAAAGATTTCCGGCCCACGCTGACCTTGGTGCATACTTTGACCAAGTTAGTACGGAACAAACTGCTTGTTACGTGTCTAATGAACCAAATAAGGGTCACCGTTTTGAGTAATGCGAGATAGAACTATAACATATTGTCGTACCATTTGTATCTCGTAGATTTAGCCTGTCAGATAAATGCCTGCTAAATCGATACAAATTAATATAATAGAAGTGCTTTGGTCCGTGTGGTGACGGATTAAGAATACAGATTGTCACCACTCCTATTCATCCCGCGGGTGTCGTAAAAGGCGATTAAGGGATAACTACGCAAGACAACATCAATGCAAACAGAAGGAAAACTTGAAAACCAACCCAATACCAACCCGTCTGGCCTGCGTGGCATAGTAGGCCAAAACCTCCTTTCTAAGGAGAGGCCTATGTCCAGCAGTGGACCGTTAAAGGCTGTTGATGATGATGATGATGAAGTGTTTTCATTACAAATTAATAGCATTTCACTAAATGTATGTAAAAGTATTTAATATACCTAATTAGAAAGTATAAAGTTCTTACATCAAAAAGTCATTTTTTTTTAAATTTTATGTCCGCTTAATCTCTGGAACGACGGAACAGGAGAACTGATTTTGACGGAACTTTTTAGATTGAAGGTACAACAAGAAACGTGCATAAAAACGCAAGGCCGATCTAGTTATGTATATTTTAAAACAATATAATTTTCATATATGTAGCTACATTATACCTTACACTTACGGTAAGTCGCTGCCCACATTGATTGATGAATCTCTGCTGTTTCAGAGTTCATTTGATAACCAATTTTTTTCCTTTATGGATTCAATCATTATTGAGGTTGATAAGCACATACAGAGTGTTTTGCTAATTTTATAAATGCTCATGGGAACTCATTTGGTATATTTACAAACCTACTCTATCGATGATCACTAAATATTGCTTATCTTATATTTAACTATATAGGTGTCGTAGTGGTACTGTCTGGTAGTCTTAGGTAAACCTGGGTCGTTGGCTTATGGAGCTGCTTCTGCATCAATGGCCCTTCTGGTCTTACAGTGACCAACGAAACGCAATGGTGCGAAAGTTTTCAATTTTGACTATATTAACAACAATCTGTAACCCAAAAATGAAATAAAGATTTATTAGTATTAGTAAAAATGGTTGTGTGTGCGTAAGTGTTGTTGTATTCGTATCGTGATGGATTGAACGAACTGAATTGGACGTAAGTATGTCCAATAGTGGACAAACTCAAAAACCACTTTACCCATTTAAATGAAATTTTGTACCCAGATAGCCTAAAGCCTGAGGTATATATAGGTTTAAAAAAAAATAGGTTTCTTTTTACCGCGTTTAGCGATATAGACTCGGGCGGAGCCGCGGGCGAAAGTTAATTTACAAATAATACTCCCATTTGAAATTCTGAAAATGATTATTGTGTAGTTGTTCCATTAAATGGTAAACATGATATATAACCTAGATCTAATGTCCAAGATGTATTTCACAACCCACTAGTCTTGAAGATCAGAGAATTACTCCTAGTTGAGAACTAGGTGCAGCGCAATTATCTTATAAAATACAATGTATCTTTAAATTAAAATGACTATTCTTTAGAACAATGTATCTGAGTCGTTTAGATCTAAAAATGTAGCTTGAAGGATAAGTTCCTGAAATAAATTGTATTGAATATACAAATCTTCCGTAACACATCCTAGAGAGAGACAAAGAAATAAAAAGAGCAATAAAAACGTGTAGCACTCGGGGACTGCCGCGGTAAAGCTATTGCATAGCATTTTTTATCAACTTATGCAGTATATTTATTTTTTTATTTAAACAGTATTTTTTTTCTTTGATATTTATTCAAGTTTACAAAACAATATACATTGTCTTTTTACCAACATACATTCTAACACTATTATTGCCAAGCAATTTAATCCATCCTATTAACCGAAAAACCATGACAACTAAACAGGGAACATAATAGTAATATGAGCATATCTTTGGAATAAAAAAACACTAAGATTCAATTAAACGGTACTGGAGGACGAGGACGCTATGTATTGTGCCTACGACATCCCTTCTATATAATTAATCTATGACGCACAAACGCTATGTATTGTGCCTACTATATACCTTCTATTTGATTAATCTATGTAGCATGCCAGGTGCCCGTTATTTGTCCTTGTCGCACTGCAGTTACGATCATATTCTTTATCCTTTTTTAAAGCGGGGTGTTAGGTTTTTCCGTTAAGGAATTTCTTGATTCGGTCGCCGAGCTCAAAGCCCGCGATAAAAGCTATGCAATAGCTTAATAGCTTATGGATTGCGTTTATTTATGTATGTAAATTTCGTATAAAATTTTGTCTGTAAAAATCATTCTATTAAATTATACGATGAAATTATTACGATAAAAAAAAACAAATAGAATGAATATATCAAAACGTATGAATACAAAAGCTCAAAATAAAAGTAAAATAAATTCACATTCATCATCATCAGCCTATCGCAGTCCACTGCTGGACATAGGCCTCTTCAATTGCACAATTCACATTGGACATGTATATAAATTTCAAGAGCCCATGAAGACTGCACTGCACCAATGGTGTAGTGTTAAACTGTCATCTTGCCAATTTTTACAACACAAATTTTTAATCGATCGATATTATCATTTTTTATGAGTGAACAAAGTGACTACTCTGTGTGATGGAAATTATGAGTAGAATCCAATAGTAGTAGTCACCACACACATTGTAAATGAAGAGAATATAGTATGGTAACCCGCACTATAGCGGCCTATTGAGATTAAAATACTACTGAATCATTGGGTCTCCACTCTCGCACTCAATAACATTAATCTTCTTTTGCAGGTATCTTTTCACAACGAGACTATCACCTAACAAAGCCAAATACTTCTTCCCATGCTTCGACAATCCACGGTTTGAGGCGGTGTTCAAGTTCAAGGTGCTTAAAACACAGAAGATGAAGAATATCCAGACAACTAACACTACTCTGAGTATTGCTGAACAACAGAGAAAATACGTGTAAGTTTCGTACGGTTGGCCTAGAGGTTTAAACGGTTACTGACGCAGGTTTTTTCCTGGCATGGTTGCTTCGGAAAGTACCTGCACTCGGTCGTCAGGAGGGAATTGAGTCTCGTCTACCACCACTGCGACTGCATCGAGGACTCGGCTCATCACACGCTGGCGTTCTGCCCCGCATGGGAGACGCAGCGCCGGGCCCTCACTGCAGTCATCGGAGGAGATATCTCGCTACCGCTCGTTGTTTTTTCCATGGCCGGTAGCGAGAGCTGTTTTACCGCGGTCGCGACTTTCTGCGAAGACATCATCTCGCAGAAGGAGGCGGCGTAGAAGGTCCGGGAGGATGATCTCCACTCGGACCAGATCCGCCGCCGGCGAGTTGGGAGAATTGGGGAGTAGTCCAGAAGGAGATCTCACCCTGGACTTCTCCTCCTTCCAAAAAGAGAAGCGCAGAGCCCTCTCTGCGCTTCATGTACTGATTGCTGCGCTGCACACCATGTGGTTTTAAGTCGATTCGAGTCCGACACACCATCCCGCCGTAACCCCCCGGTGGGGTGACGGTCCATGATGATTTTTCACACGAAAAAAATAAATAAATAAAGAGGTTTAAACGGTCGCCACGCCGTTTTCTAATGCTAATTGAATAACTTTGCTTGTTTTATATATAACCGTATATATATGCCCGTTCTTGTTAAATATAGTCACTTTCAGCCGGGATAGAGAAAGATGGGGGGGATATATGTTGGGAGAATCACACTTTGATATTTATGGACCAGCTGATGGAATTATATAAAATTAAGATCTCATAAAAAACAGTACATAGATTTGTTTTTAACGTCAGACGCAGCAAAGGAAAGCATCTTCTTTAGAGCTTCCTGAACTTATTTTTGGAACCAATCGCTTAAGATCCTATTAATATTATTTTAACTTATTACCTAAATAATAAAAAACATACTACAAGTTGCAGCCTATAACTCTCCTAATTGTAGTCAATCACCATATTAGGTGAGGATACCTTTAAATGGTAGGTCTAGGTAATAATAAATTTCTTTATTCCAAGTAATAGTCCCAGTTAATTGAAACCGACCATACTTTCTATTTGAGACAAGCTAGATGACTGATCAGATGTAGAAAATATTTTCAACTTTCCACTTTAGTTACATTGCGTATAACACTAAAGGCGTGTTCATGCTAACGATTTCATTGATGCTCACAAACGATTAACACAAAATTGTAGATGGTTAATTTAATATATCTATACCATTTTACTTAATTGGATTATAATTATAATTTATTAGATTTTTTTCTGTGGCTCTTTGAAATAATTCTTTCAAAAATTAGTTAAGGCTGAATTACTACATATTATAAAATAAAGTTCTTCGTCGCGTCTGTCTGTCTGTTTGCCGATTTAAATGAAATTTTCTACACATATAGTCTAAAGCCTAAGAAAGGATATAGGCTATAGAGTGGAGCCGCGTGCGAAAGCTAGTTTATAATAAAGCAATGTTTCAACTCATTACGTTTATCCATAAGATGGTTAAACTTAATTACATATTATTATTAATATTGCTAGTAATTTTATTCAAAATTAAAAAGTCAGCAGCTTAAAATTCTGCATTAAAATTTATTGATTAAGCTAAAGAAAGACAAACTACATGCACTTTATATTGAACTCTCTTTAGGAGGTAGTAGAGAAGAATAGTCTTTAGGAGGTAGTAAAGAAGAATAGTCTTTAGGAGGTAGTAGAGAAGAATAGTCTTTAGGAGGTAGTAGAGCCATGCATATTTCATCACGAATGGGCTGGCTCGACCGGGGCAGTATTAAGGTACGCGTCCATTGGCCCGCACGCACGCACGGCACGCAACGGATTGAACGGATTTGCCGATGGCATGCGTCCACTGTATCCGGATTTTTTATTTAGTTTCGAGTGTTTTCTTGTCGTGAATTGACGTATTCGGTCATGGAGATTGATGAAGATATCATTGTTATTAGTTGCTTGTTGGAAGATGAAGAAGAACTTAAAACTAAACGTAGAATGTGGGTTCAAGAAATAAATTTGAAGTGACCAATTTTTTGAGAGTATCATTCATCCTATCTTCTCCCAAATATTGTCTCTCCTTTGGACATTAAAATAATGTGTATGTTTTAAATTGTATAATTCTTCATATCTTTCTACTAATGTAATCAAAAGCGCGTCATCCATTTCATTTTTTTGTCGGTCGCTCCTTATTTAAATAAGACAAACAGGACGTGCGGCAGTGGGCGATGCCAGCCGGCCAGCGGCGAACTGATTTGTGTGTGACGTCATCGCCACGCAACGCATTTTTTGCTCATAAATGCCAGCGTTCCATGCGGGCGGCGCGGATAGTGGACGCAGCTCTATATAAAATCATACAAAGCAAAATAAAATCCGTTGCGTGCCGTGCGTGCGTGCGGGCCAATGGACGCGCACCTTTACCCTCACACAAAGGACCATCCTAATAATGACAGCATTTTTGCTGTCGTATTTTGTTGGTGAGTGTAAGACCGGAGGCCCAATCATTTTTCATCATTATCCCGATCTCCGAAGGCCGGGAGTATGATGTAGAAACCATTGCAGAGAAAAGTCGCTTTAGTAGGCTAAAATATATAAGAAAAAGAAAATAAACACGTGTCATTTACGCTTCAACTTTTACCATACCCTGTATCGGAGGCCAATCCTTATAAGGCGATCACTCCAACTACACTCTGAGAATTGTGTCAATTATTGTGATAGCGTAGTGACCGGTAACACATGGTGCCAACACGTACTAGAGGAAATGGATTTTGAATTACTGTTACCTCTTATGGGCATGATTAAAGTAAGTTTTTATACGAAATTAGATTCTTGATTGATGGATAGCGATTTTAGGAGCGGTTCCTTTTCTGATATAAGTTGGTGTAAATTAATAAATAGTTTTTAGTGCAATACGTGTACAAATAAAATTGTTTAATGATTTTTGTAAATATTGGTTTATCTAAATACTAATTATGGCAATTTGGAATACGAACAGATATTTTACCATTTGCCATCATGAATAGACGGGTGTTTGCTCCGGTAACTTGATGAAAAACAACAAAAGAATTAGTAATCATGTCTTTCTTTGGGGTCGTAGTTTTATTCAATATAATTAATTTTTACTAGCGTAATTTCGTCAATAAATTTTGGGGGTATACTTCGAACTGAAACTCAAAAATTTAAACTGAATAGTTTTCGCGAGAGGCACTTCCAAAGTGGTTTAATGTGTCCCCCCTCTGTAACTTCTTAAATAGAATTATAAAACCTAAAAAAAATATTACTATGCAAACTTCCACCGAAAATTGGTTTGAACAAGATATGGTAAGGAGTTTTTTTTAATACGTCATAAATTTACCTTTTCTTAAATCAATACAGTATTAATAAAACATCGATCAAAGTTACAGTGAACTACATGAACTTTTATATATGATGTTATTTGTTGCTACCACAGAATACATAATAGTACTAGTACAGAAGTCTCACTCCGCAAAGTAAATTACAGAAATAGGGACCCTTGGTGTCAAAACATTAAGTTCAATTCAGATTGCACAGCGCCTAAGCATCTACGATCATCGATCGCTATGCCTACGATTATATTTACCTACAATTGCGTCTCTTTCTATCGTGTAACTCTTATCTGTTCTGTCGTAATCAGGTATATCTTCTTTTAAAAAAAATTGTAATATAAATATAATAATAATAATAATACATGTTTACCAACTTTATACAAACTTCTGACATCTATTCTGAGACTCAAAATTGCTACACATATTAATAATAATTCGATACTTTCCATTTCTCAGAATGGATGCAGAAGTGGGACCCGTGGCACTAAAGAGCTCCTTATCATAGACATGACCATTAGCCAACAGGTACGTCGTAATCGTAAAAGTCTGGCGACATGTTGGATAGATTATAAGAAGGCATATGACTCAGTCCCACATTCATGGCTTTTGAAGGTGCTGGAGTTGTATAAAATTGATACAACTCTATGCACTTTCTTGAAGTCATGTATGGGGCAATGGAGGACAGTCCTTCGCTATCCTGGATGTCGTCAGACTGCGGTAAACGACGCACTTATAAAGATCGAGAGGGGCATCTTTCAAGGTGACAGTTTGAGTCCCTTGTGGTTTTGTCTGGCTTTGAACCCTCTTAGCACTCTCTTAGAGGGTTCAGGGTTGGGCTATAGGTTACAGAAAGATGATCAAGTTATATCTCACCTTCTTTACATGGATGATTTGAAACTTCTGGCCTCCACTAAATTACAATTGACAGCGTTACTGAAGGTCACTGAAAACTTTAGCAATTCTATCAAGATGGAATTTGGTGTAGACAAGTGTGCAGTCATGTATGTGAAGAAAGGTGTAATTGTAGAATCTGAAGGAATAGAACTTTCAGATTCTACAAAACTCAGATCTCTTTCTGCCACCGAAGACTACAAGTATCTAGGTTTTTCACAGTCCTTGGGAATACCAGAATCTGATATGAAACAAACGTTGCGGGAACGCTTCTTTGGCCGCCTGAAAAAAGTACTTAAGAGTCTTTTATCGGGGGGTAACAAAGTGCGAGCCTACAATGGTTGGGTCATGCCGGTTCTGATGTATTCCTTCGGCATACTTAGATGGACTCAAACTGAATTAGATGCCCTTGACAGGAGAGTCCGTACTTTACTGACTGCATTTCGAATGCACCACCCACGTTCGTCGGTTATGAGATTGTACATCCCGCGAAAGTTTGGGGGTCGTGGATTTTTAAATATCAAGACCCTACATAATCGCGAGATTTACAATCTCAGAGAATATTTTCTTAATACCGATGTGGGAGTGCATCGCAATGTGGTTGCAGTGGATAACGGATTCACTCCACTCGCTCTGGCTAAAGAGAATTGGCGCAAACCTGTAGTACTTAGTACTGATGATCGCAAGGAGGTATGGAAGGGCAAAGAGCTTCATGGTCGGTTTTATCGGGCTTTGAACGGGCCCGATATAGACTTTAAAGCATCGACTTCCTGGCTACGGTATGGTGATCTCTTTGGAGAAACCGAAGGTTTTGTTTGTGCAATTATGGACGAAGTTATCATGACGAATAACTATCGAAAATATATCCTGAAGGATGGTACGGTTGACATATGCCGGGCATGTCACCGTCCCGGGGAATCTATCAGGCATATTATTTCTGGTTGTTCTCGTCTTGCTAATGGTGAATATTTGCACAGACACAACCAAGTAGCCAGGATCGTGCACCAACAACTTGCCCTTAAATACAAACTTGTGAATTTGGAGGTGCCATACTACAGGTATGAGCCCGACCCAGTTCTCGAGAATGGTCGTGCTACATTATATTGGGATCGATCTGTTATCACAGACAGGACTATTGTTGCCAATAAGCCTGATATTGTGGTGATAGATCGATTAGAGCGCCGCGCAATGATTGTCGATATCGCTGTTCCTCATGACGAAAATCTCGTGAAAGTTGAAAAAGAGAAACAAATCAAATATTTGGATTTATCTCACGAGATTGTCGATATGTGGAATGTGGATTCGGCGATCATTGTTCCGATAGTTGTTTCTGCTCATGGTTTGATAGCCAAGAGCCTCGACCAACACCTTATGAGGCTCACGTTAGATGGCTGGATCAAGGGTCTGATGCAGAAGGCAGTCCTTCTTGACACGGCACGTATAGTGAGGAGGTTCCTGTCTTTGGCGCCCTAACCACCGGTTTCTTGGTCCCTGTACCCGAAGTCGGTGGTCTACTATTTTTTATATTTTTAAATGTATTTTTTATATTTATATTTAAAAATGTAATTTATATGTAAATATTAACAAATAAAGAGAATAATAATAATAATAACTTTATTGTACACCAGGTAATTACAGAGTACTTATAACTAGGTATGAATGTAGGTACAATTGGCGGCCTTATCGCCCGGAGGCAATCTCTTACAGGCAACCATAAGATGGAGAGAACACGATTTGGAGGAAATGTAGGGTAGTGTCTGGTGTATTGAAAGTAGGGAAGAAGGGAAAATTAAAACGTTTTATTATGAGTTAAAAATACAAATATTGATTACATACATATACTGGAATTATAGAATTAAGTAGATACATACATAAAAGGAATGGTGTGACCTATTAGAGTAAGAAGGAGAGTTATAAGGTGGATTAAGCGACATTAATGTCTCCCAGGTAGTGCTGCTTGACTAGTCGTTTGAATGTAGTTAAATTTTTTGCCCGTCTTATTGCCACTGGTAGAGCGTTCCACAATCGAACTGCTTGGATAGAGAACGAGTTATCGAGAAATTTGGTGGAATGGCTAGGCATTTTCAGCTTCAAGTTCTCTGATGATCTCAGAAATTTAGTATGCGTGTCGTGTAAGAAAGTGAACCGCGATTTGAGGTAACTTGGAGTAAAAGGATTAAATAGACTGTTGTATAGTAGAGAAAGAATATGTGCATTCCGGCGAAGGCGGATGGGTAACCACTTAAGCTTCTTACGATAATCGGAGACATGATCATATTTCCGTAATCCAAATATGAATCTGATACATAGGTTCTGGAGTCTCTCAAGCTACTAAGAATATACTACTTTTTCTCTAGCACTTTAGTGAAAAAATAACTGTAGGTAATTTAAATAATATCACATCGAAATATCTGTTCGCGTCGTATGTATTTACGTACGACACGAACAGATTAGTTCCTACCTAACACCTAAAATATTTCATTCAGACATCCGTAAACAGAACTGTATCTTTTACATGAATTAAAAAATCGAGATTTGTCATTAGAAGCCATTGCGGGTATCGAAAAGTATAAAAAAAATCAATAATGCGCGAGAGCGACGCGGCGCCAAACGTGACGCGTATCGTGCGTAAGCGACAGCCCCATCCATACATTATAATCTATGGAATCACACTTGATTTCTATATTCTCTTGTTTTATTGGCTAATATTTGGTTTTGATCACATGACTGAGTGACATTAGCCAATGAAAAAACAAAATAGATAATTAAGATAGAGAATTGAATAGAAAACGAATCAAATTATAATGTTGACATAAACAATATTAAAATTATTGTTTTCTCTTTCAGTGTGGATGACTATATCGTAATAGATTTTATACCTTCGCCTCAAGTTGGTTTACATCAAGTTGGCTTTCACTACTCGACATTCGCGAGCATACAAACATTTTTCAAGAAATCTAATGAAACTTTTGTTCTATGGGCTCCTATTGACGAAATAGATGATTTCAAGTTCATATTCAATTACGGAATCACAATCATAGATTTGATTCACGAATATTCAAGAACAAACAGGTCTCTAGTGCAAGGATCTATTAATTTAGTTGCTGTACCTGGAATTATATCTGGCTATGAGATTGATAGCTGGAATCTCCTAACGAACGGGTAAGACTTCATTGAATTTACCCATTTATAAAGTCTGGATTGGAATCGAAAAATTTATCAGCGGTACTTTAATTTTACACCTTCTTGAACCACTCTAAGGTTATCGTAAACTGAGCGTAAATGACTTATGTACTATTTCCTCCATTGTGCAATTGTAAAAAAAAAGTAGTTATTTAATTTTTTTTCATTATATATTTTAGTCAAACTGCCTCGTTGGTCTAGTGGTTAGCGTATGCGACTTCTAATCAGGAGGTCTCGGGTTCAAATCCCGGGTCGGGCCAAAAAGTGTTTTTGAGTTTTTCTTAGGAAATTCCTAATAGCAGCCCGGAGTTTGGAAGTTTGGCGGTGATTTACGCCCGTGCCTCGGAGAGCACGTAAAGCCGTCGGTCCCGGTTGTCATGAACATCTATTGCAATCGTTATTGGGAAGTCAGTGCCCTCAAACATACTGACAACTAGTTCAATCTTCTTCAAAAAACCGGTTGAACTAGTAGCCGACCCCAAATAAACTTGGGAATAAAGGCTCGGAAGATGATACTTCAAAGAACTTTAGTAATTAATATTTCACGACGACCTCTTTATATTCATTATGATTTATTGTTTTAAATTATAATCCTTGAAGTAAAATATTAATGACACAGCAACCGTTATATAGGTTAAATAATAAAATATATTAAAGGACAGTTTACACACTTACAATTACATACTTACAATTCATGACAAAATAGAACTTATTGTATTCTATATAATATAGTTTCAATAAATAATAAAATGCATGCTTTGTCACTTCAATGTCGAGGTTAAGATGTGGGTGTAAAATAAACACAAACGCCAAGGCTGTATGCTGCTGTGTAATAAAGATTTACATGGAAAATATCGTCGGCTTATTGCAAGAAGTCATTAACTGCAAAAAATCACAAAATACTTTTTTATCTATAATGGTCTCACAATTATAGATAAAAACGTATTTAGTGATTTTTTGCAGTCAATGACTTCTTGCAATAAGCCGACAATATACATGACTGCGTCGTTAAGAATATGACTGTGGTTAGTTAGTATGCGTACTGCTGATAAAGAGATCTCGGGTTCGATTTCCGGGTCGGACTAAATATTTGTGTGATCTGCAAATATTTGTTTCGGAGTTTGGGTGTTTTCTTTGTATTTATTTACAAAAAAAAAGTATGTTTATGTATGTATTTAGTTTTCTAGTACCCATAATACAAGCTTTGCTTAGTTTGGGGACTAGATGGCGTTGTGTGCTGTCTGAAATAATTATTTATTTAAAGTTTTCAAGCTTCTAATGATCAATGAATATTCGCAAACCATCAATTTCATATCAAGTGTTTCTCTTTCGAAAACTTGACCTAGATGCTATTTGAGAACTGTTTATTTTTGATCATAGCCGGTGTTAGTCATAGCACAACCTTGTCGTGCAATGATTAACACCGGCTATGATCAGCTGTTATTATACTTAGTAACGATGAACGTGGTCTGTTTGGTTATTTTATTATTCGGCTGTTGAAATTATATGTTATGTTGAAATATTTGTTCTGAAAAATAACATGCGTCATGAATTTTGAGTAAATTATTATTGGAGCACGTGCTATGAATATGATTATTATTTGTGTTTTGGGTGTCATAAATATATGTATTATAATATTCAGTTTTTTAAGAAATGAAATAAAAATGTCTTCTTCCGAGCCTTTATTCCCAAGTTTATTTAGGGTCGGCTACTAGTTCAACCGGTTTTACCTGAATTTCAGTTTTTCCACGGAGCGACTGGCATCGGACCTCCGCAACCCTAAGGGAGAACTGAAATTCGAAGATTGAACAAGTTGTCAGTATATTTGAGGGCACTAACTTCCCAATAAATAAAATAAAAATGTATTGTGTAATAATAATAGCTTTGCCCATGTCACTTATGATAATCTACTTTCAATGATCATAATGAACGTGGTGACCTCCATTCCTAGATACTACTCATGCTTTCCATCAGCCAGATTAGAGCCACTTTATTAGGCTGAGCCTAACAATTTACATAGTGTTAAAACAGATTACACACATACATAATACATAGAATAATGCTCATTAGCAAGAATTATTTTATATGTGAGAGAAACAAAAGAACGTCGTAGAAGTCATTTTCATTGCAGAAAAAAGTTATGTCATCATCAGTCATCAGTCTATCGCAGTCCACTGCTGGACAAAGACCTCTCAAAGTGCATGCCTCAAAAAGCTATGTACAGATACTAAAATTTCACCAACTTATTTTAGAGCCCATCGGATAGTGAAAATTGACCAATTCACCAGCATTAAACAAATTGAAATGATGATATTTGAATTGGCTCAACAATTAAATAGAATCTGGCTCGGAAATCCTGGGGAAGCTGAAAGAACCAGGTGGAAAGAAGAATGGTTCAAAGACGGAATGGCAACTTATTTAGCATACTATTCTGTTACTCTGGTAAGTTTTATTTTCTGAATATAATTCAGGCACTAATTTAGAATAGAATCGAAATAGATGCAATTTAGATTTTGAACTATTAATATCAATACAGCAAAATATACATACAGATACATTGAAGATCATTGGCCTCTGCCTGCCTTTCTGGGAATACGGCGTGTTTAATATACCTTAAGGACTTAAAAGATGAAAACTGAAAGGAGTTTTCGGAGATTTTCCAGAGATTTCAGGTATTGTATCCCTCCAACACAAAGAGAGGATCCTCCGACTAGGCGAGTTGATCGTGCCTGGCGGGCCACTGCCCAACGATTGATATTGGGATGTTGTATAAATGCTAATTAAAACAGAGAATTTCTATATTGCGACTTAGGATTAGTAGTTACTCCGTATAGTTCATTCCGTGTTTCTTCGTGGTCCAGTGTTCCTTCGGTAGATGGCGTTGTTGTAAGTTTTTTGGTTGAGCTGTATGTGGAAGTCTCCACAAAAGACATTAAAATTTAATTTTTGTTGTAATTCCACCACGATTCTAAGACACAGTTGTACATAACTTCCGTGACAGGAACTAGTACAAGTATACATTGAGCTATTATTGGGTACATCCGATGGCTAAGAAGCAATATAAAACACTTGTCTACTGTCACTTACATTGTTGGATTCGGAAGAAACACCTACATAAAAAATTATTGCAATCGCGTGAAGCTAATCTTTCTAGGTCAACTAGTTAGTAAAAACTGCAGTTTTATTATATAAGGATAGTTTGAAATAGTATTCAAATACGGAATATTTTAAAGTCTGGAATGATTTTATTTTATTTTAAATAAACCAATACAACGGCACTTTTGAAACATCAAGTAGTCAGTCAGTAGTCAGTCGTGAAGCTAATTGTCTGTCCCAATTCGTAGATCCTATGGAGAAGAACAGACAAGAACTCCATGGACTCTCTTTTCCAACACTAAGTACGTACGTCTATGGAGCCATAGTAACAGCATTATGATGTACTCAATTTTATGGAGAACTAGTTTTCGCCCGCGGCTCCTCCCGCGTGTATCTCGTTTATTGCACTAAAAATTAGCCTATGTGTTCTGATATAAAAGCCATATTACTGTAAAGTTTCATTCAAATCCATTCAGTAGTTTTTGCCTGAAGGAGCAACAAACCTACAAACATACATACAAACTTTCGCGTTTCGCGAAGTAGAGCAAGTCGAACGTTTTTAAATCCTTTTTTTTTTTTAAAAAGACACATTTCCGCTTTCAAAACTGCAATTTTCTAGTGTGACTTTATTTCTGACCGTATTTTGAGACATTATATTCTGTAACTTTAATATTACTAATACACAAGTAGCCTTTTTTAGTTATTCCGTATATAATTTATAGAGAAAAACGCGAAAGGTGGTTGGACAACATGTATCAAAATTTACACCAGACATAATTTTAACCTTAGGTTGGCGGTGATTCACTTGGAGAGCACATTAAGCCGTCGGTCCCGGTTGTCATGAACATCTATTTCAATCGTTATTAGGAAGTTAGTGCCCTCAAATACACTTACAACTAGTTCAACCTTCGAATTTCAGTTCACCCTCAGGGTTGCGGAGGTCTGATACCAGTCGCTTCATGTAAAAACTGATATTCAGGTAAAACCGGTTGAACTAGTAGCCGACCCCAAATAAACTTTTGAATAAAGGCTAGGAAGATGATACTCTTAACCTGCTAAGGACTGTATGATACATTCAAAGTTATCACAATCTACATTAAAATAAACATTTCAGTATAATCACGGCATCACACCGAGACAGTGGCGTGAACTAGGCGCATATGGTATTCAAATGAAACATAAAGCAATGGCAGTCGACTGGCATAGAACAACTCCAGCTTTGGGAACCTTCAACTCTTCACTAGCTATAGAGATACCAAATAGATATAAAGAGTTGGTCCAGATGAAGACAGGAGCCATACTGTGGATGTTGGAGAATTGGGTCGACTCTGTCAAATTTCATGAGTCGCTTGTAAATTTTATTAATTCTAGGTGAGTATTTGGGAAGATTTTAATAATTTTAGAATTCTTATTTGATAAGTAGATGAACGTAACTTCAGTCTGTCTTGGTTAGGCCAACTTGAAGCATACGTGGAAGTGAAGTGAATACGATGTTTTTATATTTCTCTTTACTCATTGTTTTCGGTTTAATTAATTTGAGTAATCATCAAGTCAATCATTGAGCAAGGGTACGGCTAAGCCTTAAACAATTAATTTCTGTTAATAAGCTAAACGGGAAATCTATTCTGTAAAGATTATATTAAACTTATAAAATAAATAGAAATCAAATATAGGTAGATGTGTCTTTATTGTATGTGTATTGTGTGGTGTATTGAAAAAGCCCAATAATCATGAAAATTTATACAAAAAAAACACATGGATTTATACAACTTGTATTTATATACATATGCATTCCAAGACGTTAAGGTTTTATATAATATTTCTGATCACAGTAGCGCAATCATAGCTCAGGGTTATGGCTTTCAGAAATATACATATCTAATAAACAGAAAGGGTTACCAGTTTCTGATGTTGCATAATATAGGCCCATTTATAAGTAATACGTTTCCAATTTTAGGAGAGGCAAATATATATCGTTACAAGAATTCACCTCAGTTCTGGATCGCGATAACATAGAATGTCAGCATCAGTTCTTCAACGGTTCAACTGCATCACGAATTCTTTGGACTTGGCTTCGTCGTCCAGGTTACCCAGTCATCAATGTTGAAGTGCTAAGAGACAGAACACCTAATGCTGTTCAACTAAAGCAGGTATGATGATGACAGATCTTTTATTAAATATCTTTAGACTAGATAGAGTCTACTCTGCCTGATGGAAACCATGAGTAGATTTTAGTAGGATACACCATCTTCGCTGTGAGTGCAGACAATGAAGTATATTGGTTGGGCCTGCGGTTACACACTCAGCCGGTCGAGCAGGCCCATTCGTGCTGAAATCAGCATAGCTTTAAAATTGATAGACAGATTTAAATAGATTCTCGGAACAGTAAACCTAATGGTTGTTACGTAAATTCCTTATTACTTTTAAAAATTAAAAGTAATTTCAGACATCTTACACACAACGTCATCTAGTCCCAAACTGAGCAGAGTTTGTATTATGGATACTAAACAACTGATATAAATAGATGAACATACTTTTCTTTGTAAATACATACATATTATTCATAGAAAACACCCAGACTCCGAAACAAATATTTATGGATCACACAAATGTTTAGTCCGACCCGGGAATTGAACCCGAGACCTCTTGTTCAGCAGCCGCATTTATTTTTACCTGTGGAAATCCCCTCGGACCGTCACCCCGCCGGGGCTTGCAGCGGGGTGGTGTGTCGGGCTCTAACCGATTAAAACCATACGGTGTGACCTCTCTGCGCTTGTGTTTTGGAGGAGTCCAGATAAGGGATTTCCTTCTGGACCCCTCCCAGCGCCTGCCCGCACTATTGCGGGCACCGTCTCATCTCATACTCTCAAATTGGGCGGCGTCCGGACGCACGCGGAAAATCGTCTTAGAAACCCTATAATGTTTTTAAAAGACCTATCTAATGATACCCCACACGATGGGGTAGCCGCCAGATTTTTTTTATCATAGCTACTTTACGTGTGGGGGAGGTACCAAGAATTCAATCAAGAATCATCAAATCTTTTACTTAAGATTCACATCGAAATCAAAATGTTATTTCTTTTCATTAAAATTACCATATATATCATAATATAACTTACTACTTATTTATTAAGAAGATCTTTAATATTTCAGAGGCAATTCAGCTACACTGCCGAAAATCGCGGAGAGACTGACTTCCTCATCCCCATCTCCTACATTGTTCAAAACAATCAAAACTGCTTCAACTGCTACCGTCCTCGATTCACTATTGACGCCCAAGCTTATACTTTCGGCGAGAACTTGAATGACGGATGGATTTTACTGAACAGGAGAGGGTCGGGTAAGATTTATTATTATGCATCTACTACCTTTTACCTGCGACTACGTCCGCGTGTATGTCTGTTCTGTTATCACGGCTGAAAGTAGCTTAAATCATTTTTCAAGAATCAAAGGATCTCCGTGCTAAATTGAATTGAAATCGGTATAGCGGTTTAATCGTGAAACCTTAGCAGACAGATAACCGCGAAACCGCTCGAGACGTATACACTACGATTATAAACCGCGTAGCCGCCCATGATTTTCACAGTTTGAAGATGGATTTCAAAAGAGCAGTATGTATTGTTGCTCTGGTCTAAGAAATAGAAAAAAAAGACTTCAACGAAAATTTCGGATATATTGGGTCCATCCACACACTACACGTAGATTTGATAAAGGTTCCTTTCAGAAAAAGTATAAAATTTTAAGAGATCATCCAGAGAATTTCTTTCTTTCGCTGCCGCATACGAATGCGTCGGTTTCTACACCGACGCATTCGTATGCGGCAGCGATGCGAAACACCACTAGCGAAACATCTGCGTCTTCACAGTTCCTTGCGAAACAATACCGACAAGGACGCAACTATTTCATGTAGCCTAGTGCTAGAGTGAGACTTAGCGTATGCGAAATTCTGCCATACTACTGACAGTTTTTTCGTTGTTTCGCTACCGCATACGAATGCGTCGGTGTATTAACGGCGTTAAGGCCGCTGCATACGTGACGGGACTTAACACGGACGGAACGTGGACGTGGTTGCCTCGTTATAAACGGGAACGTGATTTAAATGCATACGCACCTTGACTGTGACTCGGATCTAACGTGTTAGTGTTGTGAACAAGGAAAGATGTACTTTTCAATTCAAGAATTGGCTTTAATTGCTATTGACGTGCTAAACATCGTCGGCGACGATATTTAGCACGTCCCGTGCGTGCCACGTTCCGCCCCGTCCGTGTCTCCGTGAAGTATGCATTTCCTTATACATTTTGTATGAAACGGTGTGTGCAAAACTTCCCGTCACGTCACGTCCGTGTAAAATCCCGTCACGTATGCAGAGGCCTTTAGTTCTATGGATTATAAAAATTTTGCTACGGTTTCTTACCGCGACAATTTTGTAACATTTCACGGTTTTAAAATCAGTTGCGGGTAAAAACCGCAAGTGCGGCCGCTTGTATTCGTTTTCGTGTTTCATAAACTGACACAGTTAATAAACGCTGCGGTTTCGCCGTAGTGCGGCCTAAGCCTTACACGGATCTTTTGAGCGCCGGACTTTTTGCGCGTCCTGTGCGTTGTTGCATATATTTGCACATTATTGTGTCAAAAGAGTATCAATGTGTCAAATAGATGGTAGTGTGTGACGTTTCATTTATACATGTATTTTGTATGCATATTTTAAAAATAATAGTTTCTTGCACTGATCCCACATAAAGTATAAGTGGGCGAAATTTCATACTCGTCTGTCCACGCAATTTGCCAGTTGCCTAAATTTGAAAGCTTGATTAGTTATATACTTTAATATCTATTTTATTCCAAAAACCTGTATTTTAAAGAAATAAGAATATTTACGTTACATATTTTATATTTAAAAAAATCTATTTATTATTCCCTTGAAATCGCTGAATAGTGTCATGGCGACTTGAATGACGTCACAGTCTGCGAAACTGTGTCACGTTTCAAATGTTTTCTAAAAATGAATTCTTCGTATCACAAGTACCAGCGCCAGTGTAAAAGCACATGCAATTTCATGTGAATTTGTACTATTATGATTTTCAATCATTGAACGTTTTCTGAATTTTGTGATTATAAACAAAAAGATTGTGTACAATATTTCCAAAACTTCTGACCTTTCTAAATATATTTGTTCAAATAATTACATTCCTTTTTCATTTTGTAATTCTAAACTTTCCATAAATGATATGCATTCCCACTAGTGCATAGAAATGAATCATTGTTTATTTGCGATCGGTAGATACACAGAAATAGATTCAATGTTAAGCCAAGTTCATTGCGGTATTCTCAACGTTCGTTTTATGATTCTAGAAATAAACAGATCCATCGCTATATGACGGATTGCCATTTAACTGCATTGATTCTATTTAAAATGTAATCAATCTGATAGATAGATACATTAAATTTATAATTAGCAAAGAGAACAAATGCTTGAAACAAAGTTTAAAAACTTCTGACCAGTTTTTATATATTAGCTCACAACCTTATTTCTAAGCAGAGACCTCTGTCTACCAGTGGACTATTAAATGGCATTGCATTGGTGATAATAATGATGATTAAATAATTAGTAACATCATACATAACAAAAGCATGTTTGTTATTAGATGTTACCTACATCAAATGATATTTCAAGATTAAATTGATATACCGAAAAAAATTTATTTTCATGATTTAGTCTTTAAATTTTTTTTCAATCATTCGATTCATTAAAATTAATTTTTATTTTGTTAACCAGCATAATCTCAATTGTCTTATTAAAGTTTTGAGTATTTTGAAATGTAAAATAAATATTAAGTCATTGTGATTTATTTTGATGCAGTTGTTTATACGTCATCAGCTCATGGCAGACCACTGCTTGACACAGGCCTTTCTCACTACACACATAAATAATAACATTCATTTAAATAATTTAAACGTATTTAAAATCTGCCATTAAAATTAGGTAAGTATTTACGATTCTTCCTTAAGTCGCCTTTGCATCTCAGAGAAACCAAGCGTCCAACCTAACATTTGCATTTACAATTCTTACAGGCGTTGGTGGTCGTTTAATAAACTATATTTAAAATTGTTTCGTAATATTGTTTCAGGATATTATCGAGTTAATTATGATACTGACACGTGGAGACTGATTGCTAAGACATTGAAGGAGAATATGACTTCTATTGATGAACTGAACAGAGCTCAGGTATTTTTTAACTAACATAATTTAAAAAAAAATTTTTTTTGGACATCTGACACACAACATCATCTAGTCCCAAGCTAAGCAGAGCTTGTGTTATGGGTACTAGACAACTAACATAAATACATAAACATACTTTTTTTTTATAAATACATACATATTATACATAAAAAACAGCCATACATTATTTACATTCCGCAAAACATAAAATAATGTTACGCTTAAAGACCCAAAGAACCCCATAGAGTGAAAACCTAACCCCCAAAACCCAAGTGTTGTGCGTTCAAAACACCTAAAACTCCGAAACAAATATTTGCGTATCACACAAACATCCGACCCGGGAATCGAACCCGAAACCACACAGCAGTCGCATAGGCTACCACTATGCTACTTAAACTTTTGAAGTGTAATACAAGGAAAAATCGGTCATTTGTTTCAATTATTACGAATAAATGAAGTATATAAATCAAATAGACGTCTTTTCAATTATTATTTTCAAATAAAAACATCTTAATATGTTCATTTTTTCCATTACAGATAGTAAATGATGTTCTAGTTCTTTACGTAGCAGGCGATATAGATGTTCAACTTGCAATGGACATTCTTGATTATTTGGATAATGAAGGAAGTCCGGTTGTTTGGGAATCAGTTCTGGATGGTTTTGAGAAATTCATAACAGAGGATGCTGCTTGTAATATGAATAAATATTTGTATCAAGAGTGGGAGGTAAGGAACACTCGATTCTAGACTTTACTTTGCTGATATTAGCGAGACTCTACTCCATCACTAAAAATTGAATACGATACGAGGATACGAGAAAATCAATTGTTATCATTAGATAACAGTCGTAGAGCTTGTTGGAGACCTTCAGGTGGCTTCAAAACATCCAACACATGAAGAGTCTTGCCAGTCCTCAACCCGCGCTCGGCCAGCGTGGGGACGTATGGCATTAACCTCTCCTGAGACGAGACTCGAGCTCAGTAGTGGGATGTTACGGGTTGTTGTTAATGATGATGATTCTTACAATCGTCTCTATTTCAGGAATTCTTGACAAGAAAAGTATCGAAAATCTTCGGACAGTTGGTAAAAAGCAAAGATCAACAGTTTCAAACGAGACTATTCCGAAGTAATATCATAGAACTGGCTTGTTTGCTGAACTATGAGCCGTGTCGGGCACATGTCAATAGGATGTATATAGAAGAGCGAAGGGGCAAACTTAAGTAAGTATTGTTTAACAATGTCATTTAAAGAATAATAAAAATAATAATTAAGAATAATTGAACCTTAATGTCCTTTCCCAAGTTCAGTTCTATCTTTATACCTAATTTCATCAAAATCGGTTCAGTGGTTTAGGCGTGAAAGCGTAACAGACAGACAGACACGGTTACTTTCGCTTTTATAATATTTTGAAGTAGGGATGACTCTTAATTCTCTCTCACGTCAATAAACAGGCATACTCATACATAGCCTCAGTTTTCGCGGTTTTATCATCTTTCTAATATGTAATACTAATCATCAAAGTGCATTATTGTTTCACTTCGCGGAAACGAATCACTCTGCATACCGAGTTATTTAATTATGTACGGAGTGAAATACAAATGTGCCAAGCGCTGGTCGCCGGTGATTGGTTGTGTTCGGTAGCAGTCATTTATTATGTGACCTGGGTGGGTATTCAATCATTATTGTATGAAGAAACATCAATGAATACCCTCTAAAACTTGTAATTGATAGGACATATTAAAATGTTTTGTAAGTTCTTAACTTTTTTTGGTTATTGTTGTGATGTAGTTGAAGTGTTTTTTTTTTGGTCATTAATAATATTAGTAATTAATAAATTGTTGTAATTTTCATAAAGTGTAAGTGAATTTCTATGTATTGATGATGATACCGATGCACAGAAAAACTCGAAAGAGTTTGTGCGGCATCGGATTTGTTGCTTGGAATGTGTAACTTTTTTATAACAATAAATAAATAAAAAAAAAAAAAATTAACACTCTCTTGAGAGGAGAGTGAGGAGACCCGAGCCCAGTAGTGGGACAATAAGAGTTTTTGATTAATTGATTAATGAGAAAGTGATATTATGCCGAAATGGACTAAACCAAATAATTCAATCATTTTCTTGTTCGCAGTCTAAAAATTAATAATTTTCAATGTCATTTTTAAATTTATATTTTATTTATTTTTTATAAAAAAAATCTGATTTACAGATGAAAATATTTTTTTTTGTTAATATTACCATTCTGTAACTATAATAAACCTAGACCAAAAACTAAGCAATCCAAAAAAAATTGAATTTTACCTCATATTTATTTTCAGCTTCTTCCCTGACTGTAGGATGTCATATTTTTATAAGCTAGCCAACGACTCACTCAACACTTACACGAGAAGGTTAAACGCAATCGAACAGGAAGACAAATATATCGCTGATCATAAAATGTAAGTAAAACTATTACCGTAAACTAAAAAATAAGTGACTTGAATATTATTATATAATACAGGGTGAACCAAAAGTTTATTTAAATTTGACTCGGTAGCTGTGACGAGCAGCGACGGGGTGGAGGGGCTACGAAGCGCAAAAGCGGCCAATGGGAATTTAGTACCATGGCGTCGTTTAGTGATAAACAATGCGCTTTCTGTGTACGCGAGTACTACTGCAACAACGATTTTTTTACTGTAGCGCAACGAAAATTTTGCGCTCATTACAACATACGGCGTAAAAATGAAGTTCCATCGATACAATTGATTAGAAAAAGAGTAAAGAAATTTGAGGAGAGAGGTTCAACATTGCATCTGCCACAATCCGACCGACCTAAAACATCAAGAGATCCCGAAAACGTCGAGCGTGTAAGAGCGTCTATTCGTGAAAATCCTGGACCGCATCCAAGTAGAGATACTTGGATGCGGTCGAACGCCTTAGGCGTGCTCAGAACATGTTTGATGCGTATTCTTCCCAAAGATTTGCATTTATATCCGTACAAAATTCAAATGGTACAGGAATACAAGTCCCAAGATTGCGCTCACAGGCTCCAACTTACAAATTTTTTGAACAAAAAGTGATATCTAAAAGAGGTGCCACTAACTGGTCACCTCATAGCCCCGACTTATACCCAATGGACTTCTTTCTTTAAGGATACCTTAAAAGTAAAGTTTTCAACAACGACTCTGCGTCCCTAGGGGAATTATAGGAATATATTCGAGAGGAAATGCAAAACATTTCACGAAACTTGTGAGCTGTACGCTCCAGGTTGATGATGTTATTAAAAAAAAATATCCCCATTTGTGTACTTTAGTAATAACTCAACAGTTTATAACTCACATAACTTTCTTTGAAATCATCATTTGAAATGTCAACGAACTTTTGGTTCACTCTGTATCAGTATCCATACTAAGTAGTATCATTTTGTTAAGTAAGTAGAACTACGCTAATTCCAGTACGTATAAGCCGGCTCGCTGGGGCAGTATTACCCTCGCACAGAAAACGATCCTAATAATAGCATTGCTGTCGTATTTCGTTAGTGAGTGTGAGACCGCAGATCCAATCATTCTGCATCATTCTCCTGGCCTCCGGACGCCGTGAGAATGATGCAGAAACATCTGACCAGGCCGCTATTGTATGGGTCACCATGCTGCATTGCCTACCCTCACAATGAGTATGGTGACCCCTACTCCTGGATTCTACACATGCTTTCCATCAGGTTTAAATATAAAAAAACATAAAAAAGTAACATTTGTTAGTTTGTGACGTTGTAATCTATGGACCAAATGAGCCGATTTTGAATTTTTTTCTAATAATTGGAAGCCTCATCATGTGTAGGGTTCATAAACTACCTAGGTATATATTAAGTCAGTGGAGGTGTATTGTATTTGAAAACTATATTTAATATGTTATGTAGGTATGTACATATCTTTTTGACTACTTCGGTGGCACAGTGGTTATACGTGACTGCTGTGCTAGAGATCTCGGGTTCTATTCCCGGGTCGACCAAATGTTTTTGTGATCCACAAATATTTGTTTCAGAGTTTGGGTATTTTATTAATGTACTTACAAAAAATAGTATGTTTATGTATTTATTTCAGTTTTCTAGTACCCCATAATCAGTTCTGTTTCCTTTAGTCTAGATGCCGTGTGTAAGATGTCGAAAAATGTATATTTTAAGCTATATTATATATAAATATAAATGGTAAAATTCTATTTATTTGCGTTTACAAGTAAAATATTTAAAATTATGAACCCGATTACAAAATATTTCGATAAAATTTATATGGCCATGTCACCCGGGCTATGTAGTGACAATTCATTTAACTTCATTAAGGGCCACAGCACACTTTTTTCTTTTTTTCTTTTTAAAAAGACAACTCCCGCTTTAGGAATATAAATTCCTGTGTCGCGGGGGACTTTACAAACATACATGAAACGGACACAAAGAACATCCAGACTCAGAACAACAAATTGTGAATCACACAAAGTGTTATCCTACGTGGGATTTGATCCCACGACACTTGGCGCAGTAGGAAGCGGCGTGGCGACCGCTTAAGCTACTAGGCCAACCGTGCAGTCAACACTAGCTACTTTTAGCATCGGCGATCGGCGATTTGGCGACTGCATCGATGCTGCATCGCGTTTTAGCGACTTCCTGCGTTTGATCGCGGTATCGGAAATGCGCGTTTTAGCGACTGCCCAGATGCCAAATCGATGCTACCGGCATTGGATGTGTGCGGAGAGTAGCGTTCAGCTGCTGTGTCGCACTTCTAAAAAGCGACTCAATCTCCGCGTTTGGCGTTTTTGTGTGCGGTGTAGAGCGTTCGGTCGCCGTATTTAGCTTCTAAAAATCTGCCAAGTGCATGTCAGGCCACGCACAGTAAAGGGTTCCTCAGTCACGTGGATTTAAAATCGTATCCAATAGATAATTATTATACTCCAAGATCCCAGAGCCGCCGGACCTACGTCATTTGTGCAAAGCTGAAATTTTCAGGATTATTAGTACAATGTCTTGTTAAGATGTATGCGTACCCATTAGCTTGAAAGCGGGGCCGTTTGTGAGATAGCGCGAAGTACAGATGGTAAAAAACCTTACTTACCTACGTTAAAGGTGCAAAGCTAGTATTTACAATTTTTTTAAGAATATTATTTAAAATTAAAATTCATTACTGCCAGACACATTCCGTGGGCCATTACATCTGCCAGACGTCTTGAAAGTTGTGAAAAAATTACGTAAACTACGTTATAGTAGCAAACCTAAATTCTATAACTATATTATATAACTATATTTTATATAACTATATTTTATACCTAAAAAATGTATACATATTATCTAAGGTAGGTACTATTTTAAGACCCTTTGTATACGGCCAGACCAGTCCGAAGGGCCAATCATCCCCCCAGATACCTTTAAATATTTGTAGTAATTAGGAAGCTGAGGTATATCATCTTTGGTATTATTTCAAGAATAGAATTGTAAATTATTAAATGGTTTTTACACGCTCATTTATTAGCTTCACCTGTATGTTTGTTTGTTTGGGTGCCAACCAACTCCTATGGGTGCGATTTTGACCCCACTTTAAACGGCCAGATTTCGTTGATGTTGTGAATAGCTACAAGTATATACAAGTTTACCTTAGATAATATATATAAAATTTAGGTTTGCTACTATAACGTAGTTTACCTAATTCTTTCACAACTTTCAAGACGTGTGGCAGAAGTAATGGCCCACTGAAAGTGTCTGGCAGTAATGAATTTTAATTTTAAATAATATTTTTTTAAAAAATATGTAAATACTAGCTTTGCACCTTTAACGTAGGTAAGTAAGGTTTTTTACCATCTGTACTTCGCGCTACCTCAGAAACGGCCCCGCTTTCAAGCTAATGGGTATGCATACATCTTAACAAGACATTGTACTAATAATCCTGAAAATTTCAGCTTTGCACAAATGACGTAGGTCCGGCGGCTCTGGGATCTTGCTCTATTATGTTCACGTATTAATGTGTTAATTTTGTATGACGTTTTCCAAGTGAGCGCATTTTACAAGTTAAGTCTCCATAACTCCTGAATTAATAAAGTCATCTAATCCGTTATAGTTTTCCTTGAAAGTTCATTATGTGGACCACCATCACGAATTTTTCCAGATTTTTTGATGCAGCCGTTTAGCTTTTAGAGGGGGGGGGACGCCCTGTTTTTACAAAAAAGTGCCCTTTAAAGTGGAATTTCTCGCAAACGGATACCTGAATCAAAAAATCGTCTTAGAAACCCTGTATTGTTTTTAAAATACCTATCTAATGATACCCCACACGATGGGGTAGCCGCGAGAAAAAATTTACATCCCCACTTTACGTGTAGGGGAGGTACCCCAAATAAAAATATTTTTCAAAATTTTATTATAGCACTTTGTCGGCGTAATAACAATACATATTCATGCGAAGTTTCATCTTTCTAGCAATTACCGTTTGGACGGTAAGTCGAGGACGGACGGACGGACGGACGGACGGACGGACAGACGGACATGACGAATCTATAAGGGTTCCGAGTGATATACTTCGGAACCCTAAAAAGCGACTAGTTGCCGATCGCCGATGCTAAAAGTAGCTAGTGTGCTGTGGCCCTTAATCGCTAGAGTAGTTTAGGTGCTACTTTAGAACATACAAAGATACAAAAACGATCGAAAATATTAGTTCCTTTTGGTTTGTCAGTATTTGGCGGAAAAAAATTAATGCCAACAGATAGTACCTCACTATTTATAATATTGGATATTTTTAATACTTACTAAGGGATTGTATTAGAAACGAGGTAATCCAGCAGAGAACAAAAGTTATCAACATAACCCACAGGATTAGCAAGCTGAAGTGACAATGGTCTGGCCATATTAGCCGCAAAACCGACAACCGTCGGGGTAAACGTATTCCTAAGTGGATACCGCGTCTCGGTAAACGTGTAGGACGTCCACATGCCACATGGAGTGATGATTTGCGCAAGACGGCTGGATGCGAGTAACCGAAGATCGAACTAAGTGGCGTGCAATTGGAGAGGCCTATGTCTAGCAGTAGACTGCGATAGGCTGATGATGATGATGATGATGAATAAAATTGATATTTATAAATATAAGTTTTATTAATTTCAGTTCCATTAGATTTTTTTTATTAAAGTCATTTAATAAAAGAAACTTTTCTGTTTCCAGGAGAGAGAGGAATCGCTTTTTATACAGAATCCCAAGGGGGGCACCAAGCCCTATGCCGATCAGGATGTCTACCACTGAAATGGTATGTTTTTTTTCTTATGCTAATTCCATATTACTGCAAACTCAAAAAAAATAAAATAGCCAGTGTGAATCAATCTCGCAGTTTTTATTTTTTCGGTCAACACTTTTAAGATGTTTTGATATTCTGAAATTACTTTTCAATGTGTTGTAATTGAACATTAACAACATGAACAAAGAGGTAAAAAAAATCAGATATTTTATTTGAAGTAACTATTTGAAAAAAAACCTCAAAACTATGTAATTGAGATGGGCAAGCAAAATTTACATTTTATTATTGTAAAATAAAATAGAGAACAATAAGATAAAATGGCAAAGAAGACCAACATAAAAATGTCACCATTCGTGCTGTTGAATTTCGTTGGTGATGCAAAAGCATCTTACAAGGCCGGAATAGTGTGGGTCACCATGATGCAGTGTGTGCCCTCACAATAAGACCGGTGACCACCACTGTTGGATTCTTCTTAAGCTTTCCACCAGGCAGAGTAGAGTCACAATGGCAGGCATATAAAAAAAACATAATGTAATTATTAAGTATATTATTCAGAATATCAGACTTTTAGGGTTCCGCAGTTCATGACTTAAAGATATATAGATTCATAATGTCCATCCGTCCGTCCGTCTGTCCTCAACCTACTCCCCAAACGGTTAGTGTGCTAGAGAGATGAAACTTTGCATGAATATGTGTTATTATTAGGTCGACAAAGTGCTATAATAAAATTCCCAAAAATATTTGAATGTACCTCCCCTACACGTAAAGTGGGGATGATTTTTTTTTCTCCCGTCTACTCCATCGTGTGGGGTATCATTAGATAGGTATTTTAAAAACATTATGATAGTCCTTAAACCATTTTTCGATTAAGGTATCCGTTTGCGAGTTAATTAACTATATAGCACATTTTGTTGTAAAAACAGGGCGTCCCCCCACTCTAAAAGCCAAACGTCTGGCTAAAAAAATTCATGATAGTAGTCGTTATATTGACTTTTAAAAACAAACTATTTCGGTTTTGATAACTTTTTTATTTCAGGAGTTAAAGGGACCTAACTTGTACAATGCACTCACTTGGAAAACTTCGTACATAAATAAAGAAATAATTAGTAAACATAACAATCTATTGGACACGATTTTAAAACTACCTATTCTATGCATGGCTTGACACGCACTTTGTCAATTTTTTTATTTTGCTCTTCAATGAATGAACATATTTTTACTTTTACAGGCAATCACAATGAAACCTGAAAAGGACGGGGCATCTTCTGTATCATTCTCGATTATGATTGTTCTTCTTTCAGTACTTGCTAGTACTTTTAATATTTAATACAACTTTATAAATATCATCAATCATCAACAGCTTTTAATAGTCCACTGCTGGACATAGGCCTCTCCTTGAAAAGGAGGTATTGGCCTACTATACCACGCTGGCCAGACGGGTTGGTATAGGGTTGGTTTCAAGTGTGTGCCGGACGCCGCCTAAGAGAGGGTCGTCAAACTGAGACGGTTCCGGCATCAGGAGCGGGCAGGCGCTGGGGGAGGCCAGAAGGAGATCTGACCCTGGACTTCTCCTCCTCCTAAACGGAGAAGCGCGGAGAGGGCACACTGTGTGGTTTTTAGTCGGTTCAAGTCCGACACACCACCCCGCCGTAACCCCCGGTGGGGTGACGGTCCATGATGATTTTCCACATATAAAAAAAAAGGGTTGGTTTCAAGTTTTCCTTCTCTTTTGCATTGATGTTGTCTTGCGTAGTTTAACCCTTAGTCGCCTTTTACGACACCCGCGGGATGAATAGGGGTGGTGCCACTCTGTATTCTTAATCCGACACCACACGGACGACGATAATAGTAATATTGTAAATATATCCGTGTGGTGACGGATTAAGAATACAGAGTGGCACCACCCCTATTCAGTCCATTGGTGTCGTAAGAGGCAACTAAAGGAACAAAATAGGCAGCTAACATCACTGCCAAGAGAGGGAAAACTTGAAACAAACCCTTTACCAACCCGTCTAGCCAGCGTGGTATAGTAGGCCAAAATCTCCTTTCAAAGAAGAGGCCTATGTCCAGCAGTGGACTGTTAAAGGCTGTTGATAATGATGATGATGATTATCTTTTAGACTCTAAGGTGTTCTAATTTGAACTAGATTTCAACATTTGGTGCGTGGAACGTATGAACGCTGGTTAACCGAGATGGCAACACCTGCCCCGAGCGTAAAACCGCTATAGTAGCTCGGGAACTTCATCGCTATAATGTGGAGGTGGCTGCACTCAGCGAAACACATCTCGCTGATGAAGGAGAACTGGAGGAAGTTAGAGGTGGCTACACTTTCTTCTGGAAAGGTACCCCTTCATCCGAACCTCGTAGGTCTGGGGTAGGATTTGCCATTAAAACTCAATTAAAAAAAAAAGTAAAAAGTATGTTTATGTATTTATATCAGTTGTCTAGTACCCATAACACAAGCTCTGCTTAGCTTGGGACTAGATGATGTTGTGTGTCAGGTGTCCAAAATATTTAAAAAAAAAAAAAAAAATAACAAAGCGCCTTCATGAATATCCTATGCACATCTTGGACCGTGTTACCACACTGTGCCTTCACCTAGACTCGGACAACTACATACCTACTATTTTTACATTTCTAAGTACCTAAATTTTATGTGATTCGAAATTAATTTACAAACTTAAATTTAGTTTGGTGAAAAATGACGGAAATGTGTAAGAAGCGAGGAGCACACGATTTTGATTTGACCGATCAGCGTGCTCGGAGAAAAAATGTAAGTGGTGTGTAAAATATCAGATGTTACGGAACAAATATAAAAAATATTATTATCACTGATACAAATATTAAATAATTAACAGTTATTGAATATTATTAGAGTTAAATGCAGTATTTCATGCTATTTTTAAAAACATAATTCTCTAATATTTCGCCAGAACAAATAAAATGCTTATGTCTCGGACTTATCCATACAAAAAAAAATGTTTTTTTCAATCTTCTAAATATTTGAAAGCTTTAATTTAAATCTGTTATGTACCTGAAAAAAAACTCTTATTGAAATGCATTCAAACTGGACTTATGAGTTAAGGATAATTTTCACCGAATGGCTCGCATTAACACGGAGTTTATCATCTTTAAACAATATTAAATCATATACATAGTCTTTTAAAGTCCATTTTATCAAGTGTGGTTATTTTGTAGAAGGCATCTTCTGTGAGCACCAGGGTGATATAGATAATATGGACTTCAAAAACTTGTATACACGATTGAATATCGCTTAAAAATAATAATAGTCTAGTCGACAAGTTGAAAATGGTACAATATAGAGATACTGCTCTCAAAATTATGTTCGTCAACGCCATTATAAACATAGGAGATAGAGTTCCGGGAGTGAGGAGTTTTTTATTGGAAATTTCCTCTTCTTTCAGAATATTTTTTTGAAATTTCTTTAATATTAATAGTTTATGAAATATTGGCAAAAAACGAAATATCATTTTTTTTTCATCTTTAATTCTTTATAACTTGCAATTTTTTATGTGCTAATACACGCTTTTGGCATATTTTTCTAGGCGTCATTCTGAATCCAATGAGCTATCGCACATAATTTTACGAGCAGTATCTCTATTTTGTACCATTTTTAACTTGTCGACTAGACTATAACATTTACACCGATACGAGCGTTTTAGTGAAAATTAGTTATTTTCAATATCTCACAATTTTTGACTAACTTATCGAGAACTTGCTTTTCGAAATATTCTTGCGTCTACATATAAGTCACATTCCTGTACCATCTTTACTAGAAATCATATTTTTCTTTTATTATCAGTTTTAAGTCAAGTTTATCTAATCTAGTCATAAATATTTAGAATTATGTTGATGAAATGATGTATTTGCTATGGATTAAATTTTTTAATTACGCACTGACTTACAATATGTACCTACATATTACATTTAATGATAAGTTTTTAATTTAAATAAATGCGCCTTCATTAATTATCAGAGATCGGAATTGGGTGTGTGAAAATACCTAAAGTTTGCAGTAAGTTTGCAATAATAATATGGAGCTGTTACAACCACTGTTCTTGCAATTGAAATAAATGTTTTTAATTTATTTTTTTATGCAGTGCAGGTTTAATAATTTAAAAAAAAAGCCGACTTCAAAACTATGTAAAGACGCGAAAATGTTCGTTTTCCTTGCATCAACCTGTAGCATAACTTTTTAACTTAAGATACAGATCAAAAAAAGAAATTAAAACCACATTAGCATTTTGCAGATATATAAAATTCTGTGTTTGACCGACAAAGAACAATTGGGACTAAAAGACCGAATTTTAACCGGAAAAGTACAAAACATAAATTTATTTAGAACTGTATTAGCAGAAAATTTATTTAGAACTGTATTAGCAGCTTGTAAATGTTTATAGTTCGGTGTTTCAAAGGTAAGGAACATGTAAAAAAAAAAAAAACTAAACCGGTAAAATTCAAACCCGGTTTAGCTTAAGTGGTTGTAACAGCTCCATATTATGTCCCGCTGCAAACTTTAGGTATTTTCACACACCCAATTCCGATCTCTGTTAATTATACTTGGTAAACAAATTAATAATGATCTTAATAATAAATGTTTTAACTTTTAGTTTGTTTTCATTAGTCAAATTAATTCATGTTTAAATAATGTTTGTAAAGTTCCACACAGGATTATTATTCCTAATGCAGGAGTTGTCTTTTTAAAAAAAGGAAAAAGGAAACGACCATCCCAGTATTGAGCATCCATCAGCAGTCAACCATTTACATCAAGTGTTTCATGCTACTGCAGGGCCTACAGTATATTTACCTTATCGCGGTCTCCACTCTAATACTTGTCAGCTTCAGCGACCGCCAGTCACCTAGAGACATGACTTGTTCATTTCTACTTCAGCATGCTGATTCTTTGTGCGATAATGGTTAGCTGTTGATTTTTTTGTTACATATTCAGATATCTATACGGCATACGGGTAAAAATAAAACTAACAAATTCTAGTTTAGCACTAAGACTGACTAACAAGTAAGTTTTAGATTAAATTTATTAAGGCATACCAAAGAGACTACTCTGCCACATGGAAAACATCACCATCCTTATTGTGAGTGCATACTGCAACATGGTGACCCACACCATGACGGCTTAGTGAAATGTGTCATTATTACGACCTCCGGAAGCCGGGAAAATAATGCAGAATGATTGGACCGGGTCTCACACTCATCATCGAAAGACAGCACAAATGCTGTGATTTTAGGTCGGTCTTCTGTGTGAGGGTAGTACTGCCCAGCTCGAAGCTGAATAGGTCTGCATTTTTTTTATTTAAAATACTTGTTTAGATATGTATGACAATTTAATTTTGTCAATATTATCAGGAAAGCAGACAGAAGTATACTAGATGACAGAATGGTTGACGAAAAGTCTATTGCTGTGGAAATGGTAAAATTGACATACAGTTAAGAAGGATACACAGTGTTAAAAAAAGCGAGTTTGCCTTGTATAGCAGCACATCGGACATGATTTTAAATCCATGTGCTATTATGGGTGTGTTCCCCTAATCCATTCGTGGCCTTACACGTACTTGGATGATTTTTTATATATATATCGCCTCCAAAAGCGGCTCCTATACCTGATGGAAAGCATAAATAGAATATAGAAGTAAGTCAGTGTCATCTCTAGCTTTATATTTATAATACTCTAAAGGTAGAACCATATCACAGAAAGTTCACAATTAGAATCGTATTTTGACATAAATTTAATCAAGATTTCAAGCAGTTTCTAGGGATTTTTAAAAAAAATATTTAAAAGCGCTCATAGGCCTTAGGTAATTAGAAACAATCACTGAAGGTAAGCAACGACGGCACGATCAGTACCCAGATGGCGTTTCTGCAATTCGGAGGTCACGTTAAGCAGTCAGTCCCGGGTGTTATCGTAAGATCGTGAAGCTTAGTTGGAGGCCTTCGGGCGGCTTAAAAAACATCCGTTGGATTACGTAGCCACAACGTGGCTTGTCAGCCCCCTACACGCACTCGGCCAGCGTGGGGACGTACGGCCTTAACCTTGAGTTGATCCGAGTCCAGCAGTGAGAAGTTATGGGTTGTTTATGAAATATTTTGGACATATAACACACAACGTCATTTATCTAAAAACTACTAGAGCTTGTACTAAATTGACTGATAGAATACCCATATACTTAGTTTTTTTAATATACATAGACATAGAAAACACCCAAACTCCGAAACAAATACGCCAGTTTTCGAGTTTTCATGTGGTTTCCTTTTGAATGTATTATTACTCTTAGCATTGCTTGCGACATCTATACTACTCTTTTAGTAACACTTACTTGGTTGTTAAACTACAGCTGGCGTTGTTAAACAATAGATGGCGTTGTTGAACAATAAATAGTATTAACCAAACAAGTTCGATCGCCCTGGTACTTGGTTCAAATTGTCCTTCAAAAATTTCTATCACAAATTACATCTTATACATAAAATTCTCGTGTCACGATGTTCGTTCCCATACTCCTCCGAAACGGCTGGACCGATTTATATAAAATTTCGTGTGCATGTCGGGTAGGTCTGAGAATCGGCTAACATCTATTTTTATACCTCTTGGACGCGAGCGGAGCCGCGGGCATCAGCTAGTTTTTCTATACAATTACAAAGTGAAATTTCTTTTAACTTAAAACCACGAAATTAAATTGGATTATCACGGGAATGATGTCTGACATAGTCATGTAAATGATAAGAAATTTGATACTATATCTCCAAACATGTGATGAGTGATTTTGAAATGCTTTCAATTGATAAGGTACAAGTATCATTGAGATCTTCATCTATTCTCACGTTCCTAAATACTCAAGAAACGAATGTCATGTGAATTTCTAATGTATTCGCATCGTAAGAATTTAATGCCATAGTTTATCCAAATTCTCACCGCTTAATGTGAAACTTGTTCAAATTTGTCGTTTCTTAAAATTCGTTATGGTGATTATTTCTTTTTTTTTAATTTTAATCGAATACGATCTCGCACAAAATTATTCATCAATTATCTTTACCTCCTTACCCTGTGTGATTTAAGGCCTGCGTTGATGAACTATTAAAAGTTAACTATTATAGTCTGGCCACGCTAACTCTGCAGAACGAAAAAAATTATAGAATTTGAAAATCTATAGATGGTAACACCGTCTATACTACGAAAAACTAATTTGATACTAGTTGTTGTTTTTATTTTAGCCAAATTATTTTGTTTATATTCTGATTTTTTCTTGGTTAAGAATAGTCATGACTTCAGCACGATGCATTGTCGATTTGATACAGTTTTTGAGGTCATAAGTAGGTACAATACAGGTTGTAATAATTCTGATTCCTAACTTATAAAAATCTACTGAGGCTATGGTTTATCTACACATTAATAATAATAAAAGGCTAACTTTACTTTAAGATCTATGAAACAACTCAAGGACAATATAAAAATAACGATAGATTTTTGAATGATAAACATAATTTATTTTTAGGTTTCATCAAGATAAACATTAGTTTTTTTTGTTTCTACAGGCTCGTTTCTTAACAAAATTTTTATTATGTATATAGATTATGAAATCTGGCCATAAGGCTCCATGCCGCCACATCATGTTTTTCCATAAGGACTGTCCGTTCGTCAATAATATTTTGCGTAAGGTTTCTCTGCAGCCAGTAAAATCAATTGATTGCCTCAATTGAAGTAGTAATTTACGCAGAGTAGGAACTTTTTTTCGGGTCAAATAATACTGATATATTGTATTTCGTTTGGCGCATTGGTCAAAATGATCAATATTAACTTTCGTTGCCCGTGCTGCACGCTTTTTGCCAGGAACCCTCCAGATCGCTGAATCCTGTAGAAATAAATATAAATCATTTATAAACTTTAATTTGAACTTGTATTCAATCCAATATGTATTGGATGTACGTTGTATACCTACTTTAATAATCTAACGAAAATTTTAGAAAATAAATACGTAAGTAACAGATTCTTACCAGTCATTGAAGCGATATTTTTTATAAACTGGTTCTCACTATTGATGGTAAACTCTTCAAGAGCCTTCAGCATCCGTAGGGCAACTTGAATATGAGGTTTAAATTTATCACTTATACTACCTGGAATGTCTAAAAATAAATACTTGTTAAGAGTTGAGTATCTATAATTTATATAATAGTTGCTTAAGACCTAAATCCTATCTGTAGGAAGCAAATCTATAGGTAGATATGTTATTGAAATTGGACGTTAAAATTACACGAGCTTCTTGTTAGCATCATGAACAGGCTATGAGTATTTGAAAAAATGTTCTTAGATACATCTAATGGTCAATTAAAACGGCGAAGTATCAAAATCAGTAGATTTACTTACACGTCAACTTTTCGTTATCTTGTAAACATTGTCGTTTTTGGCTAAGGACGAATTCACACTGTGCCTTCACATTTTGGAATTTACTTATCATGTTATTTAATAACTTCCGCTCCACTCCACTTTTAATAGGTTTAACTATTTTTCTTTAAAATATATGAAAAACAACAAACCGCATATGCAATGTGACAGCTCACGTACCACAAAAGTGACATCAGAAAAAGTATACCATATAAAAAACTTTTTGGGGTTGCCCATTTATGCCACTGCAGAGTTAGCGTGGCCAGACTCTATAACTATCAAAATTCGAAGAAAATCATTTTTTTCCTTTAAACATTCATAATGTGTTATTTTAAGAATTAGTTAACATTTTTCATATAATAACTTTCTTTTTTTACTTACTTACTTATCAAGGTGAGAAAAAAAAGTAAAATTTATCTTAACTAGTTGTTTATTTTCTTTATCATATTTACGTAATATGTACATATTATACTAAGTTATAACCTTTTTCCTATGTAAAAACATTCCAAAAATGCGATTATATTATTAATATAATCGCATATTAATAATATAATCGCATATAGTTTAGATATATTAATATCTAAACTTACACTTATTATTAAAATGTAACTAAAATTATACCAATTTCTTACTAAAATTATTATTATTAAGTACTGTGATAATTATTACTATACTGAATTTGGAGCAAGAGGACTCGTTTGCCCCAGATTCAGCTTAAAATATAAATTCTTAATTATTATTATTAAGTACTATGATTATTATTACGAAACTGAATTTGGAGCAAGAGGACGCGTTTGCCCCAGATTCAGCTTTAAAATATAAATTCTTAATTATTATTATTAAGTACTATGATTATTATTACGAAACTGAATTTGGAGCAAGAGGACGCGTTTGCCCCAGATTCAGCTTAAAATATAAATTCTTAATTATTATTATTAAGTACTATGATTATTATTACTAAACTGAATTTGGAGCAAGAGGACGCGTTTGCCCCAGATTCAGCTTTAAAATATAAATTCTTAATTATTATTATTAAGTACTATGATTATTATTACGAAACTGAATTTGGAGCAAGAGGACGCGTTTGCCCCAGATTCAGCTTTAAAATATAAATTCTTAATTATTATTATTAAGTACTATGATTATTGTTACTAAACTGAATTTGGAGCAAGAGGACGCGTTTGCCCCAGATTCAGCTTTAAAATATAAATTCTTAATTATTATTATTAAGTACTATGATTGTTATTACTAAACTGAATTTGGAGTAAGAGGACGCGTTTGCCCCAGATTCAGCTTTAAAATATAAATTCTTAATTATTATTATTAAGTACTATGATTATTGTTACTAAACTGAATTTGGAGCAAGAGGACGCGTTTGCCCCAGATTCAGCTTTAAAATATAAATTCTTAATTATTATTATTAAGTACTATGATTATTATTACGAAACTGAATTTGGAGCAAGAGGACGCGTTTGCCCCAGATTCAGCTTTAAAATATAAATTCTTAATTATTATTATTAAGTACTATGATTATTGTTACTAAACTGAATTTGGAGCAAGAGGACGCGTTTGCCCCAGATTCAGCTTTAAAATATAAATTCTTAATTATTATTATTAAGTACTATGATTGTTATTACTAAACTGAATTTGGAGTAAGAGGACGCCTTTGCCCCATATTCAGCTTTAAAATATAAATTCTTAATTATTATTATTAAGTACTATGATTATTGTTACTAAACTGAATTTGGAGCAAGAGGACGCGTTTGCCCCAGATTCAGCTTTAAAATATAAATTCTTAATTATTATTATTAAGTACTATGATTGTTATTACTAAACTGAATTTGGAGTAAGAGGACGCGTTTGCCCCAGATTCAGCTTTAAAATATAAATTCTTAATTATTATTATTAAGTACTATGATTGTTATTACTAAACTGAATTTGGAGTAAGAGGACGCGTTTGCCCCAGATTCAGCTTTAAAATATAAATTCTTAATTATTATTATTAAGTACTATGATTATTGTTACTAAACTGAATTTGGAGCAAGAGGACGCGTTTGCCCCAGATTCAGCTTTAAAATATAAATTCTTAATTATTATTATTAAGTACTATGATTATTATTACGAAACTGAATTTGGAGCAAGAGGACGCGTTTGCCCCAGATTCAGCTTTAAAATATAAATTCTTAATTATTATTATTAAGTACTATGATGATTATTACTAAACTGAATTTGGAGCAAGAGGACGCGTTTGCCCCAGATTCAGCTTTAAAATATAAATTCTTAACATAAAAATATTTATTAATAAATTATGAGTGAAAACGCAGTAAAAAAATAATCTTATTGCTAACTTAATTTTTTCAAAAGTTTATATATTTAATATTACTTAATAATTAACTAATCACTAGTAAATAATTAAAGTAATTTGCTGTAAACTACTACCTACCACTACATTTTAATGGTCAAACGACTTTGTGCAATTTTCAAATAAACATTCTACATCCTATCACAACTTACTCTTTATATATATTTATATAAATTTATACACTATTTAAAACACTTTGTGCAATCGCTATCTACGTATTCTATTATAATATGACTAAAATATAACAAAAGAAAAAACTAAAATACAAATATATACATTTCGCCAAACATTCTTATTACATATTAAGTAGTAAGATGTGAGCATTCATCTGTACAATTATCCGAATACATGAACACAAAATTATTTCTCTGATGTATTTATTTCTGAAACAGAAATATCATAAACATTAGCATTAACTCATATAATGTCTAGAATAAACTTCGTATACTGTGTTTGTTTGCTGAAATATTGCTGCGTTTCGATTAAAATTTGGTCTTCGCATTAAAAACAGCAAATCTTAAAGTTTATACAATATTTTCTCCTGTATTCGGATAAAAGTTTGTCAAACTACGAATGTTGTCATTAATGACAACACCGAGTTCTCTTTAACTATCACTCTTTCTATCATATCTTATCTTAATTATTTATTTCTCTTACAGTAATACATTATTAATAAAAAAAATTTAAACATAAATATTCAAGCTTGTATTGTAGAGTTATCTATTTGTTAAACAACTTAAATATACATTATTATTCTTCAATTTTTTAACTTAAACTAAAAATTATAAACGTAAAGAGGTATTACAAATTAAAAAATACTACTACTACTAATGATTCAATAATGTGATCATTATCGAAATACATAGTGCTGCAAAAGATAAAACCATTGTGGTAGCATCATTCTCATCTATCCATTCATAGACGTACTCAAGGTTAGCTTCACTCCACTGTAAGTTTTGGATAATTATGAAGCCAGCTCGTTGTGCCACACTGTCTGATGGACCAAGATTATTGTTCACAGAGTTTCTCCAAATTTGGAACTGAAATATAATAGTGCTAATAAATAAACATGCATTGACAGTGAACCTTATAATTATCATTAGATATGTACATTATATTAGACTTTTCAAAACGTATCACAACTCTTTTAAAAAAAAATAGTTTAAAAAACTAAACAAACACGCTTTTACACTAAAAAGTAGAAAATAATTTTAATGTAAAAAGCGTGGAGCCACGTAATGAAATATTTTCAGAAAGATCCCCACACTTTGTTAGTTTAAAATTATTTTCTACTTTATACTTTAAAAGCGTGTTTGTTTAATTTTTAAAAAAAAATTTTTAGAAAGACTTAAACAAACATTTGTTTTTTAAAAATATTTTTTTTTTGTTTTTTTTTTAATCAGTGTATTGTCATCGGTCCTCGACAAATCTACAAAGTTTGAACGAAATCTGGCCGTTCAAAGTGGGTCAAAATCACACCCAAAGGAATCGGTTAAAAACATACAGGTGTAGCTAATAAAAAGCGTGTAATTATAATTATTAGTTTGTCTGTCTGTCTGTGGCATCGTAGCTCCCAAACGGATGAACCAATTTTGTTTTTTTTGGTTGAAAGGTGAATTAGCCGGGAGTTTCTATTTTTATTTGTTTAATATCTTAGCGTTGAGTTTTTTTGGAAACGTATCTAAATAAATGATTTTTTTGTTTATCAAGCTTTTCTAAAAGGCTTTAACTATTTCACAACTTTACGTAATATTTTGATTGTGATTCAAATAATGAAATCATAAAATTTTAGATCATGCTATAGTACTTACTTGTGAGGCCAAAGCGTTATCAGCCATATTATCGGCTAAAACTAATATAAGCGTTTCAAACTTTTCAAGTCCACCATACCTGCAAACAAAAAGGAACTTTAATTCAATACAACTAAACGTCTTTATCTCTCTCTCTCTCTATCAAGATATTAAAAAAAAATCCCGGATAAATAAATTAGTATGTAACATATTATTCATACTTTACACCCATATTGTGTTCATTACAGAAAGTCCTCGGTTAGAATAAAATTTGAGACTTAATAATAAATGATTCTTAATATTAAGTCTGTGAGCTGTTGCAATAAATTTATTATACTCTGTCCATTCCTTTATTATCTTTTTGACAGTTCAACAAATTTCCAAATTAGTGACGCCTCACTCGACACCGATTCGATTTGAAATCAAAATCAATCGATATAATATTCTTTAAGTCAGTATTGTAAATAAATAAAATGTGCACTATCATGATATTTAATTGGCCCAGAACAAAGAAAACTTCCTAACACATTATGTGATTTTTCAAATGTATTTTCTCATAACTCTGGATTTAAACGTATATTAGCCACGCGTTTCAAAGTTAAATACATACATACACAACGCGTGCATAGTTACATTTTAAGTCAGTGGTCCAAAAATAAATTAATTAATGCACAGAGTTATTGCTCTTTATTCTAAGATTGAACTTAAATTCCAAAATTTCGACTACTTCCTTACAAATAATAAATCTTAAAGTCATACTATTTTAATTTCCTTTTTATTTTATTAAATTTACAGAAACTATGCTTACATGAAGTCAAATTATTTTGATAATAATAATATGATAGATTATTTTAATCGTTTAATCGATTTATCGTATTTCAAGAACTGTTTTATATACCTATGTTGTTTTTAGCTATGCACAAGCCACTTCCCTACCCGTCTATAAAGTACGACATTGCTGTAGTACATTATAATTTTAACAAAAAGGAACCGACTTCAATGAAATACTATTCCGAGTACCCTATGATATTTGAGGAGTTCCCTCGATTTCCTTGGGATCCCATCATCAGATCCCGATATGGTGACGATGAGACCACCTGTAAGCTACGGCCATTCCAATGCAAAAATAATTTTTGAAATCGGTTCATGAACGACGAAATTATCGCTGAACATACATAAAAAAACAAAAAAAAAGATTCCGACGAATTGAGAACCTGCTCCTTTTTTTTGAAGTCGGTTAATTATGAAAAAAAATTTGCTATAATTTATAGGCGTGACCTGTCAAAAAGACAATAAACGAATGGACAAGGTATAAATATAATGTAGACATCATCTGATAAATAAATACATAAATAATTCGGACATCTTATATAAGATATATATAATATATATATATAATATATAATATATAGATATGTATAAGATGCTCAGCTTGCCTGTATTATGGGTACTAGACAACTCATATAAATACTTAAACTAACTTTTTTTTTTAAATACATACATTTTATACATAAAAAATATTCAAGCTCCGAACCAAATGTTTGCGGATCACACAAATATTTGTTACAACCTGGGGAATCGAACCCGAGACCTCGTGATCAGCAGCCGCATACGGCAACCAACGCGTCATCGAGGAGGTTTTTAGATTTCAGTATTTTTTAAATCCTATGGTCATCGGTCCAGCATTTTAAGAATAGTTACAATAATACACAAGGCATAAATACATTAAATATCCGAGTGGCCTTAGGTGAACAATCACCGAGGGTAAGCAACGAAGGCGCGGTCAGTACCTGGATGGGTGACTGTTTGTGGCATGATATGTTATGAGCATTTCCGTGATTCGGTCCCGGTTGTTATCATAAGATAACAGTGTTGAAGCTGAGTTGGAAGCCTTCGGGCGGTTTACGTAGTCACAACGTGTATTGCCTTTCGGTAATCCGCACTTGACCAGCGTGGGCACGTATGACCTTAACTCTCTCCTGTGAGGAGATCTGAGCCCAACAGTGAGTCGTTATGGGTTGTTGATGATGATGATGAAAAAAATACGTACATTTCAATTATTCTTCCGGAGTTCACAGACATAAAGCCAAGAGCAATACCGGCATTTTCGTAACTGCTTTCCACTACAGCAATGAAGATTTTACTGCGTTCTTCAACAGTGTAAGGACTGTCGTCTGAAATAGTGTCTTCTAAGAACCTATAAGTTAAAAAAATAAATAAGATGACTCATAATTCTAGCTAATATTATAAATTTGTAAGTAACTGTTTACTAAGCTTTCATTACTAAAGCGTTACATCAATTTCTAGAAAATCTGAAATGAAATACTTTGGTTAATAACCTTAATACACGCGGATGTAGCTGCGGGAAAAGCTAGACTTCAGATAACATGAAAATAATAATAATTTTTTTAACATTGAAACGTTACACATATCTGAGAAGCTAAATGATTGATACGAGAAGCCCAAAATTAATCAGAGCGGTATGCAATGGGAGGGGCCTATGTCCAGCAGTGGACTGATATAGGCTGATCATGATGATGAGATGCTAAATAGATGCTTTGGCAGAGTAAAATACTTGTACTTACGATTGAATAAAATCTTCGTCTTGGGAGCAAGCCCAGGACTCCAAAATAACAAGCCTTTCGTAGAGTGTATTCTCGAGATCTAATCTTTGTTCTAAAGCCTCGATAATATCCTCTTCGCCTTCTCTAACCATGGTGCAGTACACAGCTGGTCTAAGCTCATATGGAATATTAGGATTACTGTAATTAAAATGATTACAATTATTGTTTCGTTTACTTCAAAGTTAATACATACGAATATATTAGTAAGCTTAATATTATGTATTTTAATTAAAAGATAAATATCCTTCTTAAGGTTACTTGCATCATCCATCAGCATTGTAAAGTACTAAATAAAATAATTTTCAGACATCTGACCCTCGACATCATCTAGTCCCAAACTAAGCAGAGCTTGTGTTACGGGTACAAGATAATTAATTTAAAACACCCAAACTCCGATACAAATATTTGCAGATCATACAAACATTTGGTCCGACCCGGGAATCGATCCCAAGACCTCTTTATCAGCAGCTGCATATCAGACCAACATGGCAGTTTTCTAGTGTATTATTGATTGTAATTATCTTTTGTTTCTTTTTCCACAATTTCTCCAATCTTAATCATATTTTTTAAGATTTAATATATTAGAGTTATTGATATATTACTTACTTACCTTACTTACTTACTTAACTTTAATTAATTTACTGAATATGTAACAATTTTTTGGTTTAGTTAGTTATCATAGTAGCATAAATCAGAACACAAGAACATTGAAGATTTTAACTTACACAACTTCACCATTATTTGGATCCCAGAACAATTCTACTGCTGCAGCAATACATGGGTCATAATTGGCTTTACACGCATGTTCCATCACTAAGCCTCTAGTTAGTGTGTGCATAGCTGGCTCGATTACATTTGGTTCAAATCCTAATTCTTCTTCAACCGCAATAATAGTTCTGCGTACCATTCGCTAAAATGTTAAAAGTGAATTTAATGAATGTAACAAATGTTTTGAGCACACTTTCTAAAATTCTAATTACTATATCATAATATTATGTTATTGTGATCTTTCAATGTGTTAAGTTTTTAGGTACTTTGTTGGCTATAACAACGAATGTGATCGGTAATTGGTATTTCTTTGTTGTGTCAATTAATATTATTATAATAAACTTTATCTAAGTCGATCAACGATCAATGAACCCACTGATATTTGTCTGAATTATGGCTAACGAGAAGCAATACAAAATTTAAACAAAACAGCAGGTGTGCGTAACCTTTGGAACTTACTTTTTTGGAGATGTAAAATCTGTTGATTTATCTCTCGTCATACTTAGTTGTAGCTCTATCATTAACAACTTTTAATAAAAAATAATGGTCAGCAAAAAAAATAAAAATAATTAAATAAGCAACAAACACTAACAAAAAAATTAATCAAATAACTTGTACCACTATAAGCACGTTGAATGAATTACTATTATTATTAAAATGGCGGCCCCAACTAATTGAACTTTTGTTTCTCTTCTCGTTGGCAGTACGGCCATATTTGTAATTCATTTTTACGTCTGTAGTAAAGTTTATTGTTATCCTGTATTTCATTGCAATGAGTATATTCAAGAATTTGGCAGTATAATTACTAAAGTATCGAATGTAAAATTTAATATTATGTATTTGTTGAAAGAACATATATTATCTTACCACATAAATGTCAGGATCTAATTCATTTTCAGCAACGTACGGTAGAAGACGTTTTCTCAAGAACTCCATATTTCTAATGAAAGCTTTCCAGACAGCGTATTCTGTTTCATGCTCCATAGTAAGAACAACTTCGAATGCATAGTCGTATAAAAGTTTTCCTGCTCTTGCTATGTTCAGAGAATCGTCAACAAGCTAAAAAGGTAGAATGATATGGCTGAGCAATAATAAAAATAGAATAAAATTTAAGTGAATCTACAAAACGTAAAAAAACTACACCCATATCCTGAAATAGTTTGTTATTATGACATGATAATGTCTTATAAGTCGATGAACGCCAGATGCACCCAATAAAAAGCTAACTCATTCTCACTTTCCGCTTGAAGTACGCGTACAAGTGAGAGCGTGGAATAAGCGATAGAGAAGAACGATTGGCCTAAGCGCTCGGACTATAACGCACATACCTCTCTTCCACTAGTGACCGATGCATCGGGGTAGAAGAGAGGCAGAGGTAGCTACTGTAGCACAAGCTACACGTGAACCATTTTGAACCAACTGATTACAAGCTGAAGTAAAAAGTCAATGATTTCTTACGACGTTATCGCGTAAAATTATCATCTCTAAGTCGACTTCATCAACAACAATTTTTTTTTACAATTTAAAGCTTCTTTTCAAATGCACCTTTGAGTAGAAGCTTTAAATTACTAATAATACGTCTTACTCTTCCTTATAAACTTACTTTCTGGGTTCAAAATCAACTAGTAAATTGCTTTCTTATAGCTGTGCCTGCTATAGGGAGGTATTACTTCAGTTAATCCTTGTGTGTCAAAGCTCGATACTTTGAAGATGTCTCCCAAGTTTTTTGTTTTCATCTAACACTAATAGAGGCCGAAATTGTGAAACTCGAACATTTAAAGTTTTGGAAAATCATAGTAATTTTATACATAAGATTACTAGTTTACTTATTTTACTTAACTTAATATTATAACACTTACAGTAGCTCGATTTAATGGATGTATTTCTTCTCTTCTGTCTGGGTCATCAAGAGCTTCAATTATTCTTTCCCAAAGAGCATCGTCATAGTTAACACGATAGTAACCTGAAAATAATAATAATAATAGTTTTTTGTTTCTTAAATCGAAGCAGCTAAAACCAGGCTGATTTCAGTATGTATGAGCAGGCCCGATCGGGGTAATCCTAACACAGAAAACCAACCTAAAATGACAGTGTAAAATGAAGTGTAAGACCGGGAGGGGGGGGGGGGGCAATGATGAATTCTCACTTGGCCGCCATAGTGTTCGGCATCGTGCAACATTGCATTTAAAAGAGGATGTTGATACCTAAATACTCTGTTCAGATTCAAGAATCCGTTCTACACCTACTTTACTTCAGTCAGAGCAGAGTCACTTGATGTAAGTTAAATGTATTCATTAAAAAATCGGCCAAGTGCGAGTCGGACTCGCCCCTGAAGGGTTCCGTATCAACAAGTAACATTATATAAAAATTCTTGTAGTTCGTTGATTAAATGAAAGGTAAATTGCTGTTTACGCTTTATGACATATTAAAAAAAGTTTGGAAGCGTCTCTCGCGCAAACTATTCAGTTTAGAAAAAAATGATATTAGAAACCATAACATCATTTTTAAACACCTGTCCATAGATGAGTACCCCACACGTATGAGTTTGAATTTTTTCATCAAACTTATTTATGGGGACCCCCAAAATGTATTGTTTTTCGTCCATGTTTATGTGAAAATCTTAATGCGGTTCACAGATTACATCTACTTACCAAATTTCAACAGTATAGCTCTTGTATTTTCGGAAAAAAGTGGCTGTGACATACGGACGGACAGACAGACAGACAGACAGACAGACTTGACGAATCTATAAGGGTTCAGTTTTTTGCCATTTGGCACCGGAACCCCAAAAAGCATACGTTAAATGTATATGGGTACATAAATGTATGCTTATTTAATTTTATTAATAGATTCTACACATGCTTTCCATCAGGCAGAGTGGAGTCACACAGGCAGGGAAAAAAGGGTATTTATAAAATGCAACTTACCTTGACCCTGGATATTAAACAATACCCAATCTTCTTCTCCTAAAGTAATCGGAAACGTAAAACTCCCATCAAGTACTAATTCTGTATGAATATTTTCGAAATTCGGAACAACACTAGTGGTATATGTTATGGGTATTGGGAAGTTCCGTACTTGTTGAGGTCCAAAACTAAAATGTTCCTGAAAAAATAATAAGTTTTTTTTTTTTTTTAATAAATTGTCGTTAAAGTGTGGCAATAATAATAATAAATATTTCAGATATTGAGACACAACGCCATCTAGTCCCAAACTAAACTAGACAACCGATAACAATACATATTTATAATACTTTTCTTTTGTAAAAATATATTTAAATATTATACATAGAAAATACCAAAACAGCGTAATCAACATTTTCACATCATACAAACATCATACAAACCCGGGAATCGAACCCGAGACCTCTTAATCGGTAGCCGTTTACGCCAAACGCTAGGCCAACAAGCCAGTTAAGTATATTTTTCCTCCTTCTACCACCTTCCATTTTAAATATGTTTAATTTGATTGATAGTATATTGAATAACGATGGCCGGATCAACTAGTAAAATATATATTATAAATTCACTTTTAAATTTAAAGTGCGAAAGCTCTAAATACTTGTTGACGGAGTCTTCAGATTAACACTTTCTATCTGAATTATTTATGTATTAAAGTATATGTGTACACATGTATGTGTCTGTGTATATATGTAAGTAATGAGTGTTTAATATATGTGTATGTCTACAGATATAGATATATGTATATATACGTATATTTATTTCACACCCGTCTCTTGTCCTCATAAACACCTGCTATAAACAGCATCGCAATACCCAAAGGTTTGTCTGGAAGATAATGCTTGTGGCATTAAGTCCGCCTTGTGCAATATGTTTTGTAGGAAGTTTTAAAAAATAACTAAATTATAATTCGGTGCTACAATAAAACTATTACAAATTTTAAACATTGTAACAAAATTGTGTTTTTACACATTATCTTATTTGCTCCGTTGGTGTAATATTTACCTGTGTTACTTGAACTCCTCCCTGCCTTGGGCTAGCGTGCACAAGAGGATAGCCAGCTATATCTTTCCATGAGTTTAAAAAACCACCTACATCTTCTATTATATCATTACCATCTGCCATCCAGTCGCTGTTGATTGCATCTCGAAAACGTAGAGAATTGACCGTATTCATTGCTCTGCAAAAATTTAACTATTAACACCGCGGAGCGCAGCCAGTACAAAATATAAATACAAAAAATATTAAGACAGCACGAGAAACCTCTATGGTTTGTGTTGTGTTACACAAGTAGTCGGTATCGCATATTTACAATGTTTACATAATATGCTATACGTCCGACTAGGTATGCCAATACATCGCAAGTCAACAGAAATTAGTTAGGAAGACATTTCATCATCATCATCAACAGCCTTGAACAGTCCACTGTTGGACATAGGACTCTCCTTGAAAAGGAGGTATTATTATTGCGACACCCGCAATGGATGAATAGGGGTGGTGACACTCTGTATTCTTAATCCGTCACCACACGGAAGGAAGACATTTAACACATTGAAATAGTTTCATTTACCTCCTATTCAACAACGTTCTGGCTGCAGATTGTATGAAATCGTCATCCGGACCACCCAACATGAGTCTCATCATTCTTAGTAAAGCTGGAGCCTTTAGTTTAAGTAGACCATTAACGTGATCTCTGACTGCATTTTCATCAAATAGGTTCTCGCTTGGCTCTAAAGGTTCAGTGCCTACATAAGCATCACGAAGCAAACTTTCTTGAATGACATCGGCCACAAACAATGTATTGACGTCTAACAGAGTGACATCTTCAACCAAATCATTTGTTTGAAACTGTAAAAAATTTAAATGTTATTTCAGTGCAACTTAAAATTTCTTCAAGTTCAGTCTAATTTTGATATCTTAATTTTTTTTTATATTCTTAAAAAGACAGCTCTCGCATTAGAAATATATTCCTGTATCGGGGGGACTTTACAAACATACAAGAAACTGACAAGAACACCCAGAAGCTCAGAGTAACAATTTGTGGATCACAAAAAGTGTTTTCCCGTGTAGGACTTGAACCTGGAACACTTAGAGCAGTAGCCGCGTAGCGACCACTTAGACCACTTGGCCAACCGTGCAGTATTGAATATGAAGAAAGACATCTGACCGTTTTGTAATCAAGTTACACTTAGAAAATTATTTTTGAAAATAAATGTATGCTCACCATTCTCATCATTTCATAAGCCGCGTAAGAAGCTAGACCAGAAACGACCCACTCATGGCGCCAGTTTTCGGGGTGAATTAAAAAGCCAAACCACTGTTTTGACATTGCATTTGCTATTTCATATAAAGCAATCTTCCTTTGTTTGATGGAGTGGTTTAGTTCCATTAACAAATAAGGTTCCCTAAAAAAATTCAATTTTTTTTTATTGAATAACTATACCATCATAAAAATAACTACATATTATTATAAAATCATATATTTTATATGAAATAAAAATAAATAATAAATAAATATAAATATTTTGGACATCTTACACACATCATCTAGTCCCAAAGTAAGCAAAGCTTGTGTTATGGGTACTAAACGACTGATATAAATACATAAACATACTTTTTTTTGTAAATAAATACATACATATTATACATAGAAAAAACACCCAGACTCCGAAACAAATATTTGTGGATCACACAAATATTTGGTCTGACCCGGAAATCGAACTCTGGTTTGTTGGTCTAATATGTTTTAATTTTTTTTTTAATTATTTTAATATTTTTTAGTATTATAATATAGTATTTTAATTTTTTTAACAAAAATATTTGTGGATCACACAAATATTTGGTCTGACCCGGGAATCGAACTCTGGTTTGTTGGTCTAATATGTTTTAATAATTTTTTTAATTTGCTTTGTTCACGCGTATAACCAACCCCGTAAACACCACGTAAATATTGTAACCAATCAGACCAACAGGGGATGACGTGATACAGCGTCGTTCCCATTGGTCGAACTAATGTTCCCTACCTCCCTACTTTCCTCGAATTATGTACAATTAATTTATTCTCAATACAGACTTCATCTTACCTTTCTACTGAACACTTGTTTTATTTAGCACCTACAAACGCAAACCTAAGTTCAGCACACGGGCTACCAAGAACCCAATAAACTAAATTCAAGTGCCGACACAAGCCGGTACAGCTTTTAATATTCTTTTGTGTTTTTGTGTCTTTTTAATACATTGGTAGATTAGGTGTGAAATCCCCCACTTTACAGACATTCATTATACGAACACTAAGAATACCCAAACTTAGAACTACAATTTGTGGGTTTTTTATTCAAGTAGAATTTAAAACCACAGCACATCCATGCAATCAATGTTAGTAACGATTTTCATTCTATGCTGAGTAACTCTGAAGTTGTAATGAAAATTTATGTAGCCAATATACACTCACCAAATTCCGATGACAGAAAGAGAATACCAACTTGTAGATATATCAGGTAATGCAACAATATTAAGTCTACCATCTTGGTTTAAATGGATGTTGAAGAAATCTCTACCAGTCCATTCTTGCAAATTATTGAAATAGATGTGGATTGCCGCTGCAGCCTGTGCATCTTGGTTTTGTACACCTTGTCGTGCATGTAAAAGAACGTTTGCAATAGGCAAGTTGATGTTTAAGAAATTGTGGGCTATCATACCCCACACGTGAACTGGAGTCGTCATAGCAACGAATTCATTTCTGAAAAACCATTCAAATGAGTTAAAGTAATTATTACTTTGAAAATTGTAACACTGACTATTAAAATTTTTTTTTTTTTCATAACTAATACCTGACGAAAAATACCCTACATTAAAATGTAGGATAATTTTTTTTATTCTTAAAATGTAGTTTTATTTTAGTGACATGAAAGTATTGTAAACAATATATAAATTATCTCTAGTTAACAAAATTGAGTCCGTAAATTAGAAATAAAGAAATGTCACTAGCAATTGTGATCTAGTAAATACACAAAATTACAAAAAATACAAGAATTATGACAATAATTATGATAATAATTATGACACGAATTATGACAAGAATTATGACAAGAATTATGACAAGAATTATGAAAAGAGTTAATAGATAGGAAAAAACGTAATAATAATAAAAAAAGATTGTTCACGCGTATAACCAACCCCGTGAACAGACAACGTTTCTCGTGACCAATCAGACCAACAGGGGATGACGTGATACAGCATCGTTCCCATTGGTCAAATTATTGTTCCCTACTTCCCTACTTTCCTCGAATAATGTACAAATAATTCATTCGCAATACAAACTTCGACTTACCTTTCTACAGAACACTCGTATTATTTATCACCTTAAAAAGCGGCCAAGTGCGAGTCGGACTCGCCCGTGAAGGGTTCCGTATCAGCAAGTAACATCATATATCAGTTCTTGAAGTTCGTTGTAACTATCATCGATGTTTTAATAATAGTGTTTTGATTGGATGAAAGGTAAATTGCGTGTTACGATTTATGACGTATTAAAAAAAAACTACTCACTAGATCTCGTTCAAACCAATTTACGTTGGTAGTTTGCATGGTAATGTACAACATATATTATTTTTAGATTTATCACTCTCTTATTTTAGAAGTTAGAGGGGGGGGGACACATTTTTCCACTTTGGAAGTGTCTCTCGCTCAAACTATTCAGTTTAGAAAAAAATGATATTAGAAACCTCACCATCATTTTTGAACACCTATCCATAGATACCCGGCACGTATAGGTTTGATGAAAAAAAAATGTTTGAGTTTCAGTTCCAAGTATGGGGACCCCCAAAATGTATTGTTTTTTTTTTATTTATTTAAAAATCTTAATGCGGTTCACGGAATACATCGACTGACCACATTTCAACAGTATAGCTCTTATGGTTTCGGAAATAATTGTCTGTGACATACGGACGTACAGACAGACAGATAGACTTGACGAATCCATAAGGGTTCCGTTTTTTGCCATTTGGCTACGGAACGATAAAAACGCAAACCTAAGTTCAGCACACGTACTACCAAGAACCATATAAACTAAATTCAAGTACCGACACAAGCCGGTACAAGATAGTTCCCATACAGTTAAAAAATCTTAGTTGTGGTTTTGATGCAGTGAGGGTGCGATATTTAAACTATTGAGCAAAGGCACAATAATCTACTCAGCAGCAGAATATGACCATATGATAATAATAATAGTGTTTAAAACAGTATTTGATACTTACGTGGTGCCTTCCTCCAAGTGAGTATTGGACAACACTGTGTTAAAATCTAAGTCATTGAATACAAGCTTAATTTCCGCATTTTCTGCGGGCTCATCCATGCAGGGGAATACGTGTCTTGCGTAGGTTGGATGTAGATTCATTGCCAAGTATGAGCTGAAATACAGAAACATACCAATATGATGATCAGGATGGTAAATTGTTTTTAATTTTACTGTATGTATAATATTAAATAAGCTCGAGACATGCTTTTAAAATAAAATGTATGTTGGTAGATGATTCTATTCATCATCTTGGATAGATCATTCACCAGATCCAGATCGTGAATAAGGTATACCCTAAAAAATTGCACTTTGTTATTCCAATTATAACAAAAGAGAAAATATAACAAAAAAAAAATTGGAATCTGTATAATCTTTAAAATAAATTAATTTCCATTTCTAAGCATTCACTTAATAACTGAAAGTTTATGAAAACTATCTATTACAAGAACAATTTTGATTTTCCCAATACTTGATTTCTACATTAATTTAACTATTTTATAAAGAGTAGTAACACTGCGTCATTAATGAGGATGTTTTTAAAACCAAAAATCATGTTTATGTTTCATTAAAAGTACTTTGACTATTATATTACAATGATAATTTAATTTCTTACGATACATGATAATATGTATTTATAAAACCATAAACGTCTTTTTTTTATAAAAGGCGCCAATTTCGTTTAGCAACTTTTGTGGAAAAAGGAACGAAATATTTTAGTTGTAAATAAGAACACAATTATGATATTTGATTTCAGGGAGAGAAAGGTTGATGCACTACAAAAATAACTTTTTTTTTTTTGCATTTCCTTGCTCAAAATTGTATACTACGAGTTTAATAAAATTGAAAAAGCACTAAAGCTTCTAGTATAGAAAAATATTTAAAAAAGTATTTCAGTTTCAAACAATACTATATATTTGTATTTATCTGTTTAATATCAAGTAAAACTTGAGATTAAGACCATTCCTGAGCAGGATTCTGATATCGTATCATACCCTCTCGATAATGTCGATCATCTGGAGTGTCTTGAGGAATGTTTGCGCAAGAATAGACATTATATCTAAGATATTGGGTACCTATCTTGGTATGAGATCGACGCACTGATGTTGATTTGTATTTTTTTACACGATTTTTACTAGCTTCACCTCTATGTTTGTAACCGACTCCTATGGGTACGATTTTGACCCACTTCTGAAATCTGGCCTTTTAGGCCGATTTCGTTCAAACTTTGTAAATTTATCGAGGACATTGACAATACACTAATTTGAAAAAAAATAATTAAAAAAGGTTTAAACAAATTAGCCTTTCTTAGCCTTTCTAAAAAATAGTATTAAAAAACTAAACAAACACGCTTTTAAACTAAAAAGTAAAAAATAATTTTAATGTAACAAAGCATGGGGTGCTTTCTGAAAATATTTCAATAAAGTCGAACTACGCTTTTTACATAATTTATTTATTCTAGTTTTTAGTTTAAAAGCGTGTTTGTTTAGTTTTTGAAAACTATTTCTTTCTATTTAATATTTGTATTCAAGTTTTGAACCATGTATTAATCAACCATAATAAAACAATGTATTTCAACACAAATCTTTTAAAATGTTTATACCTATATACAGAGAGTCTAGATATAAAAATAAATAAATATTAAATATTTTGGACATATGACCCACAACAATATCTAGTCCCAAATGAAGCAGAGCTTGTAACTATTAAGGGCAGAGATCGCTAATCCCGGATGATTTTTCAATACCGGAGTACCATATCGGAGTGAACCCGGGATTCCGGTATCGGTAGCGGGGTTATACGAAAATTTGAAATACTTTAATAATAAACATAATATAATTAAGAAAATATAAATAACTAACAAAAATTCACTTTCAATAAACAAAAGGAAAAAAAAACAAACAAATATGAATTATAACAAAACGAACAAAACAGTTAAGAAAAGCAAACAAAATATTTAATTTTGAAACTAGTAGTATTTTTTTTACACGCTTTTTATAAGCTTCACCTATATGTTTGTATGTTTGTTTGTATTTTCGTAACCGACTCCTTTGATTGCGATTTTGACCCACTTTAAACGGCCAGATTTCGTTCAAACTTTGTAGATTTATCGAGGACACACTAAATTGTAAAAAAAAAACTGAAAAAAAAACAAATTAGTCCTTTGTAGTCTTTCTACAAAAAATAGTTTTAAAAAACTAAACAAACACGCTGTTAAAATAAAACAGAAAATAATTTTAATTTAACAAGGCGTGGGGTGCTTTCTGAAAAATATTTCAATAACGTCGCCCCACGCTTTTTACATTTTTATTTTATTTAGTCTTCTAATACGTTTTGTTTGTTAGGTTTCGTTGTTTTGATTTATTTATTTCGTCCAATTTAGTTTGTTTTGTTCTAATTGTTACCGTTTTATTATCATTTGTTGTTCTTGATTGTTTAGGTTTTGTTGTTTTTAGGATTCCGTAGTTCATGACTGGGAACCCTTATAGATTCGTCCGTCCGTCCCCGACCTACCGCCCGGTTGGTGTCTAACACACAACGTCATCTAGTCCCGCACTAAGCAGAGCTTGTATTAAGGGTACTAAACAACTGATATAAATACATAAACATACTTTTTTTTGTATATAAATACATATTATACATAGAAAACACCCAAACTCCTAAACCAATATTTGCAGATCATACAAACATTTTGTCCGACCCGGCAATAGAACCCGAGACCTCTTGATCAGCAGCCGCATACGCGAACCACTAAACCAACATGGCAGTCAGAAAGTAATTCATATTTTAACAAAATGAATTATTTTATTTAACAATAATTGGGCGACCGAGTTCTACTCAGTTACTACTATTATTGTTCATCAACGTCTATTCTCTCAAGTATGCTAAGAGTAATGCGAAAGAAAAACGCACAAAAACTCGAAAAAACGCGTTTTATCAAACCTAAGACTAATCTAGATAGGTTTTTAGCCCCCAAAATCCCTAAATACCAAATTTCTGCGAAATCGTTAGGGTCGTTTTTTTATCAGATTGCGAACATATAAATAAATACACAAGAATTGCACATTTAAATAAATACACATTTAAAGATATTAGATATCGTTGCCGTAAAATATTGTCTTTTTTGTAAAATTACACAAATTATTAACTGTGATAGTATTGCATAAAAGATTTATTTTATAAAATCTTTTATTAAAGCTCTTGAATGATAGAAAAAAAAACTTTTTTAGGTTCTATGACAAAAAATACATATTTTTTTTTTACCTATTGTCTAAAAACTTTCCTTGAAACAATCCACTGCCAGACCTTAGTTGTGCTGTATATTCAATTTCCAGATAATAAGATAATGCATTTGTTCCAGTTGAAATTCTTAATATCCTGTTAGCTATAGTATAATCAACGTTGTTTGGGGTCGATGAGGGAGTAAGGGCAGCTCTAACAGAGTGTATTCTCAAACTTCCAATGTGAAATCTAATGTCATTTTCTGCAGTATCATCTGATAGAGCTACTTCAGTCAGAAGTACACCTCTGAATGAATCGCCCTGCTTAGTCAATTTGACATTATAATAATCCACTGTTTGGCCTAGTCTTACATTTCTCAACATATTATTGCGCGTCAAGTTTACAGGCGTCTCTGTCACTGAATCATTTGTTGCAGTTTTATTTTCAATGAGCTTGACATCACTATCCATTTCGGTAAGATCTTCAGTTATAAGCGGTACCTCAGACTGCTTGAATTTCGTATCTGTCGTGGTTATGGCCGTTGGTTTTGAATCATAAACCGGCAAAGACTTTGTAAATACATTAAGTAATACTAAATAACTTATAATAACGAACTTCCACTTCAATCTCCTACGGGCCATTTTTATAAAATTTGGATGGCCGCACACTTTACACACTACCACCTCATATGTCGACTGGACCCAGTTAAAGAGAGAATATATGTTCGTTCCAACTAATTGTCACGTACGAAAGATAAAAATGTGAAGAGATTAACTTGTCGTTTAGTGACGATTTCAAGAAACGGATATCAAGATAGGCTGTGTCTATGCTCTATTACATTTCTTTTCCTTTTAACAAGTAAGCATTGACAAGTACATGAAATCAATGCTATCCAATGAAGAATTATAATTAAACTGCCTTATTGGTCTAGTGGTTAGCGTATACGGCTGCTGATCAGGAGGTCTCGGGTTCGATTTCCGGGTCCGACCAAATATTTGTGTGATCCACAAATATTTTTTTTGGAGTCTGGGTGTATGCTATGTATATTATGGATGTATTTACAAAAAAAAAGTATGTTTATGTATTTATATGAGTTGTTTAGTACCCTTATTACAAGCTCTGCTTAATGTGGGACTAGATGACGTTGTATGTTAGATGTGCAAAATATAATATGTGCGCCCCACACGCTGGTAGAAAGTCCGACGTGACCTTAGGCGTCAACCAGGGTGGAAATCTTTTCACTACGTAATATGATTGCGGCCAAAGTACAGAGCGAGAGCGCATGTAACTCCGTTGTCTCTTTCTGTGAGCAAGTCAAGGCTATTCACACACTGCACCGCGCTACGACGCGTAGCGCGGAGCGGCAGATTTTAATATTGTATGCAAGTACATCGATTAATATGGAAAACACGCCAGGTCCAACACACCGAACACGCGCCTAGGCGCGTGAGCGCGTGCGGCTAGCAGATTCGGGATTGGCTGCAATGGCTGCCCCGCGCCCACGCGCGTGTTCGCGTCGCCAGTGTGTGAAGTCCCTAAGCTTGCCAAGGAGACCGAGATACTATTCTCATCGTAAACATGTTTGCTACTTTCCAACGGATTAAATAAGTGTCTAGTATTGTTGAGGAATAGGTATCGTATTCTTCCAACACAGAAGAAGATCCTTCAATCAGGCGAGGTGATCATGCCTGTTCATCATGTTGATGTTGGGCGGTTCTGTATATATCGGACATAGCGCGAGGATCAGTTACTCCGTGGTTCAGTGTTTTTTTGGTAGATGGCGCTGTTGTATGTTTTCACTTGCGCTGGTTGTATGTGGAAGTTGCCATAATAATAATGCTCCATTGAAAATAAAATAGTGCCTACAACTGTTGAATTTAACAAATGCTTATTTTCCATTAGGCAGAGTCACTTTGGAAGACTCATTTATAAATACTTAAAAATGTTTTTGGTAAAAAAATCAAATTTGTGAAAAAAACAGTTTATAATATATTTTATAATTTATTTATAAATAAAAAGACACAGAATTTTCAGCACTGCTTTAAAAAAGGCTAAACAATGTATTTAGTTACTTTCTTTAACGGTATTGCTATAGCCTATTAGCTTTTCATAGAGTATCCACGAAAGTGGGTTAGACAAACCAAAAGCATTGACTGATTTTGTGTTGGTTTGAAATAAATTGATAAGATAGACATTTATCAGTTAGAAAAAAACTTGAAACAAGTTTAGACTTAATATTACACTGTTAGATTTAACTGCCTCCTGCGTGTACGTTAGTCTAGATGTAATTGTTTGAGACTTGGAAAGAAGAGGAAGAGGTCTTAAGTTTGATTCTCGGTTTAACTGTTGAGCTTATTTCCCAATAAAATGTTTATAGCATAGCGGCGTTTGAAAAATCTTTGCCCTCTGTGCTTGAAATGATAGTGCCTGCCCGTATTAACGCAGGTACCGACTTCTGATAATCTCTCAATTTAGGTGACGTACGGCGACGGCGGTAATCGCCTCCTCGCGGCTGACCACTAAAGCGACCGGGCATGTCCCGGCCTGCACAAATGAAAATTTCGATTTAAAAAAAATATATATTGATAGATCTTAATTAGCCCTTTCGAACTAAGTTTTTTAATTTATGAGCCCCTCTTTCGTTTTCCCAGGAAAAAACAAATTATTATTTTTATTTTTTCACCTTTTCAAATACCCGTGTCTCTTACAAATAGGGTTATTTTTTATTCTACCAAGCGTAGAAAAATTGCCCTTGAGCTGATTTAAATTGCCCTCGTGTCAATTATTATAAATATTTAATAATAATCCTATAATAAATAAAAAAAAAAAAAACGAAAATTCATATAACAAATGACCATGCTCATTGTGCAAATATTAATTCAGTAGTCAGGATCGGAAAATCGGTATTAGTACAATACATAGCAAATTGATTGTATTATTTAGTTTATTACTAAATCCATACATAATATACAACTAAATAGTTTTTAGGGTTCTGGAGTTCATGACTCGAAACAGTCGAAACCTTTATGGAGGGCATACACGTTCAGTTTTATCTATGCGATAAAACTGTGCAGTTGAACTGTATAGATGAATCGTACGTCCCTACAAGCCCACACACGTTCAGTAAAACTGCGCAGTTTATTCATTTCGTTCCGCAATGGCGTCGACAGACGACGTATTAGCTATTGCTGCAATATTGCTGATAAAAAATCAAGAGGCAGAAAAAAACAGGAAGAAACGAAAAAATCGTAGTACATGGATTGGCTAATTGAAAAGAGAATTCAAAGGTGCGATGCGGTGCGGACTAAAATAGTCTCAAAATATGACTATTTTAATGGGGAATCATTTGGAACAATTGAGTATCATATTATGATAAGTTTTTCCGATTTCCGAGCTTTCGCCCGCGGCTCCGCCCGCATGTATGTCGGTTATCCTGGTAGGAAGTAGCCTATGTCTCTTCCCAAGTTCAGTTCTATCTTCATACCAAATTTCATCAAAATCGGTTTAGTGGTTTAGGCGTGAAAGCGTAACAGACATAGTTACTTTCGCATTTATAATATTATATAGTAGGGATCTACACAGACCATCACGCACCGTTGGAAGAGCCCTGTCTGTGTGCGTTGCCGTCCGTGATCGTCGGCTGTGCGTGACGATCCGCAGAATCACGGACCGTGGGAACCGGCTTTTAGAAAGATTAAACTTTGCATGAATATGTGTTTAAAATGACGTCGACAGAGCAGCATTAAAATTATGAAAAACATTTTATTTGAGGTACTACCCTACACGTAAAGTGGGGATATTTTTTTAATTGTATCTACCCCATCGTGTGGGGTAGCGTTAGATAGTTATTTTAATATTTAGAGGTGGCAGAAACCATTTTTTAATTTAGGTATCCATTTGCGAGTTAGTCAACTTTAAAGCGCAATTTTTTTGCAAAAACAGGGCTTCCCCCCCTTTAAAAGCCAAACGGCTGGCTCAAAAAATCTGAAAAAATTAATGATAGTAGTCCATTTATTGAACTTTTAAGGAAATTTATAGCGGTTTTGAAAACTTTTTTATTTAAGGAGTTATAGAGGTCTAACTTGTAAAATGCACTCGCTTGGAAAACTTCGTACAAAAATAAAAAGCGGCCAAGTGCGAGTCGGACTCGCCCATGAAGGGTTCCGTATCAGCAGGTAACATCATATAAAATTTCTTGTAGTTAGTTGTAACTTTGATCGATGTTTTAATAATAGTGTTTTGATCAATGATATTATAAAAAATCGGCCAAGTGTGTGATAATTGTTATGTTTACGTATTAATGCGTTGATTTTGTATGACTTTTCCAAGTAAGCGCATTGTAAAAGTTAAGCCTCTATAACTCCTGAACTAACAAAGTCATCTAATTCGTTATAGTTTTCATTTAAAGTTAATTATATGGACCACTATCACAAATTTTTCGGCGGGCGGGACGGCCTGTTTTTACAAAAAGATTGACTTTAAAGTGGAATTTCTCGCAAACGGATACCTAAATCAAAAAATCGTCTTAACAAACCTGTAATTTTTTTAAAAGACCTATATAATGATACCCTACATGATGGGGTAGCCGTGAGAAAAAAAAACATCCCCACTTTACGTGTAGGGGAGGTACCCTAAATAGAAAATATATTTCATAATTTTATTGTAGCACTTTGTCGACGTAATTACAATACATATTCATGCAAAGTTTCATCTTTCTAGCACTTACTGTTTGGACGACAAGTCGAGGACGGACGGACGGACGGATGGACAGACGGACATGACATATCTATAAGGGTTCGAAGTCATAAACTTCGGAACCCTAAAAAGTTGTAGATCTTTTAATTACCTACAACTTTGCCATCTAACTATTTTCCTTTTAGTTTTGCTGGAAATCGAGTTAAACCGTTTTTTACCCTTTGTTGTATATATTTAGCCGTCCAATCTGACTCTACCCTGCCTGATGGAAAGCATGAGCAGAATCCAAGGGTCGGGGCTACCACACTTGCTGCGAATGCGGACAATAATGTATGGCGGCCCACACTATGGCGGCTTACTGAGATGCTTTTTCACGCCCCGGTTAAAGGACCCGAAAATTATGGTTGCCATGCAAGTGTGTTATTCCTAGCAACCTGTGAAGTTTTGACAGGAGGTAAACAGTGATACATTTTGACATCTTCGATTTATGTATTTTTATAATCACCTAGCTTTGGTCTTTGTATCTCGATTATTGCAGTAAAAAGTAGCCTATGTCCTTTCCCAAGTTCAGTTCTATCATCATACTGAATTTCATCAAAATCGATACAGTGGTTTAGGCGTGAAAGCGTAACAGACAGACAGACAGAGGTACTTTCGCATTTATAATATTAAGTAGGGATTAAAAAAAAAACTACTCACTAGATCTCGTTCAAACCAATTTTCGTTGGTAGTTTGCATGTTAATGTACAACATATATTTTTTTTAGTTTTATCACTCTCTTATTTTAAAAGTTAGAGGGGGGGGGGACACACATTTTTCCACTTTGGAAGTGTCTCTCGCGCAAACTATTCAGTTTAGAAAAAAATGATATTAGAAACCTCAACATCATTTTTGAACACCTATCCATAGATACCCCACACGTATAGGTTTGATGAAAAAAAATTTTTTGAGTTTCAGTTCCAAGTATGGAGACCCCCAAAATGTATTGTTTTTTTTCTTTTTTTATGTAAAAATCTTAATGCGGTTCACATAATACATCGACTGATCAAATTTCAACAGTATTGCTCTTATAGTTTCGGAAATAATTGGCTGTGACATACGGACGGACAGACAGACAGACAGACAGACAGACTTGACGAATCTATAAGGGTTCCGTTTTTTGCCATTTGGCTACGGAACCCTAAAAAATTAAACAATACTGAAACCTAACAATAATCTATTGGACACGATTTTAAACCTGCCTACCATTATGGATAACTATGGAATTCTATTCTATGCGTGGCCTGATACGCACTTGGCCAATTTTTTTTGTACTAGCCGACTCACGCTACTCTATTTGCGACTTTAAAACAGATTTTTTAAGATTTTAATGAATTTTCGACACCTATTGACAATATCAAGTTATTTCTTTCTCCATACATACATAGGCAATCGTTCACTTAAAGAATTTTAAAATTCGAACTAGTGGTTTCAGAGACAGTATAATCAAACAAACAAACTATTGAGCATTATAATATTTTAGTATAGATTTATAAAATATACACCAAAAGATGTCTATAAAGAATTAATTGCAGTAAGGCATCCGACGCCTTTAATGTTATAATAATAAATTTATTTATTCAGACAAAGTCCATAGTGTTAGTATACAGATTCTCTTAACCTAGGTTAGTAATAAGCAATATTAAATTTAACTTAATTTAATTTAGCAACGTTTTTATTATGTTTTTCATTACAAAGGATGACAATTCCTTTTTTTGTAATATAGTTTTATTTTTTAGTTTTGACATTGTTTTATTTATTACCCGTTTACTCTTTTCATTTACATTATTAATATTGGTTGTGGCGGCGTGCCCAGCGCTCGGTTGCCCAAGTCTTTCCTTCCATTCCTCCACAAGGACCTGGCGGAGTCGGGATTTCTGATTTTCGATTTCTCGAATCTCAGGACTTCTCCCCGACTCCTGCGCCTCCTTGCGCCACTGATACAGAGCCGCAAGGGCTTTCGCTTCCAGGTCCCATGGTGGAGTTCCGGCCAGGAGACTCGCGGCCTCAAAGGAGATTGTGCGATACCCTCTAATGATCCTGATGGCCAGCACCCGCTGCGGACGCCGCAATAGGGTAATAATGCTGGCTTTCAGGACCTCCGCCCATACTGGGGCACCATAAAGGGCCATGGATCGCACAATCCCTGCATAGAGTCTCCACTATTCGATACCCTAGCAGGATTCCTGATTTATGTTTGCTAGGGTACTATTCGATACCCTAGCAAACATAAATCAGGAATCCTAATCCCTAAACATTAGCGTGGTCATACAAAATTAAACTGACTTGGAACTCGCAATAAAATTAACCTTAAAAAAGTTAGAGAAGTTCGCTTAAAAGATTCATACAAGACTTGTGAAAGATCTTGTCTGGCTATTAGCATTTTATGGACAGTCAAAACTGTACTTGAATAGAATTATATTGATGAGAGTATTAAATACACCATAAAGATTGACATAGTGTGATAAGGCCGCCATTTGTACCGACCTAGCATTTAGTTCCATGTTATCTGGTGTACAGTAAAGTGATTAATTATTAATATTCTTATTATTACATACGAATAGAAACATGTTTATTATATTCTTAACATAAAATGCCAATTTCAACTTACATGTCACCATAGTGTCCCACGTAGAAGCCTTCTCCTCCCGTTTTTAGTTCTCCCGTGTATTCAATATGGAATGTGTATGACGATGAAAAATGGTCAGGAGTAATGATCAAAATGCCTTCATTTACATCGGTATGAGTACCAAAAACGCCTGTTCCTCCAGTGTCAAAAGTAACATCGCCAATTTCTAAGGTTCCAACATATAATCTTATAGGCTCTTCTTTTGTATCGTCATCAGTTATGTCTACCATAATAATAGCTGTTCCTTCAAAAGTTTCACTATCCAAATCAGGAGTTAATTCAACCATGTACGAAATTATTTGTATTCCAGGTCGTATGTCATTTCTAAGCAAATTACTTAAATTAAATGTTTGTTTCACTGATTCGTCATTAGAAATATTTAGTTCGATAGATTCAGTATTGTCAATTGCTTTTGGTATATCAATAGGTTTGCTTGAAATTATTACTATTACAGACAAGAACATACACATTTTAAGAACACCCATTTTAACACAGTCACTTAATTTTTACTTTTCATGGGAAACACGCAAAAGCGTTATATGTCCGGCTATGGCAATGTACATTGAATCACTAAGAGTTTTCGTTTTCAGATCAAAAATTACCATCATCCACAATCAAAGACATTGTTTGATATATTACATGAGATAAGACTTCTACACTGCTGAGCAAAGTTACATACGCACGGAACGGTTCGCGATAAATAAAATCATATAAATGTTTTTTTGACTTCAAGCACACGGCGCATCGTGACTGAAAATAAATGAATTATGGATACTATACAATTGATATAAATACACAAACATGATTTTTCTTTTCGAGACATACATACTTATACATAAAAAATACCTAAACTGCAAAACAAATATTTTCAGATCATACAAATATTTAGTTCGACTCGGGAATCGAATCCGAGACCTCGAGTCGCATACGCTACTATTGCGCCATCGAAGTAGTAGAATGAAATGATTTCTCCTATATAATTAAACGAATGTAACAATTTTTTTTTTCAAAATGGTAGGTAGCATTAACCCGTAAGGTGTACAAATATATTCTCATTTGAATTTCAGTAATGATACTGTAGTATTATCTTAACGTCAACATAGTATTTGTAAGAAGGATTCTGGCTCATTTATATTGCGGTTAGCGTTTGCGATAACCAATAACTGATTACAAGTATATTCTTAAAAATAACGCGGAGTGTGGAAGTTTGTCACTCCAAGAACACGTTAAGCCGTTGGTCCCAGTTATCGTGAATATCTATGGTTATCGGTATTCAAAAGTCAGTGCCCTCAAATATACTGCCGACTTGTTCAACTTATGAATTCAGTCCGCCCTCAGAATTACAGATGTCTCATGCCAGAAGGCGCAACTGCCTACTGTTGTGGGTTCAAATTAGATACGGGACAACACTTTGTGTGATCAATAGCTCTTTGTTAAAGTCTGGGTGTTCTTTGCGTCCGTTGCATGTATGTTTGTAAAGACCTCGCAACACAGGGTGTGTATTTCTAATACGAGAGTTGTCTTTTAAATTTAAAAATAAAACATATTACCTTGGGAATGGTGAAGCTAAAAAAGAAGGTAGATTTTTATAAGTCCTTAATCATGGTTACTAACTGAAATGTACCAGAAACCTACAAAATTAAAATTACAAATACATTATATTTGTAATTTTAATTTTGTACTTGTATGTGTATTTTTTTTTTTTTTAAAAGACAACTCCCGCATTAGGAATATAAATTCCTGTGTCGCGGGGGACTTTACTAACATACATGAAACGGATACAAAGAACACCCAGACTCAGAACAACAAATTGTGAATCACACAAAGTGTTGTCCTACGTGGGATTTGAACCCACGACACTTGGCGTAGTAGGAAACGGCGTGGCGACCGCTTAAGTCACTAGGACAACCGTGCAGTCGATTATTTTTGTATTTTTTACAATATTTGTTACTAAACAAATTTAATTATATTTGTTACTTGTAGTAACAAATATAATGTTGAAATAAAATAATATATCGAGCACCAAATGATTCGGGCCTCAAATGTACAATCATAGATAATCTCGACATGTTTTATAAATTTGGAGAGTCTTGAAAAGAGCTTGTCTGTTTGGACTTGTACCACCAGTACTTATCTGGGATTTTCGCTGTTTATGTACTTTAAATCCTCTTTCGAGTACTTCTGACTCATATTTTTACTCAATAAGTACGCGTCAATTTTTTGTTGGAACACATAGTTGTAGCTTCAAATGTAAGTAAATTAAAAGAAGAGAAACACTCATAGACAAGTTGTTCTAAGTGATTGGAAGCAATTACCGAGCGTAGGCAAAGACAACGCGTTTAGTTCCTAGATAGGTGACCTGTAGGCGCTTCTGTAATTTGCAGTGTAATCGGTGCCGGGGGTATCATAACAGTCGTGAAGCTTAGTTGTATGCCTTCGGGCAGCTTAAAATATCCATCGGCAAGATCACGTAGCTTCAACGTGTCTTGCCAGTCGTGGTCTTAGCCCTTTCCTGAGCAGAGTCCGGAGACTACCAGTGAGAAGTCATGGGTTGTTCATGATTGATGAAAAAAAAGCTTTGATATTTATCGATATTTTTTTTTATAAATTTATTTGAAATTTAATAACTTAGTGACTCTTAATTGTAATTAACTAACAATATCTTATACATTAATTAACGTAAAATTACATAACAATATATGTACACAAATATAAAAACCTAAAATATTGTCATTTTTCATTTATTAATTGAAAACAGTAAGAATAATAGAAATTAAAACGATTAAACTAGATGTGATTGCAGTACTGCCACTGCCGTAATTCTCAATAAGCCAAGCTTCTACGTCTTCTGCGTTTTCAGAAGTCCACGTAATCGAAGCAAGAAGATTTTCTTGAACCCCACCAATAGCAGCCAGTTCACCCGCAGTAAATACTGATGCATGACGTTCTACAAACTCTCTCACCTGTAAAATATATAGATATTGGCAAATAATCAGTGTAATTCTTCTACTCCAGGTTTATCTATTTAATCAATTTCAATAGATTTCTATCCTTTCAATTCTAATCGATCCATTTCAGATAGGAAAGATGGATTAGATCAATATTTGACTGCCTCGGTGGCGGTCTTGGGTTAGATTCCCGGGTCGGACTAAAGTGATGGATTTGTGTGAACTGCAAATGTGTTTATAAAAAAATATGTTTTTGTATTATATTTATATCATTTGTCTGCTACTCAGAATACAAGCTCTGCTTAGTTTGGGACTAGATGGCGTTGGTGTAAGATGTCCGAAATATTTATGTTTATTTATTGATGTGGTCACAAATTCAGAAATGACACAAATAACGATGTAAAAACTCCTATTTTTAAAACTTGATTTCGAATTTCGTTGCGTAACTAGTATTAATCCTTACTAATAGTATAAATGCGAAAGTTACTCTGTCTGTCTGTCCGCCTTTAATGGCAAAACTACTAAAATGATTTAAATACAATTTCATACACATATAGTCTAGAGCCCGGGAAAGGACAAATGCTACTTTTTATCGCGATATCCAACATATACGTGACCGGAGCCGTTTAAAATAACAAATATCATGAAATTTTACCCTTGTTAGATGATTGTCAGATGTGAGCCTTCTTCCTAATGCATTGAGAATATTGGTAGTTCCAGTTAGACCTTGAACTCTGTGGAAAAATAAACAAAGGGTACTGAATTATGATTATTGTCATCAAAATGTTTTTTACAAAATAGAACGACATGAAAATGAACAGTTATATTGTAAACTGGCTGAGTTTCGGGGTGTTATCCGCGGTTAATATTGTAAATCATGAGTAACGCCGCGGAGCATAGCTAGTAATTAGCCTTACGATAATTAAGAATTACGAGTAATGGAAACATAACAATTGACAAGGAATAAAAATAAAAATGCTAATATTCATTACAAAATTATGGAAATATTGATTGCGTTACGAGACATATTTGTTTAAAGAAGATGGCTATACTTGTCTTAATACTTTAACAATAAAGTCTCAGCTAGAAGTCGTTTATGAAATGCAAAATGTTGCTATTTTTTGCATCAAAAAAAGTTTTGAGTCAATAGTTTTCGTTTTTATTATTTTCCCAATAACCAAAAATTCAAAATTATTTAATGGCACGTCTATGATAATCTCATTATAGATTTCTTTAGAAAATAGGCATGTTAGTACGCAAAGGTTTGCCATTTTAGCACTACATCATCCGTATAGACGATCAGTATTTCTATTTCATACGTTCTAAATAAAAACAAAAAGTTTACCTTGGTTGGATGAGATGGAAGTTTTCATGAATGAAGGTCAGAGCCGCATCCAAGGATTCAGGACTCGAATTGATGACCGAAACAACAATTGTATGTCTGTCCTGTTCTCTCACTTCTGAGTCATCTGCAATTACTTGGTTGAGATAGCTGTTGAACAAATTGAAAAGTTGTTATTAGGGTTATTTATAAGAGTTGAGTAGGTCACCTGTAACTTTATTACGCCTGAGGACGTCTCAAACACAAGATTCAGGAATGTGTCACGAACAGAATTAGGGGTCTTATTGTGTTTCTGGTACCTAGCTTCGGTAAACGCAACTAAAAAACTGCTTACCACAAGTTTTCTAATATATAAAACTGTCATAATATTAATTTGATGAAGCAGGCTCATATAGTTCACAGCATTTTTTTCCAACAGCTAAACAACCGGCTCGACCAGAGCAGTACTACCCTCACACATAGAAGACCATCCTAATAATGACAGTATTCTTGCTGTCATATTTCGCTGGTAAGACTGAGGCCGAAGTCCAGATCATTCTACATCATACTTCCGGCCTCCGGAGGCCGGGAGAATGTTGCAGAAACATCTGACCAGACCTGGCATCGGACCTCCGCAACCCTAAGGGAGAACTGAAATTCGAAGATTGAACTAGTTGTCAGTATATTTGAGGGTATTGACTTCCCAATAACGATTGCTATAGATGTTCATGACAACCGGGACTGACAGCTTTACGTGCTCTCCGAGGCACGGGCGTGAATCACCGCCAAACTTTCAAACTCCGGGCTGCTATTAGGAATTTCCTAAGAAAAACCCAAAATCACTTTTTGGCCCGACCCGGTATTTGAACCCGAGACCTCTTGATTATCAGTCGCATACGCTATCCACTAAACCAACTATGCCAGATCTCATTGAATTTGGTGCAGCGATTTACCCATAAAAGCGTAGCAGGTAGACAGATACAGTTACTTCCGCATTGATTATAAATTATATTACTTGTATGAATAAAAGTTATATAGATAAATGTACAAATACTAACAAAGTACGCCGTTCAACATTGGAAGTACATCCTAGTGCATTCAGTAGGATAGACTGCTCGCCAGAATCCGTTGATTCGAGGTACTTTCCCCAGAGGTAATTGAAATTCTCTTCGCTGCCTCCGCGGAGAGCAGAACAAAAGACTTGGATCTGAATGTCAGGGTTCACAAACTGAACTGCAAGAGAACATTTTATTATACTTTTTTGTTTCATATTTCATATTTTTCATTTGGAGTGACGACATGCGTAAGATGGCTGGCAGGAGCTGGATGCGAGAAGCCCAAAATCGTTCAGAGTGGTGTGCAATAGGAGAGATCTATGTCCAGCAGTGGACTGCGATAGGCTGATAATGATGATGATGTTGATGTACATATTTCAAGGTTTCGGTAACACAATGTTTAAACGTCGTAATTAAAAGGAACCTTTTTGTAGTTTTCGAAACCTCTTTATCTCATTTAGCCATTCATTTAGCGTATAAATTTATTTTGGACATCTGACACACAACATCATCTAGTCCCAAACTCTGCTTATCTTAGCTTGAATTATGGGTAATAGACGACTATCAGTCTATAATGATAGACGAGTATAATGTCTATAATACATTACATTACTTTTTTTTTGTATTATATATTGTATATTGAATTTTTCGAGAATATTAGCAATGTTTACCTTTTCGGTTAAATTGGACATTTTAAACTGATATCTGACTGAAACTAAATAAGCTCTTAGATTTTCAAAATCCATTGTAAATGCTGATCTGCTATCATATATCAAAATGATCATAAAATGCTAAGCGCTCTCTACTTATTACACAAATCCTTAACAAATTACTCATCAAGTCAAAAAAACTAATTCCATTTTACTTACTTCGATAATTTTTCAAGTCTTCCAGTATTTGTGTGGCTGTGTCAACACAGTCAGTATTACCGTGACGACAGTTTATACCTAAGATAATATTCCTATGGAATGCCACTACGTGTCCTTCGTTTACATCAGCGTTAAAACCGAGTTCTTGGTACAAAGGTGCAGTCAAATTACGCAGATAACTCTAAAAGCAAAATGGTAAATATTGAGATCTAATCAAAGTAAAAAAAAACCGTTACAGTACCCGTTACATATTGATAATTTAGATGATTATTTACTGACAGAAGCTAGATAACAATTATGTTATAAATTATGTATTGAATACAGTTCTTTTGAAAAAGGACTCAAACCAATTTAACAATCCCAAAATAAACACTAAAATTAATAAAATAATTAAGAAACAAAAATAATATCTAAAATCTCTAAACCTTATTTTAGCCGCTATTAAATTTTGCATGTTATCTATTGACGTTATTATATAAAAATATTGTACATAATAAGTCCATAATTATTATTACAATATCATCATCATCATATATATCCAAAACACTTTAATCCATCCTAAGGTTGCCTGGAAGAGTTTTAACAATAGTAGGCCGCCTTTTGTACATAAAATAGTAGTAATTTCTCTTCTATATTGTAAATCTGTAACACAGTGTACGAATAAAGAGTTTTCTATCGATATATATTTATATGTTTACCTGGAACGCTGGGTATGCGTCGGAAGCACTGAGTGCCACTTCAAGGTAATTGAAGGAAGGATTCACAGCACCCCATGGGATGTAATCTTTCTCTTCGATCAGGTATTGAGATAGATTGAAAGCAACATTGTAATTCTGAAAAATAAAAAATAAGAATATTCGACATCTACACCATCATCAGCCTTTGGAGGTAGTAGAGCCACGCTGATTTCAGTATGAATGGGCCAGCTCAACCGGGGTAGTACTTCCCTCACACGGAAGACCAACCTTATAATGACAGTATTCTTGCTGTCGTATTTCGTTGGGGGGTTTATTCTGCATCATTCCTCCGGTCTCCGGAAGCCAAGAGAACGATGCAAAAACATTTGACTAGGCCGCCCTGGTATGGTCACCATGCTGCATTGCCTGCTCTCACAATGAGTATGGTGACCCCTACTCCTGGATTCTATTCATGCTTTCCATCAAGCAGAGTAGAGTCACTTTGGTAAGCTTAAATATATATAAACAAAAAGCCTGTCGCAGTCCACTGCTGGAAATAGGCCTCTTGAATATATAACATCTTATGTTCAAAATCAATTGCATGTGATTTGAAATATTCCTTCAATATTGAGTTTAAAGTTAAATACAATAATATTTGCATTCTAGTGTGTGTATCAAAACAAACCAAACAAATATTTGTTTCCGAGTCTGGGTGTTTGCCAAGGTGACTTTACTATGCCTATGAAAGTATGAGTAAAATCCACAAGTCGGGGTTGCCATACTCACTTCAAATGCGGGCAATATGGCGAACCACATTATGGCGGCCTAGTGAGATGCTTTTTCACGCCCCGCATAAAGGACCCGGGATCATAGTATGAAGGAAAAACAAAAAATATATAAAATATATATGTATTTACAAAAACTTATTTATGTATTTACAAAAACTTATACTATATCAGGTTTTCAAGTACCAATAGTACAAGCTTTACTTATTTTGGGACTAGATGATGTTGTGTGTCAGATGTCCAAATATTTTTAAAAAAAAACGGATACAAGACAGACAGTGATAGTTTCGGATAGAACAAAAGATAATACAGTTACTTAGAAAGACCCAGGTCACGTTTTTAAACGTCTTGTGATAAGATTGGTCAAACGGTATCCCAGGAAAAAAATATAATAAGAAGGATCATAAAGAAATCTTACCAAACGACCATTTCTGGCTAAATTGAAGGCGTCGTCAAGAAGATTTGCGCGGTTAAGAACATGAATTACTTCATGATTTGTATGAAGTGCTCTCGCAATTGCTATCCAGTTGGGTACATCATAGTTAACCCTGTAGTATCCTAAAATGTAGAAAAAGTATATAATGATTTGCAAATATTTTAAGGTTGATCTGGTAGGTGTTTATGTGCATAAGTTTGTCTGTCACGGCTAAATTAAACGGGAAAACCTGGAACCGTATATTAATAATAATGAAAAATGACCCAGGTCAGATATGCCAAACATCTGTTTTTGCATATTGGTTCATCATCATCATCAGCCTATCGCAGTCATAGTGGTCATGTCATATTTGATTTAAAAAAAAAAGAAATTAAAATATAGCACTGTATACTGTGCATTTGAATGGTAATATATTGAAATGATAATAATACATAAATTGAGTTTAAAAGAAAAAAGATGAACCACTTGGCCGTCTGTGGATTATAATTTTTTTTACGGCTGACCGGCACGGATACTACACAATCTAAAACAACAAGTTGTCTTTAATGACTACTAATTTAAAACGCGCGACTGTTTGATATGTTTTGATTGATTAAATGAAAAGTTCTCTAAAATTAACTTCAAGTATCTGGTCTACATTATTAACGTTGAAAATAACGCAAAACCGTTGTTTACACTTAAACAGTGTTTATGGTAATAATAACAGATTTTTCTATTTCATGTTAAAAAAAAAATGTAACAAAACACAGCACAACACTTATTTTTTAATAAGTGTAGGGCGCCCTGCGGCACGAATGGTCCACAATTTGAGGAGGGTGACTGGCGGCGTATAGATGCGGACTGCCCAAGACCGGGATGGTTGGCGTTCCTTGGAGACCTGCATCCAGCAGTGGACGGCGATAGGTTGACACTTCTACTACATGTATAAAAAGAAAATCACCAGTCTGTTGTTTGTTGAAGATGTACCAATCAGCTGAAGAGAGTCCAGGAATATCAATTGCTCTAGCAGGTAATGAAGCTACTATCCAATGCATAGGTGCAGTGTCGCTGAAGTCAGGGGAGGTGGATAGCGCCCAATTGACAGGAACAAGCCAACGCTCTGTGGAAATGGCCCTTGCAGTGAGGTAGCGTTCCTGTTGAGACGAAAACATACTTTTAAATTTGGATTAATTCATGAAAATGCGGACAATTGCAAGTCCTAGACTACTGATACGTTAAAAGTTATATTTTATATGGAATTACAGGAAAATGAGCAACAAATATTTCGATAAATTGAAGTTGAAGGATTTGACATCTTACTCATTCTATGAAAAGCTCCAAAATATGTAATTCCTCAACATCCAACATTCGGCTTTTGTATGTCCGTATTTAATATATTCTTCTAGTTGCAGACATTTGTTTCTGACTAGCTTTTGCCTGCGGCACCGCCCGCGTATTTGACGGTTATCGCGGTAAAAAGTAACTTTTGCCCTTTATCAGGCACTATACTATTTGTTTATCAAAGTTCATTTAAATCGGTGCTATAATTTTGACGTGAAAACCGAATAGACAGACAGACAGTGTTACTTTCGTATTAAAAAAAATAGTAAGAAATAAGGAAACATGTGATTTATGCAGTTTGAGTGTTTATCCGCAATCATCGTAACTTAGAATCACAACTCAAAATTGTAGTCTACCAATATGTTCATCATATATATTTTGCTTTACCTGAGATACGACTACAGAATTTGCAGTACTTGCGCTTCTTTCAATCGTGAGTACGGGGAACCCACCCTGGTTGACCCAATTTTCCAAAACTTCCTCCACAGTGTAAGAAATATTATAGTTGGCCTGATTCACAGCGGTCTGGAAGTGAAGATATAAGTCGGAAGGGTGTGCTGCTCTGCGAGACCTGCAAAATAAGTTTTTTAATACCACCTGTAACCTGTCACGTTTTGGTTGGCTGCATTTTTTTATATATTCGAGCCTACCAAAGTGACTCTAATCTGCCTGATGGAAAGCATGAGTAGAATCCAGGAACCCTTTTCTTTTAGTGAGTGAAGACAATGAAGCATGGCGACCTCGTGAGATGTTTCTGCTTCATTCCCACGGCCCTCAGACGCCAGGAGAACAACGCAGAACACCAGGAAACCATACCATGGTTTCCTGGTGGGTCATCATTTTTTATTTAATTGCAACGGTTTACAAAAAATAGCATCATGTGTACTACAGAAGGTGACGCTTGTTTATGTAGACACAAAACTATTCTTGTTGTAAAAGACAACTCTTTTCCATACAACAACAAACAACAAAAAGAACAAAATTAGTCATAAAAAATTCTACTAACATGAGCGTCATGTACTTTATCGCATTCTTAGTTGTTGAAACATGAATATGAAGCTGAGTGTTCAAATTTAAATACCCTTTGTTTCATGTCTATGACTTCATTCGTATTCTCAATGCAAAAATGTTCCTACAGTAAGTAGTTGTATGAATAGGTTGTTAATTTAATATGTTTTGTTTGGTAACGTTCGTTTAATAATTTTGTACCATATCGTTAATGAAAGAAGATATAGAAAGACATCATACAGGTACTAAAACATGCAATAGTCGCGTTGAATATTACATCGGAATAGTGCGTGCTTCCCTGATATCCTGTTATATACACCCGTCTCTTTCACAATATCACTTTTACGTATTTCCAGAAAGAGAGAAAAAATGTGTTATACGTCAAAATATTCTGATAAGATATTCCTAGTTCAAAAATAGACTGTGATTGATTGATGATTGATTGATTAATAAATAAGTTAATACGTACATGGCTCTGATGTACAATCTGCATCCAAGTTGGAATACTTCAGGTGTAAGAACATGTTGCAACATCCTAATCACGGATGCGGCTGGAAAAAATATAAAAGGTTATTTAAGAATGGAAGAATGTATGATTTTTCAGTTTTTCTATAGATTAGATCTATTGCTTCTGTTTATGAAACTTTAAAATGGGATCGTGACGTCATGTCTTGACATTGACAAATCAAATTACTATAAAATATACTAGATAAGTGGGTTAAAGTCTCTGCCTAAGGTCTCGGATTCGATTCCCGGATCAGATCAAATGTTTGTATGATCTGCAAATATTTGTTTCAGAGTTTTGGTGTTTTCTATGTATAATCGTAATATGTATGTATTTACAAAGCAGAATAGAGTATTTACGTATTATAATCAGTTGTCCAGTATCAGTACCCATAGTACTCGAACAAGATCTACTAAGTTTAGGAATAGATTGCATAGTGTGTCATAATATGTCCAAAATATTTATTTACTTTTCTCCCCCCGAGTGTATCTCGATTATTACAGTTAAAGAAGCCTATAAATTATTCTGATATGTAAGCTAATTACTATAAGTTTCGTCCAAATCCGTTCAATAGTTTTTGCGTGAAAGAGCAACAAACATACATTCATACATACTCACAAACAAACATACATTCATACATACTCGTGTTTATAATATTATTTATAAAATAATGCAAATTAATCTGGTAGGATCTCTTTTTGAGTAATATTAACTAGGTACGTAGTGATATTAATAAAGTATGGAATGCGTATTGTAGGCACACTAGAAACATGAGTTTCCAAAAGAGAATACAAACGTAAAGACAAGTAAAAGTCAACTAAAGAATAACGCAGAAAAAATTCCCCCATTGACGTCACACTCTCTTTAGTCTACTGTCAGTCGTTTGAAATTCCTAGACTTGTAATATTTTTTTCTTATTTTCGTTTTTCGTTTAATATTTACTTTTTCCCTAATTCTTAATCTCACATTCGATAATTTTTGTAAGCAAGGTTACCATCAGGCAGGCCTTTAAAAGACTTGACAGCACCTTTGCCTTATAATGCGTTGCACCAACTGAATAAAAGTGGGGAAAAAGGGCAGGAAACGAAGATGATGTTTTTGGATCATTGACTATCTTCAAAATTAAGCTCTTCAAAAATATTATATCAGTTCTTTTGGCAGTCGGATGTGACGCGTTATTGCGTAATAATTTACTGCCTCATTCAAGTTATATATGAAAAATATCTGCAATGACAAAAACATATTTTATTCACATGTCACTTGCAGATAAATTTTCAATAGATGTTGTGATAAGTATTTCATCATGTAATTTCATAGCACCTTTGATAAAAAAATGAGTTCATTTCTATGACAAAGGTGGAGCCAGAGAAAAGGCGGGATTTATTGACGACAATTAGGAATATTGTTTCAATATTTTAGAAGAATTCCTGTCATAGTTTGGCTGCCAAAATAAATATACTCAGTCTGATGGAAAATTTTCAAAAAATAACTTAATGGTTATCTTAAAAGAGATGATGACTGAATGACTGTCAAAATAGAAAACATAAAAGTTTAACCCTACTACGTATAAACTTTTGACAAAACTTATAATTAATCTATGTCACCTGAACCATTATTACGAATGTTTATTTATGTTTATTACACTTCATTTAATAAAATCGGTTTAGTATATTAGTTTAGGTGCTAAGGCGGAATATATTAAATAAACCAACAATATTACCAATTACCAACAACAATACTTAAATAGAATAGAAGAATAGAATAAATAGACCAACAAAACATTTCCCTATATTTTGACTTCTGTAGTCGGTTCAAAACAAGCTATTTACAAAATGCCATAGTACAAAATCTATTGTGGTTCGGTTCAAAGTGTTTTCTTATAATAATCGTCATCGTCGTCTTTTTAGATGTTCCTTGTACTTTCAGCTAGAATGCTATAAATTATACCGCTTCATAAAGCCATCTGCCTACTGGTTAATCTATTGCAAAATAAAGTCTAGCTCATCGCTGATTTCAGAGCTCTATACTCAATATGAATCAATACTACATTCCTTTTATATCTAAAATACATTTGACAGATTTATCTTACCGTAAAAACCACCGATTTGAAACCTACTGTTGGTATATATGAAAAGATTATAGGATAGACTGGAAACTGGTCAATATTTTACTTAGTTTATATCTTATCGGTACATAGAAAAGTGTTTACAATACGAATTCACTAACACCTACTAGCATTGTAGTAGATATCTTAAAGTATTCTTTAAATAATGATGATGTTTGAATTAATTTTACCCGACTATGGCTTAGTCATAAAAAAGGATAATAAATTTAGCTGCCAGTATATGTAAAATTATGCGGGAAATAATTAAATGAATTAAATGTTGCCATTTTGCAAATCAGCTCTGCTTTAACCTTTTTCTATCTATGCATTTCTGAATAACCTCAATTATTTTCCTGTTTCCTTCTTAAAAACCCGTTTTTACGTAGTCCAATTTCAGTTTTTTAATCATTGGTTTTTAAGTTATTCATTTACGGTTAAAACCCCCAGGGAATCATCACTTTATGTGTGTAGAATAAAACTACTCCATTCTATTATATCTTTGACAAGAAATTCACTTTAAATATAGACAAGACTTCTAGTTTATATATGTAGGTATTACACATCATGTTTTATGTAATCTAAACTAATATATAAAGAGGTAAATTTTGTGAGTTTGTGTCGTTGTAAGGGGTAATCTCTGGCTCTACTGAACTGATTTTGAAAATTATTTTACCAATAGAAGGTTACGTTATTTGTCAGTGACATAGGCTATATAATAATCCGATAAATCAAAATTATATGTCCCCGAGCGAGCGTCTAGTGTACTAGATGTTCTGAAGAAAGGCAAGGCTCTGTCGCTCCTCCAATCCATTTTAGTAACTCTTTAGCATTTTATATCATTATCAAAACCACAATCAAAAACAGATAAATTGTGCCTTTCATATATAGTTAGGAATTGGTAATCTTTAATGTGACGTCAACATTGCAATTTATTTTCAGTTTGATAAAGTAGACAACAAAAGACCGACGTAATAGTCTACATTCAATAAATCAAATCAAAAAAAGTCTGTCACGAGTATAAGAGACTATAAATAGTTCAAATACTTACATTTTTGATAAGCAACTGCATTGAAAGTTCCCAAGACTTCAGCAGGAGTGTAGACAGGGAATGTCATGGGATTGACGCTGAGGACAGCGTCCGCTTGAAACACGTTCTGTAGTATAAGCAGGAACTGATCGTTCATACGCCATGATGGACGAATCTATAAAAAGAAAATTATATTTTTATTTACTTGTCTTTATTGTAGGCACAAAACAGTATAAAAAGAAAAGAAACAAAAGAGTTATAAACTATATCTGTACAACAATAGGCGGTCTTATCGCTCATGGCGATTTCTTCAAGACAACCATCTTATTGAAAAAAAAATAGGGAAGTTTACACACAAGTCAATGTCATTTTTTGAGATTGTTTTAATGATATGTTAATATTAAACCATTAAATCATAAGATAATTTAATTAGAATAACTCGAGTAATGCGATTCACAAAACATAATTTTCTAGACTAACAAGAGATTTCTAAAGAATATTATTGATCTCATGCTTTCCATCAGGCAGAATGGAGTCACTTTGACAGTCTCATAAATATATATATATTTATACATATACAGCAGGCGATGTGATCTCAATTATAGAAAAAAAATAAAGGTGACCCTCAGAGCAGGTTCCTCGAAATAATTATACTGGAGAAATCAGCAGATCACCCACCATAAAAATATTTCAAAACTAATCTTGCACAGAGTTATTTTCTCCAAATTGAAGTGGGTTCCGCCTTGTATGCAAGATTGTGGGGGAGATACTGGGAATTAGGGAATTGGAGTTGACTTACGTGGTAGGTGGCTGTAAGGTCTTCTTTTCCTTCGGTGCTGGTTCTAGAGTTTTTCTTCTGCATACAATTCACGTTTTGCGTTGTTTGCGTTAAGAGTTCTTAGCGAATATCACACGCGCACTTCTATTGTTTTGATAAGCGGGGCCCGCGCTTTTAGTAGTTGCGAATTAGCGAGAGACGGTTGTCTTGAGCGCGTGCGCCGATGCCTTGTGGCTGCGAGGCGGTCTACATACGACCGCGCGCGGGAGTTGAGTGGAGAGGAGTGAGTGGAGAGAGAGAGTGACACTGGAGAGTGACTCGAGGCGACAGGACAGCGACTTATGTGCGACTGGCTGGGGCCATTTCAAAATGGCTCCCGTATATGCGAAGCGGAGCGGGAGGGGGAGGGTTTGTGTTTTATGCGTTCAGGAATGAGTATGCGTAATAATATAATATTTAAATACAAAATAATATACTTGTATATGTGAGTAATAATCGGCGTAAACAACCCCCCCGGCCTAGAGGTCTTTCCTCTAAATTAAAGCGTAATGATAAAACTTATATCTAAGAGTAAGAGTTAAAACATAGCGTTGCGTTTATTGTCTCGGAAGAGGACAAACTCTAACTACCGGGCGAATAAAACTACCAGCAGCAGTGCGAACTTTAACTGTGCGAATTACTTTATCCTTTCCCGGATAAATTTCCTCTACTGTGCCCAACGGCCAACAGAGAGGGTGCGCGTTATTATCCTTAATTACCACCACCGTACCTAATTCTATAGGATGCGAGGGTGTGAGCCACTTCTCCCTCTGCTGAAGAGAAGTTAAATACTCTTGGCTCCAGCGACGCCAAAAGCTTTGAGAGAGTTTTGTTATGAGTTGAAAACGAGTTAAGCGGTTATCCAGTACCTCAGAAAGATCTTCTGCAGGTAGGAATTTAAGCGGAGTCACGTTTAGAAAGTGATTAGGAGTTAAAGCGCTAATACTTGAAGGGTCTGAACTAAGAACACATAGAGGGCGGCTATTTAGCATTCCTTCAATCTGAACGAGGACTGTGTTGAGTTCCTCGTACGTGAGTACTTGAGTTCCTATAATTTTATATAGGTGAGTTTTAACACAGCGAACATTAATTTCAGCGAGACCATTAAAATGCGGTCCGTACGGTGGACTATGCCTAAATTCAATGCGTTGTTCAGCTAATTGATTACCTATGTAATTTTTATGCGCGTCAGAGTCTAATAGTGCGTATATTTCCTGTAGCTTGCGTTGAGCTCCAATGAAGTTGGTTCCTCCATCGCTATATAACATAGAGACGGGGCCTCTTCTACTAATAAACCGTCTAAACGCGGCAAGGAATAAATCGGAACTAAGGTCCGAGACCAACTCAATGTGAAGCGCTTTCGTAGTTAGACATACGAAGATACAAATATATGCCTTTTGGCTTTTGATTCCGCGGCGTCGTATGTGTGTAACAAAGTACGGACCGGCGTAATCCACAGCGGTAAAAGCGAAAGCTTTGGCTTCAGTTACCCGAAACTCCGGTAAGTCTCCCATGAAAGGAGTTAGCGATTTAGGATTGAGTCGGAAGCAAATGTTGCAAGCGTGAACTCTTTGACGCACTAGGTTTCTAGCGCCAAGAATCCAAAACCTCTGACGAAGCAGTGCGATCAAAAGCGTGGGACCTGTATGTAGGTTAGAGCAATGATAGTAATCAACTAGCATTTCGGTAAAGCGGTCTTTAGCGGGGAGCAGCATGGGGTGCTTTTGACTAAAATTTAATTGAGCATGCGTAAGTCGTCCACCGACGCGTAGAATATTATCGTCGTCGATAAAAGAGTTGAGTTTTAAAAAAGTTTTATTTAAGCGTTTATTATTTTTTAATGCCGTTATGTCATTAGCGAAGTGTTTATTTTGGACATAACGTACAAGGTAGCGTTCAGCGTAATCATAGTCAGCGGGAGTAACCAAACCTTTGGTGCGTAAAAGCTTTGAAAAGCGTAGTACATAAACGGCGGCGCGTAGCAATTTTTTAAAGGTTGAGATGCGGTTAATTAAGCGTTGTAGCGGATGTTCGTCACTGTGACTTGAACTTAGTAACGAAGTGAGCGTTATTGTTTTACTTTCAAAACTTTCATCTTGTGTTGAACAAGGCTGAAAGGGAGCGATAGGCCATGCATTAATAGGCTGTGCAACCCATTCTGAAGCGCAAAACCAAAGCCTATTACATGCCAAGTTGTAAGGCGTGACAGGGCGCGATATAATATCTGCGGGATTATCGGAGCCACTAATATGATACCAGTGTTTAGCGTCGAGTTTAGCGTTAATCTCTGTAATTCGATTTGCGACAAATGTGTGAAATTTAAACGAGGGCGAGTGAATCCAAGTCAGCGTGACTGTGGAATCAGAGAATGCGAATATTGAGTTTATTTTACAGCGTCTCGTTAATATATTAGTTACCGAATCCATTAAATTAGCTAAAAGTAGCGCGGCACAAAGTTCGAGGCGAGCGAGTGAAATCTTTTTCAGCGGTGCCAATCTAGACTTAGAAGCGAGTAGCGAAACAATGCCCTTCGAGTTGTCATCGGGACTAACACGAATATAAACCACGGCACCATAACATTGTTCACTGGCATCAGCGAAACCTATCAGCGAAATGTGAGCGTTAGACACAATACCGATATGTCTGGGAAAAACTAGTTTTGACAGATATTTCAGCTCCTTATGAAACTGTATATATTTTTTGCGTATAGAGTCGGGTACTTCTTGGTCCCAATCAAGCGATAATTTCCAGCATAGCTGAACTAAGAGCTTCATGAAAGTAACAACAGGGCAAATTAAACCGATCGGATCGTATTGACGAGCAGTTGCTGCGAGAAGAATTCGTTTTGTACACGACTGTACCCCGGTATCTGCGGTAACTTGAAAGGAAAATATATCCGCGTCAGGCTGCCAAAGCATGCCTACAATTTTCGTAGTTGTTTGAGTAATATCGAAATCGACAATATGCGGGCTTTTAATTGAGTTAGGAATTTTATTTAATAAATCCGAGCTATTCGAGATCCATTTCACCAATTTAAAACCTCCCGCCGAAAACAAATCTATCATTTCTTTGTATATTTTCTCAGCGGCTTCAACAGAGTCTACTGATGAAACGTAGTCATCCATGTACATGTGATTCGCGGCCTCGTAAGCGGCAAGCGGCCACTTTGCGCGCTCGTCGTCTGCTAGTTGGCGCACGACGCGCATTGCGAGGTATGGAGAACTAGACAATCCGAATGTCACTCTATTAAATTCGTATTCTTCAATATCTGAAGTAGAATCAAACCTAAAGAGAATGCGTTGAAAAGGTCGGTGACCTGGCGTGAGATGTACTTGAAAATACATTTTTTCTATGTCCGCTGACATGGCTATAGAGAACATGCGTAAATTAATTAATAAATTAAAAATGTTTTGTTGAAGGTTGGGACCCGTATACAACAAATCATTAAGCGATTTTCCCGAAGTCGTTTTAGCGCTGGCATCTAAAACAACGCGAATCTTCGACGTACTTTTATCTGGTCGGTAAACGGCCCGGTGTGGTATGTAATAAGAGTGGCGAATTTGAGTATCAGAGTTGACTTTTGTTAAGTAACCCTGATCAATATAATCTTGTATAGTTGCGTTATAATCATAGCGTAATTCGTGTGCGTTATCTAATTTTCTTTCTAAATTTACTAAGCGTTTTTTAGCGATATTATACGAGTTTCCGAGTAAAAGGGGATCATATTTAAAGGGAAGCGTCACAGTATATCTACCTGTCTCGTCGCGGGAGTGCGTTGCCTGAAAGATACGTTCGCAGACTTTATCATCAGGACTTGTGTGAATAGTGTCTGGTACCCTTTCGAGCTCCCAGAAGCGTTGCGTTAAGTTTTCTAAACTTTGCTTTTGAGCAGAACAGAAAAATGATTTATTATTATTATTATTGGTTTGCGTGTCTAAATCGGGGTCATCGCACTGAGCTCTGCCCATCATTACATAACCGAGCGTGGTTTCCATGGCAACAACGGAACACGGCGGAAAACTAATTTTATTGTTGCGAATTAAATGCGGGAATAACTCGTTACCTAACAAACAGTCAACTTCCGAAGGAATGTAAAACTCATCATCCGCTAGTGGCAAGTCGCAAATACCAGCTAGCTGCGATATATCTACGTGACAGTTAGGTAAGCGATCCGTGATGCTATCTATAACAAGAGCTTTAATATTATAATTACAACGCGAGTCAAAGCGGGATTGAATTTTAAATGTAACAAAACCATACGAGTTACTCTCGGAATGGCCTATGCCTTTTACTACACACTGGTTAGGTGATATTTGCAAATTTAATCGTTCACAACATCCCTTTGTAATAAAGTTAGACATAGATCCGGTGTCTAGGAAAGCGCGTATCCTTTTTCGCTGTCCGTTACAATTATATGCGTAAACATTAGCGGTTGGTAACAAAACAGTGTTAATCTTCATATCTCCGTTAGTATGTATAGCTGACAGAGACACATTAGCGTTTTCAGCATGCAAAACTGAGCCTTGTTTGTTAGAGCGCGAAGGCTCTAAATCGTATGCGCGCGCGTCTCGAGTTGAGAGACTGTTTACATTAGCGGCGGTGTCGCGCGGGGGTGAGGGACGTGTGGCCGCTCGATGCAACATAGTATGATGTTGTCGTAAACAAATTGAACAACGATTTTGCGATTTACAAAAATTAATTGAATGAAATCCTAAGCAATTAATACAATAGTTATGTTTCATTACAATTTGATTGCGAGTTTCTATGTCTTTATTTAAAAATTCAGGACATTTAAATAGCGCGTGAGCGAGACTTGATTTACAAACAGAACAATAGTTAAGCGAGCGCGTATACTTGTTATGACTAACCGTACGATTCGGCGTGGTGTTTACTATAAATGATTTAGTATTTTTCGAGTTTTTAGTTGAGTTTGCGTTATTATTTTTAGGAGATTGAGTTATATTAAATTGTTTACTATGCGAATATGATTGCGTCCGTAATGTATGTATTTTATCCTGCTCTTTTATAAACTGTTTGAGATTTTCAAATGTAGGTATTTTGACATGTCTATACGACTGTTCAAATAGCGTTAGGGTTTCTTTATCAAATTTAGTTAATGCGATATGAGTTATGATGAAATCCGCGAGATCATCTATGCATAAGCGTCGTAGCGCGGCTTCGGCTGCACAAAACCGTTCAATAAAGGCGTCTAATGAGTATAATTTAAATTTTAACATCTGTTCTAAGTACATAGAAGCTTGAACTCTAATGTCTTCATATTTTTCAATTAATGCGTTCCAAATAATGTCATAATTCTCACCAATAGGTGGAATGCCAGAACAAACTGATAACGCTTTGTTTGAGAGATTACCTACGAGGTATTGAACCTTTTCGGCTGCGGTAAGTCGGGGATTTTCATGAATGAGACTTTTAAAGTTCTGATGAAACACTGCCCAATTGTTAGGGTTACCATCGAAGCAGGCCAATTGTAGTGGCGGTAATTTAGGCGTGATTTTTATTTTCTGCTCGCAGGCGGACGGCAGAAGCGAATTCTCAACCATTTTTATATGACAGTACAAATCATCAAATGCGTTTATTTCAGAGTAGGTAGGTTTGACCTCTTTGTCCTGTTCCATATACAATAAATTCAAATCATCTACCGTTTCTAAAAATTCGGTTCTAGTATGTTCTAATGATGTTATACGCGATAAGAATTTAGTTTGCGAAATATGATTGGAAATATTCAAACTGAGATCGTAAGTTTCTTGCGTTCTTTGAAATAATGCTTCTTTTTTAGATTGCAATAAAGAAATCTTACGAAGTAGTTGCGTGGCCATATTTAAAATGAACAAGTATGACCGGATGCGTCTGAGAAATAATTGAAGTTAACTATTAACTATTTTGAGCGTATTTTTATAATATAATATCAATATATTATTGGATATTATAAATATATACTTACTATTAATAATAATAGAATACGTAAATAATGTGTGTAGCGTTAATTGAGAATTGAATTGCGTTGTGGAGAAATAAAAATGGCGGATGGGTGCGTGTCTTACAATTGAATTTTGTAAGATGAAAAATATGCGTCGTGTGAGAAGTATTTAATAATATAACATCATTATATTATTAAATAATATATTTAAGAGCTATTAATAATAGTAGAATGCGTAAATATGGTGCGTAGCGAATATATAAGCGGTTTGGAGAATAAATATGGCGACGTGTTTGTCGTCTTAATTGCGTTACAAATAAAATATATATTTTGTGTATATTTTTTGTGTAAATTGCGGAATCCGGCTCGAAGGACCAGTAATTGTATGCAAGATTGTGGGGGAGATACTGGGAATTAGGGAATTGGAGTTGACTTACGTGGTAGGTGGCTGTAAGGTCTTCTTTTCCTTCGGTGCTGGTTCTAGAGTTTTTCTTCTGCATACAATTCACGTTTTGCGTTGTTTGCGTTAAGAGTTCTTAGCGAATATCACACGCGCACTTCTATTGTTTTGATAAGCGGGGCCCGCGCTTTTAGTAGTTGCGAATTAGCGAGAGACGGTTGTCTTGAGCGCGTGCGCCGATGCCTTGTGGCTGCGAGGCGGTCTACATACGACCGCGCGCGGGAGTTGAGTGGAGAGGAGTGAGTGGAGAGAGAGAGTGACACTGGAGAGTGACTCGAGGCGACAGGACAGCGACTTATGTGCGACTGGCTGGGGCCATTTCAAAATGGCTCCCGTATATGCGAAGCGGAGCGGGAGGGGGAGGGTTTGTGTCAGTAATTGTATGCAAGATTGTGGGGGAGATACTGGGAATTAGGGAATTGGAGTTGACTTACGTGGTAGGTGGCTGTAAGGTCTTCTTTTCCTTCGGTGCTGGTTCTAGAGTTTTTCTTCTGCATACAATTCACGTTTTGCGTTGTTTGCGTTAAGAGTTCTTAGCGAATATCACACGCGCACTTCTATTGTTTTGATAAGCGGGGCCCGCGCTTTTAGTAGTTGCGAATTAGCGAGAGACGGTTGTCTTGAGCGCGTGCGCCGATGCCTTGTGGCTGCGAGGCGGTCTACATACGACCGCGCGCGGGAGTTGAGTGGAGAGGAGTGAGTGGAGAGAGAGAGTGACACTGGAGAGTGACTCGAGGCGACAGGACAGCGACTTATGTGCGACTGGCTGGGGCCATTTCAAAATGGCTCCCGTATATGCGAAGCGGAGCGGGAGGGGGAGGGTTTGTGTTTTATGCGTTCAGGAATGAGTATGCGTAATAATATAATATTTAAATACAAAATAATATACTTGTATATGTGAGTAATAATCGGCGTAAACAACCCCCCCGGCCTAGAGGTCTTTCCTCTAAATTAAAGCGTAATGATAAAACTTATATCTAAGAGTAAGAGTTAAAACATAGCGTTGCGTTTATTGTCTCGGAAGAGGACAAACTCTAACTACCGGGCGAATAAAACTACCAGCAGCAGTGCGAACTTTAACTGTGCGAATTACTTTATCCTTTCCCGGATAAATTTCCTCTACTGTGCCCAACGGCCAACAGAGAGGGTGCGCGTTATTATCCTTAATTACCACCACCGTACCTAATTCTATAGGATGCGAGGGTGTGAGCCACTTCTCCCTCTGCTGAAGAGAAGTTAAATACTCTTGGCTCCAGCGACGCCAAAAGCTTTGAGAGAGTTTTGTTATGAGTTGAAAACGAGTTAAGCGGTTATCCAGTACCTCAGAAAGATCTTCTGCAGGTAGGAATTTAAGCGGAGTCACGTTTAGAAAGTGATTAGGAGTTAAAGCGCTAATACTTGAAGGGTCTGAACTAAGAACACATAGAGGGCGGCTATTTAGCATTCCTTCAATCTGAACGAGGACTGTGTTGAGTTCCTCGTACGTGAGTACTTGAGTTCCTATAATTTTATATAGGTGAGTTTTAACACAGCGAACATTAATTTCAGCGAGACCATTAAAATGCGGTCCGTACGGTGGACTATGCCTAAATTCAATGCGTTGTTCAGCTAATTGATTACCTATGTAATTTTTATGCGCGTCAGAGTCTAATAGTGCGTATATTTCCTGTAGCTTGCGTTGAGCTCCAATGAAGTTGGTTCCTCCATCGCTATATAACATAGAGACGGGGCCTCTTCTACTAATAAACCGTCTAAACGCGGCAAGGAATAAATCGGAACTAAGGTCCGAGACCAACTCAATGTGAAGCGCTTTCGTAGTTAGACATACGAAGATACAAATATATGCCTTTTGGCTTTTGATTCCGCGGCGTCGTATGTGTGTAACAAAGTACGGACCGGCGTAATCCACAGCGGTAAAAGCGAAAGCTTTGGCTTCAGTTACCCGAAACTCCGGTAAGTCTCCCATGAAAGGAGTTAGCGATTTAGGATTGAGTCGGAAGCAAATGTTGCAAGCGTGAACTCTTTGACGCACTAGGTTTCTAGCGCCAAGAATCCAAAACCTCTGACGAAGCAGTGCGATCAAAAGCGTGGGACCTGTATGTAGGTTAGAGCAATGATAGTAATCAACTAGCATTTCGGTAAAGCGGTCTTTAGCGGGGAGCAGCATGGGGTGCTTTTGACTAAAATTTAATTGAGCATGCGTAAGTCGTCCACCGACGCGTAGAATATTATCGTCGTCGATAAAAGAGTTGAGTTTTAAAAAAGTTTTATTTAAGCGTTTATTATTTTTTAATGCCGTTATGTCATTAGCGAAGTGTTTATTTTGGACATAACGTACAAGGTAGCGTTCAGCGTAATCATAGTCAGCGGGAGTAACCAAACCTTTGGTGCGTAAAAGCTTTGAAAAGCGTAGTACATAAACGGCGGCGCGTAGCAATTTTTTAAAGGTTGAGATGCGGTTAATTAAGCGTTGTAGCGGATGTTCGTCACTGTGACTTGAACTTAGTAACGAAGTGAGCGTTATTGTTTTACTTTCAAAACTTTCATCTTGTGTTGAACAAGGCTGAAAGGGAGCGATAGGCCATGCATTAATAGGCTGTGCAACCCATTCTGAAGCGCAAAACCAAAGCCTATTACATGCCAAGTTGTAAGGCGTGACAGGGCGCGATATAATATCTGCGGGATTATCGGAGCCACTAATATGATACCAGTGTTTAGCGTCGAGTTTAGCGTTAATCTCTGTAATTCGATTTGCGACAAATGTGTGAAATTTAAACGAGGGCGAGTGAATCCAAGTCAGCGTGACTGTGGAATCAGAGAATGCGAATATTGAGTTTATTTTACAGCGTCTCGTTAATATATTAGTTACCGAATCCATTAAATTAGCTAAAAGTAGCGCGGCACAAAGTTCGAGGCGAGCGAGTGAAATCTTTTTCAGCGGTGCCAATCTAGACTTAGAAGCGAGTAGCGAAACAATGCCCTTCGAGTTGTCATCGGGACTAACACGAATATAAACCACGGCACCATAACATTGTTCACTGGCATCAGCGAAACCTATCAGCGAAATGTGAGCGTTAGACACAATACCGATATGTCTGGGAAAAACTAGTTTTGACAGATATTTCAGCTCCTTATGAAACTGTATATATTTTTTGCGTATAGAGTCGGGTACTTCTTGGTCCCAATCAAGCGATAATTTCCAGCATAGCTGAACTAAGAGCTTCATGAAAGTAACAACAGGGCAAATTAAACCGATCGGATCGTATTGACGAGCAGTTGCTGCGAGAAGAATTCGTTTTGTACACGACTGTACCCCGGTATCTGCGGTAACTTGAAAGGAAAATATATCCGCGTCAGGCTGCCAAAGCATGCCTACAATTTTCGTAGTTGTTTGAGTAATATCGAAATCGACAATATGCGGGCTTTTAATTGAGTTAGGAATTTTATTTAATAAATCCGAGCTATTCGAGATCCATTTCACCAATTTAAAACCTCCCGCCGAAAACAAATCTATCATTTCTTTGTATATTTTCTCAGCGGCTTCAACAGAGTCTACTGATGAAACGTAGTCATCCATGTACATGTGATTCGCGGCCTCGTAAGCGGCAAGCGGCCACTTTGCGCGCTCGTCGTCTGCTAGTTGGCGCACGACGCGCATTGCGAGGTATGGAGAACTAGACAATCCGAATGTCACTCTATTAAATTCGTATTCTTCAATATCTGAAGTAGAATCAAACCTAAAGAGAATGCGTTGAAAAGGTCGGTGACCTGGCGTGAGATGTACTTGAAAATACATTTTTTCTATGTCCGCTGACATGGCTATAGAGAACATGCGTAAATTAATTAATAAATTAAAAATGTTTTGTTGAAGGTTGGGACCCGTATACAACAAATCATTAAGCGATTTTCCCGAAGTCGTTTTAGCGCTGGCATCTAAAACAACGCGAATCTTCGACGTACTTTTATCTGGTCGGTAAACGGCCCGGTGTGGTATGTAATAAGAGTGGCGAATTTGAGTATCAGAGTTGACTTTTGTTAAGTAACCCTGATCAATATAATCTTGTATAGTTGCGTTATAATCATAGCGTAATTCGTGTGCGTTATCTAATTTTCTTTCTAAATTTACTAAGCGTTTTTTAGCGATATTATACGAGTTTCCGAGTAAAAGGGGATCATATTTAAAGGGAAGCGTCACAGTATATCTACCTGTCTCGTCGCGGGAGTGCGTTGCCTGAAAGATACGTTCGCAGACTTTATCATCAGGACTTGTGTGAATAGTGTCTGGTACCCTTTCGAGCTCCCAGAAGCGTTGCGTTAAGTTTTCTAAACTTTGCTTTTGAGCAGAACAGAAAAATGATTTATTATTATTATTATTGGTTTGCGTGTCTAAATCGGGGTCATCGCACTGAGCTCTGCCCATCATTACATAACCGAGCGTGGTTTCCATGGCAACAACGGAACACGGCGGAAAACTAATTTTATTGTTGCGAATTAAATGCGGGAATAACTCGTTACCTAACAAACAGTCAACTTCCGAAGGAATGTAAAACTCATCATCCGCTAGTGGCAAGTCGCAAATACCAGCTAGCTGCGATATATCTACGTGACAGTTAGGTAAGCGATCCGTGATGCTATCTATAACAAGAGCTTTAATATTATAATTACAACGCGAGTCAAAGCGGGATTGAATTTTAAATGTAACAAAACCATACGAGTTACTCTCGGAATGGCCTATGCCTTTTACTACACACTGGTTAGGTGATATTTGCAAATTTAATCGTTCACAACATCCCTTTGTAATAAAGTTAGACATAGATCCGGTGTCTAGGAAAGCGCGTATCCTTTTTCGCTGTCCGTTACAATTATATGCGTAAACATTAGCGGTTGGTAACAAAACAGTGTTAATCTTCATATCTCCGTTAGTATGTATAGCTGACAGAGACACATTAGCGTTTTCAGCATGCAAAACTGAGCCTTGTTTGTTAGAGCGCGAAGGCTCTAAATCGTATGCGCGCGCGTCTCGAGTTGAGAGACTGTTTACATTAGCGGCGGTGTCGCGCGGGGGTGAGGGACGTGTGGCCGCTCGATGCAACATAGTATGATGTTGTCGTAAACAAATTGAACAACGATTTTGCGATTTACAAAAATTAATTGAATGAAATCCTAAGCAATTAATACAATAGTTATGTTTCATTACAATTTGATTGCGAGTTTCTATGTCTTTATTTAAAAATTCAGGACATTTAAATAGCGCGTGAGCGAGACTTGATTTACAAACAGAACAATAGTTAAGCGAGCGCGTATACTTGTTATGACTAACCGTACGATTCGGCGTGGTGTTTACTATAAATGATTTAGTATTTTTCGAGTTTTTAGTTGAGTTTGCGTTATTATTTTTAGGAGATTGAGTTATATTAAATTGTTTACTATGCGAATATGATTGCGTCCGTAATGTATGTATTTTATCCTGCTCTTTTATAAACTGTTTGAGATTTTCAAATGTAGGTATTTTGACATGTCTATACGACTGTTCAAATAGCGTTAGGGTTTCTTTATCAAATTTAGTTAATGCGATATGAGTTATGATGAAATCCGCGAGATCATCTATGCATAAGCGTCGTAGCGCGGCTTCGGCTGCACAAAACCGTTCAATAAAGGCGTCTAATGAGTATAATTTAAATTTTAACATCTGTTCTAAGTACATAGAAGCTTGAACTCTAATGTCTTCATATTTTTCAATTAATGCGTTCCAAATAATGTCATAATTCTCACCAATAGGTGGAATGCCAGAACAAACTGATAACGCTTTGTTTGAGAGATTACCTACGAGGTATTGAACCTTTTCGGCTGCGGTAAGTCGGGGATTTTCATGAATGAGACTTTTAAAGTTCTGATGAAACACTGCCCAATTGTTAGGGTTACCATCGAAGCAGGCCAATTGTAGTGGCGGTAATTTAGGCGTGATTTTTATTTTCTGCTCGCAGGCGGACGGCAGAAGCGAATTCTCAACCATTTTTATATGACAGTACAAATCATCAAATGCGTTTATTTCAGAGTAGGTAGGTTTGACCTCTTTGTCCTGTTCCATATACAATAAATTCAAATCATCTACCGTTTCTAAAAATTCGGTTCTAGTATGTTCTAATGATGTTATACGCGATAAGAATTTAGTTTGCGAAATATGATTGGAAATATTCAAACTGAGATCGTAAGTTTCTTGCGTTCTTTGAAATAATGCTTCTTTTTTAGATTGCAATAAAGAAATCTTACGAAGTAGTTGCGTGGCCATATTTAAAATGAACAAGTATGACCGGATGCGTCTGAGAAATAATTGAAGTTAACTATTAACTATTTTGAGCGTATTTTTATAATATAATATCAATATATTATTGGATATTATAAATATATACTTACTATTAATAATAATAGAATACGTAAATAATGTGTGTAGCGTTAATTGAGAATTGAATTGCGTTGTGGAGAAATAAAAATGGCGGATGGGTGCGTGTCTTACAATTGAATTTTGTAAGATGAAAAATATGCGTCGTGTGAGAAGTATTTAATAATATAACATCATTATATTATTAAATAATATATATATGAGCTATTAATAATAGTAGAATGCGTAAATATGGTGCGTAGCGAATATATAAGCGGTTTGGAGAATAAATATGGCGACGTGTTTGTCGTCTTAATTGCGTTACAAATAAAATATATATTTTGTGTATATTTTTTGTGTAAATTGCGGAATGCGGCTATGAAGGACCAGTAATTGTATGCAAGATTGTGGGGGAGATACTGGGAATTAGGGAATTGGAGTTGACTTACGTGGTAGGTGGCTGTAAGGTCTTCTTTTCCTTCGGTGCTGGTTCTAGAGTTTTTCTTCTGCATACAATTCACGTTTTGCGTTGTTTGCGTTAAGAGTTCTTAGCGAATATCACACGCGCACTTCTATTGTTTTGATAAGCGGGGCCCGCGCTTTTAGTAGTTGCGAATTAGCGAGAGACGGTTGTCTTGAGCGCGTGCGCCGATGCCTTGTGGCTGCGAGGCGGTCTACATACGACCGCGCGCGGGAGTTGAGTGGAGAGGAGTGAGTGGAGAGAGAGAGTGACACTGGAGAGTGACTCGAGGCGACAGGACAGCGACTTATGTGCGACTGGCTGGGGCCATTTCAAAATGGCTCCCGTATATGCGAAGCGGAGCGGGAGGGGGAGGGTTTGTGTTTTATGCGTTCAGGAATGAGTATGCGTAATAATATAATATTTAAATACAAAATAATATACTTGTATATGTGAGTAATAATCGGCGTAAACACGCCTTGTAAATAAAAATCCCAAAAACGAGGAAAAACCTCATATCGATATCATTATCTGATCAAATCCAAATATATTATTTTGCTCCAACCCAATTGTCAAAACTTTTTTTTTAATCAACTGAATTTACAAAATGACTCAATTTACATACTAGAAAATATCTCATGATCTCGTCATCATAAGAGTATCTTATCTACGGATATAAACTATTATATTATTTTCGTGGAATCAGGCTTTTCCAAGATGTTAGTGTTTTTCCAACTGAAAGTGATTTCCGTAAATTACGTGTCTCACAATTTCTCCTTACTATTACCAGGGGGGTGTCACTCCGCAGTTTAGGTATAGTCGGCCGGCTGCCTGCCGGATCAGACACGCCGGTCGAACAGACATCGTTAGAACAGTTAAGAGTTACACGATAAAAAGAGACGCAACTGTAGGTAAATATAATCGTAGTGATTCGGCGCTGAGCGATCTGAATTGAACTTAATCTTTTGACACCGAGGGTATCTATAACTTTAATTTACCTTTCGGAGTGAGTCTTCTGTGCTGGTACTATTATGTATTCTGTGCTATTACCTACACTATACAGAAGTAGTCTGCTCGCTTAGTAAAACGTTGCTAGAACGATATATTATTAGATACGCGGCAAAATTTAATGAACTTTCATTGATGGTATTATAAAATATTAGGGCAAACAAGCTGCCGGATAAACTATGAGTAACTGATTACTGCTTCCTTCTTAGTCTTCTTTAAGAGTCATAAGTTGTTATACTTCCCTACGAGACTCAGAAAACAAAAAACAGGGAGATAGGGTTTGAGGCTTCGGTAAACTCATTTACTAGATGATCTCTGGTTCTCTGTTAGGTCATTATGTCATCATGAATTAGTAAAACACATAAATTACATGTATATCTCACAAAATCCAGATTGATTTACATCACCATTCTTATTTCGCAGAAACAATATAAGAAAATAAAATATTAACTTACGAAATCAATAGCAAAATGGTCAAAGAAGGTAGCAAAACCTTCGCTCAGCCAGAGGTAAGTCCAAGAGATGGGTGTGACTTCATTTCCAATCCAAAGATGTACGTTCTCGTGTGTGATGAGTCTGGCTACACTTTGTTTGCTTGCAGTAGTAGTTACTCCGTCTGTCACCAGAAGGGCTATTTCTCTGTTCAAAAACATGTTCGTTATTAATAATCTATAAATTCTCTTTGTAGACATCGATATATATGATAAATAGTATTCCGACGGTAAAAGGTCACACAGGTCTAGAGCCTGTACCTTACTACCAGTGGTTACGTTTTCAAACAACCTTCTCTCACAGTACATGTCATTCCGAAAGAGAGAAAGTCAAAAATTTTCACTATACCCTAAAAGTATTGGTCGAGTAACTCAAGGATAAATAGATAATAATAAATAAATATTTCGGACATCTTACACACAACATCATCTAGCCCAAACTAAGCAGAGCTTGTAAAAAAAGTATGTTTATGTATTTGTTCCATTTATTTAGTACCCATAACCATGTTTTTATGTGTATACATAAACATGTTTTTTTTGGTAATACATACATTTTATACATAAAAAACACCCAATATTTGTGGATCACACAAATATTTGGTCCGACCCGGGAATCGAACCCGAGACCTCTTGATCTAAATAACTTCTTAAGTTCTCATCCCGTTTTAAAAACCAATTGAAATACTTCGTTTAATTGTTCAAACACTAAAATATAAAACATTAGTGGTGGCAATAAGCACACGGAATTGAGCTAAATAATAATTGATTTTGTTATTATAATATACCAGTATATGGTATAAAAACTAAGTATAAAAGTAACACAATCTTACTTGAATTATTCTTTTTAGCCGCGTGAGCATTAATTTCTCTTTACACACTGTGTACATTGTTCTTACGGGAACAATTAAATAATGCTTGAGAATCATCATCATCAACTCCTTTTTAAAACGCCCTGGCTGGATAAAGACCTCTATTATAATTGAAGATTTTGCTCTACTATACAGACGATTTAAATTGTTCCCGTTAGCAACTACAACGTTTAATTAAATAAGGTACATGTAGCACAAAACATCGTCTTACCTGTAAATAACTATACCCCAATTTTCCATAGCTCCAGCAGCAAAATCAGGAACTGCAACTTTATCCAGTTTCGGTAGCTCATACAGGAAATCATAGTAGTCCACTAACGACACCATGTTTTCCTGGCCGAACTGCATGGCAAAATCTGTACTATTTCTAGTTCCAGGCCTTGAATAGACGCTAAAGGTTACGTTAAAGATTTCCTGCTCATTCGTGACGCTTTCGAAGTTTGAGACCAGGAATCCATGCAAGTACGATGACATTATTGGAGTGTCTTGAAATTCATATTTGTTCCATCCTGCTACATTTGGTCTATAAAATCAAATTGAGTGTTAAAACAATTTAAAATGGTAAATCGATTATGAAATTAAATTTTTAATTTAAATGTCTGAGAAATGGAGAGGGTTCTATCTTTCAGTATTTCTTAGGAACTTAGTTAAACCGTCGGGAAACCTAGTTCTTTGGTAAATGAAAAATCTTTGATAAATCTGAATACTATACTGTGATTCTTGCCCAGGAATGAGCCATCAATTTAACAAATGCATTTTCATTCTTTATTGTAAATAATTTAGCTTTTGGTAGCTTCATACCAATTTGTGTAAATCTTTATAACTCTCGACAATAGTGTTCTTATTTCTTAACTATCATAGTTTTTCAAGTACTTATAAGATGTACAAAGGTTTTAAAAATATTTATGTATATCGAACAAATACGTAGTTTACTAAATTATTAGATTTCTAATATGAGTATATCTTTTCAATAAATATTTAAGTGATATCAATAAAACATAATCACTTACTTCAATAGATCAGTCCTGTATGGCATGTTGGTTCTCACAACAGTGTGGGTTGGGCGTGAATAGATAGTTGTTCTAAAGACGGCCTTGAGAGCTGGTTCGTCAAAGCATGGGAAGACTCGACGAGCAAATGTAGGCTGCAGTTGAGATGTCACGAGGCTCCTGAAATGTAGTCGAGATTCAGTAACTAATAAATCTACTTAAACTTTTATTTGCTCTCTAAGCTAAAATTGTATCAGGGCCTCAAATTTACGAAATATAAGAATAAAAACAAAGCTGATCCATGTGACTTCGTCTGTTTCTCTTTCCAAAAATCGGATAGGCAGTTTTGGAGTTGTACTATAACTAGAGACATGAACAATATTTCAAATTAAATGAAATCAAATCAACAACCCATAATGTCCCACTGCTGGGCTCGGGTCTCCTTTCAGGAGAGGGTTAAGGTCATATTTCCCCACCCTGGCTGAGTGCGGTTTTTTTTTTTTATAAAAAGACAACTCCCGCATTAGGAATATGAATTCCTGTGTCGCGGGGGACTTTACAAACATACATGTAACGGACAAAAAGAACACCCAGACTCAGAACAACAATTTGTGAATCACACAAAGTGTTATCCCACGTGGGATTTGAACCCACGACACTTGGCGCAGTAGAGAGCGGCGTGGCGACCGCTTAAACCACTAGGCCAACCATGCAGTCGAAGTAGGGTTGTGGCTACCTAATCTAGCCGCTGGATGTTTTTAAGGCCTTGAAGTCCAAGTTTCTCGACTGTTATTGACCTCTAAATCACGAAAACGCTCATAACTCGTAACGTATCATGCTACAAACGGTCACCCATCTAGATCTAACCGCGCCGTCGTTGCTTATCCTCGGTGATTGTTTCCAATCACCTAAGGCGACTTGGCTATGAACGCTTTATTTATCATCATCATCAACAGCCTTTATCAGTCCACTGCTGGACATAGGCCTCTCCTTGAAAAGGAGGTATTGGCCTACTATACCACGCTGGCCAGACGGGTTGGTATAGTTTTGGTTTCAAGTTTTCCTTCTCTTTGCATTGAAATTGTCTTGCGTAGTTTATCCCTTAGTCACCTTTTACGACACCCGCGGGATGAATAGGGGTGGTGACACTCTGTATTCTTAATCCGTCACCACACGGACTGCTTTATTTAAATATATTAGAAATTAATTAACAAATTTGTAAAACTTACACTGTTTGTCCGTTTTGTACATATGTTGACACGTAAGCGCCAAACATATTTGCTGCATATTGACCAGTATATCTGAGTCTGATAGATATTGTTTGACCAACTAATAATTGTTGAGTCAAATAAATCCGTAGTAACTGAGTATCATCAGTTGACTGAGTATAACTTGCAGTCAAATTCCCGCTTACAGTTGTCCCCTGAATGAGATTAACTTCCCTTTCATCGATAGACATTTCCATTGCATGTAAAACTATTACATTTGTATTATTTGCAACTGAGGCTGTGATAGTAACTTCGCCTTCGAAATATTCAGGGTTGTTTGGATCGAAGAACAGTATGAGATCATAGAAAGAAGGTATAACATGGTTGGGTAAGAGATATCTTTCGGCACGGTCGTCGACGACTGCGTTGCTGATCTGTTTGGAAGACGCAGCACTGATGGCTGACCCCAAAAGGAGGAACAGTGGTAGTAAATACATATCTGAAACAATTATTTAGCAAAATTAACTTCATGATAGACTCATATCTTTTTTTTTGGAAAAAGCATCTCCCATCATTTCTGTTCTGGAGGAGATTTTAAAACATACGTGAAGTGGGCACAAAGAACATATAGATCAAGAACAACAATTTTTGCATCATATAAAGTATTGTCCTACATTCATTTTAAACTTATGACATTGAGCGTAGAAGAATTAGGCCAGATGACCGCTTTGACCACTGCTACTTTTTATAACACAGTTTTGCAACGGACAAAAAAACGGAAGAGGTTCTTAATTCGATGCCTATATTTTTTGTTTTTTATGCATAACCACGCACGCTTTTTACAGAGTAGTCCGAATTTAATAATCCTTTTTTTGTGTTTGACAAAATTAGTTTAATATATATTTGGAAAAAAAAAAACAACCCCCCTGGGTTGGATAATAGGGTTGCAAAACAGGGGGTGATGGATTTTATACTCACTGATTGTAAAATATGATCACGTATAACTTTTTACAGACTAGACGGATTTCAATAATTCAATAAAGGATACACCTCGAGGCTAATGTATTATAAATTTAAAAAATAACCTTATGGGTAGGAAAATAAGAAATGATTGATCACTTATATTTTTTTTTTTATTATCTTTATTTACTTATTATTGTTATATGTAATTTCGATAATTCTATTTCTATTGAAAAGGGTGAACTTTAAGTTAGTCTCATATGACACCGCTAGTATATATCGGGGTGGCGAGGGATGGGAAGCTGCTGTCTAATTCTGTGAGAACTTTATGCTCCAGGAGTCCGCAGAGCGGAATTGGGAAAGGGCCGATCCCGCTTGAAGGAGGCGGCGAAGGGGACACGGGAGAAGTCTTTAGCTCCCTAACCGGCGCCTAAGGGTAGCTGCCGTCATCTTGGAGAGATGTGACCGCTGCAAACGACCCGAGACAGGTGACACCCTGGTGCAGGGTGTTGTCTAAGGCGGGTTGGTGTTACGCCTCTTACTGTGTACTACAAATTAAGATTTTCTAATACTTATTATTTAATGGTTAAGTAAAGTGGGTAGATTTTTTAAAAATGTAAAAAATATATAAGAAGAAATTAATAGGCTATAATTGAAACCGACTCATATTAATTTAGGTATGCTTAAAGAAGTTTAAGAAGTTAGTTATTATAGTTAAGTAATAATAGTCTTTTATTTTCTACGTTTGGGTTATTTCGTTGGGTAATTTTTTTACTTAAAAGTTTTATTTTCTTTTTCTGATTTGTATGATTAAGATAAAAACAAAATTCAAAGAATAACGGAAAGCGATAATATCGAATACTGTTACAGTAAGCCTACTAAATAACTAATTACACTTGATTAAATGTACTTATTATAAAATTTATTGGCGTCTGTTATCACAGAATTAATAAAAAAGTCACTGTTATAAATTTATCTAGATAAATAATTTTTTAACTAAACTTATTAAACAAGTTGCGATTATAGAGATAAACGCTGAATATTTGATTATGTTTGTGGCTTATTTTAGACTTTGGTATATTGGACTATTGATACAGTCTTGTGTTCGATTCCCGTATCGGGTCAAAAATGTCATTTTCTTTTATTGCTATATATATTTATTATTAAAAGAAAACTATCCCGCATTAGGAGTATTCATCTTGCGTAATTTGAGTGTATACAAACGATACGTACATAAAGAACAACCAGGCCCAGAACAAAAATTTGTGGATCACACAAAGAGTTGTACTTTGTGGGATTGGAACCTGTTAAACTTGGCGCAGTAGAAAGCGGCGTGGCGACCACTTAAACCACTAGGCCAACCGTAATAGTTGGGATATAAACTCCCATGACTTGTTCCTGCTCTTTGTCTCTCCCTGGTCGTCTTGGATAACCGTCCCTCCCTCTCATAATCCTATAATATGAAAGGGAGGACCAGTGCATCTGGATCCAAGGTAAATCTGTCACGTAGTTGGCTAGTTTTTGTTCAGACTGACCGCTGACGGTGGCTAAGATCGGCTAGAAGCTATCGTATAAGTAGCTCTGATACGTCAGAGGTGATTACAAATTGTCGCTAGGATAGTCAGCTTATAACCACAAGTACTCCCTAAATCTTAACTCGATTGGTGTGTACGACAGCCTGTCTTGGATATTGAATGACAACAAAACAGTTGAATTTTCCAAAATCAAACTTTGAAAAGTTTATCAATGATTAATTGCCCAAAGTCTTGAATGATAATAAATATTAAAAACTTGATAATCACTTTTAATAGAAGTAAAACGTAATTATGACGGCATACATAAAAATACAAGATTCGTCTTTATTTATCATCGGCGTAGCAAACACATTTTCATATTCTTAAATTTATTATATCTTTAATACAAATAAGACGTCAATATATCATAGATTTGACAAGATATAGATAAAACTCAGAATATCAATACTTGTTTTGATAACGATAAGATATGTGAAGCTGAAGATACGACTGTACGAATAAATCCACTTCAGTTAAACAGGTTTTACCAATATGGCAATCAACACTAACACTAGGCGCACACTGGGCGACACACGACTGCGACCGCTCGCGCGCTCGACGACTTGACGCGACGACAGGCTGCGGTCGATAAACTTCATACATATTAATTTCTCTAAGCTCCGCGCCCGATGAAACGACAACGCCGCGTCTTGTCGCGACGATTAGACGCAGCGACAAGTCGCCCAGTTGGCGATGGCCGTAAAACGTGACGTAGTAAATTCTAAAACTACATTGCCCTAATGGTCCGGCTCGACCCGGCCAGTACTACCCTCACACAGAAGACCATCCTAATAATGACAGAATTCTTGACGTAGTATTTCGTTGATGAGTGTGAGACCGGAGGTCCTATCATTCTGCATGATTCTCCTGGCCTCCGGAATGATGCAGAAACAACTGACCAGGCTGCAATGGTATGATTACCATGCTGCATTGCCTACCTTCACTATAAGGATGGTGACCGCTACTCCTGGATTCTACTCATGCTTTCCATCAGGCAGAGTAGAATCACTTTGGTAGGCATAAATATAAAAAAGAAATGGCTTATTGATCTAATCCACGATCCTGGCCTGGAGGTAATGGATCAATTATTGCAATACCAAGTGTTACCATTTTTCATTGTTATCATTAACTCACCATAGTATTTTAATTAGGTGTCATTTAATCATCATAGACAATTTTTCATATTTATCAACTCTTGGCATCAATTGATTTTCAGTGATTTTCACGGTTTGGAATTCGGGAATTCCATTTCTATGATGAGTAGAATTTGTTATATTATACGTTATGTTGTTATCGTTGTTATCAGTGCCTTTTACGAGGGGAGATAGGGGGCAATCTATAAAGGAATGTTTTTATTCCATTCTGGGAAAAGAACATCGACCTTGACTTAGAGAGCCTTGATAATGATAATAAGGCAGACCTTGCATAAATCTAAGTTAACAATAAAACAGAATAAGCGAGTTTGGAATTTCTAGGCTAGTTCTAAATTTAGAAGGTCTACAAAAACAATTCACAGTTCTAACAAATTCCAAGATTCGATCCTAATTATGTGTTGTTTGAGATAAAAACTGAAAAATTAAATTTTGTTGCATTTTCAATGGTGTCAATACTTGCAATTGTCCTTTTGAAAATAATTCAGCAATTTGACTACTAAGATAATGTCAAATAAAACGATTTCAATTACCCTTTGAATATAAGTTGAGCAGTGCTTCAGAATGTAAAATTTTAGAAAATTATTTGGCAATAGAAAGTTATACCTGTTTTTAGACCTTCGCGAGTTTTACACACATACTCACGTGACCACGAGCGATAACCTTTTTAATTTTATCGCGAAATAGTCCCGTTTACAGTAAAGAACGTGCTTAAACTTACGTTATTATTCTCATTAACAAAACAACCACTCCTAATTAATATCAATTAAAATGATTGCCAAAACCAAATTATGTAAACCATTTCCTGCTGGACTATTCATAATTACTAAAAATACCACAATGTAAAATCGATTGTATTTCGAGTGACAAAAAATTTTAACACTTACCGAATGTATTTACTAGACTCCTAAAAACGAACTGACAAAAAACACCGCTAGATGTAATTAAATAACGATTTGTCAGCGATAGTATTATCTTTACCAACGCTTATATTGGTTATTAAAATGTATCATAGTTTTGATGAATGTGATTCCCCAATTAGAGTTCCGTAAGTCGATACCTGAAGCCCCATTTTTACTTTCTTTTCACTATTTATGTGTGCAGGCAGTATCGATCAGTATTGAAAACAATGAATCAAGGTCACATAAACATATCTACAGAACTTGACTATTAATAATGGTAGGTTCGTGTAATAATGCATGTTTCATATAATTAAATACTCCTTAAATTTTAGTTACAAGTTTTCCTTCTCTCTGTGAAGATGTTATTCTGCGTAATTTGTCCATTGGTATAGTCTCTTCCGACACCCAGTGAATGAAAAGGCCACAACATCTGTGAGGCCCTTACGCTTCAAATATCCAGCAGTGAACTCTTAATTACTGTTGACGATGATGATAATAATGAAATTCAAGTAAAATAGTAACTTTGAAGCTCCGGTTAATATATATTATTTCAATATAGTTGTCGTTTATCTATGTTCGATCGACTTCTTCCTTCTTCAGAGAAATAGTCATAAATGAATTTGGGAGTTTCTCGTTATTTACTAGTTATATGTTTTGCAGTTTAATGATTTTAAGTTGTGATAAATTAAGTCGGTGCACTCATAGCCAAGTGACCTTAGGTGATTGAAAGCAATCACCTAAGGTTAAACCTAGATGGTGACTGTTTGTGACATGATAGCTTTTCCGTAAATTGGGGGTCACACTAAACACGGTCCCGGTTGTTATTATAAGGTATCAGTCGTAAAGCTTAGTTGGAGGCCATTAGGGCGCCTTATAAACAGCCAACGACAAGATTACGTAGCCAGAACCTGTCATGGCAGTCGCCAACCAACACTCGGCCAGCGTGGGGACGTATGGCCTAAACCCTCTCCTAAGAGGAGACTCGTGATCAGCAGTGGGATGTTATGGGTTGCTTTAAGTCGTTTTTTGTCTGCATAAGATTTTTGTCACTTCTTCAAAAACTGATCGCATCTAATGATACTTTTTATTATATATCAGTGTTTTTGTTTGAAAGATGACTTGATTAAGTCTTTCTATTTTTAAATAGAATGCCAGAAATTATCTCGGACTGTTGATATATCAGGTAACCTGTGCAAAGTTGGAGGATTTTTTTTTTAATTTTTAATTGTTTAATGTTATTTTGGGATAGGTGTGTTTCTGACAGGCCTGCTCAACTAGAGTAAAACTACCTCCAGGACCTACAGACAACCAGTATTAAACTACATTTTTCTATGCTTTTCATCGAGTGAATAATTAAACTGGACTGGATCCTAAAGTCAAAGCATTATGTTTAGTGTTCCTACCTGCTAGAGGCTAAACTAAACTAGAATTTGTGGCTTTAATTTATTTTCAGTGTAGTGTTTAGATATTCTGTGATGACTAGGATTTTTTGATCTATGAGTGTGTATAGTTTTTCTACAGTAAGGGGTTTGTATTTAGAAATTATTAAGTATATTTGATAACCGTTTTATGTATGGTTCCTAAAACAGAAGCTCCGTCGGATTTGAGAGAGAGATAATTGAAACTTTATTTCGCCTTCAAATTTAAGGTAAAACAATTACAAAAAAAAATACGGGTAATACGCTGTACGCGAATTAATTGGTATACACTAATATTGCATCATTAGACACTTAAATATTGCATAAATACATCAATAAAAACTTTAACCTAAATAGTCATATCGATGTATTTGTCCCAACCTTAACCGATGACTAAATACACATAAACTTTTGCCTTACCTCTGATAGTACATTCTCTACAACAAATTCCTTATCATTGATTATCACGTCGTTGCAGACGATATAGATATTTATTAACATCGATATATGTGTCATAATTGTGAAGCTCAGTCATTTGAAGCTAAAGCCACACTTCCTATATTTGAGATGGATCATTAATAAACAGCAATGCATTGAAAAAACAGTTGCAATCCACATTTTTAACTCACAATGCACACTAACGGTTAATATCCAACTCATTACAGAGAGATGATTATAACTTTTGTAAAGCATTAGGAACTGAGTCAACTAAATCAATTGTTGACCGGTTAAAAAGCTTCTATGGAAGCAAAGCCGGGAAGACCCACGAGCCATCTTGGTTCGACTAGCTCCTTCACGTTCAATAATCAGATACTTCATCTGGGCCTTAACCAGTACAAGGGCCGAATTCTCCACGATATAGGGGCTCATGGAACAAGAGAGCCTATGTCCTATCCAAGGCCACCACGCCCAGCGAGGATACAACCTCAAAGAGTCCAATCGTAGGCCATGTTCCAAAGGTGTGGCTCGCGGACAGACCCCTGCAGTACGACATGAGACAACGTCTAAGTGTCAAACCGGTCCTCGTTATGACGGTATATTCCTCTAAACTCTAGATAAATCTAACTTAAGCCGTCTCAGTTACCTTTACACGCCATGGTAGCGCAATGGTTCCCTGATGCAGCTAAATGATAATTAAGCGTCCCAGCTTTAATCAATATATCCTGTTTTTATTTATTATTGTAATGGATTAGGCGTTTGTCTTCCACCTCACCTGATGGTATTGTACCGAACCCTACGAGCCATCAGCGAACTCATTGTCGCAGCAAACTCTTTGCTTATTTATCTAAAGTTCATTTTTGAAATACCAATATAGTTTTGTTATTACTAAAATATTTTATCTATTGCCGTATTTAAAATTTAAAAATAAAAATATGTACTGCTAAAACTCTAGATGGATTTCAGAAAATTTTGCATTACAAAGAGGATCACTTTCGGATAAAAAACGAATACAAACCTCATTACAAGCCTCTTAAGGAAAAGACTAATTGTATTTAAAAGCTTCTAGGTACATATGGATATAATTGCATTAGCTGAAAGTTGCGTATTACGATATACATATGGTACATAACTATTATATGACTGGGACAGAAACTGTTAATTTAATACGATAATTTAGTTAATATGAATTGCTTTAAAGAACATAATTATATTAGATTCTATTTATTGAAATGGCGTTTAAATTTAATTTAGCTTAGTAACATAATGAATAAGTTTTACTTTCTTTTCATTGAGGTTTACCGATATCATATTTATGATCAACTTATTACAAAGTTTATACCATCAATATTCTTTAATCAATTTTAATACAGTACAATACAAGTTGGAATTTATCAATCTTTAGCACCTGTGTACTTAATTGGGTTTTTACCTGTAATACCAGTAACTGTATCCATGTCAATCTCAAAGTGTCAACCCTCATAGTGTTACCAATATTACAAGACAAACTGTGCTCTAAATACTAAAAATAACCAAAAAAACCCGAGATAAATAGAAAAATTCGTTGAGTTTCTTATTGTACTTTAAAAAAATTCCAAAATTATTTTATAATAATCTTTATTCATACAAAAATCTTTGGTATTGTTAGGAGCTAAGGGTCTTAAGTTGGTTAACTGTAAGTCATACGAATATGGTAAAACCTGATTCCTAAACTAGGTGATCATGTGATTTAGCAGTCAGTGTTCTGCTGTCACTGTGTTACAAAAACTTTTTATGTTGTGTTTTGGGGTCAGCTACTAGTTCAGCCGGTTTACCCGAACAATTATTTCCACGTAGCGAATGTCAGTTTTTTGTTAAATACATAGAAGTCGCTTTGAACTCTGCAAATAACTCTATAAATTCATTACCTAAAAAATTTTGTTACTCTTCTCAGTGAGTAATTATGAAATCAAGTATTTTTTTTTTTTTTTTTTTTTTTATTTAAGCCTACCAAAGTGACTCTACTCTGCCTGATGGAAAGCATGAGTAGAATCCAGGAGTAGGGGTCACCATGCTTATTGTGAGGGTAGACAATGTAGCATGGTGACCCTTACCATGGCAGCCTGGTTAGATTATTCTGCATCATTCTCCCGGCCTTCTAAGGGCGGGAGAATGATGCAGAATGATTGGGCCTCCGGTCTCACACTCACCAACGAAATACGACAGCAAGAATGCTGTCATTATTAGGATGGTCTTCTGTGTGAGGGTAGTACTGGCCGGGTCGAGCCGGCCCATTCGTGCTGAAATCAGCGAGGCTCTACTACCTACAAACTATTACTATTTTTAGTTCTAAGTCCGTTTGACCAAATAAATAATAAAATATTTTGGACATTTTACACACAACGCCATTCAGTCCCAAACTAAGCAGAGCTTGTATTATGGGTACTAAACAACTAATATAAATATATAAACAATTTTTTTTTTGTAAAAACGTACATATACTAAAGTGATCGACATAGCCCACAGGATTAGCAAGCTGAAGTGGCAATGGGCTGGCCATATTAGCCGCAGGACCGACAACCGTTGGGGTAAACGTGTTCTTGAGTGGAGACCGCGTCTCGGCAAAGGTAGTGTAGGACGTCCACAGGCCAGGTGGAGTGATGATTTGCGCAAGACGGCTGGCAGGAGCTGGATGCGAGTCGCCGAGGATCGAACTGAGTGGCGTGAACTGAGAGGCCTATGTCCAGCAGTGGACTGCGATAGGCTGATGATGATGATGATGATGTACATATTGTACATTAAAAACACTCAAACAACGAAACAAATATTTGAGGATCACACATACATTTGGACTGACCCAGGAGTCGAAACCGAGACCTCTCGAACAGCAGCCGCATACGCTAACCAACAGACCAATATTTAAAAAAAACAACCTATGGATATCCAGCAGTGGAGGCTGATGATGATGATATTTATCACATATCGTTACTGTTTTAGCTTCATCACTAAAGCAGTAATAAGGAAATAAATTTATCAATAGTTATTAGTTTATTGAATGTTCCTTAAAACGACTAATGCTTGTCACTCAAATTGAAGCCACGAGTCATTGATTATTTGTTTGCATTATCGGATACAAACGGATAAGCTAATAAACTTATCTATAATAGTTATCAGAACCTTTACCTGTGAGAAGTAAATGTTATAAAAATTGTAAAGTCACTTTGGTGGACCTAAATTTATATAAAAAACATAAGCACTGCCAATAATAGCAATGTTGTTATGTTTTATTTGTGATAAAACGGCTAACAAGCATAGTTTCTAAGTTACTACTTCAGCCTATAAAAGCCTGCCGCTCAAAGTCATTAATGCGTTGCTTATGGAAGACTTTAGCTTTGTAAAGGTTTGAAGATCTTATCGGTTGAAAATATCACAATTTCATAAAGCCACAAATCTGTAGGACTTAATAAAATACTTATTGTAGAAAAAAAAAAAGTTTTTTTTACATCAAAGAGGGCAAACGAGCAGACGAGTCACTTGATGGTAGGTTATTGCCACCGCCCATGGATACTGGAAACACCAGAGGAGTCACAGGTGCATTTGTGGCGAAGGCGAAGATGGGAGTACGCTCTTTATTTTAGTGCTTAAAAGTAATGAACTGAAAACAAGACTGAAAACAAGAACTTTTTAAGTATCTGGATAAAGTTGGACTGCCTAATGCATTGTTTTGTACTTATACTAAATGCTTAATGGTGCTGCAGGCGTAGACTGTACAATAGATATCAAATCATACAAAATGTTAGGTTATGCAAATTGAGTATATTCATGTAAATATATAAAGTTATCGTGCTCATCACGCTAAAAAATATTTTGATAGAAAACCAAGTCAAGTTCTATTAAAAAATCCTTGATTACGGTTCTATAAAATAGTAATAAAAATAGTTTTAAAAACTAAACAAGCACGCTTTTAAACTAAAAATTTGAAAATAATTTTAATGTAACAAACAAGAGATGAGAGTATAACAGAAAATTAGTGTGTTCTGAGGTGAAATTTGTTACAAATAGCAAAATTTGTGCATGTAGTAGTTTAAAAGTTATTCGACAAAAACACTTTTTGCTGGAGTAACGTTTCAAACGTTACCCCAGCAAAAAAAAATTTTTTAAACGCTTCAGACCCAAACGAAATACATGAATACATAGCTTTTGTTCCGTATTAATTGTTAGCAAACAGCAAAATTTGTGTGAGCTGTGGTTCTTAAGTTATTGTCAATTTTGCTGGTGCAATATTTTGGACTTCTCTAGAACTTACATTCTTGTTTTACATATAACTTTTATAATATTCGTGATCAATAGCTAAAATTTACAGGCCTGTTGTTTGTTGATGATATACTTAAATTTGTTAGAGTTTGCCACGTTTCCTTCTTTTAAAGGAACTGCGTATTCGATTACTTAAATATACCATTTAAAATTAATAATATTTACTTATATCTTCATATTGCTTAAAGTTACTAATTCCAAATTTACAGTCATTAAAAATGTAAACCATGGCTATATGATACAGCTTTTTATTTGATTGTAAGTATACTGGTTTCCTAGCAAAACAGTTTTTTCTGATTTTTAAAACCATTTTATTACATCGTTGTTCATCAAACAATTTGTTTAATCAATGAAAACCAATGATTAAACAAATTTAAGCAAAAGAAGGTCTATCGATGGTATTTTTTTCAAACTTCTGCGTTCAGCCATTTTCAAGTTCTAGACAAGATCGAAATATTGCCCCAGCAAAATTGTCAATAACTTAAGAACCACAGCTCACACAAATTTTGCTGTTTGCTAACATTTAATACGGAACAAAATCTATGTTGTCATGTATTTCGTTTAGGTCTGAAACGCTTAAAAATTTTTTTTTTTGCTGGGGTAACGTTTGAAACGTTACTCCAGCAAAAAGTGTTTTTGTCGAATAACTTTTAAACTACTACATGCACAAATTTTGCTATTTGTAACAAATTACACCTCAGAACACACTAATTTTCTGTTATACTCTCACCTCTCTAAGGCCCTATTTTTTTTGCTTTTTTGCTGGGGTAACGCACGCCAATAAATCTACAAAGTTTGAACGAAATCTGGCCGTTTAAAGTGAGTCTAAATCGCACCCAAATGAGTCGGTTACAAACATACAGGTGAGCTAATAAAAAGTGTGTAATAAAGATATTTTAATGAACTATATCTTTATTGTCATCATAAATTCTCTTCACTCACTGTTAGATGTGATATTATTATTATATTATAGGATTGAAGTACATCATGAGTCACTGATAAGTTATTGGGTAAACTAATTCTTATGACTAAGAATTGCTAGTATGCTAGTGAAAATTTATCACGATTCTATGAGTACAATGTTCAATGATTTTAGTGCCATTTGAAGTTGTGATTCATGATGATGAATCACAACTTCAAAAGGCTCTTACATACGTTATGTTACGCAGTAGTACGTTATAGGTTGTTGATGATGATCAACAAACCGTAACGTACCACTACTTGGCTCGGTTGGTTTCTTCTCAGGAGAGAGTTAAGGTTATACATGGCCACACTGGCCGATTGCCGGTTGAGCACCGGCAACACACGTTGTGGCTACATAGTCTTATGATAACAACAGGGGCCGACTGCTCAACATGACCTCTGAATCAAGGAAACGCTCACAACATATAATGCCACAAACGGTTACCCATCTAGGTACTGACCGCGCCGTCATTGTTTACCCTAAGATGATTCCTTAAGTTGTGAATGGCCCGCGCCAAGGTCTTGAAATCAAATTGAGCTTCTGAAGTCCGAAGAAGACCACCAGATGCGTAAAGCGTCTAGGGTGGTGTTCCAATGGGTAGAAACTGTTTTAATTTTGAGTTAACCTGGCATGACAGCCAGAAGACTAGATAAGATTCACTTCTTATACAGCTCTATTCTGGTGAAATACCTTACAGAAAACAGCTGTCAAATAGCAATCACTTGGGCGTTATGGTGTTCAAGTGAATGAGTAAAGTTTCCAGAGCTCTTGAGGAGATACTACGATAGTAGCAGGGTTCAGGCGTTCAAGGTGAGGGTGACAAGTGACAAGCTCAGTAACAGCTACAAGGTGCTGCAGTTACGGGTTGACTTTCAGTGGTAAGAAACTGTTCAATTTTGAGTTAAATGGGCATGACGGCCAGAAAACTAGATTGGATACAGTTTTTGTGGAGGTAAAACTCTTTTCTTGAGATATATCTATGGTACGATTTGTTTAGCTAATCAGTGGTGAACCATTGTAATTTGAGCTCAATCCCCATTTATTCCGAAATCGTAAAGTTCACATCGCAGCTGTGATACTATATTCTACCGTTTACTGATCTACCGTCAGTAAACGGTAGATCAATAGATCTGTAGATGATTCCACACTATATCAGTAGATATATAGATATCAGTAGATATAGTGTGAAATCATCTACAGGCAGATAACAAACAGCTTCATAATATCACGTCATTTCTATTTGGGATATTTGAAAAAACTTATTTACTGTAATAACTCAACAGGTCTGACTGCTGGGTAATTTCCTCTCAGGAGAAGGTTAAGGCCATACGTTTCCACGCTGGCCGAGTGTGTGTTGGGGACTGGTAAAACAACCTTGTGGCTACTTAATCTTGCCGTTGGATGTTTTTAAATCGCCCGAAGGCCTCTAACTAAGCCTCACGATTATTATCTTATGATAACGACCGGGACCGACTGCTTAACGTGGATCGAATCATGGAGACGCACATGGTATCATACCATTAACGGTCACCCATCCAGGTACAGACCGCGCCGTCGTTGCTAACGGGTGATTGTTTCTAATTACCTAGGACAACTAGGCTACATTTTTACTTTTGCATTTTCAGTTAAATAAAATAATATATTAACCTTCTAAGGAACCATTGCGTTAGTGATGGTTCATCGGGGCTTGTAGTCGATTTGATTATGAAAGTCGTAACAAATATCATTGTATTGTGTCTGGTAACATCGAACAGAAAGGACAAGGTGTGAAGTGTACGTACAATATGTACAAAAGTATTACATTAAAAAAGTTGTTCCTTGTGAAAAAAATGACGGAACCATCGACTATAAATATCCAAACTCACACTTCGCTAGTCCTATTATAATATGTGTATTATCTTCCTAAGTACATTAGTCGTGCGCATTCATATTTGTAAAGTTGATAAGATAAGCTTTTAACACGTTTTAATTACGAATTATCTTTTCTTGTAATCTTTTCTGTTTCAAAGGCTTATGCTTCTGGTTTGAATATAAATAATTATAAGGGTATTTATGTACTTAAAAAATACTTATATGACCTTTAAGTGCAGAGACTATTTCATAGACAATCAAAATAAATTTATCATCTTTATCACATGCTTGTCCCTATATTTTAAATCTATATAATATATATAAAAATGTAATCCGTTTTCCTTGGTCACGGCATCACGCGTGAACGGCTGAACTGATTTCGCTAATTCTTTTTTTATAACATACCTTGAAGTACGAGGATGGTTCTTACGGAGAGAAAAATTTAAAAAGTTATCTGAAAAAGTCTTAAAACAACAATTTTCTATATTCCCATACAAAAGATTCGCAACAATACTGAAAAGTCAATTTGAACTTTAATACCATAACATAAAGTTTAAGTTTTATTGGAGGGGTTCCGAGAAGGCAAAAAACAATTGAGTGATGTTGAATCGACTGTTAGGCGGTACGAAGTTCGCGGGTTTAGCTCGTCTGTAATATATTTGAAAATATTCAATTAAATTACATGCTCTAAAGGGACATACTGATATATATTAAATGCACAATGTATTAAAGGTACTTAATTGTAAAAGGATTAATTCTATATTGCTTCCAATCGCTTCGTAAATGAGCCATTATTTTTCTTAGAAAGTAAAGGATAAAAAATGATTACTGTGGGTTATCCTTAAGAGATAAATATATACCGTCGCGGAGTTTTTGTTGATCTTTTTAAGGTACACAATTCTTTATGCATTATTTTGATCTATTTCGTAGAGTTCATCCTGCGTTTGCAATGTAAGCGCGAAAAGTACTTATATACGACACCACATAAGGAACCTCAAAAAAATATTATTTATTATTGTTATTATTATATTATTACCAACAAGGCAGTCAATAATAATAAATATTAGTGGTTAGCGTATGCGGCTGCTGATCAAGAGGTCTCGGGTTCGATTCCCGGGTTGGACCAAATATTTGTGTAATCTTCAAATATTTGTTTCAGAGTCTGGGTGTTTTTTATGTATAATATGTATATATTTACAAAAAAAAGTATGTTTATGTATTTGTATCAGTTGTTTATTACCCATAACACAAGCTCTGTCTTGTTTGGGACTAGATGATGTTGTGTGTCAAAGATATCCGAAATATTTATTAGTGTTTCTCTACTACCTATATTATACATGTATTATACATAAAAATATTGAATCATTCGACAGCCTCAGAGGTGCAGTGGTAACGTATTGGTCTCAGGATCGATTCTCGGGTCGGACCAAAAGCTTGTGTGATCCGCAAAAAAATTAAATAACAAATATTTCGGCTTACCACTTGTCCGATTTTAATTTAATATCAAACTAGCAGCTCCTTACTAAATACATAAGTAAATACAGTACTTTACATCGAAAAACATTGGCCAAGTTCGTGTCAGGCCACGCATAGAATAGGGTTCCGTAGTCACCCATAATGGTAGGTAGATTTAAAATCTTGTCCAATAGATAATTAACTTTGATTATAAACATGTCTAGATAGAGAGTTCAAGCGTCTAAACGTCCAAAAAAATAGTATTTAACTGTAAGAGACTAAGCTCGTCGCGGCCGATCAGTGGCGTTACTGTTATTGTACGGTAAACACGTATTGAGTGGCGTATAAAAATGACGTTTTGCATGATAAAAGTGTGCAGGAATTACTTTGGACGATTGAAATCAACTAAAAAAATTAGTTATCATCGGTAAGTAAACTTTAAATAACTATATTGTAAAGAAATAATTAAATTAACTCAGTGAAATTTTATCAAAGTTCGACCACCATTTTGACGGCATTTTTACAGGGTTGCCTGTTAATTGAATTTAAATTTCCCATGTGAGTGTTAGCCAATTTACAAAATGTTGAATCATAACTGGATAATACATATTCTAAATGTATATATCATATATTTTTAAATCTAAGGTGGTAGATATTGTTAATCTGATATGGGTGTCAATTTTGCCGCTCCATGCTATTAATGAAAGTAGTATGTACGACGTAAAGCTGAAGAGATTGTTTGTTTGTTTAAACGCACTAATCTCCAGAATTTCTGAACCGATTCTGAAAATTCTTTCACTAATCGGAAGCTACACCTTCTCTGAGTTCTCAACGAGAACGATATAAAAACAAGATTTACGAGAAATTGCGGGGAACATCTAGTTAAAAATATAGTAATTAAATTAAATATAACTATGTTGTATATTAACTTAATTAAAGGCCTCTGTGAGTTGGCTTTCCTTCGTCCGCCTTCCAAAGTACCGGAACCTCAGACTACTTTCTAAGGCACAGGGTATATTATTACCAAATTTTTGTTAAGTATTAAGAATAAATCAGCCATAATAGCAATTCCCTTTTTTACCAACATATTATTATATTTTACCTAGTAACTCAAAAGCAAAAACTCTAATACATATTGACTGACTTTAAATATAATACAAATTACTTATAAATCTCAAAATCAATAAACAATTATTTTCCCTCCTTTTATGGAAAACATTCAAGGGCTGGTATCACTCAGAACGCTCCCACGTCATGCGCGCGCCCGTAGTCTACGCTTGCATGTGTGTGTAACATGCACACAAGCCCTGCAAATCTGGCCTGTTGTTTTTATTGCGAATGCAGCGCAACACTCCATCTAGACATGTATATAATCAAAGATAATTAAAATAATATGTCTACTTGTTATTTCTTTATTTTTGTACGAATTTTTCAAATCAAATCAAATCAAACCATTTTATTTCAAATAAACCATACAACGGCACTTTTGAAACGTCAAGTAGTCAGTTAGTAGTCAGTCGTGAAGCTAATCGTCTGTTCCAATTCGTAGATCCTATGGAGAAGAACAGACAAGAAACTCCATGGACACTCTTTTCCAACATTGTTTTTACAATTTTTGGTTACATTGTTTATGGCATTTTATTAAATGTGAGGACAATGTAACGATGCTGATATTTACACATGTAGTGTCCAAAAACAAGTGTCCAAGTGAGTGCATTTTACAAGCTAGACCCCTATAACTCCCGAAATAAAAAATATATCTAAACGGCTATGGTTTTCCTATAAAGTTTAATATATGGACTACTAGCTTGAATTATTTCAAATTTTTGAGCCAGCCGTTTAGCTTTACAGGTTTTACGAAAAAATGCGTTTAAAAGTTGAATAACTCGCAAACGGATATCTAAATCGAAAAATGGTTTTAGCAACCTCGCAATGTGTTCAAAATACCTATCTAATGATACTCCACACGATAGGGTAAACGTGAGAAAAAAAAAACATTCTCACTTTTCGTTTAGGTTACCCTAAATACAATTATTTTCGGTAATTTTTCCGAGTTTTTGTTCTTAGTCATGAAATACGGAACCATAAAAATGAGATTTCATTGTGAAAAAAACAAACAAAGAGGAAAACTTTTTTATTTAATATTATTTCATTCGGATCTACTTATATTCGATTCTAACTAAATACTTATTAGTGTATATATGATAAAATGTGCCGAACTGACAAGACCGACTTATTAACTCATATTTCGCAACAAGACTTCTTAAAAGATTAATGATGATTAAATAATTTAATCATTTTTAATCTTTAACTTACTAGACAGCAGTACCGGTTGGACTTATATCATTTTCAACCGACTTCAAAATAGGAGGAGAATTTTTTTATAAATTCGTTATGTTCGTCCGTCCGTCCTCGACCTACCGCCCAAACGGTTGAAGCTAGATAGTTGAAACTTTGCATGAAGATAATTACATCGACAAAAATTACCTAAAATAATTTTATTCAGGGTACCTCCCCTACACGTAAATAAAGTGGGGATTTTTTTTTCTACCTCAACGTGTGGATTATCTTAAGATAGATCTTTTAAAAATATTGCTAGGTTGCTACAACCACTTTTTAGGGTTCCGAAGTATATCACTCGGAACCCTTATAGATTCGTCATGTCCGTCTGTCCGTCCGTCCGTCCGTCCGTCCGTCCGTCCGTCCGTCCGTCCGTCCGTCCGTCCTCGACTTACCGTCCAAACGGTAAGTGGTAGAAAGATGAAACTTTGCATGAATATGTATTGTTATTACGCCGACAAAGTGCTACAATAAAAGTATGAAAAATATTTTTATTTGGGGTACCTCCCCTACACATAAAGTGGGGATGTATATTTTTTCTCGCGGCTACCCCATCGTGTGGGGTATCATTAGATAGGTATTTTAAAAACAATACAGGGTTTCTAAGACGATTATATGATTCAGGTATCCGTTTGCGAGAAATTCCACTTTAAAGGGCACTTTTTTGTAAAAACAGGGCGTCCCCCCCCTCTAAAAGCTAAACGGCTGGATCAAAAAATCTGGAAAAATTCGTGATGGTGGTCCACATAATGAACTTTCAAGGAAAACTATAACGGATTAGATGACTTTATTAATTCAGGAGTTATGGAGACTTAACTTGTAAAATGCGCTCACTTGGAAAACGTCATACAAAATTAGCACATTAATACGTGAACATAATACAGCAAGATCCCAGAGCCGCCGGACCTACGTCATTTGTGCAAAGCTGAAATTTTCAGGATTATTAGTAAGAAGTAAATTATTAGGCAGAAGTAATGGCCCACCGAAAGTGTCTGGCAGTAATGAATTTTAATTTCACCATGCTGCATTGCCTACGCTCACAATGAGGATGGTGGCTCCTACTCCTGGATTCTGCTCATGCTTTTCATTGGGCAGAGTGGAGTCACTTTGGTAGGATTAAATATTAAAAAACCTGTGCTATTTAGTGACAATCACCCACGCAACCCATCACCCACGCAACCCATCACCCACGTGTTTAATCAAATGTAGTGTATGTTATCTCGGCTGCTCGAGAGATTTACGACTTGTGGAAAATGGCTGACATTCCTTCAATAGCATACAGTAAAAGTTCGCACCAGCATTTGTCTAACTTTTAATGTTAGCTCACAATAACCTTTTTATGGGCAACAAATTTGTTTCGTTTTTAGGGTTCCGAAGTTTATGACTCGGAACCCTTATAGATTCGGCATGTCCGTCCGTCCAAACGGTAAGTGCTATTAAGACGAAACTTTGCATGGATATGTGTTGTAATTGCGTCGACAAAGTGCTGCAATAAAATTGTGAAAAATACTTTTATCAGGGGTACCTCCCCTACACGTAAAGTGGGGATGTTTTTTTTTGTTGCGACTACCCCATCTTGTGGGGTATCATTAGATAGGTCATTTAAAATTAAATAAGAGTTTCTAAGACAATTTTTTGAATTAAATATTCATTTGCGAAAAATTACGCTTTAAAAGGCACTTTTTTGTAAAAACAGGGCGTCTCTCCCCTCTAAAAGCTAATCGGCTGGCTCAAAAAATCTGGGAACTTTGTTAGTTCAGGAGTTATAGTGGCTTAACTTTTAAAATGAGCTTAGGTACTTATAAAACGTCATACAAAATTCACACGTAAACGTAACAATTATCTATTGGATACGATTTTAAATCCTCGTACCATTATGGGAGACTAAGGAACCCCTTCCTGTGCGTGGCTTGACACGCACTTGGCCGATTTTATTTTATCACGCTACGGTCAATAAAAGATGCAAACGGAGCTGCGTGGCTAGGCTACAATATTTACTTTACGTTATAGATACAGTTTACAATATATAATTTTAAATCTTCACCTACTACTGACATCTATCATTGGTGTTAGTCAACGTTTACTTAATAGGAAGGTGTTACGAAAAGAAATATCGCAAGTATTGCTATAACATTAATAAAAGATGGCGCCGCAATCACCATTAAAAAGTAAAAGATAAAATGTTGTATTTTATTATGTAGAATCTAATCTACTCGGATAGATGTTCTTGTGTGATGACTGGCATTAAATTCCATTTATATGTAATTTTGTATTTGTTTTTTACTTTTCTCTTAATCGCTTTTTATAATGTATACAAATTAATAAAATAATATTGTCTGTTTGTACTATTCACATTAACAGTTAACAGCTTTTAACCCAATATATAAGAAAGTACATACATTCATAAAAATATTATTTATTTATTTATTTATTTATTTATTTATTCAACTTAAAGAATATATTGACAGTGTGAAATTATCAACGGTTTCCGCACTAAGCTCGAGGCTTGTGTCGCGGCAACCAATACCAAAATTTGTTCATTGGCGCCAATTCTGTCGTTAAAAAGTCTTGAAAGCAACACCAGGAATCACTAAAAATTGGTTTTGTGATGTTAGTGACTCAACAGCAGTAATTGGCACCATTACAACTTTGAAATGGACAGCGGTTCAAGTTGACAGAGATTTTATACATTTCAGTAAATTAATATATAGTTTAGTTGTAATAGAACGTGAAATAAAAATAAAATAACAATAAAAAATTAAAACAATTCTCAAAACAAACAAATTAAAACTAGGTAATATAAAAGCCTCTTTGAGTAAAAATTATTCCATAAATATTTGTCTATCTTTCCGTCTGTCTATTCGTTCCAGGTAAGGGTTACACACTGATATGTACAACAAGTACTCCAGTACTTATTGTACATATCAGAATCCCTCTTAAATTTCTAAAACTAGCATTAAAATTGTATATCATCCGCCACTCTACATTTTTACATGTGTGACGACCAAAAAATTCAAATTGAAATTGAAAGCTACTTATTACACTTACTTTTCGTATAATTATGTATAGTTGTTTGTAACGAAACCATATCATCACATAATTAAACCTAAAACACCATCTATCGAGCCCAAGGCAAAAAATGTCCTGTACTGTGCACAAAATTTTACAGGTTGTGCGTCAATTTCTTGTTGTAGAAATAGTACATTGTTCACCGAGGGACGAAAGGAACCGATTACTAGCGAGGGAGCAGTTTGTGGCCCGAAGGCGCAGCCTAGGGCCACAATACTCTCGAGGTAGGAATGGGACTTTCACCCGAATGCTACACAGTGCTTTATACTACAACTGTGAGGAACATTTAAAGTATTTATAAAATAAACTCAAAACGTAAGACACCATGTAAGACACAATTTAGCTTAGAATTTGACATAATATTTATAAATATTTCGCGCTTCTTCTGTTTTTTTTTATTCTTCACAAACGGATGTCAGTGGCACGTAGATTCCATATTTAAATTATATGAAAACTCTTTGGGCAGGCGCGCGCCATAGATCAGTTATCACATGAGAAATGAAAATTCATACAACTTTCTCTCCCGCTAAAAGACGTTAGAAATGGATTTTCATACATTTTTTCCTCCCGCTTATTTAGGTCAAGGAAAAGACTAACTTTCTCTTTTCATTTTCAGGGAATAATGAATACTGTTCCGATCAGGTGTAGTATAAATAGTATTTATTAGAGAGATAGATCCTTTTTTGTTTTTTGGGAATATGAATTCGGAATATATCCCTATTTCTTCTCATCCACATTTGTTTATCATTAAATTCATTAAGACGACGTCTTGAAGACTAGAAGATTACAATTGAAGTCGTTAAGTACTTGACATTGGCAAAAATCTGTCGAGAATTTTAACTTAGTCGGGAAAATATGACAAAAGTGGAGGTTTTTTCTTTTTTAAATGACCAATTTGGGCGACATAGGCTATATAATAAGCTTAAGTTGCCAAGAGCTATATCATTATGGAAAAAAAAAACACTAGTAACTCGAAATTTAAGCCATAGAGCCATAATTTTTTATCTGAAAGGACCGGCTCCACCCAAGCAGTAGTATCCTTTCAAAGAAGACCAACCGAAATTCTAGTATTCGTGCTATCGCAATATTGGAGAGTGCGGGGCCAAAGAAGCGTCTTAATAGGCTACCTTAATGTAGGTCATGATGTTGCATTGTCTACATTCTTTAAAAAAATGTTTTGGACATCATTTGTCTTCTTCTACTTTTGGTGAAATGGCAACCAGCCGAATATCAGCTATTTCTGCCAATGTCAAGTAGTCAGTCTTCAAGTCTTCATCGTAAGGAATTTAATGATCAAAAATGTGGATGAAATGAAATGGGGACCGTCTTCCGAAAAAACAAAAGCGATCTCCCAGATCACTTGTCAACTCTTACTATACCGAGTATTTTTTTATAATTTTACCTGCCAAAGTGACTCTACTCGGCCTAATTTAGAACTAATTTTACTTTTAAGCTAACTGTTTTTTTTTTTAGGAATTTAGGTTTCAAATTCTTTGTTAATACTGTCATCTATGTTTTATGTATGTCAACGTTCCACGATGGGAATGAGTTCAAGAAAAAAGATGTCGCTACCATTCATACAAAGTTGACAAAAGGTGGCAGTAAATGCATAGTTGTTAGGGTTCCGTTGCCAAATGACAAAAAACGGAACCCTAATAGATTCGTCATGTCTGTCTGTCTGTCTGTCCGTCCGTATGTCACAGCCACTTTATTCTGAAACTATTAGTTCTATCCTCGGCTACTCGCATTCAGCTCCTGTCAGCCGTCTTGCGCAGATCGTCACTGCACCTGGCCTGTGGAGATTTTTACATTGTATGTGAATTTTAAAACAGCTACAACAGTTACGAATCATAACACGGATTAATAATCACATAATAAATAACAATTTCAAGGATTCAATTAAAATAACATTTGTAGTAGCACAATAAAACCATTTCAGTTAATTCTACTGCCTTGGTGGTATAGTGGTTAGCGCATGCGGCTGCTAATCAAGAGGTCTCGGATTCGTTTCCGGTTCGGACCAAATATTTGTGATATCTACGAATATTTGTTTCGGAGTCCGGGTGTTTTCTATGTAAAATATGTATGTCTTTCATCTATGGTTACATCAGATAATAAATGAATACAAAAATTTGCTAGATTTGTAATTTGACACACATTTCAGGAACAGACTCAAGGCATTTTTTTTAAAATAACTTTCACAGTTCACTTAAAACAATTTAAATCCTGTAATGTATGTTTAAGATTATTAGTATTATCGAATTCATCCAAACTTTTTGTATAATCAACACCTCTTAACGGACAAAAGGAAAAGTGTTGATTAAATTCAGTCATTTCTTAGTTTATTTTATTTACCTTCTACGTACGACAACTACAAAAGGTCTGTACTGTTCGACGTCATTAAAATACTTATTAAAAATAGTTCAAAAAAAATTCAACTACAGTGCTATAAGAATCTGTAAAGCAACATTGAAAGTCATAGGAGAAATTATCTTTGGATATTTTCCAGAGCATACAATAAAAATAACCTAGAAACTGGGAAGCAACATCCATTGAGGTTAGAATACATCATCTTTATGATATTTAATAGCAACTTAACCTTTAGTTCATTCCAAGTTTCTTTGAGTCGTAACTTATTAAATTATTTACTTAACTTTACTTATGTAAATTTTTCTACATTTTTATTTTAACTTCTACTTTATTTTACTATAAAAATGCGTTTTCGTGTTCTAATTCATTGATTTATTTTGAATTGTACCTATATACCACAGGCAAGGTGGAGTGATGATTTGAGCAAGACGGCTGGCAGGAGCTGGATGCGAATAGCCGAGGATTGAACTAAGATGCGTGCAATTGGGGAGGCCTATGTCCAGCAGTGGACTGCGATCGGGTGATGATGATGATGATATAACATATTCTACTATACACTGGAATAGTTTCAATTATGTCTATGAGTAAATAAAAATTTTTTTTTAATAAATATATAAATACTTTTGGACATCTTACACACAATATTATCTAGTCTCAAACTAAGCAGAGCTTGTATTATGGGTACTAGACAACTGATATAAATACGTAAACATACTTATTTATATAAATACATACATATTATAAAAGGAAAAAACCCAAACTCCGAAACAGATATCTTCAGATCATACAAACTTTTGGTCCGACCTGGGAATAGAACCCGAGACCTCTTGATCCGCAGCCGCATTCGCTAAGCAAGACAGTCAAATCAGTTTATTTGTTAACATTTTTGTATCGTATTCTTGAAATAAACATTATTATTATTATTCTCTTTATTTCATAATATTTACATATAAATTACATTTTTAAATATAAATATAAAAAATACATTTAAAAATATAAAAAATAGTAGACCACCGACTTCGGGTACAGGGACCAAGAAACCGGTGGTTAGGGCTCCAAAGACAGGAACCTCCTCACTATACGTGCCGTGCTAAGAAGAACTGCCTTCTGCATCAGACCCTTGATCCAGCCATCTAACGTGAGCCTCTTAAGGTGTTGGTCGAGGCTCTTGGCTATCAAACCATGAACAGAAACGACTATCGGAACAATGATCGCCGAATCGACATTCCACATATCGACAATCTCGTGAGATAAGTCCAAATATTTTATTTGTTTTTCTTTTTCAACCTTCACGAGATTCTCGTCATGAGGAACAGCGATATCGACAATCATTGCGCGGCGCTCTAATCGATCTATCACCACAATATCAGGCTTATTGGCGACAATAGTCCTGTCTGTGATAACAGATCGATCCCAATATAATGTAGCACGACCATTCTCGAGAACTGGGTCGGGCTCATACCTGTAGTATGGCACCTCCAAATTCACAAGTTTGTATTTAAGGGCAAGTTGTTGATGTACGATCCTGGCTACTTGGTTGTGTCTGTGCAAATATTCACCGTTAGCAAGACGAGAACAACCAGAAACTATATGCCTGATAGATTCCCCGGGACGGTGACATGCCCGACATATGTCAACCGTACCATCCTTCAGGATATATTTTCGATAATTATTTGTCATGATAACTTCGTCCATAATTGCACAAACAAAACCTTCGGTTTCTCCAAAGAGATCACCATACCGTAGCCAGGAAGTTGATGCTTTAAAATCTATATCGGGCCCGTTTAAAGCCCGATAAAACCGTCCATGAAGCTCTTTACCCTTCCATACCTCCTTGCGATCATCAGCACTAAGTACTACAGGTTTGCGCCAATTCTCTTTAGCCAGAGCGAGTGGAGTGAATCCGTTATCCACTGCAACCACATTGCGATGCACTCCCACATCAGTATTAAGAAAATATTCTCTGAGATTGTATATCTCGCGATTATGTAGGGTCTTGATATTTAAAAATCCACGACCCCCAAACTTTCGCGGGATGTACAATCTCATAACCGACGAACGTGGGTGGTGCATTCGAAATGCAGTCAATAAGGTACGGACTCTCCTGTCAAGGGCATCTAATTCGGTCTGAGTCCATCTAAGTATACCAAAGGAATACATCAGAACCGGCATGACCCAACCATTGTAGGCTCGCACCTTGTTACCCCCCGACAAAAGGCTTTTGAAGACTTTTTTCAGGCGGCCAAAGAAGCGTTCCCGCAACGTTTGTTTCATATCAGATTCTGGTATTCCTAAGGACTGCGAAAAACCTAGATACTTGTAGGTTTCGGTGGCAGAAAGAGATCTGAGTTTTGTTGAATCTGAAAGTTCTATTCCTTCAGATTCTACAATCACACCTTTCTTCACATACATGACTGCACACTTGTCTACACCAAATTCCATCTTGATGGAATTACTAAAGTTTTCAGTGACCTTTAGTAACGCTGTCAATTGTAATTTAGTGGAAGCCAGAAGTTTCAAATCATCCATGTAAAGAAGGTGAGATATAACTCGATCATCTTTCTGCAACCTATAGCCTAACCCTGAACCCTCTAAGAGAGTGCTAAGAGGGTTCAAGGCCAGACAAAACCACAAGGGACTCAAACTGTCACCTTGAAATATGCCCCTCTCGATCTTTATAAGTACGTCGTTTACCGCAGTTTGGCGACATCCAGGATAGCGAAGGACTGTCCTCCATTGCCCCATACATGACTTCAAGAAAGTGCATAGAGTTGCATCAATTTTATACAACTCCAGCACTTTCAAAAGCCATGAATGTGGGACCGAGTCATATGCCTTCTTGTAATCTATCCAACATGTCGCCAAACTCTTATGATTACGACGTACCGTTGGCTAATGGTCATGTCTATGATAAGGAGCTCTTTAGTGCCACGGGTCCCACTTCTACATCCATTTTGAAACACGGAAAGTATCGAATTATTATTAAGATGAGTAGTAATTTTGAGTCTCAGAATAGATGTAAGAAGTTTGTATAATGTTGGTAAACAAGTGATAGGCCGAAAATTTTTGGGATCCGTGGCAGCACCAGATTTATAGAGTAAGTGGGTTATGCCAGTGGTCAAAAATGGGGGTAATGAACTCGAATCCAATGATGTCTGAAATTGCGATGCCAAACACGCATGTGAGCTACGGAACCACTTAAGCCAAAAGTTGTGCAGTCCGTCTGGACCAGGTGATTTCCAATTCGGTAATGAACGGACTGCACAACTAACGTCCTCTGGACTGATGGCCACAGGTTCCATGGGTTTTATAGGCTCACATGAACGCTTGACATCCCAAAGCCAATCACCATCTGTATGAATGACAGGCACCGACCAGATGTTTTGCCAAAATGTATTTGTGGTATTTTGATCTGGAAAGTGCCCATCATTCACACATGGATTCGATTCCTCCCATTTTCGGTACACCCACTTCTCATTACTTTGGAACATCCGATTCTGATTATACCGATCAACTCGTTTTTTATACCGCCTAATTCTGTTTGCCCATGCATAAACTTTTTGCTTTAGAAAGTCTATGCGCTCTGTGACACATGACATATATCGTTGAGGACTAATAGCAGTCCCTATGAATGCCTGTTTCACAAAGCGCATGACTCTCGGTCGCACATTACCAGATCTGAAACTAATTAGCTTACCAATGAGTGTCCTTGTCTCAGCAATACGACGTTCGATTCTATACTGCCAAGCTGGCATAGTAGTTTTTGGTCGAGTAGCAGTTATATTTTCTACAAATTTAACACCAGCTACTCGACAAACTGCAATTGCCGCACAGTATAGAATGGAATGTGTATTACTAAGATCTTCGCTATTACTTAAATAATCCGGTAATAACGAATCAAGGGCACTCACTAGCGCTAAATTTCGTTTATGAATGGGCAAACGAGACAACCGGGGTCTGTTATTAGAATTAACATATCGGTATTTCTGAATCGCATCCTCCAAAGCGCTCCTTATCTTATCATTACACTGGGTACTTACGGATATAATTTCACTGTCCACTACTGCATCAACACCTTCATCTTGTGGTACCACATTCAGAACATGCGACACTGAAGGGACAGCCAAGCTATTCCGTATGTCAGAGCGAATCCTCTCAAGTACAGCATCATCCAGCAGGTGACAGCGCTGTATAGCCCGTACTTGATCCGACAATCGTTGTGCTGATACGTTGACGGCTGGTTCAAGCTCCTGAAACAAAGAGACTAGTCGAACACGGTACGCAGTAAGGTTTGTTCCCAACTCTGTAGCCCGAAAATATGCCCGCATGACGTTCTCATTTATTGAATGTGACCATTTCATGCGGCGCACACCACCACCGGTAGCGGGGACCCTTTTCGAGGTCAGTGGTCCTCGGGATCCCAAGCTGTCTGGTGGCCGGGTTCTCTCCTGCCGACGTACAGGTGTTGGCGACGTCGGCGGAGAGAAAAACTCGTCGCTCGAAGTAGAGCTCGACGCCTCTGCACCAGTCGGAACTTCTTTGGTTTCTTCCATTGACGGCAAGGCGGAGCGAAGCGACGAGTCCGGGGTTGTTTCTTGTGCTTTTCGTCTAGCTCTTGTTAACATCTTTTTTAGAATTTCTCACTTTCTGTATAATTGTGCATATTGGTTTGACATGACGTTTTAAACGTCATGTCTTTTAAAATTGTTATTACTAAGTTTATTCCATTAAAATTCATTTTATTTATTTATTTTTATAATTTTTATAACATTTATTTTTTAATATGTATAATGGTTGGTATTATATATTGTTTCAAATGGTAAAAATAATTTATTTTAAAAATATGTAAGAGAAATTCTGATGTCTTTGAGTGTTGCTAGATTATTATTATTATTATTATTATTATTTATTTCTTTATAACAGGTATTAAAAGAACAAATAAATGAATAGAAATATATATGTACCTCTGTAACAGTCCACAGTTTTATTGCTAACGGCGATCTCTTACAACCTTTAAGCGTATATTAAATTTAACAGTTACTCCGTTGCAAAGTATTTAAATGCATTTTTAGGGTTCCGTAGCTAACTTGGTAAGTAGATGTAATCTATGAACCGCATTAAGATTTTTACATATAAATAGTAAAAAAAGCAATATATTTTGGGGGTCCCCATACTTGGAACTGAAACTCAAAAAATTTTTTTTCATCAAACCTATACGTGTGGGGTATCTATGGATAGGTGTTCAAAAATGATGTTGAGGTTTCTAATTTCATTTTTTTCTAAACTGAATAGTTTGCGCGAGAGACACTTCCAAAGTGTCCACGAGAGAGACTTCCACTTCCCTGTCACTTATCAATCACTTTCTTATTTTAAAAATGTACGTTAGTTAAGTTTCAAAATATGAGAGTGATAAAACTAAAAAAAAAAATGTTGTACATTACCATGCAAACTACCAACGAAAATTGGTTTGAATGAGATCTAGTACGTAGTTTTTTTTTAATACGTCATAATTCGTAAACCGCGATTTACCTTTTATTCAATCAATACACTAGTATACAAACATCGATCAAAGTTACAACGAGCTACAAGAACTTTTATAAGATGTTACTTGCTGATACGGAACCCTTCATGGGCGAGTCCGACTCGCACTTGGTCGATTTTATTTTAAACTTTCACGATCAGATCAGTACTTTAAAATAGAAATCTGCGTAATTGCTCCCATGTACCTTTTTGTTAATGAGTATCCGATATTTCGACACTGTTGCAAGCGCCATGATCATCGGATAAGAAATATCGGAAACTCATTAACAAAAAGGTACATGGTAGCAATCCCGCAGATTTTTATTCTAATCTATAAATGCGTCTAGAATATTTTGTGGCACACAAATCTGAGATCAATTAGAAATTTAGTCTTTAATCATGCTTTTGTATAGTTTTATCACCAGACGCCAACAAAATAATTTTCGGGAGCTCGTCATTGTTCTTTAGATTATTACTTTCAACCTTTTTATCTGTATCTCATTTATGCGACAAAATAACCATCGCGATAAGTGAACTTTATAAGGGTAGAGGCAATTTACAAATTATTAGGGTGTGCCTATTATATTACACTTAGTACGTAAGATAACGTATGTTTAAATTGGGTTATGACCTTGAATAGTTATTTATGAATGATAAGAGATTAAATGAATAAAAAGACATAACAAAGGTTGAGTCGTCGCCACGCCCCGCCGCTTACTACTGCGCTAAGTGTGGTGGATTCAAATCTCACATATCATCTCTGACTGCACGGTTGGCCTAGTGGTTTAAGCGGTCGCTACGCCGCTCTCTACTGCGCCAAGTGTCGTGGGTTCGAATCCCACGTGGGATAACACTTTGTGTGATTCACAAATTGTTGTTCTGAGTCTGGGTGTTCTTTGTGTCCGTTTCATGTATGTTTGTAAAGTCCCCCGAGACACAGGAATTCATATTCCTAATGCGGGAGTTGTCTTTTTAAAAATTAAAAAAAAAAAAAACATAGGGCAACACTTTGTACGATCCAAATATACGCTACCACTGTGCCAATGAGACAATCAATTAAAGATTTAATGAATGTATTATAGAGATTTCGAACTTTTCATAAAGAGTCATTTTGAGTTATTAATAAGCGACGAGATCGATCTGCCCCAATTAATTTGTTCGGACATTCGGATCAAATTCAACCCGATCAGTGATATCGCTTTTTTTTATATATAAGCTTACCGAATTGACTCTGCTGTCTTATTGAAAGCATGAATAAAATTTGTAGTAGGGGTCACCACCCCTATTGTGAGTACAGACAATGCAGTATGGTAGCCCACATTTTGGCGGTCTGATTCGAGGCGATTATACATGCTACTTATATTTTAGACTAGCTTGGTCTCGCTATGTTACTCGCGGTTAGTGCTATTTGATAATTTGAACAACCAGTTGCTGTTACATTAAATATAAATACACAAGACAGTAAATGCAGTAACACTAGTTCAAATGCACAACATTTTAAAGTGTCACAACATACACCAATAGTAACGAGTAAACTTACCTATCATTGGCACTAGCAAAATATGAAGCACAACCTACCTGTGACTTCACACCAAAATATGAACCATTAACCAAACCACCTACATATAAATTCTCTTGTCGCGGTGTTTGTTACCAAACTCCTTCGAAACGGCTTGACCGTGTGCATATCGGGTAGGTCTGAAAATCAGGCAACGTCTATTTTTTATACGCCTAGAATGCGAGCGGAGCCGCGACTATCAGATAGTAGTATATAAATAAATAATATAATAAATAAATATTTGGACATCTGACATGCAACATCATCTAGTCCCAAGCTAAGCAGAGCTTGTGTTATGGGTACTAGACAACTGATGTAAATACTTAAACATATTTTTTTTTTGTAAATATATACATATTATACATAGAAAACACCCAGACTCCGAAACAAATATTTGTGAATTACACAAATAATATTTGGTCCGACCCGGGAATCGAACCCGAGACCTCCTGCCAACGAGGTAGTTGAATATAAATATCTACGTGATTCTTTATCCGTTGGCAATATATAAACTGGTACTAAAATAAAAATGGTGGCAAGAGTTTAAATTCGTAAAATCAGGTCAACAGCTTTTGGGTCACAACCTGTGATCAGAAAAATATACAAGGTCTGAATATGATAAACATTACTAATCTAGCCTAGAGTGAGTAATTCAGATAACTGTTAGTTCAAAACGCATATCAATTCTGAGTAGAGAAATTACTCAAAGGGAAATAATGGAAACTTGTGGCTCTTGAGGTGAAGGTATCGCTTACCATTGATTATCTGATAATGTATACAAGAATATAGTCTGAATATAGAGACTTTAAAAAGATATTGCTAATGTATATTCATACGCTGGACTATACTGAGACTGAATAATTACTTCATATACCCTCTTAAAATTTACTCTTAACCTCCTACACACATACATACTATACACAAGGAGGATACACTCTACAATACTTTAGTTTTGTTTGTCATAATATGATTTTTATTGTATTTTTTCATATTTTTATTCATATTATTATTTATATAAGGTAGTAGAGCCACGCTGATTTCAGCACGAATGGGCCGGCTCGACCCGGCCAGTACTACCCTCACACAGAAGACCATCCTAATAATGACAGCATTCTTGCTGTCGTATTTCGTTGGTGAGTGTGAGACCGGAGGCCCAATCATTCTGCATCAATCTCCCGCCCTTCGAAGGCCGGGAGAATGATTCAGAATAATCTAACCAGGCTGCCATGGTAAGGGTCACCATGCTACATTGCCTACCCTCACAATAAGCATGGTGACCCCTACTCCTGGATTCTACTCATGCTTTCCATCAGCCAGAGTAGAGTCACTTTGGCAGGCTCAAATATATATAAAAAAAAAAAAAAATGTATTCATTGATCCGTTTTTTTCACATACAGTGTAATTAAAAATGTAGGCGATTTCTAAGAAGGAATAGCACCATCGTCTAAAATACAGATATTTATCTAGCTTTGACGCGGATGTTAACTGACTTGTGAATTTGTTAATGTGTATCTGAAAATGTTATGTCCTAGAAATAAAGAGTTTATAGTTGAATAAATTATTATTCTTATTATCCCTACTAATATTATAAATGTGAAAGTAACTCTGTCTGTCTGTCTGTCTGTTACGCTTTCACGCCTAAACCACTGAACCGATTTTGATGAAATTTGGTATGAAGATAGAACTGAACTTGGGAAAGGACACAGGCTACTTTTCACCGCGATAACCGACATACACGCGGGCGGAGCTGCGGGCGAAAGCTAGTTATTAATATGTTCAGTTACCACACACAGTATACACTATATACCTAGGATAGGTTCGACCGGGGCAGTTCTACTCTCACCCAGAAAACCAACCAAAAGTGATAGCGTATAGTCATCTTTCGTTAGTGAGTGTGAGACCGGAGGCATTCTGCATCCCGAGGCTGGGAGGATGTTTCAGAAACATCCCACTAATCCGCTGATGTAGGTCACCATGCTGCTTTGACTGCACTCACAATTAGGATGGTGGCTCCTTCTCGTGGATTCTACTCATACTTTCCATCAGGCACTCACTAAAGTAGACTACTTTGGTAGACTTAAATAAAAAAAAAACATAATTGTATGAATTAAAAACAAGTTTAAACGTGTAACTTACATTATTACATGCAGGTTTTGTTACTTTTGACATCAGCTATCGATCAGTAAAAGGTCCAGCCATTCCTAAGATTAGTCGAATTAGACAGAGACAGACAAACAGACAACATTAAAAAAAATGCATATAATAAAAAGCTGTTAATTTGTCATTCTAAACGAACATTTCAATTTTATTTATTTGTATATATTTAAATCTTGTGAGAACCTGTTACAGTTTAGTTTTAATCATTGTATCCCAATAGCTGAACTACCATTAAAATCATTGTTTATGTATGTATTCATACTAGAAGAAAACTCATCTCATAAAACTCATTGTTGCTACGAAATTGTCCATTAAAACCGGCTACCGTTTAAGCGGACAGCGTTGCCTGTTGCGTCGCGTTGTAGCACCGTAGAACCTCTACGCCTCGTAGCCAGTTATCCAGCGCGTCTCAGCCTTCCCACTCGCGTATCGCTCCACCGTTCACTCGGCTAACCTACTTTCTATTCGATTCATTCAGTTCAAAGTGCATTTTGATTTTAAATTTGACATTATTTTTTAAATGAAAGAACAATTTATATTTATTTATATAGTGTTTGGTGAGTTGTTATGAATATTTTGGTGTTAGATTTTATCGGTAAGTGTAATTTTATAGTATTAAAAATAGATTATTAAAAGTATTTTTACTGTGAAGGTTTACTGATTGATGAAATCGGGTCGGTTGATGATGTTGTTGAATAATAAATAATAACAGTTATTTTTACTTTGAAATAAATCTGGAGATTTTTAAACTAAATAAAGTTTTGGAATACGTTTTTAAATTTTCAGTAAGAATAAAAGATAAAGTTATTATAAATATTTTAAAGTTTAAAAAAAAAATCTAGGGTTCTCTGAAACCAATATAAATTAATTAAAGAAACTAAAAATCTAATTTAATTGAAAATATCATCAAAATAACTATCACAGGGCTTTTAAAACTAATTAAATCTAAAGCTGTTTTTAATTTTGTAATTAAAAAAATTAGTAAATAACTTATTTTGATATCACACCTGTGGTCTCATACCCCATTCCCAAACTCTAGTAGAAGAAAAAAAAAGATAGTTTTAAAAAACTAAACAAAAACGCTTTTAAACTACGTTACTGAAATATTTTGTCGCGGTGTTTGTAGTTAAACTCCTCCGAAGCGACTCGACCGATTCTCATGAAATTTTGTGTGCATATTGGGTAGGTCTGAGAATCGGACAACATCTATTTTCATACCCCTAGGACGCGAGCGGAGCAGCGGGCGCAGCGGGCCATTTTGTTTAGTTGAATAATCTCAAGAATTACTGGTTCTTGATGAACAATCACTTCAGAGTCAGATAGCCCATTCTTTGAGAAAAGCTATTAACTTTATAATACAAAGCTAAGACCTATAAGAGTTGATCAATGAAAAATATTTGAAAATTCATCATTTACGAGACACGCAGAAGAAAGTCATATGGGTCAGTTTATGGACACTAATAGAACTCAATAAATCAATACACATAAATCTGTGCCGATACTGACTGACTGACAATGCACAGCCGAAAGTATTAGGTTCAGGAAGCTAATATTTGGAATGGGTGTTCCTTGAGGATGTACACGGACATCCTCAAGGTGACGGATTAAGAATACAGAGTGTCACCACCCCTATTCATCCCATGTGGGTGTCGTAAAAGGCGACTAAGGGATAAACTACGCAAGACAACATCAACGCAAAGAGAAGGAAAACTTGAAACCAACCCTATACCAACCCGTCTGTCCAGCCTGGTATAGTAGACCAATACCTCCTTTTCAAGGAGATACCTATGTCCAGCAGTGGACTGTTAAAGGCTGTTGATGATGATGATGTTCCTTGAGGAGCGCAAGCGAGTATAAAGAAAGGAATTTGGAAAATTTGAACCCTACGGAGGTAAAAAATGCAGTCAAAGCTAGGCGAATCTGTTGGTAAAAGCTAGTGCATTTAGTTATAATTAGGATTAAATGGAATCAGATTATAGACTAAAAATATAGCTTGATCTTTAAAACAGTTCCCACTAGTGTCATTTTAAAGATTACGAAGTACATTTTAGGTGTGAATTTGTATTTGTAATGTATTGCACATTATAATAACTATGACAAAACTGGCACTTAAAAAAAGTTTGTGATACAAAATGAAACCGCTTGTTCTAAGTTAAAAACAGCAAGACATATTTTAAAGACTGAAGTTTCCAGGATAAAAACCTCTTATTTGCATTGAAATTGGCAGTTCAACCGCATTTTATATGTGAATTGTTAGTTACGCTTGTCTTCGATAGATGGCAGTGTTAATTTATATACGAGCTGTTAAGATTTTCACGACTCAGTACAATAAATAAAGTCGGAAGCAAATTACATAATCGAACTCTCTCTCTCTCTCTCAAAAGTCTATTTATTTGTAAATAACATAGCCGTTGTGGTTAGCGTATGCGGCTGCTGATCAAGTGGTCTTGTGTACGTTTCCCGTGGCGGACCAAATTTATTTGTGTGATCCATAAATATTTGTTACCGAGTATGGGTGTTTTCTATATAATAATAATAATATTTTTCTATATATAATATGTATGTATGTAAAAAATATGTTTATGTATTTATATCAGTTGTTTAGTACGCATATTACAAGCTACTGCTTAGTTTGGAACTAGATAATGTTGTATATAAGATGTCTGAAATATTTATTTATTTATTTCAAATTACAAGAATGCAATCATGATCTTCCCAATGTATTGTATCCATTCTCAAATCTATTTATGTCACCAATATCCCTTGTCATTGGGTAAGCTTTTTTTTTAAATTTATTTCCAACTGTCTCTGTATAAATCTTAAATCCCCGGTTGATAGAAATAGTTTATTCATTTCACGTAAATATTTCAAGTTTACAAAATATGAAAGTTATACACTTCTGTCTACCAATTTAAAATTATATAAACTACTAGCTTTAGCATGTGAACCCATCCGTGGTATATCGATTATAGCGGTGAATAAATAAATATTTTTCTAACATCTTACACACAACGTCGTCTAGTTTCAAACTAAGTAGAGTTCTTTTGCAAATACATTAATATTATACATAGAAAACACCCAGACTCAGAAACAAATATTTGTGGATTACACAAATATTTGGTCTGACCCGGGAATCAAACCCGATACAAGACAAACAGAGCAGGTAATGAAACCTATATCCTTCCTTAAGAATTAAAGTATCTCCAAATTTCATTGAAGTTGATGTAGTAGTTTAGCCGTAAAAGCGCAGCAGATAGACAAAAATATTTAATTTTAAATCCTTACTTCTGTAATAAATACGAAAGTAACGATGTCTGTCATTCAACACAAAACTACTGAACCCATTTAAACGAATTTGGTTCACAGATAGTCTAGAACCTGAGAAGGAAATATATTAAACAACATTTATATTATTATAATTATTATTTATTGAATATTTGCGGATCACACAAACATTTGGTCCGAACTGGGAATCAAACCCGAGACCTCTTGTTCAGAAGTCGCATACGCAAACCACCAGACCAACGAGGCAGCCAAGTTAATAATATTAGGAACGATATAAAATGAAACCCTTTCTTCATATATAATACCATGCATATATAATATATTAAAATTTCCTGCTTCACAATTTCCTTATTCGCTAGGGTGGAACGTCAATATCTGTCAATATGTCAAATGTCTCGATAGGAGATATGTTTTGACATATATACACGAACCAGTTTAATGAAAGTGCAGACGACCGGCATTAATATATCATTTTGATACTTCTTACTGAGTGACCGAAGCTCCAATTCACCCTGCTAGGAAGCCAAGTCAAGGTCAAATCAAATAAGTTTTATATGTTACGAATGTCTTCCATTCTCAAATGTAATTCTTATGGAGAAGAATCGACTAGAAACTACATAACTCTTTAAAAAAACAGCTTCACAGCGAGGGCTAAATAAAGATTCAAGAAACGCTACATAGATAGTACATACAGACTTTAGAAAAAAGTAAGAAAATAAAAAAAATAAAACAAAATGCGTTATAGAACATTGCAACAGAAACTTTAAGCTCAAAGAACTCGCGTCTATAAATCATGCAAATTTCAGAGCACTAATTTTTACAGAAAATACTGAATAGTTTTCTGCATATTTTATGCTATGGTTTAAATGGTGGGACAATAATTAATTGCCTTGTGTTTCTACAAACAATTCACAATAATTCCTCTTAAAACCTTCAAGGGTCTTCGAGGTGTAGAGCCACACTGATTTTAGCAGCCCTGCCTCTCACAGACGACAACTTAAAAAGATTGCATTCGTGTTGCTGTGTTTTGTTGATAAGTGCGAGTCTGAGGCTCCAAAATTTTCAATGTGACCGCTACTATTGGTTTCTATTAATTGTTACCCAGTTTATTTATCACATCATTTACCACTAGAATCTAAACGCCTAAACATTTAGAACCTTAAACTACGAACGACTGCGACTGGTTTTCTTTTAGGAATTTTTAACTAACACCTCGGAATTTAGAAGTTTGGTGGTATTCACACCCGTGCCTTGGAGAGCACGACATCGTTATTGGGCATATGGGCAATCGTTATTGGGAAGTTAGTGCCCTCAAATATATTGACAAGTAGTTCAATTCAAATTCAAATTCAAATTCAAAATTCTTTATTCACTTAGGATGCAATACATCTCTTGTGACAGGTCAAGATTCTACATGTACATTTATGCCATGTTCGCAAACAATAGGTAGAGCCGGAGAAAAGAACATGGCAATAAAAACTCGCGGCCACTCCTTTCCAATCGCCAATGTTTTAATGTTTATAAACCTGATATGGGGGTAAGGTGCTGCCACTAATATACTATACACCTTGTTAGAGGACTGATGCAAATTATAGTGGTTAAAAATTAGAACATAAGCTAATTTAAAAAAAAAAAAAAACAACAGCCTCAGTGGATACAACATAGTAGGAGCATCTACTTACAACAAAGGTAAAACTATATGTGCTCAAATACTGGCCAAATTACTGGTAACGAAAGATTAAATATAAAATATTAATTATAAGATCAAAAGAAAGAGAAAAATGGCCTTTATTCGTCACGTAGAATCTTTACTTACAAAAGTAAAATCATGCTCTTAAACAATGTGATAACAACATTCACATGAGTAGAATAAAATGATAAGGAGCAAGTAGTCAAATCCATTTTCCTTTATCATTCAAAAATTCGTCAACTGTATAATAACCTTTACGTTTAAGACAAGTTTTGACTACATTTTTAAACTTTTCCACAGATAGACTCATAACACTAGCTGGTAACCTATTAAAAAATCGCACGGAAAGACCCATAAATGAATTATGCGTTTTATGTAGCCTATGATATTGACCTACTAATTTATGCTTATGTCTCGTGTTCACCGAGCGAACGTCACTATTCCTGTGATATAAATGCATATTTTGTTTTATAAACATAATGTTTGCAAATATATATTGTGATGCAACTGTCATAATGCCTATCTCTTTAAACTTTTCTCTAAGGGAAACTCGTGCACCTAGTTTGTAAATCGCACGCACTGCACGTTTTTGGAGAATGAAAATTGTTTGAATATCAGCTGCCTTGCCCCATAGCAGAATGCCATACGACATGACGCTGTGGAAATAACCGAAATATACTAGCCTTGCTGTTTCCACATCCGTAAGCTGTCTGACTTTGCTGACAGCATACGCTGCAGAACTGAGTTTCCCTGCGAGACACGATATTTGGGCGCCCCACTGTAACTTACTATCTAAAGTAATTCCCAAAAAAACCGTTGAATCAACAAAATTAATAACTTCATTGTTTAAAACTAGATTTGTACTGATATTCCTTACATTTGGCAAACTAAACTTAATACATTTGGTTTTTTTAGAATTCAAAAGCAAGTTATTTGATGTAAACCAGTCAAGGACTAATGCGAGGGACCTATTTACTTCGACAGAGTAATCGTTTTTGCGATTGGTTTTGAATATAAGAGAAGTGTCATCAGCAAATAGAACAATATCGCATAACTTACTAGTAAAAAATGGCAAATCGTTTATATACACCAAAAATAAAAAAGGACTCAGACTTGAGCCTTGTGGCACGCCCATACTCACTGGTGATCCGGAGGACCTTATTCCATTAATATCAACATACTGTATTCGCTCACTAAGATAAGAAGCAACAAGATTAAGCGCTGTACCTGTTATGCCATAATGCCTAAGTTTCAGCAGAAGTGTACTATGCATCACACAATCAAATGCTTTTGAGAGATCGCAGAAAACACCAATGGCGTCCTGCGAGTTTTCCCAGGCACTATATATATGTTTAAGTAGTTTAGAGCCTGCGTCTACTGTTGAATGACCCTTTGTGAATCCATATTGTTCACTATGCAGTAGATTATTAGAATTAAAATGTGTTTCTAATTGCATTAGTATGGCTTTTTCAAAGATTTTACTAATAGCTGGTAAAATAGAAATAGGTCTAACATTACTAGGGTCGCTTTTTGAACCGGCTTTAAATTGCCCTCAGTGTTTTGATGGTCCGAAGTCAGATGATTCGTTTAAGATACTAGTATTCAGATAAAATCTGTGAAAACTAGTAACTGACTCCAAATAATGATATGAATTATAATGGCTAGTAAGTTGATGTAAAATCATACTTTATTCCTATCCGAAAACTATGCTTTTTTGTTTAACTAAAGTACTCACGAAAATTATGCCCACAAATGCCTTACCTTATTAATTAATAGTTCAACAGATGGAAATTTCTAATTTGGATCTGTTGAACTACTAATTAATTATCATTATCTGAATTGTAGGACTACATACAAAGGCACATTCATTACTTGAATGAGAACTAATACAATTTACAGTAATTACTAGTTAGGGTTAGCTAACGATTGTACTGTTATAGGCAAAGCTTTAGGTAATGAATAATAAGCTGTTTGCCTCACTATTCAATAAAGTCTTGTATAATTCTCTAATCACAGAAACCATTACTAAAGGAAAACAATATTGTTTTAGTGTTAATTGACGAATATTTTGAGAACAATTAAATATAAAAAAAAAATCCTTAGAAATTACTACTGACGGTAAATAGATTTTAATAGACTTGATTAAAAGTTAAGATACTTTATATAAATATATGCATTAACACACAAATAATGTGGCTATTTGTTGGTAAAAGAATTTTCAAAACCGGTTCTCAGATAACTCCCTACAAAGTCACAAACTTACAAACTATCTTTTTTAATATTAGTATAGATAATTTATACTTTCACATAGACCAAATACTCATACTCACCATTAGATGGGAACCGAACCCACAACTTCTTAACTAAACGTCCGGATCATTAACCAATAGACCAAAAGGCCCGTCAAAGAAAAAGTAACAATATACATACATAGTCATGCCTATTGCCCAGAGGGGTATGCAGAGACAATTGATCTCCACTTACTACGGTTCTAACTCCTCTTTTGCTACATCCACGGTCCACATACTGCACGGTTGGCCTAGTGGTTTAAGCGGTCGCCACACCACTTTCTACTGTGTCGTGGGTTCATATCCCACGTGGGAAAACAGTTTTGATGTGATTCAAAAATTGTTGTTCTGAGTCTAGGTGTTCTTTGTGTCCATTTCATGTATGTTAGTAAAGTTCCCCGCGACTCAGGATTTATATTCCTAATGCGGGAGTTATCTAAATAAAAGAAAATAAAAGAAAAATCAACATTCATCGATCCTTTACCACTTTACAAGTAAAAATTTATTTTCTTTAAACAAGATCATCTCTTTCCACAAATGAACTTTAAAATAAATTAAAAAAAATATCTGTTCCCAAAGCACTATGAGTTTCAATACGAGTAGATTGGAAACACAAGCCTTTGGTTCAAAAGTCATAAATCTGGAATGAATTTTCATTAAAAGTTAGATTGAAATTTAAATTCATGCGGAGGGTGTTTGGTGGCCATAAATACGATACGTTTATCCTTTTATTTATCTTTTGCTTATTAGAAATATGCAATACTAGCTTTTCTCCACGGCTCCGCCCACAGGTGTGTGGTTATCGCGATAAAGAGTAGCCTGTCCTTTGTCAAGTATCTATAAATCTTCATGTTCGTTGAAATCGGTACAGTGTTTAAGCCGTAAAAATGTCACAGATAGACAAAGTTAATTTTGAATTTATAACATTTGCTTGGTGGACATTGTTTTTAATTCACACGTACTCAAGTTTCCGCAATTTTATCTTTGCCTGTTCCAGAGACAACAATACCTACAGAAGCAGTCATTGATTAATTCACAAATACCAACTGTTGATCTTTCTACTAAAATTAACTATGTTTAAACTGAGTATAATAATAAAAATAATTAATTAAACAAATTAAATGTAAAAAAAATATTATTAAAAGAATTATTTAAAAAAATCAATTTAAGAATGAAAATATTAATGATTAAAGAATTAAATCTCAATATAGGTAATCATATTTAATGTATTATCTCTATGATTTTTTTAAAGAGCTTATCGATAATATTTAAGTGCTGCTTGAATTCGAAAATAACAAAACTTAGGGGCAATATGGCAAGCAGCTTGTATAATATTCTTCTTCTTCTCAACGTTTCGATGGCAAACGTAACGTGTCGGGAAAATTATATTTTTTCAGCCCAGAACGCGGCCACTTTGATGGCGTTATCGGTGGCAGCCATTAGGTCTTCCTGCGTGCAGGTGTCTGGGCACGCAGGGCACGATGGAAGATGGGACATTATTGTATAATATTAAAAAGCAAACACATTGAACTATAAAGATAAAACAAATGTTTTCTTATTACAAAACTGTTTCATAGAACAATTTTTTAAATACTACATAATTTCTGTGTTAGAAAAGTTACCAGCAAACGAATGTGGAAAAGGGTAGCAACAACGTCAGAAAATGTACGTTTAATTAACCTTAAACGCTAAGTGCACCAACATGAACTAGTTTTCTCTGCATTTATAGTGCTAGGAAATAAAGATTTAGGCTTCGTGCTGAAAATATTATCCAACTAATATTATAAACGCGAACGTTTGTGAAAATGTATGTATGTTTGTTGCTCTTTCACGCAAAAACTACTGAACGGATTTGGATGAAACTTTAAACTCATAACTTATATTTTAGAATAGCACATAGGCAGCTTTTCTGCAATAATCGAGATACACGCGGGCTGAGCCGCGGGCGAAAGCTAGCTATTCTAATAAATTACAAGTATCAAAAGAGCGCCCACGCGCCGTAAACTGTCAAATGTAATTTTGAGCAGATGGCAGTAATAGTATTTGATCATTTCGATTTGGATCGTTTTTTCTATTTTTCGAAAGACGGTCCACATTTTATCTCATCCACAATATTATTATAATTCATTACGATGACGACTTGAAAACTAGAAGACTAGAATGGAAAACTTTAATTACTTGACATTTTTCTCAATCCCGAGTAACGACGCGTAGTGAAGCTAGTCTAATAAATGTCTGAGTTACTCTTTATGACATCAACTAACTCAAGTGAAGTCCCGTCAAAATTAGATATTAGCTGGAACAAACAGACAAACAGAGACTTACTTAAAAGTAACATATTATACTTTCACTAGTTGACCCAGCGAACTTCGTACCGCCAAACTTTAAAATTCCAGAATTTGATCGCAGCGCCACCTACCGGGTCCAATTGCGAATCTAAACCATTCCCAGATCCCCTTGAACACACACAAAAAATTTCATCAAAATCGGTCCAGTCGTTTGAGAGAAGTTCAGTGACATACACACTCACACAAGAATTATATAAAAAGACTAGAATTTCCTTAAAAAATGTTTATTCGAAATTATGTACTTGCAATTTACTTCAATTTTAATAATATTTAACATTTATTATTATTTAAAAATAATAATAACATTTGAAATAATTTATGACTAAATTAATGAATACTTCGGTCATCTGTCACGACGCCATTTAGTTCATAACCAAACAAAGCTCTGGTTAGTAACAGACTAAATACTACTAACTATGAGTATTAGAAATCTGTTTTCATACATGATTGCCAATCCAGAACACAAACTTCAAAAATAACTTTAAAAACTGAGAAGTGTACAAAGTAAATCTTCGCAATGTTTGTAAAAGCTCAGCAATTGTTTGAAGTCTGCTGCTAGTGATTAAATATGAGCGTAACTTATTACTTTTTGCTTCGCTAGCGTTAAATTAATAGTTCTATCCACGGTACCTCTCTTAGCTGTTGGAACAGAAGATCCTTTTCTGTGGCGTTGACAAAGTGTACCCGTTCAAAATTACGCAATAACCGGTAGTCGAGTGACTTTGATTGATTGACATAACTACTCATAGTAAAGTTACAAATGTTCAAACTGAGATTTGTATCTGTAATAGTGGACTAGGCTACGGTTTTTATTTATTTTTTAAGCTGTGGTGATCAGAACATATGTATTCTATTCTATCAGAATATGTACATGTAAGACTGCTTCGTTGGCCTAGTGGTTGGCGTATACGACTGCTCCTACCAAGAGGTCTCGGGGTCAGACCAAATGTTTGTGTGATCCGCAAATATTTTTTTCGGAGTTTGGGTGTTTTCTAAGTATAATATGTATATGTATTTACAAAAAGAAATATGTTAATGTATTTATATCTAATACTAATAATACAAGGTCTGTTTAATTTGGGACTAGACGATGTGTGTGTTAAATGTATGAAATATTAATTATTTTTCTGAAAGTACGAATTTTGTGTGTATGTGTTTTTTTAAACTTGTTACACATTTCATTTTGGTTTATGACACATGGTTATGTAGAGACAAATGTATAAAATTTGATTTTATATATATGTGTGTGTTTACTTTCTGTTAAACCGGATTAGTAGGTAAAGTATGTAATGCAATTTACGATCAGAATTTTAATTCGCAAAAACGCTAACCATCTTGAGCAGTCCACATCCATTCGCTACTATTTACCTTAACTTATCGGTTCATCGATAACTGCTAATTACTTTATAGTTTACTTATTCCTATTTTCACAAAGTAGATTTAGAAGTTTGGTGGTGTTCACACCCGTGCCTTGGAGAGCACGACATCGTTATTGGGCATATGGGCAATGGTTACTGGGAAGTTGGTGCCCTCAAATATATTGACAAGTAGTTCAATTGCCCTCAGTGTTTCGATGGTCCAAATTCAGATAATTCGTTTAAGATGCTAGTATTCAGATAAAATCCGTGAAAACTAGTAACTGACTCCAAATAATGTTAGGAATTATAATGGCTAGTAAGTAAATGTAAAATCATACTTTATTCCCATTCAAAAACGATTCATTTTTGTTTGTACTTACGAAAAATATACCCACAAATGCCTTACCTAATTAATTAGTAGTTCAACAGATGGAAATTTATAATTTGGATCTGTTGAACTACTAATTAATTATCATTATCTGAATTGTAGGACTACATACAAAGGCACATACATTACTTGAATGAGAACTAATACAATTTACAGTAATTACTAGTTAGGGTTAGCTAACGATTGTACTGTTATAGGCAAAGCTTTAGGTAATTAATAATAAGCTGTTTGTCTCACTATTCAATAACGTCTTGTATAATTCTCTAATCACAGAAACCATTACTAAAGGAAAACAATATTGTTTTAAGTATTAATTTTATGTTAATTGACGAATATTTTGAGAACAATTAAATATATATAAAATCCTTAGAAATTACTACTGACGGTAAATGGGTTCTAAAAGAATTGATTAAAAGTTAGGATACTTTTTATGTATGCATTAAATATACATATGTGTAGGAAGGATGTATATACTTCAAACGTTTACTCTACTATTAAACAAAGCATTATACTTTTTAACTTTAACAAACTAATACGCATCCGGCGCAAGCTATAGGTACATACAATGCTAGTGAAAAATCAATCCCGCGCGTCTGTCTCAATGCAGCGGCGATCGCCCGGCCGCTGCATACTTTCGTGATACACAAAATAACGTAAACAACGCTCTCAACCCGGGTTTGCTTTTTAGTTAATTTAATTAAGAATAAAAGTTATTAAAATAATTTTAATAATATGATTTATGACTATGATAATTAAATATTAGTATAATCGAACCCACAATTTTTTAACTAAACGTCCGGATCATTAACCAATAGACCAAAAGGCCCGTTTAAGAAAAAATAACAATACACATACTAAGTCATGCCTATTGCCTAGAGGGGTATGCAGAGACAATTGATCTCCACTTACTACGGTCCTAACTCCTCTTTTGCTACATCCACGGTCCACATACTGCACGGTTGGCCTAGTGGTTTAAGCGGTCGCCACGCCACTTTCTACTGCGTCAAGTGTCGTGGGTTCATATCCCACGTGGGAAAACAGTTTTGATGTGATTCAAAAATTGTTGTTCTGAGTCTGGTTGTTCTTTGTGTCCGTTTCATGTATGTTTGTAAAGTCCCCCGCGACACAGGATTTATATTCCTAATGCGGGAGTTGTCTAAATAAAAGAAAAATCAACATTCATCGATCGTTTACCACTTTACTTACTAGTTTCAAGTAACAATATATTTTCTTTATACAAGATCATCTATATAAACAAATGAACTTTAAAAAAAATAAAAAATAAATATCTTTACCAAAGCACTATGAGTTTCAATACGAGCAGATTGGAAACACAAGCCTTTGGTTCAAAAGTCATCACTCTTGAATGAATTTTCATTAAAAGTTAGATTGATATTTAAATTCATGCGGAGGGTGTTTGGTGGCCATAAATACGATACGTTTATCCTTTTATTTATCTTTTGATTATTAGAAATATGCAATACTAGCTTTTGTCCACGGCTCCGCCCGCAGGTGTGTGGTTATCGCGATAAAGAGTAGCCTGTCCTTTGTCAAGTATCTAAAAATCTCCATGTTTGTTGAAATCAGTACAGTGTTTAAGCCGTGAAAATGTCACAGATAGACAAAGTTAATTTTGAATTTATAACATTTGCTTGGTCGACATTGTTTTTAATTCACACGTACTCAAGTTTCCGCATTTTTCTCTTTGACTACTCCAGAGACAACAATATTTACAAAGGCGGGCATAGATTAAATACCAACTGTTGATGTTTTTAATATAATTCACTATGTTATAACTTAGTATAATAATAACAATAATTAATTAAACAAATTAAATTTAAAAAAAATATTTTTAAAACAAATATTAAAAAAATCAATTTAAGAATCAAAATATTAATGATTATAGAATTCAATCTCAATATAGATAACCATATCTCTGTGATTTTTTTAAAGAGCTTATCGATAATAAGTGCTGCTTGAATTCGAAAATAACAAAACTTAGGGACAATACGGCGGGGTGTAGCTTGTATAATATTAAAAATCAATCACATTGAACTATAAAGATAAAACAAATGTTAACATTTTCCTATAACAAAACTGTTTCATAGAACATTTTTTTTCAATACTACATAATTTCTGTGCTAAAAAAGTTACCAGCAAACGAATGTGTAAGGGTAGCAACAACGTCAGAAAATGTACGTTTAATTAACCTTAATGGCTAAGTGCACCAACATGAACTAGTTTTCTCTGCATTTATAGTTCTAGGAAATAAAGATTTAGGCCTTGTGCTGAAAATATTAACCAACTAATATAATAAACGCGAACTTTTGTGAAAATGTATGTAATTATGTTTGTTGCTCTTTCACGCAAAAACTACTGAACGCATTTGGATGAAACTTTAAACTGATAACTCATATTTTAGAATAACACATAGGCACCTTTTCTGCAATAATCGAGATACACGCGGGCGGAGCCGCGGGCGAAATCTAGATATTCTAATAAATTGCAAGTATAAAAAGAGCGCACACGCGCCGTAAACTGTCAAATGTAATTTTGAGCAGATGGCAGTAATAGTATTTGATCATTTCAATTTGGACCGTTTTTTCTATTTTTCGAAAGACGGTCTCCATTACGACGACGACTTGAAAACTAGAAGACTAGAATGGAAAACTTTAATTACTTGACATTTTTCTCAATCCCGAGTAACGACGCGTAGTGAAGCTAGTCTAAAAAAATATCTAAGTTACTCTTTATGACATCAACTAACTGCAAGTGAAAGTCCCGTCAAAATTAGATATTAGCTGGAACAAACAGACAAACAGAGACTTACATAAAAGTAACATATTATACTTTCACTAGTTGACCCAGCGAACTTCGTACCGCCCAACTTTAAAATTCCAGAATTTGATCGCAGCGCCACCTACCGGGTCCAATTGCGAATCTAAACCATTCCCAGATCCCCTTGAACACACACAAAAAATTTCATCAAAATCGGTCCAGTCGTTTGAGAGAAGTTCAGTGACATACACACTCACAGAAGAATTATATATATAAAGACTAGCATTTCCTTAAAAACTGTTTATTCGATATTATGTACTTACAATTTACTTCAATTTTAATAATATTTAACATTTATTATTATTTAAAAATAATAATAACATTTAAAATAATTTATGACTAAATTAATGAATACTTCGGTCATCTGTCACGACGCCATTTAGTTCCGAAACAAACAAAGCTCTGCTTAGTTACAGACTAAATACTACTAACTATGAGTATTAGAAATCTGTTTTCATACATGATTGCCAATCCAGAACACAAACTTCAAAAATAACTTTAAAAACTGAGAAGTGTACGAAGTAAATCTTCGAAATGTTTGTAAAAGCTCAGCAATTGTTTGAAGTCTGCTGCTAGTAATTAAATATGAGAACTTATTAGTTTCGCTAGCGATAAATTAATAGTTCCATCCATGGTACCTCTCTTAGCTGTTGGAACAGAAGATCCTTTTCTGTGGCGTTGACAAAGTGTACCCGTTCAAAATTACACAATAACCGGTAGTCGAGTGACTTTGATTGATTGACCTAACTACTCATAGTAAAGTTACAAATGTTCAAACTGAGATTCGCATCTGTAATAGTGGACTAGGCTACGATTTTCATTTATTTTTTAAGCTGTGGTGATCAGAATATATGTATTCTATTCTATCAGAATATGTACATGTAAGACTGCTTCGTTGGCCTATGCGGTTGGCGTATGCGGCTGCTCGTATCTAGAGGTCTCGGGTTCGGTTCCCGGGTCGGACCAAATGTTTGTGTAATCCACAAATATTTGTTTTGGAGTTTGGGTGTTTTCTATGCATAATATGTTTGTATTACAAAAAAAGTATATTTATGTATTTATATCAGTTGTCTAGTACTCATAATACAACCTCTGCTTAATTTGGGACTAGACGACGTTGCGTGTTAAATGTCCGAAATATTCATTATTTATCTGAAAGTTTATGCAATTTAGATTCACAATTTTAATTCATACTACTTCAGCCTATTACCATCCACAGCTGAACGAAGGCCTCACCCAAAAACGCTAAACATCTTGAGCAGTCCACATGCATTCGCTGCCAACCATTTACCTTAACTTGTCGGTTCACCGATTTAACTGCTCCATAACTTTACTCATTACTTTTTCACAAGGTAGTTGAGCCACCGGCTCGAACGGGGCGGTAGTACCCTCTCATAGAAGACCAACCTAAAACGTTTGTGAGTGCGAGACCAGATTCTCAATGACACAGAAGCATCTCAGTAGACCACCATGGTGTGGGTCACCATGCTGCTCTTACAATGAGAACAGATTATACACTCCCTTTACGAGGTTTTATTATGTTCTATGTACATACATATGACTATTAAACTACAAAGGTTCTATTACAATGGTCGTGGACGTAAAGAGCCTTTGTTGCAATGTAGGCACCGCTTCGCCGGTGGCTGCATGTGATGCTCGCTTCGACGTAATCAAGATGAGATGTGCTTCGGAAATTGGATCATGCGCTTCTATCTCACGTGTTTTGATACTGCTGTTCTGTCTGATGTAGTTTTTCTTTTAAAGTTTGATAAAGTATTTCAGTAACGACGTACAGTCAAAATTATATGCTGATGAAATGTGATTTCCATTTTTTATTTGTTACAAGAGACATTTTATTATATTTTCAACTTCCCAAGTTTTCTTTTAATTTTTTTTTAATCAAAGACTGTGAAGGTAACTTTTTTTAAACGCTTTTTATTAGCTTCACCTGTATGCTTGTAACCGACTCCGTTGGGTGCGATTTTGACCCACTTTAAACGGCCAGATTTTATTCAAACTTTGTAGATTTATCGAGGACCGATGACAATACACTATTTAAAACAAATAAAAAAAACAAATTTTAAACAAATTAGTCTTTTTTTAGTCTTTCTAAAAGAATCGTTTTAAAAAACTAAACAAACACATAAATGTAACAAAGCGTGGGGTGCTTTCTGAAAATATTTCAATAACGTCGCCCCACGCTTTGTTACATTAAAATTATTTTTAGTTTAAAAGCGTGTTTGTTTAGTTTTTAAAACTATTTTTCATTAGCCTATTGCAGTTCACTGCTGGACATAGGCCTCTCCAACTGCACCCACTCAGATCGATCCTCAGTTTATTTTGAAATCTGTAAAATCAAAAGCAGAAGAGTGGCTTAGCTCATTTTACTTTTTTTATTTTTAAAGAAATAGAAAAAAATATCTACGACGACGCATTAAAATATGTCCATTCTCGAGAATGAAAGTATCTCCATGCAAAATTTCATTGAAATCGGTATAATGATGTCGTCACAATGTTACAGACAAACATCTCTCTCGGTTGTTTGTTTAAAGATATACCAGACAAAGTTTATTTCAAATTGGTAATATTAGTACCAATGGATAGGAGATTTTAGTTTGATTTAAACGAGTACTTCTTGGTTTTTAATAAAATATATATTTATATTTGTCCGTGTGGTGACGGATTAAGAATACAAAGTGTCACCACCCCTATTCATTCCATGGGTGTCGTAAGAGGCGACTAAAGGAACAAAATAAGCAGCTAACATCACTGCCAAGAGAAGGAAAACTTGAAACAAACCCTTTACCAACCCGTCTGGCCAGCGTGGTATAGTAGGCCAATACCTCCTTTCAAAGGAGAGGCCTATGTCCAGCAGTGTACTGTTGAAGGCTGTTGATGATGATTGATGATATATTTAGGTACGGTAGTGTGTAGTAAAGTTATGACATACGTACCTAACACGGTGTAAATATTGCTCTCTCAGGTGAACTTAACTGCAACTTATTCAATTAACTCTTAGCGGTATTGCATACAAATATATCTAGGTACAGCATGCCTACATGCACTTTCTAAAGTTATACCTCACACGGGAAGGTAGCGAATATTAATTCAGTTGCTGTAAAAGGAACATGCAATTTTGAATTTTATTTTCACGTTGCAAATATTTGAACTTACCTACCTTAAAAAATAAATAAAATTACAAACATTTATTGTAATTTCAAATTCACATCTTTTAACTACATGTAAAATGTTAAATGTAAAATCTGCTACTTACTTTTTTACTAAGTACTTACTGCATCAAAAAATAAATTTTCAAGATCATTGTTTTTCTATTATCTTTCTTGAAAACCTCTTGAACGGCTGTACCATTATGATGAAATTTTCACTAGTCGTTAGCTAATTATATCAGGAGTGTCTTATGTTACTTTTATTTCAGATGACCTGCGCCTCGCAGCGTTTACCGCAGTTTTTATTGTAAAGGTTTGTGCCTTGACAACATCGACCGCGGATAGTAACTAGTTTTCAAATTAAAATAAAAGCTATTAAAATAATAAACACTAAAAAAATATTGAGAAATTAATTGGTCCAGATTTGGATAAGATGACAATTTATCATTGTTCTCTATCTGTATGTTTCTTCTATAGTTTTCTAGATAATTTAGAAAGCTAGATTTTTTCAGGAAAAAAACAGATCTCCTTATTATCCCTCCAGAAGGGTCAAATAGTTTTAATCAAATCATTTAATTTCTAAGAACTTCAATTCCTATACATCATATTCACAGAATATTCCTATTTTGATAAGTTTTATCCTACCTGAGCATCGAACTAATAACACTTTACCCGTCGGTACAGTTAACATTTCTTAACTCTAACATTTAAGACATTCATTAGAAAGGCGGACAGTCAAGTGCATTAATATAAAACTTCGTCTATTCTTTTTTTATTAAAACAAAATGTTTTGAAGTCAACTTACAAAGATTTCTCAAATCTCAACTCTTAAGTATTCAACTCTAAACAGATTCTCAAAGAAAGCATTGAAGTATAAGTTTTATAAAACCATTCTTTGAAATGAAACATCTCAATTCAACAAACTTGCATCACTGATTTAAGTTTGTGAAAACAAATACTTTAATAATAAGAATGTTTGCAATATTTAAAGAATTTACTTGAGCACAAAACCGTGATTTGATTCAAGTCGAAAAAACTCAATTGCGTAGTAAGCCTTTATCTATAATATGGTGTCTACAAAACTCTTCAACTATTAAGCTAGGTGATGCACAAATATTTCCATAAAGAATTTACACGACAAAATGCAGTTCCAGTGTAATCTATTCAAAATGTAGTACTTCCATTAACTATAGCTATTTATATAATGAGTTGTTTTTAACCACAGTTAAAGGCTGCCTCGTTGGTCTAGTGGTTATCGTGTGCGACTGCTTATCAAGAGGTCTCGGGTTTAAATCGAGGGGCGGTATGTTCGGGCCAAAAAGTGTTGTCGGGTTTTTTTAACAGGAAGTTCTTAATAACAGTCCGGAGTCTAGAAATTTGGCGGTGATTCACGCCCGTACCTCAGAGAGCACGTTAAGCTGTCAGTCCCGGTTGTCATGAACATCTATGACAATCTTTATTGGGAAGTCAGTGCCCTCAAATATACTGACAACTAGTTCAACCTTCGAATTTTGGTTCTCCCTCTGGAGAGGCCTATGTCCAGCAGTGGACTGCGATGGTCTGATGATGATTATAATGGGTTGGGAAGGTCCGATACCAGTCGCTCCGTGGACAAACTGAAATTCAGGTGAAACCGTTTGAACTAGTAGCCGACCCCAAATAGTCTTAAGAATACAGGCCAGAAAGATGATGATGAATTTTTACCTACAGTGAGTGATTGGAGGAAATAGATATAAGACTGTTTATTATAAGTACCAATTAGGGATCGTAAAAAGTAGTTCAAACGTCTCAAGGTTAGTTACTATAAAATAACGTGTTCGCTCCAACCTTCTAGAAAGTTCAATTGCAGTTTTATGTTTTTTTAAAGTATTACAAAAACATTCCGACAAAGCTACATTAACATTTAATGGAAGAATACCGCAGTGGCATAAATGTTCGTTTTACCTACGGACATTGCAAAAATTATCCTCTCGGGTATATTTACTTCTTTAATATTTTTAAATTCTAGTGGATGGTGTTCATAACTCATTGTATGTTTGTATTCAGGATTGCCAGGAAAAATTTAAATTTTTCGTTTAAAATTGTCTGGGAAATATTAATAAACAAATATTATAGAGCGCTTCCCAAAACTTTACTTTTTAATTGAGAACCGTTGGTTAATTCTAATGAAAAATCAATACAGAGTATAACAAAACGAACCATGCAGTGAAAAAAGTACTATAGAAATTTCAGTAAATACGCGGGAAACACGAATGGTGTGTGTGGGACTCCTGGAGAACTCGACAGTCGGGAGCAGCTCCTGGAACACACAAGCGGATTTTGGAGTCACCCTGCCGTACCATATGAATAAGGTAGATCCTAGGGTGACCAGAGACACCCTTGGGGTAGGATGATATCGCAACTCTCGCCGATATACACAGTTAAAGCTGAACCGCCTTTGAACACACGGGCTGGCCGTACTGGGTGTCACCTGTCTCGGGTTGGTTGCAGCGGTCACGTCTCCCCAAGATGTGACCGCACCGACCCATCGGCGAGGATTTGGGAAACTAGGGGTCTCTACTGCGGCCCTTCACCACCTTCTTTGAGTGGGATCGGCCCTTTCCTGGTTCCGCTCTGTTTACTCATTCTGAAGTTAGACGTTCTCATAAAAGGAGACACGTTAGGAGAACGTCAATGCTGGCATTGACAGGTTTCGTCCGGTCTACTAGGACTTGACGCTCGGACTCCCATTGATGCCCGCCAGCCGGTGCTGGGCGGAGTCCCACAATGGGACAATGCCATCACTGCGGGTCCGAACCCGCAGTGTTGCCATTGAGCCGTAATCTCACGTCTGATTCTCTATTAGATACTCACTGAAACAACCATGTCCGGTGAGTATCGGAGCCAATCGGTAGGAAACACAATAGTCCATCTTTATGTAAACTTCGAAGCTTGGCGGAATGGTTCCGACAGCGCGTTGGCTAGTACAGCCCTGAATGTCAAGCCGTGCCCGCCAAGCCGCCAAGAGATATAAATAAACACAGACGCAGTGAAGCGATGTAGTAATTTAACTATCAATATTTTATATTATGTTAATATGAGTACTATCCTGTAATATTGATACTCTAAGAAAACATTCTGTCAACGATATTAAAGGCATATCTCTCAAACATCGAACAAGATTCATAAAATAAAAGTTATGATAAGTTTGGGACAGCTCACGGCCAACTTGTGGAAGCGACCTCCATCGGTTGTTAAATGGAACGTAATTCTCATACGTCATTAAAGGCTTGTAGTTTGATAGAAAAACTTTGTTCGTGATATGAATCTAATTTGTTCATTTTTTACCATGATTGAGATTGTAAAAAAGTGGATGGCAGCGGATTGATGCTAGACGAGGACTAATCAGCTAATGGTTAATGTGTACGGCAATGATGGTTGATGCACACTTACTCTGATCTAACGAATCTACTAATTAAGCAACTATACGTAGTGTGTAATAATATAATTAATTTTCTAGAAAAAATATTGTTAGGTACATAATGAAAACTAACTGTCTCACTACTTAAATCGGCATATTTTTTTAAATGTTAATACATTAAAAAGTAATTAAAATTCTATAACGATTTAATTTGTTTTAAACGTTAATTTCAATATCAAAACAAATCAAAGAAAACAGTGATTAAAAGCAAAAAAACCTCCGTGATGTTAAATGAATAAAATCGGTGTTGAGTACTCTCGTTGCTTTTCACCTAATAGGCATTTGAGTAGCAATGACGCAATTTATCTCTCTAGAGTTTCAGATGTTCATTAGCTATGATAGCCGCTTACCGTTTGATGATACATCTACTAATTTACCCGAATTCTATATAAAAAAAACGTAGCGTACTTTACAAAAACCTTAACTACATAAACGTGTATTGTTTTGTTTGAAATGAATACAACATTTTAATTTCAACATAATATTATTGAAACAGATTTAAATGTATCAAGTTAATCCACGACAGTCAACAATTTGTTATTCAGCAAGAGAATTTCACGTATCGATAGTCACTCACTTTCCGTTATCCGGCTTAAAATGAGATTCTGAACAGTCGCTTGATCAATTTAATACCCGGGTTTTATCATATACAACTTTTTCAGATTATGGTACAAAGTGAACAATGTTGTATGTTACTGTGAATGTGTAAATATGTAATGTTATGTTAAAGATTTTGCGCCTAATTTTACCACTGTGAGTTATTAAATTTCGTTATATAGGTTTATGAGGGCATTAATTTGTGTGGTTCTATTGTTTTCAGTTACGATAAAATTTAAAGCATCTGATATAAGATGGTAATAATTAGATCTGCGGTAGTTTTATTAAATACTAGTTGCGCCCCGCGGTGTTACCCGCGTATATCATTATGGTAGCTATGCAAGTTTGTTATGCATAGCAACCTGTGAAGTTTTGACAGGAGATAAACAGTGATTTGATATATTTTGACATGTACGATTTATGTATTTTTATAATCACCTAGTTTTCGCCCGTGTATCTCTATTATTGCAGTAAAAAATAGCCTATGTGTTATTCTGATATATAATCTTTATTACTGTAAAGTTTCATCCAAATCCGTTCAGTAGTTTTTGCGTGAAAGAGGAACAAACATACAAACACTCATACTCACAAACTTTCACGTTTATAATATTAGTAGGATGTTATTTTTATGTAATAGCAAGTGTCCGCTGCTTCTCTCGCCTCCGTTTCATCCTTTTTCACCTAGACGTATAAAAAGAGTTTAGTCTTATTCTCAGACTACCTACTTATGGCCTTAACCCTGTCCTGAGAGGAGACCTCTGCCTAGTAATGGGACTTTATGAGTTGTTGATTGAATTTCAGACCTACTGAATAAACACACAAAAATTGATGAGAATCGATCAAGCCGTGTCGAAGAAGTATGGCAACTAACATTGTGTGGAATTATAAGAATTTTAAATATACATATAGATTGAAAACTACAAAAAGTATAGACAGAGCCTGTACTTTGTTTACCAGACTGCTGATGAATACATTGAAAAATTATTCATTGCATACTTAGATAAGTGACACCCAGATACAGAACAAAAATAAGATGATGTTAGAATTCCTAACCAATAAGCAATGAGGCTAATAGTTCTTAACACTAAATATCTATTCAAATTTGAAACTACGAAAAGTATAGAGGACTTTGGATGATCTAACTATGAGATCCGATCACAAATTTGGCAGAGCCTGTACTTTTATTACCGGACTGCTGATAAATAAATTGAAAAAATACTGATTGCAGAATTAGATAAGTGATACCCAGATACAGAATAAAAATTACATGATGTCACCAAGTAATTAGGCTATTAGTTCATAAGAATGAATATCTATTCAAATTCACCTTCACTTTTTAACATAATATCAGGCGATTCAGTAAAATATAAAAAAAATATTACTAAACCATAACAAGAAGAAGAAAGAGTTACATAAAGCCCTCCAGGCAATCGATCACTTTTTATTTTATCGAATATCCTTAGATTTCGTACAAATTTTTTTGGTTATAAAACTTTCGTTCATAGATCAAATAAGGACAGGCTTCCTTCCTGCCCTCAGGCAAATAGTGAGAAAACTTTTACATGAACTCAATTTTATGATGGAAAATATTTAAGTAGGGAATTTCGTAGGATTCATTTTTTGGTTGACTCGCCTTTTTGTCTAAAATAAGTATTGTTTGAAAAAAGAAGTGGGTTATGGTACCCTACATTTTGTAAGGAACTATGGGAGGCTATGATTTGATGCGAAGGAACCGTCTGGACTATATTGATACCATCGCCTTATAATTTCCTATTTGTTTTTTTTTTTATTTTCTTCTATCACGTGGAATGTTGAAATTTCTTTATGTATGTTAATGTATCCAATTTTATAATAGCCATTCATATGTGGTATCTTTATTTTAGTTTTAAATAACTTACTTTAATATTGATTTTAGTATTATCAATTATTTATTTTCTTCTTCTCAATTTAAGGGTCAGGCCCTTGTCGGTGAAGCAATTGCCACTCTTGTCCATTTTCTGCAATTCGTTTGACCTCTTGATAGGCTATGACTCCCACTTTCTCCTTTACTTGCAGTATGAATGCCTATATAGGCCTTCTGTGTTTTCTTTTACCTTCTATCTGTCCTTCCAGTGTAGTTTTAAAAAGGTAGTCGTATCTTATCAAATGGCCAACCATTATGCCTCTTCTGTTGTCAACAGTATTCAAGTCTCCTTTCTTCGGTAACCATTAGTAGAACTTAATCTTTGGTTTTTTTCTCCGTCCAACTGATGTTCATCATCCGCCTCCAGTACCACATTTCAAATACAGCCAACCTGTCTCTTTGAGTCAGCGTCCACGTTTCGCAGAGATGAGATGAGATGAGCTGTTTTTGTACCTAGATACTGAAAGCTTTCTTTCTGTGTGTATTATTTGTTAGTTATTTTATATTATTTATTAAGAAGTATAAAACTTGAAATAAGAATGACATTAAGATACAATCGAGTAAATGGGCTACTGCTACCTACGGACATCAAAACGCAAGAGTCAAAAGCTTTTAAAGTAAAAATACGGTCTTTTCTTGAAATCTTGAAGAATTTAAAAGTCCGGAAATACCGTAGGCGATAATTTGTTTATAAAATCGATTTCTTACACAAAGTTTTGTAATGCTCGCAGCGGTTTGTAACAAGATCTAAATAACGAATGTGGATTGCTTTACTATTGAAAAAATATAATTTGTTTTTGTGACCATTAGTGATGGGCCTATTAATTGAGGTTTCATATAATATTACGACACTTTTTTAACAAAACATTTTATGATCTCTGCACCCGTTTTTTATAAGACATCCCCAGCACTAAGGTTATTTTCTGTGCTTGACTTTACAAACATAATTACGAAATGAACTGAAAGTACTCTTAGATGTAAAATAACAGTTTGATCAACAACTTTGTACCACGTGGGGGGTCGAACCCAAAATATTGAGCGAATTAGGAAGCAGTGAAGTGATTGCTGAAACTACTACGCCATTCATGTGGTCAGACTAGCAAATAGCGAGTGATTTATTTAAAATCTAAGTTCCACAGTGAGGCAAAGAAATATTTTAATGATAACGCTTTTGTCTTCCATAATGTGTTGTTTTTGCATTTTGTACTATTGCTATAAAATTCTTTGTAAGATTAATGTGACATACAAAAGCTTGTAATGTAATAATATTCTACAATACATTTTGATTATGAACGTATTAACTTTTGCAGTCAATGAAATACAACAAGACACTCAAAATTATTTTAGTTCGACCACCAAACGAATCTAATATTAATAAGTGTTATAATAACTATTATACTTATTGAACAACACAATGAATATACACTGTAGAAACAATCTCATTTTAACATCAAACATCCCCTTAGTACGACAAATGTGGTTAACTAGTTAAAGTTACTTAATTGCGAATTAAATTAGTGTCTTCTGTGAAATGTTGGGACAATCGGAAATTAAGTTCCCGACATTAATTACGCAGTCTATTCCACAGTGTCGAATCTAATTAAATACTTACAATTTATTGTCAATTTGGGTATTGTTGACTCTGAAATGAACCGCCGTATAATGCTGTCATGTTGTCATCTAGTTTTTTAAAACATTATTGTGTTCGGATAGTTGAAAATCGTAAGTCAAGGTCTGGTTAGTGCTAGATCTTTCGTTAAAAATTAAGCACATGGGAAAACCTTGCATCAGTACAAATGGACACGCTTGATGGTTGTTTTTATGCATAAAAACATAATGACTAAAATCATATCGTGAGGATAAAACTTGTTTAATTACGAATTGCGACAAAGTATTATAATGCTGATCAAAATATGCAATTATAGTTATGTTATAGTATATAAGGTAATCTTTTAGCAAAAAGAAAGGAGATAGATAGAGAGATAGATAACTCTTTATTTGCACACTGTGTTATAAATTCATAAAACAAAACAGAACTTACATTTAATGTACAAAGGGCGCCTATTTAAGGAGCCTATTTAATTAGAATGATGCCAAGGCCTTACATGATGACCCATCTACTTGTGCGTTCTATTCTTCTTTAAAACATTTTATCAGAGTACTAGCTTTCGCCCGCGGCTCCGCCCGCGTTTATGTCGGTTATCTCGGTAAAAAGTAGCCTTTCCCAAGTTCAGTTTTATCTTCATACAAAATTTCATCAAAATCGGTTCAGTGGTTTAGGCGTGAAAGTGTAACAGACAGACAGACAGTTACTTTCGCATTTTTAATATTAGTAGGGATAAGGATCCACCACAAATTACGAAATTTGAACAAATTTTTGTTATCGTCCTAGCCTTGTTCTTCTTCTTTCTTTAATCCCAACATTATTTGGGGTCGGCTACTAGTTCAATAGGTTTTATCTGAATATTAGATTTTTCTCGGAGCGACTAGAATTAAATCCTCGAAGCTCTAAGAGTGAACTGAACTCGAAGATTGAATTGGTTTTCAAAATATATTTGTGAGCACTGATCTCCTAATATCGATTACCATAGATGTTCATAATAACCGGGACTGTCAGCTTAACTTGTTCTCCGGTTAGGGCGTGAAACACCGCCAGACTGTCATTCGATTCGATCCGATCTGTTATTAAAAATATCTTGTGAAACCCAACTACACTTTCGCCCCGAGTTGAACCCGAAACCTTTTGATCAGCAGTCGTATATGTTACCGCCAGACTAACTACGTAGGGTTAAGTTACTTTTTACAAGTTGCTGTTTCTTTGAATCGGCTAATACATAACCTCAATTTTATAGGTAACCTCAATTTTTTACTTGATCTTTTTAGAATATAGTGGGCTTAAAATGGATTACATTACTTTGATATTTTGTGTCAATCTATTTTATCATATTATATTTTGCAATATTTAAATAGTGTTATCATTTTGTAACCTTTTAAACTAGAAGATGATATTTTTTCCATAACCAACACAAAGGATGCCCATTATTATTAGCCTATCAGTTATAATTTAACACATGCTATACCAAGATTGTGACTTTGTCCCTAGCCAAGTTGGCATTCTACAAGCGTTAACGCTATCAGAAAACTATTAAAACAAGGGAATAACATCACTTCAACTAAGTAACATTAAAACGGATTAACTTAAAAATTAATTATCTTAATTAAAAAAATCTATCTTTTAATAGATAGACTTAAGACTTGATTAATATTTAAATCCCGTTTGACTTTGAATTTTTCTCATGTACCGTCGTCACATTATTCAAATTCATGTATGACAGAATCAGAATTTATAATTTATGTATTAGCTTCGCTTTATTGTGGTTGTTGGATCAGAACTTTGTTTTCTGTTTTCACAAAGTTGATCCTGTTTCATGTTGACTTTTGCTTTTTTGAATTTTGTGAGTACCCTCAGAAGAAAATAATTAAGTATACTTATTATCTTCTGTGGTTTGTTTTAAGTGTCAAGTCATTTCAATTCAATTTGACAGCGGTAATTTAGGATTAAGTTATAAACTGCTTCTTTATGTAAGAAGGTTAATTTTATTCTCTTTTCCTTTGCATGTTGTTATCACAAATTACGGTACAACATGACAAAATCTCTACATATTATAAAATAAGTTCTCCACCGTATCTGTCTATCTGTCTGTTCGCGATAAACTAAAAAACCACTGCATTAGTTACGTATAAATGGCATAAATAGGGTTTCAATATTACATCAGCAACCTGTTGGTCACTCCTAAGAAAGGAGGTTCTGGTCTTCTATAACACGCTGGCCAGGCTAAATTAATAAGTACAGAGAAAAGCTTAGTCAGAATAAATATAGAAAGATATACATCTTTTATTGTAACTAAGATACTAAACAGACTAATAGTTCCACATATGTTTGTATTGTCCTTGGGAGGTACTGCATGGTACGGCATAGTACCTACGTTGTAGCGTTGGTATGGGGTGGCATTTATCATTGTTTTGTTATTGTAATTTTAAAACGATATATACAAGCAAAAACTATTCTGTACTTAGTTCAAAGAATATAATTGAGTTTTTTTATTTGTTAAAAACTTATGACCCTGAAAATAGTTTATCGGAGTCATTAAGTATTTAAATTTGAACTTACTCAATACTATTTCTTTAAGATTATTGACTCGAAAAAGTATAAAATGAATAGGTATATACAATATGTTTTAAGATACAAGTACAAAACGTTTGGAATTTCTTTCTTTTACTTGTGCGACATGTCATTGCTTCTTGCCAAATTTTATGATTCTAAGTCTTTGAAGTATGATTGGTTTTGATGCCCCTTCAAATATCGAAATATGCGGCAAATAATGGTGCATAAAAAGTCGTATTTTGTGATCGCTTTGACTTAGAAGTATATTAACTATATACCGACGAACAGACAGAAAGATGGACAAAAAGTAATTCTATAAGTATGCCGTTTGTTGATACGGAGTACGGAACCCTAAAAAAACGGAAAAATATCCTACTCCAGCTCCTACCGCAACTTAAATTGAAGTGGTAACACAAATTGACCATATGGCTGTACACAAGTTTATAAAATCATATATGACTGAGAGAGTCCTTAAAATTTATTGAGAATCTACTTAGATACTCAGTAAATTTTAACATATACGTAATAAGATGCATTTTAGAAATTTCCGTAAGTTCTATTAAGTAATCATCAAAGAAAACTTTCGTGGTTGAAATGAAATCTAAGATACGAGATCAAGATTGTGAAATAGGAACGAGATCATGTTGAATTCTATAAATTATCTAATGGTCTGAATTTCTGGCAATTATTTTAGTTACGATTACTTACCAGGCAATATGTCAATTGTAATTTTGTTTTTCTTGAGATGACTATCATACATCGTACAAGGGAAAATTTACAACAGCGCCATCTAGCAAAGTAACACTCAACCATTTGGTAACTAATCTTGAATCGCGATATAAAATTTCGTGCCGATTAGGAAAAACCCAACGGCTCAACATCAACTGTTGGGCAGTAGTCCGCCAGACACGATCAACTCGCCAAGTCGGAGGATCCTCCCTTTGTGTTAGAGGGACATGACTCCCGGTCCTTCCATAATGATGACCCCGACATGATTGGAAGCAGTCTTCAAGGAAATCAATGCTGTTGATCGATTTTCTTGAAGATTCATCTTGTTTACTCCTACAGCGAACACCCTGAACTAAGTCTCGGTCAGCAAGCAATTTCTCTACATTCTGTTTGATATCATTACAATAATTTTCACAATAATGTTTCAATTGTAAAGTAGTATGGGACCCTCGCTTCTGGCTATTCGATGACTTTTAGTCATTTGTGTTTTTGTATCATCTAAGTAAGCAAGTTAAAGCACACAATATTCTCTATTACACATTTCCATTGCTGATCTACATATCATATTAGACGCTGCAACCTATTTCTCTAATGGATCGGTACATCTTGGTGCGCTCAAGGGAAGCGATACGATCGCTTTGTTCTGAACCGGATACTAGTCCATCATATATAGTATATAGGGCTATGAATAATGTTATTTGTGTGCATTAATGTGCTTTATCTGTTACATACAATTCTTGTGTCATTAATGGTGATAATACGTAACTGTGGAGGAATGGGTGTCGTGTTTCTCCATCTTTGTGATGGAGAAACACCAGACCAGGCGAGGTGATCTACCTGGTGGGCCGCTGCCCAACGGTTGATGTTGGAATGTTGTATATATGCTAGTTGGTGCGAGAATTTTTCTATCGCGATTCAGGATTAGTAGTTACTTCGTATAGTTCGTTCAGTATATTCTTCGTGGGTCAGTGTTCGTTCGGTAGATAGCGCTGTTGTATTTCGCTTGCTTTTTTATCATAAATATGATTTTTGGGGGTGCCTAAGATGGAATAGTTAACATCACATTAAAATACTATTGGTTTAATTATGCTCGACTTTTTAAAGCCAAACACGATAATATAAAAGAGATTCAGATAAAGCTGTATGTGTCAGCTAGTATTAATAAAAATAAATAAAACTTTTCTTTTCTTTCAGTGTAATTTATATAATATTCTGATACATGATTCTGCTCATCACATAATATTTATCTTGGCTTGGAATGAAATTCACGATCTCTGGTTAAGAAGGCCGGATAGCTAAATAAATCATTGATTTTTAAACTTTTTTTGTATGTGTTGTAATTACGTGAACAAAGAGCTACAATAAAATTTAGAAAAATATTTCATTTGGATTGCCTCCCCTACATGTAAAGTGGGGATGTTTTTTTTTTGTCGCGTCTACCCCATCGTGTATGGTATCTTTTGATAGGTCTTATAAAATATTGTGAAGTTTTTAAACCCATTTTCGATTTAGGTATCCGTTTATGAGTTATTCTACTTGAATGTGCTTTCTTTTCTAAAAACAGGGCACCCCCCTCCCTCTTAAAGCTAAGGCTAGCTTAAAAATCTGAAAAAAATCATGATAGTAATTGAATTGTAATTGAACTTTCAAGGAAAACTATAGCGATTTTGATAACTTTTTATTTTAGGAGTTATATAACTAAAACTTGTAAAATGCACCCACTTGGAAAACTTCGTGCAAAAATTAATAAATATCAAGTTAACACAACAGTTGTCTTTTGGACACGATTTTAAATCAACCGAATATTATGGGTGACTACGGAACCCTATTCTATGCGTGGCCTGACACGCACTTGCCCAATTTTTTCATACATCATAATCTAGTTCCAAACTAAACAGAGCTTGTACTATGGGTACTAAACAACTGATATAAATATATACATATTGTAATTTGTTCAATGTCAAAACAAAATAGTTTTTTTGATGTGAAACATCTATAGGCGCACGTATGTGAAACATGGTATAGACGCACGTAAAATAGATTTCTGGCCTGGCGATTGGCGACGCGTCGCCACGGCACGCTATACGATGGTATATATATACAGTCTGTGGATCACACAAATATTTGGTGGCCGCATACGCTAACCATTAGACCAGCAAGGCAGTCAAATATTATACATAGAAAACATACAAACTATGAATCATACAAGACCTACTCAAGAATTTGTGGCAGTTAGAATGATCACTTTCAACCAAAGAAATAAAGAATTCAGTTTTATCATTTCACTAAAGAACAGTAGTTGAACATAAAAATTCTACTCAGTTGTTTTTTAAATCGTGTAACAATTTTGTAACTCTGGGTGTTACTATGCTTTATTTTCCAGCGTATTGAGTTAAGGGTTGTTGCGTCGCACCAATCGATCGACCTACGCAATGGTTGACCGCCGTTCATATTAACGATGGAACTCACGTGCTCCGAGAAGCATGTTATTTGGTAGGCCTCCATAATACGCTTATATGACGTTCCCTGTCTTTGTTTTGAAAATTTTAAATTGAAACGCAAATTTTCATAACCTGTACACGCTTTTAGTTTTTTAGTTTTACACTACCCACTTTGCGTCAAGTACCTATATATTTCACTGGAGCATTAAATTTTAATTTCATTTTAAGATTCAGGAGAGGAAAACGTATTCTTCCTATGTGAAAAATCATTATCATACTACACGCCATCACCATAACTCAATACATAAATCACACGTTTATCACCGTATGAACTAATATCGGCAGAAAGGGAACATTGATTCTAATGAGCAAGGCTCTTGCAGTACTTGCATATGATCTTAAACATCTGCCATTGCATTTATACTACTCGAAGCACACTCAGTGATTAAATAAAATACCACTTGTTTCCTGTCGCTCTGTTATAAATCTCTCTGTTACATAAATTGCTTACAAAGTTTATATGAAAACAACAAAATAAATCTTCAATCTTCGTACAATCCTTCATTCCTTGTTTTAATTCTTATAGTAATTTTTTTCATTGCATTCTTACAAGTTAAAGCTACCATAATTTCAAGTGTGTAATTTTATAGATATAGACTAACGTACATCCGAAAAAACCTTTTCTCAAAAAAAAATTGTCCAATGTCTTGTTAAATTAAACTTTCTCCAAATAACCATAATTCCAATTCGTGTTATTCCACAAACTATTCCAATTATAAGAGCAGCTCAAAATCGGGAGTATCGTTAGCTGTAATATCGCTGAACACAGAGTAATGAAAAGCGTATCTCTCTGGTTGTTATCTGTTTCTATTAATTTCTATACTGTATCCAATTTACATGTTAATTGTATTTCAATGTTGTTTCAAAGTATACTACTAGATGGAATGATAGAGATTACTGTTGAAGTTGCAAATACTTGATAACAATTTTGCCTTACTTCTAAATTAGATTATTTGCATTTTTATTATCCCGAGTAAGGAAATCGAATTTTCTCCTTATTTTCTTTGTGCACGCGTCAAGGTATATAAAAAGCCTTGAACTGATGTTTTCTAAGGCATACTAGAATATCTTGTTGATGCAGTATAGTTATATAATTTTAGGACATGTAAAAAAAACACAAATTAAAAAAATAGGTACACATTTTCATCATTTTTAATAAGGCAAGCTTACAAAAAAAGAAAACAATAATTACTGTTATTTTCAGTGTTGTTAATTTGTTTGTAAAATAGGTACCATAAATAAAAATGAATTAGCTAATTATTCAACCTATTGTGATTTAAAAAAATAAAATAAATATTGATTGACTTCTACATGTTTTGTTAAAAAAAATACAGTGAATCAAAAATTGTGCTTTAGACAATAATTTTGGTTCTTTGTTAATATTTTTCGAGCGTGTATCTATGTGTGTGATGTAGCAATGCAAATTTGCTATTAAATCCTTACGAATACCCATTATTAATGCGAAAGTAACTTTGTCTGTATGTCTATCGAGCTTTCAAACTACTGAACTGATATAAATTAAATTTCGTACACAGTCTATACTCTACTTTTACCTTGATAACCGATATACACAAGGGCGGTGTCGCGGGCGAAAATTTTCGTACCAAATTTCAAAAGCCTTGAATTATTTTAATATCTTTAGGTATTATTACATCTATTTACAAAGAACTAATTAGAAAACAAATTGGATAATTCTAATTTGTGCTCCTCGTTAGCGACTTTGTAATCCCAGTTGAACCAACTGAGACATTAAAAGAGGCCTAAACATTTCGGGTCACACCTGTCTTTAACACTCAAATATTATTTTTAATATTCAAAAACAGAATTAGAAATGATGCTTTGAGTTTGTTTTTCAGACGCTTTTTATTAGCTTTACTTGTATGTTTGTAACCGACTCCCTTTAGTACGATTTTGAACCACTTTGAACGGCCAGATTTCGTTCAAACTTTGTAGATTTATCGAGGACCGATGACAATACACTAATTTTGAAAAAAAAACTAAAAATTTTTTTTTAAAACAAATGTCTTTTTTTGTCTTTCAAACAAAATGTTTTAAAAAACTGAACAAACACGCTTTTTAACTAAAATGTAGCAAATAATTTTAATGCAACAAAGCGTATGGTGCTTTCCGAAAATATTTCAATAACATCGCCCCACGGTTTCCTCCCAGGGCAAGGCCTCCAACTAAGTGTCACGACTATTATCTTAAGATAACAACCGGAACCGACTGCTTAACGTGACCTAAGAATCACGGAAACGCTCATAAAATATCAACAAATGGTAATCCATCTAGTTACTGACCGCTCTGTCGTTCCTTACCCTCGGTGATTGTTTCCAATCATCTAAATCTTGGCTATGAGCTGTGTGTGTATGAGCTTTGCTTTTAAATAAATTTCACGTTTAAAACATTTAGTTACAATATAAGTTCTTAAAGCTCAATCATTATGCATCATTCTCCCAGCCTCCGCAGACCGGGAGAATGACGCAGAAACATCTTACTAAGCCGCCATATTGTGGGGCACCATGCTGCATTGTATGCACTTACATTGAGGATGGTGGCCCCTACATTCTTTATAAGCTTTTCATCTGGCAGAGTAGACTCTTTAACTACTAGTAGGCACTTTGGCGCGCTTAAATATGTAAAGTAAGTCTTCTTCTTCTTCTTTAGGTACCATCTCCATCACGGAGGTCGGCGTCCATATGTCTGTATCTATCCCTTGCTTCGGTCATGCGAATCAATGCTTCTGTGCTGTCCACCTTCAACCAGTCTCTTATGTTACTATTTCTATAAACATGTCCGAAATAAGCTGCTTTCCTTTTTTTTATAGTTTCAATTAATTCTACCTTTTTGTGCATAATTTCAAGTACTCTAACATTTGTGACTTGGTGTGTCCATTTAATTTTAAGCATTCTTCTATATATCCACATTTCAAAAGCTCTGAAATGTGGATATATAGAAGAATGCTAAAAGAATGCTAAAGTAAGTCTACAATTATGTATTATTAATGTTATTTTTATAGTAGTTACCATAGAGACACATTAAATGACATTTAAATCTAAAAGTAATGATTTATGTAACCATTAATCGTAATACAAATATAAAAAATTGTCGAACGACGCATTACTAAGTAATGTGTCTTTGTTTCAAAGATTACAATCCGTAAATATTCAAACATTTATGGCTTCATTAGTCAGTTTGTTTACGTTATTAAGGCAATTAGTAAAGTTGACTTAATTGTCTTGTAAACTTATAGATAACTAGCTTGCGCCCGCAGTTCTGCGTTATGTCTGGCATGTTCTATCTCAGGCGTTATATTATCTGTGTACCCAATTTTATTCAAATCGGTTAAGTAGGCGTAAAAACGCGACAGACATAATATGTCTGTAACAGTACAAGTAAAACAGTAACTCTGTCTATATTATAGACAGAGTTACTGTTGCATTTATAATAATAATAAGGATCCGCTACCATGCACTTCCAAGTAACTATTTGACAACAATACAAAATGCCAACATGATAGCACGGTACCCAATGTGGTTAAAGTATTTTCTACTATGCTGAGTGTTTGTGGGTTTCACAAATTGTTGTTTTGCGACTGGGTATTCTTTGTGGCCATTATATGTATATTTAAAAAATCCCCACGAGATAAGATTACGAGACGAGATAAGATGCCTATGCGGCAGTTGTATTTAAAAAATATATAACAAAAAGAATGCTCTCCATTAGACAAAGTCGATCTCGATTAAAAAAAAGCGGCCAAGTGCGACTCGGACTCGCCCATGAAGGGTTCCGTATCAGCAAGTAGCATCATTTAAAAGTTCTTGCAGTTCGTTGATTTAATGAAAGGTAAATTGCGGTTTACGATTTATGACGTATTAAAAAAAAACTACTTACTAGATCTCGTTTAAACCAATTTTCGTTGGTAGTTTACATGGTAATGTACAACATATTTTTTTTTTAGTTTTATCATACACACATTTTTCCACTTTGAAAGTGTCTCTCGCACAAACTATTCAGTTTAGAAAAAAATGATATTAGAAACCTCAACATCATTTTTGAACACGTATCTATAGACACCACGTATGAGTTTGATGAAAATATTATTTTTAGTTTCAGTTCTAAGTATGGAGACCCCCGAAATTTATTGTTTTTTTTTTCTATTTTTGTGTGAAAATCATAATGCGGTTCACAGAATACATCTACTGACCAAATTTCAACAGTATAGCTCTTATAGTTTCAGAAAAAAGTGGCTGTGACATACGGATGGACAGACAGACAGACAGACAGACAGACAGACAGACAGACAGACATGACGAATCTATAAGGGTTCCGTTTTTTGCCATTTGGCTACTGAACCCTAAAAAGACTTCTGTCTCTAGCTTTACAAGTCCATGAGCAGTCTTAGTCATTTTTATCGTCAACTATTGATCTTTTTACCTTCCACAACACAATCAAAACCTCTAACTAGTTTTACAAAGAACAGTTTTAAAATTGAATTATTTAGTAAGAAATACGCAAAACTTCAGAAATTGCTTCTACAATTAGTTATGCAAGTTGAATACAATGCAACTTCGTAACTTGTTCTGATGCACAAAGTTAAAAGTACATAGTCGTGAGTCAGTTTGCCTTCCCTTCAAAGTTTAATAACTTCTAATGGACTGGTTTGCTTGAAAACAAAGGGATCGTTAGAACTAATAGTACGTGTTGAATCTTTCTGCTATCATTCCAAATTTTATCCATGTTTAGTCTTAAAGTGCCCAATCGAAAATAGGTTTGGTAGTATATTGTTTTAGGACAGCATTATATACACTACTATATTTACTAAATTATAATTGGTAAGATTAATAAAAAGGTAATGGTAACAGTTTGGTTATCTCAACATGGTGTTATTCGCTATAACTTTCCCCGATCTGGTCAAGCAATAACGGCAGATGTCTACTGTGGCAAACTACGAAAAATTATAGCAAAACTTTCAGTGAAACAGCCCCTACTCATGAATCGATCTACACCATTATTGCTCCATGATAACGTAAGATCTCATACAGCACGAAAAACCGTTTTAACTCTATAGGAACGGCAATTATAAACCATTCGTCACCCTCCGTATTCGCTAGACCTCGCTCTAACGGACTACATTCTTTCGAGATTTGGACAATTTTCTACGTGATAAAAAGTTTTCTTCCCAGGAGGCAGTACAAAATGCTTTCATACAGTTTGTAGAATCTAGCTCACTAGAGTTCTATCGCAAAGGCATAAATGACCTTCCTATTAGATGGCAGCAATGTATAGATAATAATGGTAGATATTTTGATTAAAGAAATATGTTAAACCAAAAAAAAAACGAATTTCAATTTTTCAGTACAAATCGGCAATTTCATACTATAACTCCTAATACTTTAATAACTCCTTACACTCCAAATATATGCAGAAAAGTACATTTAAGAATCAAGTTTTGAATGAGTTCATTCTAAGTCATTGTTAATAAAATATAAAAGAGAATGAATGAGTTAGTTAATGTTTCACAAAGATTGTTTTTGTCTTTCATAGATGTTCAATAGAACCGTCTGCCGTGAGTTCATTATTCGAATAAAGCGGCTTAATGATAAAACTGGAAAATTTTAATGATAACTGTGACTGGGGTTTTTTAATGATTAATTACAGTTAACGAGGTCGTCTGATAGTGAAGTGAATGAAGCCTTTTATTGTTAAGGAAGACGAAAATATACCTTTAGATAGGTAAAGAGTCATTTAATGATATTGTGTTGTATAATTGTTCTTTGTGTCCGTTTCTTGTATGTTTGTAAAGTCCCCGCGACACAGGAGTTTATATTCCTAATGCGGGAGTTGTCTTTTTTAAACAACAAAAACAATTATGCAATAAGGAACAATGTTAATACAAAGCAGGTGTATCCTTGTATAAAGTAATTAAATAAACAATTCTGACACCTTACACACAACACAAACACAAACAAACTAATTGATATAAATATATAAACAATTTTTTTTTGTAAATGCGTACATATACATAGAAAAAGTATATTTGCGAATAATAGAAACAATGGTCCGATCCGGGAATCAACCAAGCACAGCAGTTGGATGCACTAGCACTGCGCCACCGAAGCAGTTATCGTCGTAAGGGAGATAAACATCACACTGCTTAGGTATATTGCTTTGACTGCTAAAACGATTTTTTTGTTAGAATTTTACCATGGTATGCTTTCTTTCTATAGGGGTTTCTACACCATAAATGTGAATTGAATTCAAGAAGTAACTAAATTCATCAAATCGTCCATACTAAGAACTTTACTTGATTAGAAAATAGAGATTCATTTGATTGCTGTATAGAAAGATTTAAGATGTAAAATCAAAAATATAATTACCCAGGTTTTTACTACTGTTAGCTCTTATCTGCCTCTGTTTTTCATAACATCAGCCTTTTAGCTTATTTTTAATTGTTTTCACTCTAAGTTCCTTGTTTCAAGAAACATTGTATTCACTATCAATTTTTAGGGGCTATGCGTAGACAAATCTTTATACTTAAACTTTATAAATAAGTACTTTTATAATTTTAGAATTAAATTCGTTATCGTATTAAATAACTTACCTATTTCATTTAGGTTATTAATGTTTACATAATATTCGTAAAGTAAAAAAAATACTACTTTCGCTTCGACCATGAGGTACGACGCAGTGTGCTTGTTTGGTAAAATTGACGTTTGAAAAAAATATAATTTATGTAATGTATTCCTGCGTCATATATTACATAAAGTAATTGATCGAATTTATACAGAGATAAGCTGGGTCAGCATATTTCAGATTTGAGTCTATTATCGAGCACGTAGAATTCGGACTGTCCATTCCTCGCTGAGATCAAGACTTGATTATATGCATTGTAGCGATATGTTTTAGGATAAATCATGTAGCCGTCCGTATGTCGGTATAAATATGCATACCTTAGTTAGTATTAAAGACTAGTAAATCAGTAACAGAACAATAAACATGGCTGCTATCATATGAACTGGTATTGTGATTCGCTATCCAGCCATAAGTTCAACACAATTATTAAACAATCCTGAAGATATAAGTTCGCTATATAATGGCTTGTAATAATGTGACTACAGTTTGTACTTGGTAGAAATTGTAATCTGCTTTCTTCAATCACTTCTTTTACCGAAGAACAGGGTTCTTATTTTGAGAGGACTGAAAGGATGACAACGCATTTGTGCCTTTTAAAAAGCATGTTTTCTTGAACTTCACTTACTTTCTGCCTTTACCCTCCACTATTATAAAACAAAACAGTTATTGGTTCACAATTGCTACTTGTTCTTTTTTGTATATACTGATGCAAACGCATCTCACTAAGCCGCCATAGTGTGGGTCACCATGCTGCATAGCCTATACTCATTATGAGGATACAGATTCCTACTCTTGGAATCTTGCTTTCAATCAGGCAGAGTATAGTTGTGCAAAAATACTATTTTATCACAATCATCTTCTTTTGCCTAGCTTATTTCCAATATGATTTTGGGGTCGCCTATTGGTTCAACTGTCCGTGTGGTGACGGATTAAGAATACAGAGTGCCATCACCCCTATTCATTCCGCGGGTGTCGTAAAAGGCGACTAAAGGATAAACTACGCAAGACAACATCAACGCAAAGAGAAGGAAAACTTGAAACCAACCGTATACCAACCCGTCTGGCCAGCGTGGTATAGTAGGCCAATACCTCTTTTTCAAGGAGATGCCTATGTCTAGCAGTGGACTGTTAAAGGCTGTTGATGATGATTGGTTCAACCGGGTTTACCTGAATATCAGTTTTTCCATCATCATGGTATCGGACTAATTATCACCATCATCATGTTTTAATATTTGACTGCTGGTCATAGCATTTTTTTTAGAAAGACGAATCAAGACGAAATACCTTTTTGCCTACTATACAACACTGGCTAAGTGAGTTTATAGGGTTTGTTTTAAGTTTCCCTTCTGTTTAAATACTAATATTATGGCAGTTTTATTTCTTATCAAAAACTAGTTTTTACAACAATAAAATAAATAATATAATTACACGGTTCTTGAGCAAATTAGAAACAAGTAAATGCGTGCTTAAATAGCCATTAAACGTGCGTGAGGAACAAAGTGCGTGATTTTATTTTTCTGATTTCACTAATACATAATAATTATTTAGGCATTGTGTTGTATAATTAATAACGTTCATTTACTTTGTAAAGCGTATGTTTCGATATGTGGTCTGTCATAAATATATTGTGAGTAATGTTGGTCGGGTGGCACTAATGATGTATGTAGTGACTAAATTTTAGAATTGACAATTTTATGTGTTTCATACTGTCTGCCTCGTTGTCAGTGGTTAGTCTAGAAAAAATCTATCCAAAATGACTCTAATGACCTACGAGTTATGACTTTCTCTTTCTTCCTAGCCTTTTTTCTTAAGATTATTTGGATTATTTTTCTACGGAGCGACTGGCATCGGACTCACGCCACCCTGAAGGAGAACTGAAATTCTGCGGTTGAACTTGATGTCAGTATATTTGAGGTCACTGACTTTTCAATAACGATTACCATAAATATTCATGACGACCGAGACCGACGGCTTATGGTGCTCTCCGAGGCACGTGCGTTAATCACTGCTAAACTTTCACACTCTGGGTCTTTATCAAGAATATTCTGTTAGAAAAATTCAACGATACTTTTGGGACAACTCGGGATTTGAACCCGATACCTCTTGATCAACAGTCGCATACGCTAACCACTAGAGCAACGAGGCAGTTGAACCTTGCAAATATTAAAAAACAAATTTGAAAATATCCCTGTAACGTTATTCATATGATGAGCAACACATACATAGTTCAAGCAATGGTCCAACGAGCCGACCTTCGAGCCCTTTTATTTCGACCTGGCACGGTTGAGTTCACCTTTACACTGCGTGGGGAACAATGAAGTATAAATAACTTGTTAATACCCATCCTGATATTGATTCTATTAGCAAAGGTATGAAAGCGAAACAATCGTTGAAATGAAAGAAATAAATTGGGTGAACATTGTAAAGCTTATGTATTTACCACAAAACTTGTTGGCTTTGTATAAGAAAGTCTATGATAAATCCGGTTGCTTTTTGAATAGTAGATTTCGATGTAAATGTGTATGCTTAATGTTCAACAACATGAAACTAACACCTGCTTCTACATTCCAATTCTTAAGAAACTACCAGAATTAAAATTATCCTTAGGTATATAACCAGTGTAGGTCTCATTTTTATAGAATTAAATTAATGAACTACAAGTGCGTCTTATAATTATATCTTTGACTGCCTCGGAGGCGCAGTGCTAGCGTATACGACAGCTGTGCTTGAGGTCTTGGGCTCGACTCCCGGGTCGTACCAAATATTTGAGTAATGTTCCGTTTTGTATGTATTAATTATGTGTATGTATTTACAAAAAATGTGTATTAATGTATTGATATCAGTTGTCTAGTACTCATAATACAAGCTCTGTTTAATTTGGATCTCGATAGCGTTGCCTATAAGATATTCGAAATATTTTTTCTTTTAATATTTATAATATATATACATATTTATAAAATATTTAACAGTATTGAGTAAGTAGATTGATATTTGAATTTCCATGTAGTAGATATATTAAATTCATACTTTTAATACTTATTAGTAACAACACTCATATAACTATGCTACAGTAAAGTGCCCCAGAGACAGTCATTCGCAATTGTCAATTTTTAGGTCATGGACCGTTTTAATTGAAGGTGCGAATGATGGAGCTTCACACGAATCAGCAATTGCTCGCCCACATTTATTTTTTGGCGTGACGCGACATGTCCGCTTTGTTTCTCGACTAGCGAATGACCGAAATCGGACATTCGTCATTCGGTCGATGTTCAATTTTTACTTTATTCGCCATTTCCAATGGGATTCAATCAAAACTTCTATAATTCACCTTCAATCACATAGTTGCGAATGACAATGGTTTCAATTGCCTCTTTATAAACTATCATTTGGTACTTCAATGACGTAAAAATTGACAATTGCGAATAACTGTCTTCGGGGCACGTAAGAACTTTATCTAAATACTTCTCTTTTACAAAAATTATATTCCAACTAAATACTTCCAACTTCTTTATTTTTTTGGTACCAACTAAACCTTCTGTGAAGAAAAAGACAAATTTATAAAAGCTTTTTCTACACCGAACCGTAAAATATGAGATTTATTTTAGTTGAAATAATTTCATATTTAATAAAGCAAAAGTATAATGTTTCAATTATATGGAATTCTCTGTACTCGGTATGTTTCTAATGAAGTTATCTGAATACATTCATTATCTCATCTGCTTTGAACTTAACCTTGGCTTGACTCGACTTCTTAAAAGTACGGCTTTTGAGTATTCCAAACCTGACCCTCGTAAGTAAGTTAAAGGTCTCAAAAAATATTTTTAATTCAGTTACTTTTGACGTTTTGTGTTTAATAAATAATTGGTGTAGTGTGTAGGTATATCACAGTCATTATCAACAGCCTCTTGTGGTGTGCTGTTAACTAAAGATTTCTCCATGGAAATGGGATTTTTACATGACCAACTGAGTAAACTACGCAGTGTAAATAGCTTACTATTTTTAGTGTTGCTATTCTTCGTATTTTACTACCTTTTACACTCGAATATCGATAATGTGCGCTTTTAAGCAAACCATTATCATTTACCCATAATGTCACTATCATCATCATCAATGAATAAATCAGTTTTTTTTTAATTATTACCATTTATCAAATATGAGCTTGAACTATTTATCAAATACGTATGTTTAGATACTTTCGCCTCAGTTTCACTTATCATCATCATCATCAAAGTATCGTAGTCCACTGCTTTTTAAAGGTATTTTGCATTGAACACAACTCAGATCGATTTTGGGCTTCTCGCATCCAGCTTATGCCAGCCATCTTGTGCAATCGTCACTCCATCTTGTCTATGGACGTCCTACACTACATAATAATAATACACAATACGTTTCACTAATAATATTTAAAAAATATTCTTCATTTTAGAAGACCCTTTGCAACCAACAGTGATTGTAAAGACAGGGTTGAAATGGCAAATGGAACCGAATGGTAGCATATCTTCATCATCATCAATCATCAACAGCCTTTAACAGTCCACTGCTGGACATAGGCCTCTCCTTTGAAAGGAGGTTATGGCCTACTATACCACGCTGGCCAAACGGGTTGGTAAGGGTTTGTTTCAAGTTTTTCTTCTCTTGGCAGTGTTGTTAGCTGCTTATTATGTTCCTTTAGTCGCCTCTCCCGACACCAGTGGAATGAATGGGGTGGTGAAACTTTGTATTCTTAATCCGTCACCACACGGACAATATATAAATACGGATACGAATACGGAAATAACGAGCATATCTTGCAAAACAAATAAAAATGATTTTTGAATTTTGGGCTTGGTTCAAATTAACAGTGAATCTATAATAATCTCTAAATTTTAAATCATTTTGAAATAACACGAAAATATTATCTTTACTCAATCCTTGAAGTTGTAAATGTGTAACCGAGTGAACCACTCACTGAACCAATGAGTTCACATGCTTATGTACGCATAGATGTATGTAAATACATCTATGGCTTCATTTTCATATCTGGCCACAGTATAAAATATAACAGTAGACTCACAGAGTAGCTGGTTGCTTGTAATTTTAAAACTTAGAGCAAACCAGGTCCATTGAACAGGTGGGAGTAGTAGTCATTGCGTCTTTTTCGATAAAAACAGACCGTAATTTCTGGCTTGGTGATCTTCATACATACACAAATGTGTCTCACATACAAAAGCAATTGCCTGTTACTATGAATTCACACATGTCAATGAAAACAAGAGTTCTAGAGTGGATACTGCGATTCGGCAAACGTAGTGTTCGACGCTCACAGGTCAGGTGGAGTGACGATTTGCGCAGGATGGCAGGCAGGAGCTGGATTCGAGAAGCCCAAAATCGATCAGTGGTGTGAAATAGGAGGGGCCTATGTTCAGCGATGGGCTAATGATGATGATGAATTAAAATAAAAAAATCACACACACATAAAGATACTATGTGTCGTAACAGTGTAATACATGTGCCCATTAAATCCTATTCTTCGGAAGGAATGTCTGCAGATGACCATTCCCTACCGTGTTGCCATATGCTTAGAAATTAGTTTTTTTTTATTTGATCGCAATTCACAATCTTAGAGATTTGCTAGTCTATAAATAAGATTTTGTGACCACTACATGATTTGAAAATTTATTACTAATTGATAACATAGTTTTTTGAACAAAGTAATAAAAAGGATTGATGTTTGAAAGATGTATTTTTATATTAAAGGAATTATTCCTTTAATAAATGAATTTAAACTCATTAAAATAAGATTCAAGTAGAACCAACACAGTACAACGATCAAACCAACCGTTTCCTTTTCAGATGATATAAGGCTGTAATCGCATGGAGGACGACGCCAGCGTTCCGGGCCGCCGGTGGACGGCCGCCTGTTTGGCATACGCCTTATCTTCCACGGTGAGATTTGAATAGAATGACATTGAGCGAGGTACATAATAGCTATTCAATGTACTGTTTATCTTGTAAATAGGTCGTATTATTTAAGGGTATTTTCACATGATAAGGACGAAATATTTTGTTGTTTGAAATTATAATGTAATTTGTAAATGTTATTTGTTTATCCATGCTTGAAACATGTACATTTAAAAATATATAAATACTAATTTGGTATTTTTGGAACGTGAGTATAAAGTATTTAGGTAATTAGAGGTATTTAGTTGAATATTGTCCGTGTGGTGACGAATTAAGAATACAGAGTGTCGCCACCCCTATTCATCCCACGCGGGTGTCGTAAAAGGCGACTAAGGGATAAACTATGCAAGACAACATCAATGTATACCGAAGGAAAACTTGAAACCAACCCTATACCAACCCGTCTGGCTAGCGTGGTATAGTAGGCCAAAATCTACTTTTCAAGGAGAGGCCTATGTCCAGCAGTGGACTGTTAAAGGATGTTGATGATGATTGATGAGTTGAATATTATTAGTATAGCAACCTCGTCAGTATATTGTTGGCTCTTGGCGTGTACTCCTTACTTCCTTACTAATATTATAAATGCAAAAGTAATTCGTCTGTCTGTCTATCCAGCTTTCACGGCAAACTTACTGAACTTGTTTAAATGAAGTTTGGTACTCAGAACCTGAGAATGGATATAGGCTACTTTTTACTGCGATACTCAACAAATGTATATTTCGTTTGTTCATAAATGCCAATAAGCGTTTTGTGCGGCATTGACATGGGATTCCAACTCTTTGATTTATAAAAGCCTTATGTTTTTAAAACTTAGATAAAATATTTTATTAACATATGTGGCGACTTCCACATACAGCGCGACGAAAACCATACGACAGCGCCATCTAGCGAAGAAACACGAAACTACAAAGAAAAACACGTAACGATCTATACGGAGTAATTACTAATCCTAAATCGCGAAAGTGACATTCTCGCGCCGATTAGCTTATAAACAACATCCCAACATCAACAGTTGGGCAGTGGCCCGCCAGGCATGATCACCTCGCCTGGGCGGAGGATCCTCAGTTTTTGTTGGAGGAACACGACACCCGTTCCTCTATAACATAAAATATTTATAATAATATTTAAATCTACTTTCAATGGATATAGAATTCTAACTAAAACATGTTCAATGCGTGGCATGACACATGCCTACCGGTTTAAGCGGAACCGAGCTGTGCTTGTCAGCGCTTATCAACGATGATTGGTTATGTGGTATGGAAATTCAATAGAAACACTCTATGTTGACTGCCTACGTGCGTGAATTAGATTGGCACAGAATATTCATTTTGTAATTAAATACGCTTTTAAGATTTAGTCTGCAGTTAATACTTAAACTCTTTGTGTAAAAAAAAGAACACCCATTTTAAAAACAATTTCACACACGGTGGCATGATGCCAAACTAGGCAGAGCCTATACCAGTGTAACTAAATTGCAATCTATAAACCCTTATCGATTCGTCATGTCCGTCCGTCCGTCCATCATAGAATCTATGAGGAGTAGTTGTCACCATGCCCATTGCAAATACAGATAAAGCAGTATTATAGATGTACTAGCTGATGCCCGCGGCTCCGCTCGCGTTCTAGGGGTATGAAAAATAGATGTTGGCCGATTCTCAGACCTACTGAATATGCATATAAAGTTTCATAAAGATCGGTCAAGCCGTTTCGGAGGAGTATGGCAACGAAAACTGTGACACGAAAATTTTATATATTAGATAACAACTTAGTAGAGAAAAAATGATCGTTCTTATTACACTACTATTTAGATTTGACAGTCGACAAGGCGTACAACTTGTTGTGTTCATCTTTGGTACAAATCTTTTAGGTTTGTGGCTCTGTAATCTTAAAAAACACATTTCAAGGTATTTTCGTGAAATTCACAAGTGTTCGTGTTATTGGAAATCTAAAGGTTTGTTCCTTTTACGAGATTTACTACTTAACCGATTCACATAAAACACCCACGTTTTGACAGAGGGTACAGATTCACCAAACCTTTTCTGTAGCAACCAATTTCATTTGAACTTGTTTTTTTTTATTCTTTGAAAGAAAACTTACAGCTAGATCATTTCAGTATACAATTTGGTATGAAAAAGCAGGGCCAGTTAAACATTTTCACAGATAGAACAAGTAGATGTGATGTAAATAAAAACAGTACACACACATTCACACAACAACACAGATACAATCAATGTAGACATAATCACAAAAAGTTATCACAGAACAACATAACAGTTATCACTTTTGGCTATTAGAAGCGAAGAAGGAGTCAATCGGGGTTTTCATGAGCTAGTTATTTCCCTGTACAAACAAGTCCACATTCGCACTCAGGCATGCCTGCCTTACACTGCATCACAATACAGTAGATTGAATTATTCCGAGCTTCAGATTTATAAAAAAATCCTTGTCTTTGATAAATTTGTTAAAATGATTTAATACTAGATTTTTTCAAGATAGACAGGGACTTTTTATTGCACAGCATAATATGAAATAAACAATATAGAATGCAAACAAATACAAACAGTCATACCTATCGCAGTCTGAGATCTCTTCCAGGCATAGATTTTCATTGTAATGTCTAATTTGTGATACACATTAGCAATTTAATCCAATATCTAATATTATCTACCATATAAATACATTAGCTTGTTTTAATCCAGCATCGAATCATTTCAATGCCACTGTTTTATATGCAGTTTTGTTTCAGATGCACAGCTAAACAGCAACCGGGACCCAGCTCAAGCAAGACAATAATACAGAAAAAGACTTGAATATGAACACCACGGAGGCCAGCCTTGATGTCAACAGGTCCACACCAATCTATACGATTGGTACTAGCTTTATAATACAATGGTAAGTCATCCTCATTATCCGCCTGCCCTCATCCCAATTTTGTTTGGGGTCGGCGCAGTATGTTTTATCTTTTCATTTTACTCTATCACTAGTCATTTCACTCTTATGTTCCTTCCTAGCAATGTCCTTATTCACACAATCTATCCACATTTTCTTTGTCTTCCTCTTGCTTTGTTCCTGCATCTAGTTTATCAGTTTTACCTAGATGTCGGTTTTTTCAAGAAGTGACTAGCTTTGGACCTGTACAATCTTGATTGTAAACTGAATTCGTAGAGCTTTATTATTTATTGTAATATTTCTACTCCTTACCATGCTCTCCAAATGATGGTACATCAACAACTTCGATACTTCGGGCTAATGTTAAGAATTTATTCTAAAGAAATTTCAACAGCAGTTGTAGGTGCTATCTGTAGTCCAATACCTCGATATCGACAGTGATGCCACACACAAACAGTGGACATACACTAATCACTAGCTCGACCCGTGTTGGTATTGGTTATTGCTGTAAAGAGTATTCCATGTTCTTCATAAAGAACCAAGGTATATTTTTATTTAAATCAATGCAACGGTTAGGCTGCAAATGACTTCAGAGACATCAGAGTCCAGTAGGTACAGGCAAGTTGCAAGCGTTTTTCGTGTTTGATTGGCTAATTTTTTATTTTGATCACGTGACTGTTGTGCCATTAGTCAATCAAACAAGAAAATAAAGGTGTTAGCGATTGCAGAAGGAAAAAAAATTGCAACTTGGCTAGGTGCGCAAATCAGAGAGATAAATTCGAATTTATAATATTTGTATGGATTTCTTTTAATCTCAACAACTCATAAAAACAGACGATACCATAGGGTTAGACGGTCTAACCTTATAGTACCATAACCTCAATAAAAAGCTAACAGCCCCGCCATGTACCATTACATGCACAGAATTGTTGATTTTATGATATCACATTTGTGTTTGTGGGTACTATACTAAATTCAACTTTATATGAATTATATAAAAGGTAACAGCCACCGCGGGTCACAGAAAAAGAGACATAAAAAGACAAAACAGAATTTTAGAGCGAATTTTCTATTGCCTGTCTTGTGATAGGTACATACTCTTACGTAGTACAGGTAACTTATTGTTACTTGAATGAATATGTATGTTTGGTTAGTCTATGCGAATGCAGATCAAGGTATTTTGATTCGATTCTCAGGTCGGTCTAAACGTGCATTATTGAGTTTTCTAATTATAGAAATGCTTAATAACATCCCAGTCTTCAGAAGTCGGAGTTTTAAACTCCGCACTTTTGGCTTTGGAGGGTACGTAAAGCTTGCGTCTGATCTGTGAGCGGTCGTGTCAGATACCCGAATTGTGTGAGTTAGGGAACAGAGAGTGCACCTGCGTTTGCGTGCACACCTGTGCATTATCTCCAGCTTAGTTCCATTGAGACTAGTTCAATTGATCACGTACTATGGGAGTACGAGTCAATACATCTATTGTATTGTTTTATTTACTTATTTTGAACTTATTACACATGTTGTACAAAGGCGGACTCCCAGTCAACCTTAAGGTGTTGTAGAAATATAATGCGGTAGGTAATGTTTAATTTTGACCACGTGACTTACCATTGAGATGATGTAATTGGACATTTCCATGATAAAGCAATTGGTGCTCACCGTAGTGGTGCCCCCCTCTTTTGGATTCTACTCGTACTTTCTTTCTGGCCAAGTAGAGTCACTTTGGCAGGCTCTAAATAAAAAAATATACATATTAATTTTCTAACGCTTACTTTTGTACAATATAAACTTGGCTACTTTAAATGTTTTGAACCCCTTTTTAGAAAATATTCAACTATTATATTGTAAATAAATAAATAAATAAAATATAAAAAATAATAAATAAATAAATTATATTGTCCCTGTCTAGGTTATAGAAAGATATAGTTTAAATCAAGCATATTTATATTTTAGTCTTACATCAAGGTTTTCTTATAAATATAGGGACAGAGAAAAATCAAAAGTAGTTAAACTGATATTTACTTTTTACTTTAAACTGATATTAATCTATTGTAGATAAATTGAAAATCGAAACGCCTCCAAAATTGGCACAAATAATTCTTTTTGTAACTATATTAAAAATATTTTCGTAGTTAAATTTCACTTTCGAAAGGAAATTTTCTTTGTGCGATACAAATTTGTTTTTGATTGATGAAAACTTTTAAGGGTAGCGACAAAATACAATACTTTTACTTTTTAATTGACACGAAGTTTATTTTTGTCCCAATTAAGTGTTTACTTTTGTAAGTCAAATATTTATTTGTCAAACTTACTAGAATATTTGCGGACATTTTGAATATACGGTCATACTTATAGCTTTATCTTGATATAAGCTTAACTAATCCTGTAAACAAAAATTTACTTCCAATCCCCTAGGATTGACCTTACTATGGTACATTCATTGAATCAGTACCTTAACATAATTTGGTTTCTTTCTATCAAAAAATTCTGTTCATATATCAAACTCTCGTTCTTCCTTCATGCGATTTTTTCACAAGGAAAGATAATTTATTTCAAAAAATTTATATTTAATGGGTTTTTCAACAAGAACTTTGTTTTTCAATAAGAGCAACATTAACAGCATGATAGTTTTGATATTTTTTTTTATTCGTATTCCTAGTAGATGTTTTAGTAATTAATTTTGCTCGAAAATTGCAATAAAATAATTAAAATCCGCTATGAAAATGGTGGTTCTGCTAAAGTTACATTTCAATCAGGCTATCGCGAAATGTTAACAACTTATTTTGGTCTATTATTGATGACGTGGATATCACTGACATGTGGTTTCAACAGGAGGATGCCTAATGTCACACAGCCAATGAAACGATCAATTTATTGCAAAAAAAATATCCCGATCGCATAATTTCACGAAATTCAGCGGTTAAGTGGCCTGCCAGATCGTGTGATTATTTAACACCACTTTATTATTTTTTGTGGGGCTATGTTAAGGACAGAGTCTATACGGAGCCAATCGAATCGATTGCAGCTTTAAAACTCAAAATCCGTGATGTGATAGAAATAGACCCGCCATTCTGCCAAAAAGTGATTAAAAACTTTGATGAAAGAATCGACATCTGTCAGCGTGCTCGTGGTGGACATTTTTAACCGACTTAAAAAAAAAGGAGGAGGTTCCCAATTCGTCGGAATCTTAATTTTTTTTTTTTTATATGTATGTTCAACGATAATTTTTTTAATGCCTTAATCATATTTATCTTTAACCGCATATCCTAATCAACTACCTTTATATAACCGTTCCGTGGGTTCTACACTAAATCAGACTTACCCTTTTTATGACCCTGTATTAGACGGAGACCTTCACGTATCATACTTTCATTACATTATTTGTTTTATTAGGCGACACCCGTAACCTCGCCTATACCCTTGCCATTCGTCGTAACCGTATCTTTTTTATTACACAGAATATAAGAAAGTCGCTAAATTCTCACAAACATGAAACGGATTTTGATGCTGTTTACTACATTGTTTATTTATTATTTCGCAATAACTTTTTATTAAAAAATAGTCAAACTAGATAAGCTAGCAACAGCATTAAACGAAAAAATCATTTTTTTTTATTAAAGTAAAAAAAATATTTGGCAACTAAGTAGTGGAAAAATAAAATTACAGTGTTAGATAATCTTTCTAAACTTAAAAACGGCCTTAAGGCCTAAACCCTCTCCTGAGAGGACACCAGTAGTGGGATGTTAAGGGTCATGTTGATGATTGATGACTTAAAAATGATGTGAATACCTGAGTATCTGAGTAGTAGTATCTGAGTAGTAGTATTATAAGATTATAACAAAAAAAAAACAAAAAAATCTCATTGCTAACAAAATGACACTACTCTGCCTGACAGAAAAAGTATATAGGTAAAATCCAAGAGAGTTTGTAGTTCGTTGTTTATCGAACTATTTTTTTATTGTAAATCTTGTTATTAGCACACATTCACAGATCCAGAAATATATTTTCAAAACTTAAACAGAATCTAAACGGAGAAATTTAGATTTACAAGTTAGTGTACGAACAAAATTTAAATTTAACTTTTACTAGCACTACTTACTCAAAAGGATCTCCGTGATCTAAATTAAATGTGATATTATTGTTATAAAGGGAAAAATAGATTCTTTTGTTCAATAAACAAGTAATCACTTCTGTAACTTAATATTACCGAGCAATACGATACTCGTATATCTGTAGAAATTGTTTTTCTTTATTCATTATTAAAAATGTTTTTGCCTGCAGGAAAATGTTGAAGATGAGACAGCGCCCGTGCCTGGCCACGGGCGGATACCAGGAGTGCCATGGCGAGTACATGATCAGCAATAGTACCAACATCACTGACTTATACTTCTTCAATAACACCTTCCCGAGCATTCTGACTAACAATGGAGAATTGGTAAGCTCTCTTATTTTCTCTTTCTTATTTTAAACTTTAATAGGTAATATTTATCTGAGATTCGTGCTTAACCGTGCATTGTGTATGGCTGTATGCTGTGGTCTATATACATTATATCTCGCAGTTGGGCGTACACAAAAAAAATTACACCAAATTTATCGCAAATTTTATGTTCTCGATCTCGAAGATCGAACTAAGTGGCGTGCAATTAGAGAGGCCTATGTCCAGTAGTGGACTGCGATAGACTGATAATGATGATGTTATGTTATGTTCTTTAGTTTTTGTAGATGTTAACATCATCGGAGTTACACAAACCAAATTAATTACGAAAATTAAGTCTTTTGAGAAAACTAAAATATAGGTTATACAAATTTTAAGCTCATTTCGAGGTTGATCCCTTTATTTGGTTATTTCATTGGACTAATATTCATGAGATTTTTATAGTACATATGTATGTGACCAGACTATATATCATTTTATACATAGGTACAACTATGCAGTAGGTAATAATGAAGCCCGTGACCTTTCGAATGCTAGGTCGACCGTATTGATTAGACCAAACTGCTTTTTAGAACAATGCCAAAGTATACCAACTCCTTCTTCTATCCAATTAAAATTTTTAACGTAAATTTATTCCCAAATTGATTAAAACTTCTGGAAATTTTAGGATTTATTTTTTTCTCTCGAACTCTTTAGATAAAAAGATTAGCCGGTACCAATTTTCGTAGCCATTCATCAACTTTAATTACACTATGTCGGATGGCAAACCTTTTCCGATAAGATTCGAAGTGTTAATGAGTAGGTAACTTTCTTATTGTGTTGTACTGACAAAAGATATCTAGTATAATAGTCTCGATGGAAAATTTGATAGGGATCTTTAATCCACTTAAGTCTTAAGGAAAATATTGTAACCTTTAGAGATTATTGTGATTGAGTAATAGGTAATATTCTGTTAAGAATTATAACACCCTTTTTAATCAAAATGTAACTAATCCCATAGTTAAGTGGCAAATGTTTTGCGTTAATTCACTTTCCACAATCGCTAATAATTTGTTTTGACCACGTGACTAAACGTTGCAGTACTGAATAAGTACTAAATACTGTAATGTAAATTGTTGACTTTAAGTTTCATAATTTGTGTCATTGCCAACTTATATGTTTGGTGATGATGAATAAGTGTAAATATATGTGAAAATCTATTTTTTTGTGAAGATGTAGTAACACTCTACTTGACTTTCCCTCATGGCCGTAATGTAGCCCCTTTATGGCTAAATAGTCAATTCAAATTCAAATTCAAAATTCTTTATTCACTTAGGATGCAATACATCTCTTGTGACAGGTCAAGATTCTACATATACATTTATGCCATGTTCTCAAACAATTGGTAAAGCCGGAGAAAAGAACATGGCAATAAAAACTCGCGGCCACTCCTTTCAAATCGCCAATGTTTACATAGTTTTAATGTTTATAAACCTGATATGGGGGTAAGGTGCTGCCACTAATATACTATACACCATGTTAGAGGACTGATGTAGTGTTACTACAATAATATTTTACTTGTGACTAATCTCAAAATGTACTTTGCATTATCTTTCAAACATTATAATACACACTCATAGATTGTATTCACGTAAATTAAAAGCTCTCAGATTCAACGTAAAAATAGTTTGACTAAAACTCGTTTACAACGTTCTGGGGACGAAGCTCGCCATTTCGTTCCGAGGTTATAAAGCAAAGAGTTATTCCAAGACTCTTTCAATATCAACTGCTACAGGTGTAAAATATTTTAAAATTTCAACTGTAAAAGGTAACATCTATAAAATCATCATTCATCAACAGCCTTGAACAGTCCACTGCTGGACATAGGCCTCTCCTTAGAAAGGAGGTTTTAACATCTATAAAATACCTACTTGAAATTCACAAAACATTATGTCTTGAATTTCATTTATAAAGAAGTGATTGCCTATTCATAATTTAATGTTCATAATTTTATTTAGATATTATTATAACTTGATGTCCGTGTGGTAACGTATTAAGAATACAAAGTGTCACCACCCCTATTCATTCCACGGGTGTCGTAAGAGGCGACTAAAGGAACAAAATAAGCAGCTAACATCACTGCCAAGAGAAAGAAAACTTGAAACAAACCCTTTACCAACCCGTCTGGCCACCGTGGTATAGTAGGCTAAAACCTCCTTTCAAAGGAGAGGCCTATGTCCAGCAGTGGACTGTTAAAGGCTGTTGATGATGATGATAACTTGATAGTGTAAATCACCATGCTGAATTATCTGCATATGTAATGAGTACAGTGGTCATTAATCTTTGGTTCTATTATTTCTTTCCATCAGGTACAGTAGTGTCACTTTGTAAAATGAATATACTGCTTATGTAATTGCTACTTATCACGCCTTGTTGGTCTAGTGGTCAGCGTATGCAGCTGCTGATCGAGAGATCTCGGGTTCGATTCCCGGGTGAGTCAAAGGTTTGTGTAATCCGCAAATACTTATTTCGGAGTTTGGGTGTTTTCTATATATAATATACAAAAAAAAAAAATGTTTATGTATTTATATCAGTTGTCTAGTACCCATAGCACAAGCTCTGCTTAGTTTGGAACTAGATGACGTTGTGTGTAAAGCAGTGCGCTGACGGGTGACTTTTGTCGCTGCGACAAAAAAGTTTTTGTCATGTCGCGTCTTTAAATCTGAGTGCGCACACGGCGAATGACAGTGACGAAACATTTTTGTAAATCCATGGTTCATTTAACGATATGCATTTGGAGGAGACAGTCATTATTTGCGAATTCATACGGCGTAAAAGTTTTCGAATGAGTGTAGAAAGTTTTAATGAATTACTGCATATTTTCAAAGTATTCACCACATAGTTTATTACACTTTTCCCTTCGCTCAAACCACTAATTATAACATTTATTCCACTTTAAAGAAGGGGTATTTAAAATGTTTTGAGATTCAATATTTAAACACATTCGAATATAGAACTGTTCCAAATTCAAAACTGCCGTTAAATATGGAAACGACAGAACTTAAAAGGCATGCCTAGTATTTATCATATGTCAGAATATTGTTTTAATCTTTTCTCGTAAAGTGCTGGTCTTCTTTCCACCGGGCGTCAAAAGTAAGCGGCGAGCGGGGCACGGAAAATGGCGTTAGGATAAACTATTTTGTAGGGATTTTTGATTCAATTCGAATCAGTACATGAAGAATCGATTATTGAAAAAAACGATTTCTAAAGGATCGATTCTATATCTTTTCTGTATTTACAATATAAATATAAATCCATTTTATGAAAAACAAAAATATTCATTAAACAATCTGTGGGATCTCTTATCAGTAAAATCATCGATTTTTTAGTTCAAGGTTATAAGAATTATTTTTATTACCTATCAAATTAATACATTCAGCTAATTGTAACTATTGTAAATATTTTTTTATACCAACACAAAAAATCGACAGTCGATTTTCAAGGGTAAAAATCGATTCAGTACAAAATTCAATTTTTTGGGCCGAAACATTGAATCTTCGATCATTGTGTCATTCTCAAAATTAAATAACATCTGGTAATCTTTCAACCAGTGTTAAATTAAACAAATTAAATCATATTTCATTTTCTCTAAAACAATTCAAGGTCTAGTAATTTCGAAGAAAACCTTGAATATTTTATTAGAACAACTTCAAGGCATACTGCTTAGACCCTTTATGATAATGTGGTGATTGAACGCTAGGAGACACTTTTGTTTTGATTACAATGCTATTTCAAGTTGTCTGAAAATATAAATAAAAAGTTAATCCTTTCCGCTTTCCGCTTTTGGCTTAGGGCACAGGCAGAAACTGTTTCGTCACCCGTGTGCGCGCTTCTATCAAACTCTAGCGGCGCGGTGACAGTTTTGTCGCAGGCTTCTTCGCAGGCACAAAACAGTTTTGTCATCCGATTGTCACGTCGCAACGTGCGCGCATCTCCATATAATTCTACAGCCATAATGAAAGTGACAAAACAGTCACAGTGACAAAAGTTTCCCGTGCGCGCAGGGCCTAAGATGTTTAAAAATTTATTATTATTTTCTATAAAATGTTAAAGGTACGTTTCTATGTAACGTGTGACTACGACTTTCAAAGTTGAATTATTGATAACTAGCTTTCGCCCGCGGCTCCGCCCGCGTGTATGTCGGTTTTCGCGGTAAAAAGTAGCCTATGTCCTTTCCCAAGTTCAGTTCTATTTTCATACCAAATTTTATCAAAATCGGTTCAGTGGTTTAGGCGTGAAAGCGTAGCAGACAGACAGAGTTACTTTCGCATTTATAATATTAGTAGGGATTTTATTGTGTCATAGGAATCACGTTTCATACTTTTTAGCACCCGCCGTTTTTGTCGTAGTTGGGTTTTAGTTTTTACTTTTTTATTAATGTTTGAAAATGCCGGGAGCCGGACAGAAGGATTTGCCTTGACTGAACGGCGTATGGGAAGCCACGTCATCTGTTTGAGTGACTGATGCTTCAAAAGTTATAAATAAAAATAAATTTTAAAATTAAGTGCATGTAGTCAACTTCTATAGTGATTTAGGGAGTTAACGTAACATTTTTAACTTTGCTCTTCCTAAATAAGAGAAATTATTAAATCAACAATTAGGTTAAACACCAAATTTATATTAACAAAAATGTAAACATGTGGTATAATATTTGACTGCCTTGTTGGTCTAGTGTATGCAGTTGCTGATCAAGAGGTTTCGAGTTGGATTCCCGGGTCGTTCCAGATGTTTATCTGATATTCCTGCGTCATAATATTAGTTAAAGTCAAAGACGGAAATTATACAGAGATATTATACTTGTCCAGCACAATTCAGATATGTGCCGATTATCGAGCACGTAGGATTCCGGCTGTCATTTCCTTGTTGATATTAAGACGTGTTTATTGTGCAATGTAACGATAGATTTAGATTAAATAATGTAGCTCTAAGATCATTACTAAGAGATTCCATGTTCATACCTTAGTACGTAAGGGTAAAATAATAGTACAGTTATTAATTAATAAACATGGCTCCGAAAGAATACACGATCATTGTTATTCGATATCCACCTATAAACCGCCATAATCGTGGACCCCTACGACGGACCAAGCGAGAAGACAAATATTTATTTCTGAGTTTGGGTATTTTCTATGTATAATGTATGTATTTACAATAAAAAGTACGTTTATGTATTTATACCTGTCTTCAAGTACCCATAGCACAAGCTCTGCTTAGTTTGGGACTAGATGATGTTTTGAGTTAGATGTCCAAAATATTTATTATTTATTATTATTATAAACTTCACATTTGAATGGCCATACATTACCATAGCGCAGAATACAAAGGCATGCGAGCAGGCAACGGTGACACAGTAGTCGGTAATGTCAATCGATTACCTGTCTGCTCCATTGTACAATATACCACCTGAGCTGGTTTGCTATCTAAGACCTTAGAACGATGAATGTGTACTTTGATTGTTGATGCGTATATTTTACGAGGAAATAGAAATTATTAATTAAAAGATACTTTTGGGCTACTATTACTGAAGTGATGTTTTTCGTTTTGAAATTAGGTCACATTATGATGAAGAAGAAAAGAGAGAGACGGATAGATAAACGGGACTGATCCAGAGACAATAGGTAGTCTTGAGAAAATAGTATTACGAATTGTAGAAATCAAAGTCGATTATAATTTTATTTTAATTTATGGCTTAGTCATTTTGACTGCTGATAATGGGCAGAGATGATTTTTTATTCTTCCTAGCCTTATTCTCAATATTATTTGGGGTCGGCTACTAGTTCAACCGGTTTATCTTGAATATCAGTTTTTACACGAAGCGACTGGTATTGGACCTCCGCAACCCTAAGAGAGAACTGAAATTCGAGGGTTGAACTTGTTTTCAGTAAATTTTAGGGCACTGACTTCTCAATAACGACTGCCATAGATGTTCACGACAACCGGGACCGACGACTTTACGTGCTCTCCGAGGCACTGAATCACCGCCAAACTTTCAAACTCCAGGCTGCCATTAGAAATTTCCCAATAAATACCCAAAAACTCTTTTTGACCCGACCCGAGATCATAGATAAAATTATTATTATGAAACTATAAGTAGTGCGCTTGACATCTGTATGCAATTTATAATCCCTACTAATATTAATGTATGTATGTATGTTTGTGGCTCTTTCACATAAAAACCACTGAACGGATTTGGATGAAACTTTACAGTAATAATTATAGAGGGTAACACATTGGCTACTTTTTACTGCAATAATCGAAAAAACACACGGGCGGAGCCGTGGGTGAAAGCCAGTTATCTATATATTTATTATGTAGTTAAAATTACTTGTTAAAAAGTTTTTATTAAAACAAATGAATGAAATTTATTTTGTATTCAATTTCCATATTCTCCCATATAGTAATTTATAGTTATATTTACATTGAATTTAACTTATTACTAATATCTTTGGCATCGTGAATTTTATTTCAATGTTAAAAATAATCTGTTCTTGATTCTTAAAGAATAATAACTTTGTTATACTTATTTGCTTAACTCTCTCTGAAACTCTTCTAAAGCTAAGAGATTTCATTGACCTTTAGAGCTCTACCATTAGAATTGCGTTGTTCAAAGGAAAAGAGGCAAAAGAACTTAATGTGACTGCAGTAATCTAGGAAAGATTTTAAAGAAGTTCTTTGACTATAGTTTGTCCGTTCGCAATTCACTTCAAAGTACAAAGAAAATCAAATGTGTGGATCTTTCTTTGGCAGCTGTCCCTGAATCACTGTTGGCTAAAAAAGGCTTAATCTTGATGATACTGACGTCCTTTTGTACGGTATTTCAATTGTTATATTGCATGTAAAAGAAATTTCAAGTAAATCTATTAATGTGAACTTTTTTATTCTATTCTTCAAAACTGTTTCGTAAAATGCAGAGCATTGAAGCTACTGTTTTGAATATATCTAATACTCATGTAATAAAAGTTCAGTGCGACTGTTTCTTGTTCATTATCACGCTTATAAACGCGCTAACTATAATTTAAATATATGTATACTTTTTTTATAACTACATACATATTCTACATAGAAAACACACAAACTCTGAAACAAACATTTGCAGCTCATACAAACAATTGATCCAACCGGGAATCGAACTCGAGACCTCTTGATCAGCAGCTGCATACGCTAGCCACTAGACCAACAAGGCAGTCGTTAGTCTCTGTATCAGTCCTGTTAATCGATCCATCTCCGGTAGTCAATTATAAGGATTGAGTTGAATGAATTTTGTAACCCTTACAAAACAGACATCACATATTTGATAACTGTTCTAAATCGTCGTTAACCAGTAAACATTCTTGGCCATTTTCTTAATAACGAGTTTTGTTCCAGCAACCTGTTCTTCCTCCATTCCCTCTATGGCTGGCAGTCATCTTTGCAACCTGCCTCGTCCTGGTCATCTTACTGACAGTTAGCGGGAACGTGCTCGTACTCCTAGCCTTCCTCGTGGACAGGACGATCAGACAACCCAGCAATTACTTCATAGCCTCACTTGCTGCTACGGATCTGTTGATTGGTAAGAAATATTTTTAAGAATTTTAAAATTTAAACGGCATTAGTTAACTAACATCAAAATAAGAATAAAAATGTTAATGACTTGACCTAACTAGAATCAAATCGATCATAATAATACCGGCGTTGCTAGAACCCAGTATTCCCATTTGGAAAGCAAACAATAAAAATAAAAGAAAGAAAAATAAACGCCAGGCAAAGGAACTATTGGTCATTCAGCCTTTGTATACACAATACCATCAAGTTCCACTTGAAGCAATTAAAATAGCCGCTATTGTTTAGTGCAGTAAATAATTTAAAAACCTTGTTTTTTTTTATGTTGGGAGCATAGTTTTACCTTAAAAAAGTTGTAAATTAAAAAGGTGTCAAATGTTGGGGAAGATTTGTCAAAAATATACACACTTCAACACATTTAGCTTCTTTTCGACCCAAACCTAGACTCATATTTGATATTACTAAAGGAGATTCAGAACCTTACCTGTAGTATCATCAACATAATATATAAAAATGTTCCGTTACTGGCTGACTGACAGACAACGCACAGCTGAAATTACTGGGCGCAAGTAGTTGAAATTCGGCATCGGCTAGCACTAAGAGGTTTTTCTTTTTTTATATTTATATATATAAACATATATTTAAGCCTACCAAAGTGGAAAGCATGAGTAGAATCCAGTAGTAGGGGGTCAACATGCTCATTGTAAAGGTAGATAATGCAGCATGGTAACCCATACCATGATAGCTTGATCAGGTAATTCTGCATCATTCTGTCTAAGGGTGCGAAAAAGGCAATTAAAGTTTTACATCTTAATAACACATAGGCGAATCCTAGGGCAAAAGCTACTATTACATATTAGAAACAGTGTTTTGCTTATTGTTTTGTATTAAATTATGTATTAGTATAGTGTATTAGCCAATAATACAAGTGAAAAGTGGCATTCTCTTATTATTGGCTTACCGATTGCAGAAAGAGAATCGATTTAAAAATTCTGGTTGAATTTCGTAATATTTTTTCTGTAAAAAAGTAACTAAATACTAACTGAATAAGATCCACCTCTTCCAGACTTTCGAAATCATTGTTTGAAATTTACTTCTTGTTATTGTTTGTCACTAAGGGCCATTGTTAAAGCGAGACACTTGACCTTTAACATTTTGATATCTGATATTGACTACAGTCATAAATAAAAAACATTTTACTTTGTCTGCAGGTACTCTATCACTGCCGTTCTACACAGACTACGTTTTAAAGGGGTATTGGCATTTAGGACCCTTGCTTTGTGACCTTTGGCTGTCTGTCGACTATACGGTGTGTCTTGTCTCACAATATACTGTTCTCTTAATTACCGTAGACAGATTCTGCAGTGTAAAAATTGCAGCTAGATATAGAGCATGGCGGACAAAAAACCGAGTCATTTGGATGGTCACTGTGACGTGGATTATCCCAGCCTTGCTGTTTTTCACAACAATATTTGGTTGGGAACATTTTGTTGGCTACAGAGATTTACAAGAAGGAGAATGTGCTGTACAGTTCTTGAAAGATCCGATTTTTAATACAGCTTTAATCATAGGTTATTATTGGACTACACTCTTCGTGTTAATTGTCTTATATGCTGGTATATTTAAAACAGCTTATGATATGCAAAAAAAAAGTGAAGCGAAGCAAAGGAAAATGCAGTCAATGGTAGCTTTAAGTGCTGGAGTAATGCAAGGAATGGCTGGCCGAGCTGCAGGAATGGCAAACTTATCAAAAGCAACAATATCTAGCGAAGATCAAATAAAAGTTTCTGAAACAGTTCGTAAAGACTCTACCTCAAAAGGGTCATTAGCTGCACCTCTACTTAATTTAGGGGGATCCACTGACTCGAATTCAAGTCAAAAGTCTTCCGCTCATAAAAGTAGTGCCACTGTTACGGTTACTTCAACTACAAATGAATCCGAAGTGGACAAAAAAGAGGATCAAGTAGAAGCTGAAAGATCGAGTAGCCCAGCATTTGATTCAGACGAGGAAAGCACTACGCAAACAAATGTTAAAAAACGACCCTCGGTGGCAAACTTGGTGATGCAAACTGGAGCAATGCAATTATTAAATAACATGCGTTTAAATGGAGGTATGATGATTAAAACAGATTTAACGAAGCAATCTCCAGTATTGAAGCATGAACTGGATAAGCCTAAAACATCATTATCACTGATTTCAGAAAAAAGTTTACTTGACACTGACAATCCTGATACACAAAGTAACGAAAACACCCTGGCGCAAACAATGGCACAGTCGACAGCTAGTTTTATATCACCTATATCATCAGGCGTAGCAACTCCTTCTGAACAAAGAGAAGTAACAACAACGATTGCTCAAAGAATTATTCCACCACCTTCAGAATTTCGATGTAGTCCACTTGTATCTGAAAGTCCTCCATCACAGTCAGAATCTTCTCGAACGAGAACTGTGAGACTTGTAAAAAGTGATGGAACTTCATATGACGTTTTAGTTGGTATGGATGGAGCAGATTTAAGGTATATGGATGAAAGCTCAGTTATTTTGCCATCTCCAACTTATGAAAGTCCGCCTTCTTCTGTAACTTTTCCAACGGCAACTGAACCTTCTTCTCCACCAACTTTGAACTCTGGTAACGTAACCAACACGACGTTATTACAAGCTGCTTTAATTAGAGCAACTGCTGAAGCTAAAGTTACACAACCAAAAACGAATTTTTCCTCGCCACCTCCAGTAAAAGTCAACACTGAGGTAAGTTTAACAACTGGAGAACGTTCAAAGGCAGTTATCACTCTCGTATCATCGTCTTCCAATAATAATGAGCCTCAACCACTAAATGCAACAGAGACAAAGATATCCCCATTGAAACTAAATACTGCTATAAGCCCAGCTGTTGAAAACAGCGAAATATCAAGTACCGTAGTAACTGGGTCAGGCCGCGGTGACTCTAAGAAAGAGTTTGTGAAGAACATCGGAAAAAAGTTAAAAGTTAAACGTTCAAAACGAGACGGCCTATTCCAAAGCATCGGACGACAAAAATCTAAATCAGAAAATCGCGCTAGAAAAGCTTTTAGAACTATTTCTTTCATATTGGGGGCGTTCGTCGTTTGTTGGACTCCTTATCATGTTCTTGCACTGGTAGAAGGTTTTTGTACCGACCCACCGTGCATCAACAAACATCTGTACATGTTCTCGTACTTCCTATGTTATGCCAATAGCCCGATCAATCCTTTCTGCTACGCGTTGGCGAATCAGCAGTTCAAGAAGACCTTCACGAGACTCCTTCGGGGTGATTTTCACATCACCTAGTCCATGTATGTTGGTCACAGAAACGCGTAAAAAAAGGACACGTTTGAGACTACAAATGTGAATACTACGCGCACAATTTTCATGGAAAAATTGTTTATCACTACGACAATACCCGTTTATAATGACTTTGTTAAGGTTTTCAATGTATAGAAATGAAATGGTGTTTATGTATATTATGTATGTTTGAAAGTTAACCTGTATTAAATGTATAGGGATTTCGGCTTTGTGAAAGCAAATTTATGATATTATGTAAATATATTCTATAGTTATATTTATGATATAATTCATTCAAAAGTTCAGAACTGACAATAAATGTTAGATCATGTGTATATAAAAGTTAGTTAAAAGTCTCTCTTCGTATTTCTAAGAGATAAATTAAATTAGGGATTAGTATTTGCTTTAATTAATGGATAATTATTGTTAAAGACGTTCAAGTTAATAGATGAATGTTTGTAGGTGCATAATTAGAAATAGTTAATTTAATAAAGTATTTTTTAAATATTAAATAAAAATAGTACTGTGTGTGACAATGATCTGTTACTTTTTTTTATTACTTATAAATCGATTGTTTTGTTTTACAGATTTTTTCTTGTATTTTTTTGTGTAAGAATATTAATAGTAATTAAAATGAAGGAATATGTGAAGTCGATTAGGTAACTTACTCAGGGTCACATACACAACCTTACGCTTCAAAGCTTTTAGCCACGAGCCCAGCTAAAGTTTTCTAGCGTTAAATGTAGTCAATTAAAGTAACATTTGTATAAATAGAACACGGGCCTAATCCGTTTTAGTATTAACTGTCTAGTTTTTGTCTGTCTCTCTATACAGTAGAAAAGTAGACCTTTTTTTTTTCAAATCGAAATAAGCCGCATAGGAAGAGTATTTTATTGATTCTGTAAAAAAAAATATGTTTTGAGAAAATCTTAAGTTTTTCTAATTATAACCTGTAACAGTTCACCAAATTATCTATTTTAGATGCTTAAGTTAATTATAATGTGTAACGAACATTTATTATTAATGAATAGTTATTGCAAAATGATGAAAGACAAAAGTGAAATATAATTAGTTAGAACTATAAACATTATATCATCGTAGAAAGTACAAATTATTTCTTCTCAATAACATTTTGTAGAAATAAATATTTTGATGTGTAAAATGTGCCGACATTGAATAATAGAAATTATATTTTATGCTATATGTATAAAAATTTAAGCAATTCTAATTTTGAATAATCAAGATTACTTTATTACAATTTATGTTCAAATATTTATTTAATTATAAATGTAACAACTAAACATAAAATAATTATTATGATTATTTTAAATTTTATTATTAATGAACTGTTTCGATATACACACTTTTCATTTACGATAGTGATATAATTGTATTTATTTATTATTCTTCTGTAAATAAATAATTAAGTAAATATGTAACGATAGGCCGTGAGCAGTATTTATTTTATAAATATTATACATTAGTGTTCTCGCCTTAGTACAGTGTCAATAACTACTATATAAAAATGTAAATAAGCTTTGTATACTATCTATTTGTTTCATGTCAGATGAGAAAAATTTAAAGTGATTAAAAAATGTAATTTAAATATTTCGTTTTATTTTACTTATGCTTTTAGTCCTGTCAAACTGATGGGTCCAATAATAGTAAATTAATAATGCCGCCCATGGACCACTCAAGTGTCACATTATGTGTTGCTATCTATAGCAAACTTATCTTCAGGTTTATTGAGTTGTCGGAGTTACCAATTATAGCGAACTTAGAGGTGGTATTGAATTACAACGACAGTGTACTCTTTTGCAGCCATGTTTATTATTTAATTACTGGTTTATTAACCTAACCTTACTTCCTAAGGTATGAATATATTATGACTATCTATTGCTCTTACAGCTACATTATATATCTTCTTTATATATATAATTATTCTGTGAGTGTGTATGTCACTGAACTTCTCTCAAACGACTGGACCGATTTTGATGAAATTTTTTGTGTGTGTTCAAGGGGATCTGGGAATGGTTTAGACTCGCAATTGGACCCGGTAGGTGGCGCTGCGATCAAGTTCTGGAATTTTAAAGTTGGGCGGTACGAAGTTCGCTGGGTCAACTAGTATTCTATAATAATCGCTACAATGCTAGAAATTGCGACTTCATCTCAACAAGATAAAGAGTGTCCGTGTGTTAAGTGATCGATATCTGAAATATGCTGAGCTTTTTTTTTTTTTTATTGTTGTAATGGAATAGGCATTTGTCTTCCATCTCACCTGATGGAAAGTGTAGATGAAGACGAAGATGGTACACGCCCATCCAAAAGAAACCTGTTCACTCTACTCTTAAAGGCCTAAAGAGTTCAACTCATCAGATAGATGAGATAGAGATAGAGATAGCTGCACATACTTATCTATTGTATACATTTTATCAATTACTTTGAATAGTATATGACGCAGGAATACTAGCCTCAAAGTCTCCATTACGTGTAGATTCAAGGTTATGAAAGTGAATTACCCCGGTTTGGACCAGTTGGGCTACGGAAAGTCATTGTATTGGAAGGTCGGCATTATTCTGTAAGGCTGTGGTACCACTTCGCTCGAGCTGACTGATTTGTGCTGAAGATAAGCTAACGTTAGACATAGGCTTTATCTAAGAAAGAAAGTATACATAATAAAGATAGACAAGTTGTCACTTACGGGATTATAACAGTTAATGTGTAAATAATAATAATATTAAATCGGACATCTTACACACAACGCCCAAACTAAGCAGAGCTTGTATTATGGGTACTAAACAACTTATATAAATACATAAATATACTTCTTTTGTAAATACATACATATTATACAAAGAAAACATCCAAACTTCGAAATAAATATTTGTGGAACACACAAATATTTAGTCCGACCCGGGAATCGAACCCGAGACCTCTTGATCAGCAGCCGTATACGCTAACCACTGGACCAACAATGCAGCAATAATATTATTAATAATAAATAAATAAATATTTCGGACATCTTACACACAACATCATCTAGTCCCAAACTAAGCAGAGCTTGTATTATGGGTACTAAACAACTGATGTAAATACATAAACATACTTTTTTTGTGAATACATACATATTATACATAGAAAAAATCAAAACTTCGAAATAAATATTTGTGAAACACAAATAGTTAGTCCGGAACCCGAGACCTCTTGATCAGCAGTTGCATACGCTAAGCACTAGACTATCGAGGCAGTCAATAATGGTTTAAAAATTACTCAGCCCCAAGAGGTATTCAGATATAATCAAAAAATAAAGGCAATGTAAAAATCAGCCATTGCGCATTTCGTGATCAAAACAAATCAAAATTCAGATCCTGAGTTAGAAAATTACTGAAACTGACTTTAAAATGGTTCGGGTAGATAAAACGGATCTACTTTTAGGGCACAAAAGCTCTCCCGTGCGCATAGTATAAAAGTATTTGAAACAGGAATAAATAAAGATAAGATAACTCTAATTACATGAACAAAGTTCAAATATAACAAAATTAACAAACATTAAAACTAATTACATAGCAGATTAAGATAACAAAATCATGAAATAGTAACGCACTGTCTAAAAAATCTTTATTTGTTTTTTGTAAATCTTGTCATGTTGGTCCTGAGATTGCTACTAATCCATACTTCCATACTATATTATAAATACAAAAGTAACTCTGTGTGTCCGTCTATCTGACTATTACGCTTAATCGTTAAATCGCTAAATGAATATAACATTACAAGTTTTATGTTGCTTTAGTGAAAGTTTTCTTTTTTAGATAATGCATTGATAAATTTTTGAAATAATGCCACAAGTAAATACCTTGTGGCATTATTTTGTTTTATTTTATCGAATAAATAATAATGAATAACTGCATTCAACTGTGTTTAATTATAGACATGATATGAATATTAATCAATCCATCAATCGAGGTGCAATTAGTTGCTATGAGTTGAGTTTTAATTGCTTTTTACGTACGATTACAGTTCAATACGTTAAGATTGTGTAAATATGAAAATATAGATATTTAGTTTTGTCAATTTATTACCAGTTTCCATTTAGATAATTTCAGTTGTGTAACTGAAGATAGCAGAGAGACGAATAGGTTAGCTCAACCAGGTACTACCCTCGCATAGAAAACCAACCTAAAAATGACAGGCATTAATGCTGTTGTATTTAGTTGGTGAGTGCCAGACCGGAGGCCCAATAATGCAAAAGTATCTCACTAGGCCGCCATGGTGTAGGTCACCATGCTGCATTGTGTGCACTCATGATTAGGATAATTACCATCACTACTGGATACTGGTACAGGAAAAGTAGAGTCGCTTTAGTAGACTCAGAAAGAAAGTTAATTTTAGAAACATCTCGGTGGCGCAGTGGGAGCGTAAGCGACTGCTGTGTTTGAGGTCTTGGGTTCGATTCCCGGGTCGGACCAAATGTTTGTGAGATTTATGAGTTTGAGTGTTGTCATTGTATAATATGTATGTTTTTACGAAATAACAGGACGTTTATGTATCTATATCAGTTGTCTAGTACCCTTAACATAAAATCTGCTAGGTTTGGGTATGACTTCCGAAATATTTATTATTTTATTTATTTATTTGTGCAGTCTCCAATTTTGAGGCATCATCATCATCATCAGCCTATATCAGTCCACTGCTGGACATAGGCCTCTCCCATTGCACACCACTTTGATCGATTTTGGGCTTCTCGCATCCAGCTCCTGCCAGCCATCTTGCGCAAATCATCACTCCACCTGGCCTGTGGGCGTCCTATGTGGCGACTTCCACATACAACTCAATGTAAACATACAATAGCGCCATCTACCGAAGGAACATTGAACTACGGAGAAAACACGTAACGATCTATACGGAGTAACTACTAATCCTGCATCGCGAAAGTAATATTCTCGCGCCGATTAGCATATATACAACATCCCAACATCAACTGTCGGGCAGTGGCCCGCCAGGCATGATCACCTCGCCTGGTCGGAGGATCCTCCCTTTGTGTTGGAGGAACACGATTCCCGTTCCTCCACAGTGGTGACCCCGACGTGATTGGAAGCAGCCTTCAAAATTAGCAGATCAGCAGCGCCATCTTGTTCACTCCCACAGCGATGTCTCAGCCAGCCAGCAACCTCGGCCTCCACAGGGACACCACACGCAGGACGCGACGGCTCCAGCCTGGTTACCCCTACGGCCTCATCAGCGTCTAGGCACAGCACACTGCACACACGGTCCACGTAAGAAGAGCATCTCTCTCCCGTCAACGCAGCAGCCAGCCACTACGCAGCAACCGCCCCGACTCACTGGGGACTTCACCGCAGCACCGCGCACCGCAAGCGATTCCGACTCACTGGGATCAGCGGACTTCAGCCCCGACTCACTGGGACTAGCGGCATACAGTTCCGACTCACTGGAACCAGCGGCACTCAGTTCCGACTCACTGGAACTGCTCACTACTGGCACTGGCAAGCTCCACAACAGAGCACAGACAGCTGACTCATCATATCGACCTCCGGTCTTGGAGGGGAGTGATGTGGCGACTTCCACATACAACTCAATGTAAACATACAATAGCGCCATCTACCGAAGGAACATTGAACTACGGAGAAAACACGTAACGATCTATACGGAGTAACTACTAATCCTGCATCGCGAAAGTAATATTCTCGCGCCGATTAGCATATATACAACATCCCAACATCAACTGTTGGGCAGTGGCCCACCAGGCATGATCACCTCGCCTGGTTGGAGGATCCTCCCTTTGTGTTGGAGGAACACGACACCCGTTCCTCCACATCCTACACTACGTTTGCCGAGACGCGGTCTCCACTCCAGAACTCTTCTACCCCAACGGTCATCAGTTCTGCGGCTAATATGGCCAGCCCATTGCCACTTCAGCTTGCTAATCCGGTGGGCTATGTCGATGACTTTAGTTCTCTGACGGATAACTTCATTCCTGATACGATCCCTCAGAGAAACGCCGAGCATAGCCCTTTCCATTGCACGCTGAGCAACTTTGAGTTTGTGGACCAACCGCACCGTAAGTATCCATGTTTCGGCTCCGTATGTCATGACAGGTAGGACGCACTGGTTAAAAACTTTCGTTTTTAGGCACTGTGGGATCGATGATGAGAAGACTCGACGTAACTTTCCAAACGCCGCCCAACCCAGCTGAATTCTTCTATTCTTCTTCTATTTTGAGGCATGATTGTTAGTTACTCGTAATTCTGATGATATTTTTTGTATTATTTTAATAAAATATTCATCAACATTTGTTACATTACAGCAACTTTTTAGAACAACTCATTAAACATCATTTAGTATATAGTAAGTAACCCGTTTGTCTTGTTAAAGTATTACTTTTTGAGAATATATACATGCATCATAATTCCAAACACATCACTGGATAGCAGCTATTTCAATTGTTTGAATAGGTTATTATGTTCATATCATCCAATTTCAGTACAGAACACAACTACGTATAGATACAATGAACATTGTTGATTGCTTTTTCGCATACTCATACTTACATACTATTTCAATCGATACTTTAATAAAATACATATACCTACAAGTACATATGTAACTGCCTCGTTGGTAATCAAGAGCTCTCGGGTTCAAGTCCTGGGTGGGTCCAAATAAGTGTATTTGGGTTTAGGAAATTCCTAATAACAGCTCAGAGTTTGGAAGTTTGACGGTGATTCACTCCCGTGCCTCGGAGAGCACGTAAAGCCGTCGATCCCGGTTGTCATGAACATCTATTGCACTCGTTCGAGGGAAGTCGGTGCCCTCAAATTTACTGAAAAATAGTTCAACCTTCGAATTTCAGTTCTCCCTTAGGGTTGCGGAGATTCGATGCCAGTCGCTCCGTGAAAAAACTGATATTCAGGTAAAACCGGTTGAACTAGTATCCGACCCAAAGTAATATTGGGAATAAGGCTAGGAAGATGATACGAGTACATATATATATACTTAGTTCTAGACTAAGTCACTATTTAGGGCCACCGCAGACTAGCTACTTTTAGCATCGGCGATCGGCAACTAGTCGCTTTTTAGAAGCTAAATACGGCGACCGAACGCTCTACACCGCACACTTAAAAACGCCAAACGCGGCGATCGAGTCGCTTTTTAGAAGCGCGACACAGCAGCTGAACGCTACTCTCCGCACTATTTCGGATGCCGGTAGCAGCGACTTGGCATCTGAGCAGTCGCTAAAACGCGCGTTTCCGATACCGCGATCGAACGCAGGAAGTCGCTAAAACGCGATGCAGCATCGATGCAGTCGCCAAATCGCCGATCGCCGCTGCTAAAAGTAGCTAGTCTGCGGTGGCCCTTACCTAGACTTTATTATTAGCTACCTGCGTCCCGCGGTGTTACCCGCGTTCATTGTTGTAAAGCGCGAGTACCGAAGCTAGTCTAAAAAAATTGCCTAATTTACTTCTTACGTTATTACTTTTCTATTACCTATTCCAGACGTTCCAAAGATTAGCCGGGACAAAAAAAATGGTTTAAGTAACGTAAATAAGTTAATATGCATTTAGTAAAACACTCTTCATTTGATATTACATACAAACATTCTAAGTTTATTTTATCATCATCATCATCATCAACAGCCTTAAACAGTCCACTGCTAGACATAGGCCTCTCCTTAGAAAGGAGGTTTTGGTCTACTATACCACGCTGGCCAGACGGGTTGGTAAAGGGTTTGTTTCAAGTTTTCCTTCCCTTAGCAGTGATGTTAGCTGCTTATTTTGTTCCTATAGTCGCCCCTTACGACACCCATGGAATGAATAGGGGTTTGTATTCTTAATCCGTCACCACACGGACTGCTTTATTATTTTGTATAGATTAGATTAGTTAGGGTCGGCTGCTAGTTCCACCAGTTTTACCTGAATATCAGTTTTTCCGCCAAGCGACTGACATCGGACCTCCGATAATCTGAAAGGAAATTGAATTCGATGGTTAAAACTAGTTGTCAGTATAGGGTACTAGTGGACTGCGACAGGCTGACGATCATAATGATATTTTAAGAATAAAAAAATCTTTAACACTGTTTTTTATGATTACTTTACTTATGCCTTCGCTCAGGTTAAAGTAGATATTACTATTAGTTCTGCTTATACTAACAAGTTTCTTAATTAAACTGTAAATGTACTTATGTATTTAATGTAAAATGAAATATGAATTTCAAAAATTAAAGAGAAGGCCATTTTATATTTGAAAATAAATCTGCTCTTCAGTCATCCATTTAATATTTTTAGTCCCTAGTCAATCTTTTGTAAAAAGCTTAAATAAATATTCATTAAATCTGTTTTTAAATGAGTGTTCTCAATTTGCTAATGGAACCAGATATTTAGCAAAACATTAAAAGTCATCAGCGTGATTATGGAAATACTTCTTCATTTCAATGAAATGAATTAATATTCTTTTGTAACATTTGTATTAATCAATAATATTTTTATTAAATAATATTGCATTAATATTTTATATTTGACTTATACTTTTTGCAATACAATTTCACAAGGCGGACTTAATGCCACATGGCATTATCTAGTCAAGAACTTGTTTCTAGTCAAGAATTGAATTAATGAGTTAAAACTTTTATATTTCGAACAACTATAGTTCATTGAAGATCTATTTGCTCATAACATTATGAGACTGACAGATTAAGAATTAAAAAATGACATTATACTGATTCATCAAATGGGTTTCTTAAGAAGTAACATTGAAGAAACAACGCAGGACCTCAGCACTGAAGAAGGAGGAAAACATGAAAGGAAATTTATACCAACCCGTCTGGCCAGCGTATAGTACGCTAAAACCTCCCTTTGAAAGAAAGGCCTATGTCCAACAGTGGAATGGGCTTAAAAGAAGTCGAAGTGTGGTTGTGAGGGAACCCTTTGTCGCTATTGAAACCTGACTAAACTATGAAACAGGCTAGTCTTAATTTATTTGTATTAGATACACAGGAAATAAACTTTAGAATACTTAAAAAAATCACAAATAGCTTCAAACAAAGTCGATTGAATAAACCTTAACAGATTCCCAACAACCTTGAACATGCAACTAGGCAAACTAAAACAAGAACAGCCAGCAAAATCTTTACAAAAATAGGTGTAATTTTTTTCAGTAGGCGACATTGTCATGACGGAGGCTATTATGTCAAAGACAAAAGTAAACGAGGGTTTGTCTAAGGTCGAATGCTTATTTACTGGGTCGAGAAAACTGATAAGTTGGAGAGTCAGATATTAAGGATATTACGTTTTTATATCGTTGGGTCACTTGATGTTTCCTTTCTAATGACCTTACCCATCGCAGTTCAAACGAACGGATACACTTTCTTTTGTCTCCACAGATCATAAATACATTTCTATAATTATGTGGAATTGGCATTAGGCTGTCGGTTATAAAATAGACCACCCCTATTCACCCCGTGGGTGTCGTAAAAGGCGACTAAGGGATAAAATACGCAAGTCAACATCAATGCAAAGAGAAGGAAAACTTGAAATCAACCCGTTTGGCCAGCGTGGTATAGTAGGCCAAAACCTCCTTTCTAGGGAGAGGCCTATGTCCAGCACTGGACTGTTAGAGGCTGTTGATGATGATGATGATGATATGTGTCGATTCTATGAGGATATAACGTTAGATTAGAAATTAATGACGACAGTGATGAGGCATGGGTACCTTTACCTATGCCTAAGTCTAGCAGTGATCAGCTAAGGTTTATAAATAAATAAATAAATATCTCGAAAAGCTTGTATTATGTTTGCTTGTATATTTATTTCAGCATCCATACTAAGACAACTGAAATAAATACATAAATATACTTTTTTTTGTAAATACATGTGTATTTACATAGATTTACAGATCATACAAACATTTGGTCCAAACCGGGCAACGAACGAGAGACCTCAATCACAGCAGTCGCATTCACTACCACTGCGCTACCGAAGCAATAATGATACTGAGAGTTCTTGTTATTAGCACAGAATACATAATAGTACCAGCACAGAAGACTCACTCCGTAAAGTAAATTAAAGTTATAGATACCCTCGGTGTCAAAAGATTAAGTTCAATTCAGATCGCACAGCGCCGAATCGCTACGATTATATTTACCTACAATTGCGTCTCTTTCTATCGTATAACTCTGAACTGTTCTGACGATGTCTGTTCGACCGGCGTGTCTGACCCGGCAGGCAGCCGGCCGACTATACCTAAACTGCGGAGTGACACCCCCCTGTTATTAGTAACTTGTTGCGTATCAATCATATTTTTTAATATACAAATCGCTAAACATATTTCTTAGTTGCTCAAAAAATATACATATTGTAAAACTATATCAAACCTTACAGTTACCTTACCTAAACTATCTATTTTAATAGTGTTATGACGTTTTGCTTCTATGATTATTCACCCTTAATACAACACACCTAAAGGTAGTGCAAATCGTTTAGAAAATACTATATAAAACAGGCCGAGATAGTCGTCATAATGATGCAACAATAGTGTTGACGGCCAGTGTGTAGTCTTAACTGTCTAAGTAAAAACGCGCATTTTATACCTGGAGTAATATTTTCTAAGGTTGAAAAGAAGTCTGATAATAGTCATTCTACATAACATATTACTATAATATCGCTTAGTACTTGCATTATGGACGTCTGGTCTGTAAAAATCGAAGGTCAACCGTCTCTTAGTAGACTGAAAGCTTGACCTCAGAACGACTGACCTCAGCTTAGTTTGGATAAAAGGTCATTTGTGCAAACCACCAACGAATCGCGTGACTTTAATGGTCGCGACATCAATCGTATCGTGCTCTAAAGAATTACTAACATCACAATTAGTGAGTCTTAGTCTTCGTCAGTATTTGACCTGCAATTGAAATGACCGTGACGGGCGCGCCAATAAACCGGAAGCTATTTTTAAAAAACTGAATTACTTGTGTATGGTGTTAACAAGTGCCTAGCAACTAGCATCGAATTATCAAGCAAGTGCACAAAGCATTCCAAACAACTTCGCTCCTGTATTGATTTTTCCAATACCGCACACAAATATATAGTCCATTTTAACGACCAGTTTTCATTGCATATTTTAACCACTCACCTTAGTAAGAATGTAACAACCTATAACGATTAGTAGCTAAATCTTGCGGTCGGTCCCGGTTGTCATGAACATCTATGGCAATCGTTTTTGAAAAGTCAGTGCCCTCAAATATACTGAGAACTAGTTCAATCTTCGAATTTCAGTTCTCCCTTAGGGTTGCGGAGGTCCGATGCCAGTCGTTCCGTGGAAAAACTGAAATTCAGGTAAAACCGGTTGCACTATTAGCCGACCCCAAATAAACTTGGGAATAATGGCTAGGAGGATATATACATTAGTAAAGTACAAAACTTGTGAAATTTGTAATAATATAGGTATCTTAACAAAGCCGCTTAAAGCTTATATCTTGGATGTTTGGCTGTCATTTCAAACAATACCCAGAGTGAGGAGGTATAATAAACAAGCAGCTCGCTTCAATTTATTCTACTGTTGTACTAGGTATATTTAGTCCTGTATTTTACTGAAGATCTGCTACTACATCATTGTCTTTCGAAGGTTCAAGAGTGACCTCGTTAAACAATAAATCAGATTTCCAATTTGAATTTCCATTTGCGAGAAATAATGTTTCGTTATTAAGTAACACTGTTTAAGGTACAGCTTGTTTTAACACTTGAAATTGATTTTTGACAGTTTAATATGCCATATAACTATCCCTACTAATATTATAAATGCGAAAGTAACTCTGTCTGTCTGTTACGCTTTCACGCCTAAACCGCTGAACCGATTTTGATGAAATTTGGTATTAAGATGAGGTTGATGAAATTTGGTAATAAGAACTTAGGAAAGGACATAGGATACTTTTTATCGCGAAAATAAAGGTAGAAAGGTTTGGAATAGGGGACGAAAGTTTGTGTCGAAGTTCCTTATTATCAAACATAAAATCATGTAAGATTGTTTAATCTAGCCTTACCGTGTCGCGCGATATAAACGAATTCCACGGGGGCGAAGCCGCGGGTGGAAAGCTAGTAAAGAAATAAAATAAATAATCGGACATCTTACACACAAAGTCATCTAATCCTAAACTAAGCATAGCTTGTATTATGGGTACTAGACAACTGATATAAATACATAAACATACTTTTTTTTTTCTTAAATACATACATATTATACATAGAAAACACCCAAACTCCGAAACAAATATTTGCGAATCACACAAACATTTGGTCCGACTGATATACATATATATGAACTAGTTTTCGCCCGCGGCTGCGCCCGCGTGTATCTCGATTATTGCAGTAATAAATAGCCTATGTGTTATTCTGATATATAAGCTATATTACTGTAAAGTATCATCCAAACCCATTCACTAGTTTTTTCATGAAAGAGTAACAAACGTACATACATACTCACAAACTACACTGACACACATCATCATCATCAACAGCCTTTAACAGTCCACTGCTGGACATAGGCCTCTCCTTAGAAAGAAAGTTTTCCTTCTCTTTGCATCGATGTTATATTGCGTAGTTTATCCCTTAGTCGCCTTTTACGACACCCGCGGGTTGAATAGGAGTGGTGACACTCTGTATTCATAATCCGTCACCACACGGATTACACTGATTGACATTATTAATACGACAACCTGTCAAAATTGTTAGACCGATTTCTATAAAATTTTGTGTATTTCTTCAGTAGATCTGAAAATGGGACCTAAAATATTTTTATACCCCGAGGTAATAAAGGATGAAACGGACGCGAGCGTAGCCGCGGGCATCAGCTAGTAGTTTTTTTAACACTCATGAGATTCTCATTTAGTCTTATTTTAATCATCAGTTCATCTTATTTTGGAAAGACTTATTTTTCCTTTAAGTCGATTGTTTTCGTGACAGTTTTAAACCAAAGTTCCTTAAGTGGAATCTATTGTTCTTTTAAATAGTATTAATCTAAACATTAAACTTATTTGCACAAATTATATATTATGGGAATAATGGAATAAAAATTTTCGTTTCATAAAAGCACAGTCAAAACCGTTTTTGATGTTTCTAATCTTCCGTAATCTTCTTATTATTAGCCTTATTTCCAATATTATTTGGGGTCGGCTACTAGTTTAACCGGTTTTACCTGAATATCAGTTTTACCACGCAGCGACTGGCATCGTACCTCAGCAACCCTAAGGGAGAACTGAAATTTGAAGGTCGAACTAGTTGTCAGTAAATTTGTGGGCACTGACTTCCCAATAACGATTGCTATAGATGTTCATGACAACCGGGACCGATGGGCTTACGTGTTCTCCGAGGCACGGGCGTGAATCACCGCCAAACTCCCAAACTCCGGGCTGCTATTAGGAATTTCCTAAGAAAAACCCAAAACCACTATTATGGGCAGTAAGCTGCCGTAGTTTGTAACGCAAAAATTATTTAATAAATAGACAAATTCACTGGTATCTTGATAAATGTTAAGACTCTAAATATCCTATATCCTATACATGTATCTAATCCTTATAGTCTAATTTTTACGGTAAACGATTATAAGTATATATGTAGTAAATACCTTCACACCCCAACGGTTGGCTGGTAGAGAATGCCATGGGCATTATTTCCGCCGATGTATTACACAAGTGCATAAATAAATAAATAAATGTAAGTGTAATAATTTCATACAAAATAATCGAAATTCATTTAAAAAACAAATTTAAAAAAAAATGAAACAGAAAAGGCCAAGGTCTCTTATTGTAAATCACAGTGACAGACATAATATATTTGAGGTTTTACACAATCGAGCCTCTATTCATGCGGACGATTGAGCAAAACATCAGGATGGCGGGAGAACGGGAAAAAAGTAATGAGATCTTATTACGAAAGCAAATGGGCGGTGAAAATATTTAAAAAATCGGCCAAGTGCGAGTCGGACTCGCCCATGAAGGGTTCCGTATCAACAAGTAACATTATATAAAAGTTCTTGTAGTTCGTTGATTAAATGAAAGGTAAATTGCTGTTTACGCTTTATGACATATAAAAAAAAAACTACTTACTAGATCTCGTTCAAACCAATTTTCGTTGGTAGTTTACATGGTAATGTACAACATATATTTTTTTTAGTTTTATCACTCTCTTATTTTAGAAGTTAGAGGGGGGGGGGGACACACATTTTTCCACTTTGGAAGTGTCTCTCGCGCAAACTATTCAGTTTAGAAAAAAATGATATTATAAACCTCAACATCATTTTTGAACACCTATCCATAGATACCCCACACGTATGAGTATGATGAAAAAAATTTTTTTGAGTTTCAGTTCCAAGTATGGGGACCCCCAAAATGTATTGTTTTTTGTCCATGTTTATGTGAAAATCTTAATGCGGTTCACAGATTACATCGACTTACCAAATTTCAACAGTATAGCTCTTGTAGTTTCGGAAAAAAGTGGCTGTGACATACGGACGGACAGACAGACAGACAGACAGACAGACAGACAGACAGACTTGACGAATCTATAAGGGTTCCGTTTTTTGCCATTTGGCACCGGAACCCTAAAAATGGTAGAAACCAAGTACTGAAAAAAATTACATCTTATTTTTTATTTTTGAAATTAACGAGGTATGGGTGGGTATGGACTGCTGGGTATAAATTATAACGTACTAAGCAAATTACGTGTTTAATTTTCTTGACAAAACAAACGATAAGTAGTTAAATATAGTTGACAAAAAAAATTCTATGGTTTTTTGTTGGTAAACAATTTGTTTCAAGTTTTCCTTCTTCTTGCAGTGATGTTCTAATGCATATGATGACACCCATGGGATGATGGAAGGTGATTCTTTGTATTTTTAATTAGTTACAACACATTATACTTAAGGATGACTGTTAGCAGCTATCAAACGATCGATCAGCTCAAATTTTCATATAGACAAAAAACCATTTCTGAAGGGGTTGAAGAATCTACATACATACATCAATAAACCATAACCAGGGTAACTTACTGTGAACTTGAGAACAGGTAAGTTAATTAAAACATATTGTCTACGTATACCGCATTAGATTCTACGTATCTGTAATGGTAGACGTAAGTGTGTTATAAATTAATAAATAAATAAATAAATAATAAATAACGTCCCACTGCTGGGATTGGGTCTCCTCTCAGAAGAGTCCCCAGGCTGGCCGAGTGGGCCAGAGTAGCAAGACACGTTGTAGCTACGTAGCTTCACGACTGTGATTTAATGATAACAACCGGGACCGACTGCTTACGGAGACGCTCATAACATATCATACCAGAAACGGTCTCCCAATTAGATACTGTCGTTGCTTAACCTCGGTGATCGCTTACAATTAGCTAAAGTCTTGGCTATGAGCGCTTCTCAAAGAGAGTTGTTTTTAGGGTTCCGTAGCCAAATGGCAAAAAAACGGAACCCTTATAGATTCGTCAAGTCTGTCTGTCTGTCTGTCTGTCCGTCCGTATGTCACAGCCAATTATTTCCGAAACTATAAGAGCTATACTGTTGAAATTTGGTCAGTCGATGTATTCTGTGAACCACATTAAGACTTTTACATAAAAATAGAAAAAAAAACATTACATTTTGGGGGTCCCCATACTTGGAACTGGAACTCAAAAAATTTTTTTTTATCAAACCTAAACGTGTGGGGTATCTATGGATAGGTGTTCAAAAATGATGTTGAGGTTTCCCATATCATTTTATTCTAAACTGAATAGTTTGCGCGAGAGACATTTCCAAAGTGGAAAAATGTGTGTGTGTGTCCCCCCCTCTAACTTCTAAAATAAGAGAGTGATAAAACTAAAAAATAAATATTTTGTACATTACCATGCAAACTACCAACGAAAATTGGTTTGAACGAGATCTAATGAGTAGTTTTTTTTTAATACGTCCTAAATCGTAACACGCAATTTACCTTTCATCCAATCACTACACTAGTATAAAAACATCGATGAAAGTTACAACGAACTACAAGAACTTTTATATGATGTTACTTGCTGATACGGAACCCTTCATGGGCGAGTCCAACTCGAACTTGGCGGCTTTTTTTGTCTATTTTTGTGACTACAATGTAACACAGCGAAGCATTGCATGGAATAGTTAGTATTAATATAAAATTGAATACACTTTAACCCACACAAATTCATTGTACTATTTACTTCACAAATTATTGTGTTAGTCACAAACACAAAGTCACCTTCAACCAGCCTTGAAAGGCTTTCATTATGAGGTCGACATCAAGGGGCATATTCATACCTTTCGTCATCTTATCACACTGACTTCGGATATACCATTATGTCTGCCAAACCTCGTACCTATATACCTATAGTTAGAGTGATTCCAAACAATGCGCTACATTTGGCCGGCACAAGTATATTCAAGAGGATGGTCCCTCTGTTGTACTAAATTATACGACATGGCCTATTGTTTGCGAAATGAACACGTGACGGTAGTGTTTGTACTGTACAGGAAAGTTATAGAAGTTTAACGGATTTATATAAGTACAAAACGGCTTTCCTCAAGCGTATATTTTGCGAAATGCCAGACAAGTGTCGGTCCCATGGGTTCTTTATCAAGGACTGTCTGTCTCACTGTGAGATAGTGTAGCGTCTATCGCAGCTGTGGCAAATTATTGCTAGGATTTTATTATTTTTAAGTAGTTTAGTTTTTACTGACTGTTAACTAAGATAATAATAACTAGTTATAATGTTACTAGCTTTCGCCAGGGGATCCAACTGCATGTATTTTGATTATCGCGGTAAAAAGTAGACTATATCCTTTCGCAGGTTCTGTAGGTTTGACGGGAAAACGCGGCATGCAATGTTACTTCCGCATTTGTTATTAGTTAGGACTAGCAATGAAATAGGATTATTTGCTGTAAAGAAATGGCTATCAATCAAGGTACGCAAATGGTCGAAATGTGCTAAAAGGAGCCCGCAATTAGGCAAACATAGTGTAAGGTGCCCTGCGGCACGATTATCTAAGCCCGTGATAGCCTGCGCTCCATGGTGGAGACCTTCGTTCAGCAGTGAACGGCGATAGGTTAACGGAACGTAAATTGTCACAATTAATTTGACTTCATGATTGATATTTGAAAAAAACTATATAAGAGTAACTTTATAAAAAGTTATCCAACAGAGTTAGCTTTCTGTAATATTGTTGAAGTACGGAACCATTGTTCAAGATACACTTTCTGCTATTAAGAAAGTTAATTAAACCGAAGTCTGTTTGTGAATAGTATTCAAAGTAATATGAGGAGCACTTACAGTCTGAACTGAAATTGAAAAAGTGCTATCTTTGTAGTTAATACACTCGATATTTTATTACTAAGTGTTTAATAGAAAGTATATTGCCGACGTAGTATTTATGCTGAAACATCGTCTGAGAGTAAAAAGCAATGAGGTAAGGATACGGTTATAAAGAGACGACGTTTTCACTAGCCAAGTTGTAAACGTTTTTTTGTTTTATACACGCTTTTTATTAGGTTCACCTGTATGTTTGTTTATTTATATGTTTGTGACTATTGAATGTGTGCGATTTTGACCCACTTTAAACTTTGTAGATTTATCAAGTACCGATGACAATCCACTAATTTGAAAAAAATACTAAAAAAAATGTTTAAAGTAACTAGTCTTTGTATTTTTTCTAAAAAATAGTTTTATAAAACTAAACAAACACGCTTTTAAACTAAAAAGTAGAAAACAATTTTAATGTAACAAAGCGTCGGGTGCTTTCTGAAAATATTTCAACAACATCGTCTCACGCTTTATACTTTAAAATTATTATTTTTTATTAATTATTTTCAATCTATTCTCTAGTTTCATTGGCTAATGTCACTCAGTCACGTGATCAAAATAAAAAAAATTTAAAAAATAGAAAAATATAAAATAGAATAGAATACGAAAAACTGACTGATGAGCGAATAAGTAAAAATTATATGTATGTGAATGGGCAAACCGACGTGATCAAGCCTTTTAAACAGCAGATAGCCTGACAGCGCAGACAGAGCAGATTGTTTGATAAACTACAGAAGGGAATGGTAAAAACACCCGAAACAGCTTACTTGGTACAGTCACACGCTGTTTTATCCGGGTCCTGGAAAATAGGATTAGATCGTCTTTGTTTACCTGGTAGGGAACGTATGTATGTACCTATAATGGAGTCTTATTGAAAACAAGTGAACGCACATTATTATGTTATAAATAGCTATAAAAGTATTGTTTTCTGCTCTAAATGAAGCTTTACAAAGTACCACTTTAAACTTGATCAATGAAACTTAAATCGATCATATGAAAGACTAATTTCAAACCACACGGTGTCTGTACTATGATCACAAGACTGCTGATAAAGATATAAAAATGCAGGCTTCGTGTTCATCATAATATAATTCATTTTGTTCTCTGTACAAATCAAGCTCCGCCTTAGCGATCGGGATCCAAAGATGTTATGGTAAAGCTACTAAGGTGTCATACTAGTAGTACAGCTATTTGTACTAAAAACATAGCACATATGTATTCTTGTGGACAACTACTATTATTCCGAAAAAAATAGGAGCGCAACCATTTTAAAATTGAGCTGAAACTTTTGTGTAATCAACGGCTAGGTTAAATTCAGAAAAACCAGCCAAGGCAGTAAAGTTGAGTGTACTAAACCACTTATGAGTTAAAGTAGTATTAGGCGTAGATATTACATTATGAAAGGCATGCACCTTATCGTGATATTACAATCTACCTTCAAATGAAAATGCTTCAATATTCTTTTAATATAGGTAGAGTTATAATAGTTCTTATGATTTCGTACTTCGTACGATTTCGTAACATATGAAATCACAAATTGTTCCGGTATGAAAGAATAAAGTTGCAACTGATACCAATTCAAACGAATATCAGCTTTAAGAGGTTTGGACTAAAGGTTTTTAATTGATAGTCTTTAGGACTGGAATCGTCAACTATTATGGCAATCAGCACCTCGTTAACCCCATTCTATTATTCCAAGTGAAAAGTGAATCGCAATATGTAATGTCATACATGCTTTATATCACTCTCTGACCGAATTCAAAAAATGAGGAGGTTCTCAATTCATCGGATTTTCTTTTTTTTCGTATGTTCAGCTAAAGTTTCGTTGTTTATCAACCATTTTTAATATTCGTAAATTTTAATTATCATTAACCAGCACACATTATAATTTTACTTCAATTAAATTAATAGATAATTAGGTATTGACAAAAAATATACTGACAACTAGTTCAATCTTCGAATTTCAGTTCTCCCTTAGGGTTGCGGAGGTCCGATGCCAGTCGCTCCGTGGAAAAACTAAAATTCAGGTAAAACCGGTTGAACTAGTAGCCGACCCCAAATAGACTTGGGAATAAAGGCTCGGAAGAAGAGGTATTGAAAAAACAAATCACATAGTAATTTAACCCAGTCAAATTAAAGCCTATTTATTTTACACTTTTCAGTGTCCTAGTTAGTAGTTTGCGATTGACTTGTTTTTGAAGTCCGTTATTCAAAAAAAAAAAATTAACTACATCGCACATAGCCATTAGGTCCTAAACTAAGCCCCGAAACAAAAATTTGGAGATTATATAAACATTTAGTCCAGCCCACGAATCAAACCTGAAATTTCAACCAATTTTACAGTTTTTATTAATTTCATTGCAAACAAAATATCATTACTTTAAAATGAAGAACCTGGTTTATAGTCCAGCCCACGAATCAACCTGAAATTTCAACCAATTTTACGGTTTTTATTAATTTCATTGCAAATAAAATATCATTACTTTAAAATGAAGAGCCTGGTTTATAGTCCAGCCCACGAATCAAACCTGAAATTTCAACCAATTTTACGGTTTTTATTAATTTCATTGCAAATAAAATATCAGTACTTTAAAATGAAGAACCTGGTTTAGTTTATGTATTCTCATTATGTATTCAAGAGGCACAATAATATTACTAGAACTGATAATATTGCCTACGGGAATTGTAGAAAGCTGAATTTACGCACTAGGTCTAAAATATATTCTAATTTATGATCTAATAGCCTGCTCGGTAGGCGTAATCTTTTGATTGATATCCTCCCATATTGCTATTGTACTGTATATACATAATTTGTGGGACATGTGTGTGTTGCTTGAAGTAAAATTAAATCACATGTCACAATTTAAATTGTATTATAAAATTTGTTTGTTTGTTTTTAAAGCACAGGCTAGATAAGAGATATCCAAAATAATTTCATTAGTTTGCAACAAGAGTATTAAAAAAAAATGTTTTAAAAAACTAAACTGTACATGGTCATACCATTTAATTTAATTTACATTTAGGAGCTGGAATCCTAAATGTAAATTGAATGAAATGGTGTACACTAAAGATTATTCTATTCTAAACAAACACGCTTTTAAACTTAACAGTAGAAAATGATTTTAATGTAACAAACCGTCGGGTGCTTTCTGAAAATATTTACGTCGCCCCACGCTTTGTTACATTAAAAATATTTTATACTTTTTAGATTAAAAGCGTGTTTGTTTAGTTATTTAAAACTATTTTTTTTTCTAGACTAAAAAAGACTACTTTGTTTAAACATTTTTTTTTCAAATTAGTGTATTATCATCGGTCCTCGATAGACCTACAAAGTTTAAACGATATCGGGCCATTTAAAGTGGGTCAAAATCGCACCCAAAGGAGTCGGTTACAAAAAAACATACAGGTGAAGCTTACATAAAGCGTGTAATTACAAGTCATTGTAATTATAATTTATTCTTCTTTTTGTTGTTAAGAAAAACTCAAACTAACTTATTTTTGAGTGAGGATAATCCTTTTAATAGGATGGTACAAGATCACGTACTAGGTGTTCGAGTATATAGCAATAAACGATATTTTTATTCTATACAAGTGGTGAGTTGAGAACTATTTTATCCAAACGTATACTCGTGTGTTATGTAGAAGAATAGCTTTAGTCTTTTGTCTTAGATAATCATACACTATTATAGAACTAGTTTAGTTTTAAAAATCTTAAAATATACTAGTCATTCCATTAAAGTATCTTAATTGCAATATTTCGTTGAAATGGGGGAGTGGTTTAGCCTTAACATTGTAACAGACCGACAAATATACATAATTACTTTGGAATTTTTATTATTTAGCATAATAATAAGAAAGTGTGAATACATATACATGACCATTGAACGATTTTAGTAGAAAATAGCCGAGTCCCGCTCTGTTATCCACGGTTGATGTTATGAATCGCGAGTAACGCCGCGGAGGGAAACTATTCTGAAAAGAACCTTAGTTACCTTAACTATTTCTTAGTCATCAGCTTTCTGCCAGTTTAATTCCCGTCAAAACCGGTTCAGCCAGATTACCCAGAACAAACAGATAGGCAGACAAAAAATTTAAAAATTAAATCTTAGTACAGTAAAAAAATGTTCATTTGATATTAGATACAGAAACTCCAACTATATTATTTTTTATAGATGACTGCACCATCTAAGTAATAGAATATCTTAAACAACTTTGATAGCCGCGGAACAATGAAAGCATAAATATGGAAACACACGGAAGCTTTTCCGTCCGCTGCAACTGGACGTCGATTATGGTAATAAAGCTATTAAATTGCAAATGTTCTACGTGGTCGATTTATAACTTTGACTTGAACAGGGCTTAGAGAAACCTATTGGTGGAGCAAGATGACGGTTATTGGGATTAACATTAATATGAGGCTTCGATAAAAGTTATTGCTGTGAGATTATAAATGACTGAATTTCGACCGCAGTTCCGCCTACGTCTATGTTGGCTCTATATTATACTGTATCAGCTTAATAGCTCTCTTTAATTTAAGTCCTTGTCGGTACGGGAGTCGCTACTTCTCTCTGTTATTTGTTAAAACTCTTAATGGGCCACGACTCTAACTTTCTCTTTGACTTGTTGACTTGCTGCTTGGCAATTACCGCCATCCTCACTTTCTCTTGTATTCTATTTTTCCTTCCAGTTTTATTTTGAAAAAATGTACATGTATTATTAAGCGGCCATATAATATCTGAAAAATATAATGACTATGACAAAAACTCAAATATTATAAGAATTTATGTGAAAAAATTCAACCCAATATGTTAGAATACATTAAGTTGAGGAGAATTTCAAAACGGCCGTCATAAAACCGTTTGACTATAGTAAAAAAGATATAAGGATGTTAATAAAACCAGAACTCCTAATGGTTTTGGGCTCATAGAGGATCCATTACTACTGTAGCACACTTACTCGGTATAGTAGGCTTATGTTTTGTGCTGCCATTTTGCCATCTAGCTATCTCATAGCACAGAGAATGGACGAACATAATAAAGACTGAGATTTCATTTTCTGAACTGTAGTTTACTGAAAGGATTTGGTTTAACTTTTACAGTAATATAGCTTATAAATCAGAATAACACATAGGCTTCTTTTTACTGCCAATAATCAAGATACACCCGGGCGTAGCCGCGGGCGAAAGCTAGTACCAAATAAATTAAAAATTTTAGTTAGATCACACTCTACAACAACTGAATGCCAGATCACTGAGAGTAAGCAATCACAGCACAGTCAGTACCTATATGGGTGACCCTTTATGGCATGGTATACTATGAGCGTTTCAGTGCTTCGGAAGTCACGTTAAGCAGTCGGTCCTGGTTAATCGTAAACATCTTTTATTCAATGAAAATAAATCTCACTTACCAGTACGGTACGACAGCACTTACTTAAGTACCGTCACTGGTGAATTAAAATGCAAGCGAGCAAATTAGCAACAGCCACAAGACGAGTAAAAGAACTAAAAGAAGCCACAAAGAGCAACAGTTAAGAAACAATACACGCTGCTGTCGCCAAGAAATAAATTAATTCCACAATGCTGCTATGAAATGAAACGTACTGTTCAATTTGCGAATGTGCTAAATGATATTTTACTGAAATCGTGATCGTGTTAGAAACGAGGTAATCCGGCAGAGAACTAAAGTTATCGACATAGCCCACAGAATTAGCAAGCTGAAGTTGCATTGGGCTGGCCATATTAGCCGCAGGACCGACAACCGTTGGGGTAAATGTGTTCTTGAGTGGAGACCGCGTCTCGGCAAACATAGCAGTGTAGGGCGTCCACAGGCCAGGTGGAGTGATGATTTGCGCAAACGGCTGGCAGGAGCTGGATACGAGTAGCCGAGGATCGAACTAAGTGGCGTGTAATTGGAGAGGCCTATGTCCAGCAGTGGACTGCGATAGGCAGATGATGATGATGATGATGATGATGATGAAATTCAAAAGTAATATGGGTTAGCGAGTGCTCTTTCTTTGTTGTGAAAAATGAGAAGCTGACATTTCATACGAAATGTGTAAATTATTTCAAGAATGGATAATTAAACTAGTAGAAAATTTTGTTTAAAATTATTATACTTGTTTTTAATACAGCTTTATGAGTCTTCGCATAAAAAATAACAGTCACAAGTGAAATAGCTTTTGAGCAGTCTCATAAAGTGTTTGAATTTTTCACCATCAAATTTGGTTATATATGAAACAAATAACATAGGTTTATAAGAATTGTAAGTATTGTAGGTATAGGATATTGTAGGTAGTAGAGTCACACTGATTTCAGCACGAATGGGCCGGCTCAACCGGGGTAGTACTACCGACACACAGAAGACCATCCTAATAATGACAGTATTCTTGCTGTCGTATTTCGTTGGTGAGTGTGACACCGGAGGCCCAATAATTCTGCATCATCCAACCGGCCTTAGGAGGCCAGGAGAATGATGCAGGATTTTCTGACTAGGCTGCCATGGTATCGGTCACCATGCTGCATTGCCTACACTCACAGTGAGGATGGTGGCCCCTACTGCTGGATTCTACTCATGCTTTCCATCAGATTATAGTCACTTTGGTAGGCTTACATAAAAAAAATGAATAGTTATAATTGTTTTCTAGTTACCATGTCTTGTTGTTGAACAAAGAATCGACGCAGCCATAGTCGGCTTAAAGAGAACAGCCACACAGCTAATACTCAAAAAGGTACTGTCTTGATTAGTGATTAATATATTTTAAATTTTTTGGTTTAAATACTGTTTCAAAAAATGAAATAAAATGTTTTAAAAATGTTGAGTACACTACAACTACTATTATGTCAGAATTAAGATTAAAAAGAAATTTAATTTTATGAAAATTAATTGTCCAAAATCGATCAAAGTGGTGTGCAATGGGAGAGGCCTATGCCCAGCAGTGGACTGAGATTGGCTGATGATAATGATGATGATGAATTACGATATTTATTGCTATTAGAATTGAAATCAGTAAAATGCACAGCATTTTTTGAAACTAAAATACTTACAAATTACATAGTCAATATTTCATAGTCAAACTTACATATTATCAAACAAACATAATGTCATACGGGGAACAACCCTTGTGTAGTGCTTAGTAATTTATCATAATCTTTTATACTTCTTCACTCATCCGGATATTATTCTACTAAGTTATCTAGTCTAGTGGTTAGCGTATGCGACTACAAATTAAACGGACTCGGGTTCAAATCCAGGGTCAGGCCAAAAAGTGTTGTTGGGTTTTCTTACAGGAAATCTTTAAAAACAGCCCGGAGTATGGAAGTGATTCGGAGTGTACATTAAGTCGTTGGTCTCGGTTGTCATGAACATCTATGGCAATCGTTATGGAAAGTCAGTACCCCCAAATATACTGAAAACTAGTTCGACCTTCGAATTTCAGTTCTCCTTAGGGTTGCTGATGTCCGAAGCCAGTCGTTGCCAATCGCTTCGTGTAAAAACTGAAATTCAGGTAAAACTGGTTGAACTAGTAAGCCGACCCCAAATAATATTGGGAATAAGGTTAGGAAGAAGAAAGCATCTAGTATACTTTTCTTAAATGCATTTATTTAAAATAACGAAAAACCAGTGAGATCTCTCTCTCTCTCTGAAGTCGGTCCCTCGTGTCTGAGGATCGTGGTCAGCATCAGGTTGCATCTGGAGTGAATAATCTTCCTCCACCGGTTTTGTCCAGCGCGTCTCCCACAACCGAATAGAATTGAGAGGTCGACGAGTCCTTTACTTGATCGGTCCATCTTGTTGGTGAACGACTGCGCGATCTTTTGCCTTCGGTGTTCTCCATCACGATCAGTTTTTCCATTGTGTGGCCGAAATAGGAAAGAATGCATTGTTGGCACGCGGTAGACAAACGAGTTTTTATTTGGAGCTGGTTCAGGATCAATGCATTGGTGCGCTTCGCAGTCCATGGTATTCTTAACATGCGTCTCCAGCAACACATCTCAAATGCGTCAATCCTTTGCCCTTCTCGGGCGAGTATTGTCCACGTTTCCACTCCATACCTGTGTAGTGGGATACCTGTATTTAATTCTAATCCATACAAAGTCCAACTTCGAAAGGAACTTGAGTTCGAAACTCTGACAGTCTGTTATGCTTTTAGAGATAAGCCAAAGCTAAGATGAAATTTTGCATGGAGTTATAGTTGGAGCTGCGGAAAAAATTGGTATAAGAAGTAACAAGAAATAATTTAAAGAAAATCATTTAACAAACTGTAATTTTAAGGGTTCCCCTGCCTTTCGGCACAAACATGATGTGTTGTGGCCTGACCGCTATTTGTGGCCAGGCCATCCACCTATCGCCGACCAGTATGTAGTCAGCTACCAGAGATCCCCACTCTCTGCTAAAGCTTTGCAATAGAAAAACTTTATTACGTAAAAGCCAAAGTCGAAGCTATCGATTATCCCAGCGTGTTCGCGTGCTGTTACGGTTGGATAAGTTCGCGTGTTAAACGTATTAGGACGCATCCACGTTTTGCGGGCAAAACTCTTAAGCTTTAAGTTAAATTTTATGTACTTGGCTCAGGTTTACAAATCATTTGTAGCAATGAAAGAAGACGTCATAATATGCGTTATATAGATAAAAACTTGAATAAGAGAACGTGAAATATTATTATATTGTTTATTTTATTACTAAACTAAAAAACAGAACATTCAATTTGTGAAAGATCAGCCAAGCTACTTTTGTAGTTTCTTGAAATTTCAATGCTTCAAGTTTTCGAAAACTTAATGGTAATCACAATAACCTAATAGAAAACCACCTTGGTGATATCCTTCGATAAAGTTAAGATGTGGCGACTTCCACATACCGCGCAAGCGAAAGACATAGAGCAGCGCCACCTACCGAAGGAACACTGAACCACGAAAGAAACACGGATTGAATGATACGGAGTAGCTACTAATCCTGAATCGCGATACAGAAATTCTCGCGCCGATTAGCATATAATATATATAATCCTATAATCCATCGTTGGGCATTAGCCCGCCAGGCACGATCACCTCGCCTGGTCGAAGGATCCTCTCTTTGTATTGGAGGAACACGACACCCTTTCCTTTACAGTGGTGACCCCGACGGAATTGGAAGCAGCCTTCAAGGAAGCAGATCAGCAGCGCCATCTTGTTCACTCCCACAGCAATGACCGTCAACTTAGTCTCAGCCAGCCAGCAACCTCGGCCCCGACAGGGAAACCACACGCAGGTAGCGACCGCTCCAGCATCGACCCTACGGCATCAACAGCGTCTAGGTACAGCATAAAAAATTAGGAACATAGAGGTTGATATTGTTTGAAAGGATGGAGGGGAAGCTCGGTAAACCAGCGTTCTGTAAAAAGAACTTTTAACTGTTTAATCCATCTTAAGACTAACATCAATACTATAGCCGGTTCCAAAAATAACGGGTCAGTCACATAAACCAATAACGGGTCAGTCACATAAACCCGAATATCTCCCGAACTACGTATGCCATCCTAATGAAACGAAAACTGTTCAATTGAGAATTTAATTATACAGATAAAAAATAAAATAAAACTTAGTTACACCCACAATATTAATCTTAAATTAAAAAAAAACTAAAGTAGTCATATTTTTCTTAAGATTACATTTTTTTTATGATTGTTTTTTTGCTGTTTTTCATCACTTTCTTCATTTAATACTTTGTATTGCCTCCACGTGATGAAGCCTCCAGTGATGAAAAACAGCAAAAAAACAATCATAAAAAAAATGTAATCTTAAGAAAAATATGACTACTTTAGTTTTTTTTTATTTAAGATTAATATTGTGGGTGTAACTAAGTTTTATTTTATTTTTTATCTGTATAATTAAATTCTCAATTGAACAGTCTTCGTTTCATTAGGATGGCATACGTAGTTCGGGAGATATTCGGGTTTATGTGACTGACCCGTTATTTTTGGAACCGAGTGTATAATTAATAAAATAGCTAAAATAATAACTAAACTGTTATGGTACAAATTAGTAGGCACTCCGTCTTGGTTTGAGTGCTAGTAAAGCGTGAAATTGAGCCTTTTCGTTAGATGTTTAGCTATATTGAACGGTTACCAGCTATTATGAAGTATTCATGGAGGTCAGGAGCTATGAAATAAGCTTAAAGTTTATCGATAAGTAATAAGGCACGCTAGCTTATAGTTGAAAAGAATGGCGTGTTTCTGAGGGTTCATCAACAAAATATAAAGTGCCTAAAGTGACACTTTCAATTCACCGCGTATCTAAACCTAAAGGCAATTTATTTAGTAAGGTTTTTCCTTAATAAAATAGGTAACTAGTTAGTCAATTATTTCAAGTTTTTTTTCATGTAAAACGATCAAAATCATTTATAAGTACTTATGAATATGATAACTTTATCACTAGTTTCTGGTAACATCATTCAGATTGAATGAAAACTTCCCCCTCACACCTCTAACTTCCTCCATTCTTCCTTCTACGTGCAGTCAGTTTTGCTCTGGAACGCACTCCCTGCTGAAATCAGAATGTCCATAAACCGCCTTAAGTTCAAAATTTAAGTACGAGAGCTTGTTCAGAATCAATTCAATCAGCCGGTAGTATAGTCGCAACCCTAGTACACGACTATGTATTTTATATAATATCAATGTTAAGTATGTGTGTGTATGTCTATATGTATGTTTATATATTAAAGTATATTTTAACATATGCAATGTTATATAAAAAATACATTTATCAGATTTACATAATAAGAAAAATGTATGTATGTTGGTCGTATTATATGTCATATGAACAAAATCTTTATGTACCAAAGAAAACTTACCTTTGCACCTACCGCATCTTATTTTTACATCACATGAATGTTTACTGGGAGAGAATGCCTTATTGTACAAAAAGTGCGATAAGTTTTAAATTAATAAATAAAACTAGAGCTTAGCTTATTGTAGGTGACTGCTACCCATGTGCACTTTCATACAACAATGCTGCCACGGTGACTCACGCTATGACGTCACATTGAGATGCTTATGCCCATTTGGACCTCAGATCTCGCAATCACCAACGAAACACAGCAGAACGAATATTGTCATTTTCAGTTGGTCTCCTGTGAGAAGGTAATACCGCTCTTTTTTTACGTATGAAAATCCCCTCGGACCGTCACCCCACTGGGGTTTGCAATGCGACGGGGCAGTGTGTCGGAATCGAACTGACTAAAACCTTACGATGTGCCTTGTATGCGCCTGAATTTTAGGAGGAGTCCAAGGTTGAATCTCCTTCTGGACCCCTTCCAGCGAGGTAACACCGCCCTAGTCGAACCATCCCGTTCGTGCTGAAACCAGCGTGAATCTAATACTTTTTCAGGTTGGAGAATCGTATCGACCACCATCAGACGATCCCCTGAGACTACTCACTTGCTACTATAAGTACTAAAAACTTTAATTGCATTGAACAATATCATAATGAATAACTTCCAAAAAATATTTTGAAAGAAACAAATCATATCCTTACAAACTGTTGCTTCTAATCAACAACCCTCCACGGCTAGGCTACTGGCACGACACGTTGTGGCAACGTAATGATGAATGTTTATAAGCCACCCGTAAGCCACCAAATATGCTTCATGACTGCTATCTAATGATAAAAACCTGGACCGACTGCTTAACGTGACCTCGGAATAAGAGCAACGCTCATAACACATCATGTCCACTGCCTTGTTGATCTAGTGATTAGCGTATGCGGCTGCTGTTCGATTCCCGGGTCGGACCATAAATTTGTGTGATCCAAATATTTGTTTCGGTGTCTGGGTATTTTCTATGTATTTACAAAAAAAAGTATCTATATCAGTGGTTTAGAATCCACATTACAAGGTCTGCTTAGTTTGGGACTAGATGATGTTGTGTGTAAGATGTCCGATATATTTATTTATTTATTATTTATGTCACAAACAGTCACCCATCTAAGTATGGCTATGAGCCATTCTATTGTTGCTTAACATAATATAAATAAATCTTAGATGATAAAAAAATCGATGTTGCCTTCCGTTTATTCACCGTCTGCATCTTTAAATTCAATTTACACTTATAAGTGCAAGACCTTTCATTCCAAAATCATATCACAGTATTTCAAAATATCCGATGCAATAAGAGGGTAGAGCAACCTGAATGCCTTTTAACTCAATACAGTGTCTATCACGAAGCGACAGCGTCTTAAAATTGACTTTGCCACCGTCACATGAATTGAATAACTCGACACAAGCGTTCGACAAAATGAGATTCATCCGCGAGCGTTTTAACATGATAAAGTAAATATTTTTCCAATATTTTCTTTTACAAAGTAAAGTTTGAAGAGTAGGTTCAGACCTGTGTTTGATATGTTTGCTCTTAACCAACTTGGAGCACTTATGTTTAATATTCATTGGATTTGTATTGTCAAGTACTTTGCAAAAGTTTATGTCATTTGAAGTACTACCACTACCTTCCAATGCGGGTTCCTTTGCGTAATTCGATTCAGATTCAGATATAATTTAAGATGGATGCTATCCTAGTATCCTTTGAAAAGTTTATTCAAAATCATTGTCAGTTTAGGAGTAAAGACGCAACCTAAACGAAATTGAAGTTTGTTTTTTATTACAGTTTTTAATCTATTTGCTATTTGCACAGTTAGACTCAATTTATTGATAAATATTTTTTGTCCATTAATATACTGGTAATAATCCATCATCATCATCATCAGCCTATCGCAGTCCACTGCTGAATATAGGCCTCTCCCATTGCACTCCACTCTGATCGATTTTGGGCTTCTCGCATCCAGCTCCTGCCAGCCATCCTACGCAGGTCGTCACTCCACCTCGCCTGTCCTGCGGCGTCCTGCACTACGTTTACCGAGACGCGTTCTCCACTCCAGAACTCTTCTGCCCCAACGGTCATCAGTTATGGCCAGCCCACTGCCACTTCAGCTTGCTAATCCGGTGGGCTATGTCGATGACCTTAATCCATGTCTCTATTATATCTACAGAAAATAAAAATCGTTTCAACAATATGACTATTGTCCATTAACCATAGAATAAAAACGTTGACTCCGTAAAACCTTAAATGGGTAACAGTTATCTCTGTGATTTTTTATGGTTGTGCAAGATCAACAAAATTCTAAGGTATTACAAGAAATGAAAGAGGCTCCCTTCTAATAATACTCTTCACGTTACTAGCTATTGAGAGCATTGAGAGGAAATCCATACGAGATTATTTTAGCAGTTTTTTTCGTGGCATGAAGTGATTTTATTCGGAGAAGTCGAGAATATACCTTTCAATGCCTAAAAGTATTTAGACTCATATTTCAACAAAATTAGACTTAAATTTTCGTTAAATATAGTTTTTATATATAATATATATTTTATAAATAAGTTAAATATAGTAAAGTAGTTATAGTTATGTCAGTATTTCACCGACTAAGCTAAAAATAGTGTAAAAATATTTTTTCTATTTCAAACAAATTACAAACGAAACCTCTTAAGTCTCGCTTTGGTACGGAGCTCAGAAGATTATGTATGAGAGGAACTGCACGTTCCTTATCGTCAAATCGTTATTGGCTCATGTTCTACACTGTATCGGGCCTGAAGGTCGCGCATTACATTTTATAAGTGAATATAGCAAGTGATTTTCAGTGTTACTCTTCCGAATATTGCAAATTTGTGGCTGATACGGTTAATATTATGTCAGCTACTTTATGTTTGGGTTTATAGACTTGGTTTAAAGGGTTATGGCTGAATGAATAGTAACATTTGTGGAATGGCTTATATTTAGCCCATGTAAACTTGTTTTCTCTTTTAAAAGACAACTGCCGTATTAGGAATGCAAATCGAGTATAGTGGGGGACTCTACAAACATATAACGTAACACCCATACTCAGACCAACAATTTCTAAATCACACAAAGCGTTATTCATTATGAACCCACGACACTTGGTGAGTAGAAAGCGGCTTGGCGACCGCTTAAACCACTAGGCCTATCGTGCAGTCGATTGTTTAAACATAGTAGATGCTTTCAAAACCACTTTTTCCTTTATCTGCAAATTGCAACTATCCATTTACGTCATCGTTACACATTTTTAATGAATCCCTTTCTATGTATATAACGCTTTAGACATGCAATTGACTGTGAAATTATTCCCTCGACTCGTAGAATATCTGCGGAACCGATCTGTAAGCATTATTTTGTCCAACGACCCAGAAAATTTGTCCTTCAGAGTCCCAAGTTACCTCCTAAAATATATTAATCTATTTTCATATTTATAACATGAGTTTAACGTATTATTTACTTTTTATTTTTCCCTCCTTTAAATCGATTTTAATTTAAATGCCTTCTTATGTTGAGAAAATTCGAACTTCATTGAACCAGAGGTAACGTTTCTAAATGTTAATGAATAGATAGATAGAAGACTCTATTATTGCACACCATATTACAGAGATGCAAAAGAGTACATAAAATATCCAAAATGTAGTGTACAAAGGACGACCTTATTGTCCAAAGCAATCTATTTCAGGCAACCTTAAGATGTATCAAAATATTTCAGAGAGACAGTAGTAGTTGCCTGCGAATTGAGTTTCGGTAAAAATAAAATAAAAATTTAGACACAACAACCATAACATTTGGGACCAATTTTCTTGAATGTACCTATTGTTTGCGCTTGCCGGATATTCATCGGCAGTGTATTCCACAAATGTACAGCTTCAACAGTTAACAATTTTTTCAGTTACACATATTTTTCCTAGTTATCATAATTATATTGGTCGACGCTTTTATTTACTTTTATTATAATCCGTCTTATCTCCTCAGTGCGCCATAGCGCCAGTTAATGTTTATTTTTTATCGCTCGCAGGAAGCCTGAATGTTGTACAGTTGAATATTTCGACTTATTCATTCATACACTGCGAATCTAATAAAACAGACCAGTTAATGTAACGTGCATCCTCTTTAATAGTACAGGTAAGGAATAAGTACAATCCGAAACTAAGAATTATCATAAATAATTATATCGGCGCAACACAACATTCAACGAACTACGTCATCGCTGCACGTGTTCTCACTGACGTAAACAACTCGCAACGGTCGACCACCCCACTACAATGCCTATAAAAAGCCGCACGCTACAGCGGAGAGATATTTTTTTTTTTTTTTTTTTATACATAAGCCATCCAAAGTGACTCTACCCTGCCTGATGGAAAGCATGAGCAGAATCCAAGAGTGGGGGCCACCACACTTGCTGCGAATGCAGACACAGTAAGTATGGCGGCCCACACTATGGCGGCTTAGTGAGATGCTTTTTCACGCCCCGCTTAAAGGACCCGGGATTATAATGGGAAGGAAACACGTGAGCTGGTAGTGAGTTCCAGTCTTTGACTGCTCGGCATAGGAAAGAAGAGCCGAACCGTTTTGTTCTGGTGCGTATTTCTTCCACTCTAAAGCGGTGACTTCTGAGTCCAGCACGTGTTGTTCTGTAAAGGAAGGGAGAGGGAGGGATCAGTTGGAAGAGCTCTTCTGAACACTCTCCATGGTAAAGGCGATAGAGGACCGCCATAGAGGCGATGTCTCTCCGTAACTGCAGAGGCTCAAGGAACTCGGTGGTTTCGGGACTATTTATAATGCGGACTGCTCGCCGCTGCATAATAAGATAATTCGTTTATCTGCGCTCGGACAGCAAACACATATGTTATTGTGAAATATTCGAAGCTGTGTAATCAATACAAATTAAAAGTGAATTCTGATTGAAGTAAAGTTTATTTTAAGTTATTTCTGAAAATGAAATACTCCAATAATAATAATAGTAATGACGTCACTGCTTTTAAAAACATCACCGTCACCGTCCCGTCATATATAAAATTCTCGTGTCACAGTGTTATTTACCATACTCCTCCGAAACGGCTTGACTGATTTGTATGAAATTTTGTGTGCATATCGGGTAGGTCTGAAAATCGGCTAACCAAAATGGATTCAAATGAATTTGTTTGTTTGAATAATGTATACAAGATTAAATCGGCATGAATTTAAATCTAATTTACTACATTTATTCTAAGTGAATTTTGCTACTTTTATTTGATTCAAGTACTATAAGATATATTTTACTTTTTTCTTATACATTATTTAGCCAATTTGAATAAAATTCAATTTATACAATGCTATTAGTATATCACTTTCTGAAATATGTACGTTTGAATAAAATTGTCTTTAATTTTTAAGCCTGTCAGTATAAAAGTATAATCTTAAATGAGCTAAAAAGCACCAAACAAAATTGTGTTTCACGATTCAATTTGTATTAATTTATAAACTTATCTATATAATGTCGCGTCTTAATCTATATGTTTGTGTGCATACAATATATAATGAATTCTTAAACAATTAATGAAATTAGTACTGATTAGCAGCTTAATCAACAGCTTAGTTGTTTTACTAAATAAAACAATAGGTACAAGTGTTTAAGAATTCCTACCGCTACTCAGATCAAAATGTTGATTTAAGGTTAGTATTTTTAGTACATGAATAGACGTCTCAGAAGAGGTTAGGCTGTGTGATGTGTGTGATTGAACTACTAATTAAACTGGTTGCAACATAATACGGCAACACTGCTTAAGCACATTTATACGTCATTTGCAACTAAAATTTTTCCAGTAAAGCACGTAATAAAAAGACTATTTCTCATATCTCTTTGAACTTCTCGAGCGCTTAAGTTTCCAACGTCTAACATTAATATCTTGCATTCAAAGTTTTATGCTCATGTAAAATGCATTGGTTTATTTAAAGAGTGCTCACTGTATTGGCAGGTACGTAATTAAAAAGCTTTAAAAAGAAAAAAAGTATTAAAAGCTATATTTAATCTTTTTGCAGTAATCATTACTTTACTCTTTCCAATTTATTAGAGGGCTGCAAATTACAAAAATATATTGGGACAATGTAGGTGCAATTTAAAACTCATTTTTTTTTATAATTATGTTCACATTGTTTCAAACTTATCAGACAGTTTTTATTTGTATTTGTAAATAAGTCAGGTCCAATGATCGTCATTACACTTAGACAAAGAATGACTATAGACCAGTCATATGCGTGCACCCGTAAGGGATAGCAACAAAGTACATTAAATAATATTAATGTTACCAGGTTAAAACAATTCCCCTTTAATCGTTATTCCGTTTACTGTTTAAAAAAATCTGTCAAATATGGTTAGATTAGAATAGAAGGCCTTCAAAACGAAAGCTGAGGATGCAACCGGGATCGAGGTTATTTCATTAAAAAAAATATTTTTAGACGGTTATAGTATTTATTGGCCTTTAAATAAAATAAGTATGTTGAAGAAATTAGTTTATTTTCTTTTCTCTATAGTTATCAGCATATTTTTGTACTGTAATGTATCCTTACGTTCAAACATTTTTACATATAGCTTTGCTATTGCCCAACCTTGTCGTCCAGTAGCCTTCAACCACATTTTACGCACATTTTCATCTTTTGGAAATCTGGAAGACAATAAAACACAAATTAAATTAAATTTCCTCACCATATGGGGTAATTTCGAAAGGCTTATCCCTAAAATTCTGGTAACCTTGCAAAATTACCATAACACATTAATAGTCATTCAAACTTTAGCTGTGACAACCTACGCAATTTGGTCGGATAATTACAAAATTTTCACACTTTAGAAACTAGTTTTTATCACTTATTTTCATTTATTTCTGCACATTAACAAACAAAAACTTATGTAAATAATCGTAGTTAATATTAAAAACAATATTATGCCAATAAAACGCTATTTTTTATACTTAAGTGTGAAAGGTTATGTTTTCATATTTACGTTCACTGCAGCTTTTGCAGCCGACAACACAACACTGTACCATAGTTTTTAAAGTATCTGGGTTAAAAACAATTAGATATACTTGAAATCACACAGTAATTCCTTATTTTCACACCTGATATAATTCCCGCTTTGAACATTGTTTGACACATAAGTTTTGTGACAAACCTATACGGCGATAAAGACAAAAAATACGTATCTCTATTTTTCTCTAACACACTGGAAAATGGTATCGTTATCTCACTCTCTCGTGGTAACGCTTGTTGGCATGTCAGGTCTTGGTCATTCTTAGTCTAAGTCATTACATCATAAATGGCATGATTTAAAAAAATGACAGTCATGGCTGTCAATAATTTAAAAAATAAAGAACACCAAAAAGTTGCCAGTTACAAATATTGCTCAGTATGTTCTGAACACGAAGTACATTCTAAGTATTTGAATCCATATTGACGAGTTTCACGAACTATGGCTCCCCGTTCTTAATCACAAATCTTAACCTTCTTTTATTCTTTACTTTTACTAATAGAAACGTTTTCTTTATCATCTTGCCGTATCTATCAGGGTTACTTTGCCATTTTTAAGTAAGCTTGCATTCGACCTATAAATTAAGTCAAACCTTAAAGATTGCGTGTCTAGTAAACTGTTTTACTTAACAAAGATTATCCCTTGGTCAATTTGTATTTAGTCACGAAAAGTTCTATTCTCTCCTTATAGAATAAGTTCCCCTTCAAAAGGAATATATAATAGCAGTAATAGTAAAAATGCGAAATCCACTCCATTTATGAGTTCATTTTTGCACATCTAAGTCTCCTATTAAAGAATGTAGTCATAAAATAAGGTCTGGAGAATATCATCGTCGTAATTTTAGCCGAAAGATGTCTAACACTCGACATAGACAACATTCAATATACTTCATAATAATCGATTCAGTGCTGCTCTCATCTAATGGTTCCCGTGACCTTCACCAGCTTGTCATAGCACCTTGAGTGGTCTAGCCATGCTTTGTCTTCGAGTACGTAGTCGCCACTCAAGAACTTTTTTGCCCCTTCAGCATCTTGTTTGCGAGTAACGTGCACGTGGGAGAGGAATAGGTAAGTAGAGCCACGCTGATTACAGCATGAATAGGACGGCTGGACTGGGGCAGTACTACCTTCACACAAAAACCGTTAGTGAGTGTGAGACCGGAGGTCCAATCATTCTGCATCATTCTCCTATGGAAGCCGGGAGAATGATGTTAAAAAATCCGACCAGGCAACCATGGTATGGGTCACCATGTTGCATTGCTTACCCTCACAATGCGGATGGTGACCCCTACTCTTCGATTCTACCCATGCTTTCCATCAGGCAGACTAGTAGTCACTTTCTTAGGCTTAAATTTATACATATAATATAACATAGTAATATTATAAATTCAAAAGTAGCTTTGTCTACCTGATAAGTTTTCACAACTGTTCCGATTCCGTTTTAATTTAGAATTGAAATGCTTTGATTTTACAGAAGAACAAAAGTTTTACATACAAGCGAGTGAAGACACCGGCCAAAGCTAGTACTTCGTAATTATTTCATAGTTATTCATATAGTGGTTAAGGTGACAACTAACTTATGACTCTTGAGTTATGGGTTAGTGAGCAGCAGTCGGTAACTATCAGGTAATCTGTCCGCCCATTTGCCCATACACAATTACAAATATTTAAAAAAAAGCGGCCAAGTGCGAGTCGGACTCGCCCATGAAGGGTTCCGTATCAGCAAGTAACATCATATTATAAGTTCTTTTAGTTCGTTGTAACTTTGATCGATGTTTTTATAATAGTGAATTGATTGAATGAAAGGTAAATTGCGGTTTAATATTTATGACGTATTAAAAAAAAACTACTTACTAGATTTCGTTCAAACAAATTTTCCTTGGTAGTTTGCATGGTAATGTACAACATATATTTTTTTTTGTTTTATCACTCTCTTATTTTAGAAGTTACAGGGGGGGGGGACACTTTTTTCCACTTTGGAAGTGTCTCTCGCGCAAACTATTCAGTTTAGAAAAAAATGATATTAGAAACCTAAATATCATTTTTAAACACCTATCTATAGATACCCCCACACGTATGGGTTTGACGAAAAATTTTTTTTTGAATTTCAGTTCCATGTATGGGGACCCCCAAAATGCATTGTTTTTTTTTTCTATTTTTTTGTGAAAATCTTAATGCGGTTTACAAATTACATCTACCTACCAAGTTTCAAAAGTATAGTTCTTATGGTTTCGGAAAAAAGTGGCTGTGACATACGGACAGACAGACAGACAGACATGACGAATTTATAAGGGTTCCGTTTTTTGCCATACGGCTACGGAACCCTAAAAAGGCTTATCTGATTTGACAAAATACATTTTTATTTTCAAACCTTTATTTCCTAACTGCATTTAAATGAGTGTTTTAATAATTAAAGCATAGAACCGTAACTAATTTGATATTTTTATTTATAATATTATCGAGTAAAGACTACTGCACTGAATGTAGTGGATTTAAATCCTGCATGTGACGATACTTTATGTCATCCACAAATTGTTGGTCTGATTCTGGGTGTACTTTGTGTCCAGTTTTAAATCTTTTTAAAGTCTCCAGCAATACAAGATAAAGAAAAGAAAGTTTGTTAAAATATGTGTACTTCAAATTCGTCAAACTCGTAATGCTGCAAAACCGAGGAACAAACAGATATCTTTGAGCTTAATTCCATGTCGGCTATGTGGAACATGTTCAGGTAAGTAGCTCAGGCCCTTTGTACCCAGGATCAAAGGACCCATCCGGGTCGGTGCGGATTAATATAACCTAACTGAATACTACCTATGACCGTTGTTTCTTATTGCTGGAAGTGGCTTATTTCTTAGAATATATTTTCGGATATCTTACACACAACGTCATCTAGTCCCAAACTAAACTGAGCTTGTAATTTGGGTATTAAACAACTGATATAAATACTTAAACATACTTTTTTTTTGTAAATACATACATATTATACATAGAAAACACCCAGACTCCATAACAAATATTTGTGTATCACACAAATATTTGGTCTGACCCGGGAATCGAACCTCTTGATCAGCAGCCACATATTATTACATACAACATACTGTTTGATTCGGCAGATTCAATGCCGTCACAATCAGTCCAGTCGTTCCATAAAATAGCCGGAACAAACATGCAGATAGACAAAATTAAAAAAAATGGTTTTTGATGTAAGTACAGTATACACTTTTAGTAAAAACTGTTAACTTGAGGTCAGAGACACATTAATGTTATTAATTTGTATAGATCGATGTATATAAAACTGTTACGTTACTAACAAACTGACAGATAACACATAGCTGAAACCACTGTGCGCAGGAAACTGAAATTTAACATTTGTGTTCTTTGAGAAGCTTAGGCGAGCATTACAGAGAGTTTTGAATAATTCCTCTTTCAAGGAGGTGAAAAAGCAGTTAACGTTATACATCAAAATAACACGTAGGGGAAGCCGCGGACAAAAACTAACAAACGTCTTAACATCTAAATAATAAGCCACATCCAGCACCGAGCCATCGACGACTCATATTGAGAGCGTCGTACAATCTACGAAGATCGGATTATGACACTTAAATGGGACCTTTTGATAACCACATCTGTACCGTATTAACGATATTGGAATTATTTTTCTAATATACCTTCGACGCAGATATGAGTATATTGCGCTTGATGCAGACATATTATGCTCGATGCTTTGCGATTTCATTCTAAAAATCACTTAATGTTGTTCTATAAAATATTTTGAATCAGTCTCTTTTTTTATAGTATAAAAATTATCCCCATAATTCTTGATTTTGTTTTAATGTAGCGTTTTAAATGCCTGGTTTTATAACATACCAGGTAAATTCAAAGCTACTTTTATATTAATACAAAACCTTAAAGTTCTGTTTCTCAAGTTGTTATTATTCGCATTGAAACTTAACATATATAATTTATAATTAAACATAACCTCATAACGAAATATTTATAAATATTCTGCATTTGGTTTAGTTTTGCATAGATCCAGATGAAGCTATAGAGATTGGGCTTCTATCAAACGAGAAACTTCTTCATATCTTGTCATCACATTATCACTACATGCAATGGCATTTAATAAATTTAATATCTTTCAAACATATAATTCTTTTATATAAAATTCTCGTGTCACAATGATAGTTACCATACTCCTCCGAAACGCCTGGACCGTTTTGTCTAAAATTTTGTGTGCATATCGGTATGTCTGAGAATCGGCCAACATCTATTTTTATACCCCTAGGACAGGTATCAGTTAGTATTTGTAAACTCAGAAACGGCTCTAACAATTTCACGACTTTTCGTACATTTTTCTTTATTACTCTTAGCACGATTTGCGACATCTATAGTACTCTTTCAGTAACACTTAGTTGGTTGGTGATTGAAACTCCAACATGGCAACACTGCAGCTACTTGAGAGAAAAGATATAGTTGTTAAACAATTAATATGATAACCGAGCAAAACTCGGTGGCCCACGTATTGTAAACTTATGTGTTAACTTACCCATACATTTAAAGCATATAAATAAAGTTTTATTATTTTTTCATTTATTAATCTGCCAATGGAAGGAAGAAAAGCTGAGGATTATCACGGCTTGAAGCCATCCATTAAAATGACATTAGCATATCCTGGTTTCCCAGATAAGCCTTCACAATCTACCTATCAATCAACGCCTGAATTATGGCGATTATTCTAAGTCCTCACGTGCATTCATTATTGATTTTATGTGCTTAAGGACTACTTCCACAACAAAAATTTATACTGTATCGAACGAAATGCTACATACGTTTAGTAAATTGACTCAAAGACGCTGAACTCGCATTTGTTGATCGGACAAAGTTCTGTCCCTATTGGCCATTGAACCTACGACACTCAGTACAGCAAGAAGTGGCAAGATGACTGCTTTAACTACTACGTAGTCCTCATATTTACTGTGAAATACTGTGAGATCTACCCCGAAACAATTTTTTGCAGATATATAAATGTTTTATCCGACCTGGGAATCGAACTTGTCCTTATTCTCACAAACCTTGTTGATTGCAAAGGATAATCTCTGGATCTACTGAACTGATTCTGAAAACCCAATAGAAAGCGATATTATTTGTAATAGTTATAGGCTATATATTTTCCCGAAAAAGTATGAAAGTTACAACACAATCACGCGAGCGGAGCTGCGGGTAACAACTATGTAAATAAGACCTGGTATTTAATTTGCCATAATCTTTTGAAGGAAAAACTGGAAACTTTTGATATCAATGTCTGACATCTTAAAGTTACTTTGCAAGCACAAAATCCCAAGCGATATATAACATCTGAGCTTGAATATATTTAAAACTCTAGCCAAACATAAACTTTGTAGCGAGACATATTAGTTATTACACAGTAAGTTGGACAGGGATGATGAAAATGCTTGGGATCAAGTTGCTTTAATTTTCAATAAGTATCTATTTTTACATTATCAGTGTGTTGAAGGATTAAGAATTTAGAGTATTACCCGTATTCATCCGATTGGTATCCTAAGCGATCAAGGTAGCAAACTACGCAGTGCAACAACACTACACAGAGAAGGAAAACTTGCAAATCCTTTATTAATCAGCCTAGCCAGCGTGGTGTAGTGGCATAATAGACCAAAACCTCCTTGATATTACTTTTTACATCTTTTCGCAAATTTAAATAATTTGCTGCCTTGTTGGTCTAGTGGTTAGCGTATGCGACTGCTGAACCAGAGGTATTGGGTTCGATTCCCGGGTCAGACTAAATATTTGTGTCCATTCATTGTCTGCACTTACAATGAGCATAGAGACCCGTACTCTTGGATTCTCATCGTACTTTCCAACAGTCCAAGTATAGTCATTTTGGTAGACTAAAAACAAAAAAAAAACGCTCCTACATCCGATCCTGGGATTTTTAGGGTTCCGTAGCCAAATGGCAAAAAACGGAACCCTTATAGATTCGTCAAGTCTGTCTGTCTGTCTGTCTGTCTGTCTGTCTGTCCGTCCGTATGTCACAGCCAATTATTTCCGAAACTATAAGAGCTATACTGTTGAAATTTGGTCAGTCGATGTATTCTGTGAACCGCATTAAGATTTTTATATAAAAATAGAAAAAAAACAATACATTTTGGGGGTCCCCATACTTGGAACTGAAACTCAAAATTTTTTTTTTCATCAAACCTATACGTGTGGGGTATTTATGGATAGGTCTCCAAAAATGATGTTGAGGTTTCTAATATCATTTTTTCTAAACTGAATAGTTTGCGCGAGAGACACTTCCAAAGTGGAAAAATGTGTGTCCCCCCCCCCCCCTCTAACTTCTAAAATAAGAGAGTGATAAAACTAAAAAAAATATATGTTGTACATTACCATGTAAACTACCAACGAAAATTGGTTTGAACGAGATCTAGTGAGCAGTTTTTTTTTATACGTCATAAATCGTAACACGCAATATACCTTTCATCCAATCAATACACTAGTATAAAAACATCGATGAAAGTTACAACGAACTACAAGAACTTTTATATGATGTTCCTTGCTGGTACGGAACCCTTCATGGGCGAGTCCGACTCGCACTTGGCCGCTTTTTATATCCACTACAGAACAACCAAATTAAAATCTTAAAACACAATTCCGCTTAACTTTGACGTTTAGTTACACAGCCTTTGTTTAAAGTAAGGCTGAGTAAGTAAGGTATGAGCTGAATTGAACTGAATTTCAAATAGATCTACATAATTCAATTTCAGCACTACCGTAGCTTACACTGAATATTCTAGAGGAGTCGTTCTTATTCTTTTATTGCCGAATAGAATTTTATGACTGTGTCTTGGATTTCAATGAAGTTGGAAACATGTTTGTAGCAATGCTTTATTTTTAGTGGTCAGCTATCGCTGCAGCTGTACAAAGAAATTATAGGTTATCCTTACTATAAGTGCTCCACTTCTAAATTCTTTTTAATCGACTTCAAAAAAGGAGGAGGTTCTCAATTCGTCAGAATCTTTTTTTTATGTATGTTCAGCGATAATTTCGTCGTTTATTAACCGATTTCAAAAATTATTTTTGAATTGAAATGGGCGTAGCTTACAGGTGGTCCCATCGTCACCATATTTATTGAGTTTCACAAAATACACCGACCAATCTTGGCCCGAACGTGGAACATGAATTAACCTACTTAGTTAGAAAGATAAATTATTAATAGTTGTTTTCAATAAATTATGATCATAATCTAATATGTAGTACTAGAATAGCATACATGAATAATGATTTTCATAAAACTTCTATTTGATTTACGGTACCCAGTATAAATCATTAATGTTGTCACGTAAATTAGTAACGGTATTTAGTAGGCAAATCTATTCAAGAGCAAAAACAAAAGAATGAAAATTTTACCGAAAAAACAAAAGACTTGACAACAAACTTAAAAAAATATGTTTCTATTTATAGTCGTCACAAAATAAGAAGCCCGTTTTGACATTTGTCATTTGACATGCTGAATGTAAGAAATTGAAAAATCAAATTCATAATCCTATTTAATTACTATGATACCCATACACTATCACAATGCGTATCATAAATAAGCATCAAGTTTATCTTGATATTGAAAAATTGCACTCAAAAACACGAATTAATCGTATTAGTTTCGCCACGATGACAAATGTCAAACCGGGCTTCTTATTTTGTGACGACTATAGTATAAAGCTACTAAACAAAATAATAATATTCTCACATATTATACGGAGTCCATTCAAAATGGTATATGTACTTTAATAGACCTTTCACTAGACATGGCCGAGTTAGAAAAGATGTTCTTGTTACCAATTTATGAGAAGTAGGATGAAGAACTAGAGAGCTTTAATCTATCTATTCTTAATTGCTTAGAAAGCAGAACCGGTACGTACGTATTTTTTAATATAGATACAGTGTACTATGTGTGTGTACGTGACTGTTACATTTTGTTATCTTCCATAAGTTCTAGTTTACCCCTCACTAACTGTTTTTGCTTTCGCTATTATAAAATCAAAACTTTATGTGAGTGCTTCCATAAATGTAATCACATGATGGTATGACCGCGAAAGCTCTAAAAGCTCTCAAACTAACATCAGCATTTGTTATAAGGTCGATAGTTGAGCCGCTTCCGCAGATCCATTACAGGTACAGGTGGACGCTAATATAATAATGCACCGGCTAACCGAGCAATGTGAAATCGACAAAATTTTGTTTGTAGTAGATTGGTAACTTAGTTAACATGTTCTGCAAGGGCATTATAGCTGTGTCCATATGTGCAGCTGATGTAGGCATCACCGACGAATTGGGTTAGCTAAACTCGATCTAAATACATACATAGTGAATGAATGGGGAGAGATATTCCTTTAACCTGCAGTGTGGAGTTATACGCTGAGTATGACGCCGAGGGATAGCGTCAATAGGATAGATGTCCTATTCATCTGATTCTATCTACCATCTGATAGATAGATTCAGATGAATAGTAATAGTACATACCCATCTAAATGTGATAGGCTTATGTAAGTAACTTCAAAAGATATAGTTTGTTAAAAAATATATGCGAGTGAATGTAAACAAAAATATTTCATAACCGAATCGAATAATAATTCTAACGCTATTTCGAGATCATTAATATCAAAGTACCTTCTCGAAGAGAAGATTAATCTCTTCATCGTAAAAAGGGGATCCATAATATTTATTGGGACAAATACGACGTACAAGATGTGCTAATATACTTTATCTCGAATATGCTTTATTTCGTGCGAGGCTGTAATGAATAATCAATAGTAGGATCACGTACAAGGGTTCTGTACATCAGACAGATATCGTTCATTTTTTAGTACAATTGTATCGCATGTAATTGTATTGTATTTTTTTTTTTTTTTTTTTTTTTTTTTTTTTCGGGTAGTTGTGAGTGACACACAAGTTTAAATTAGCTCCCATTATATCTTAATAAACAAATAGTATTGTTGGTTATTACACTTATATTTATGCAATAGAAGTAGTAACAAGTCACTACCTGCCAGTGTATAAAAGTTCTTTTACATTTTCCTTTCCTCCGGCGTTCACAAATTTCATTGAAGATGAAATCACTGCTAAGCACAGTAGAAAACCTCAGCAACATGTTCCACAGCAGAATGAGCAAGTTTGAAGCTGATCTCCACAACAACACAAGCCCCCTCACTAATATTGCTGGTCTTGCCGGAGAGTTCTCTTCATTCCGGGACTTTGTAGTGAATGTACTAAAGAGTCTACAGCAACAAGTTGAGTCATTGGTATGCAGCATGGACAATATAGAGATGCAAGGGCGAAGAAAAATTCTTCTAATCCATGGAGTTGAGGAAGAAAAAAAAGAAGACCTTATGTTGAAGGTCCAAAATATAATTCAGACTCAGCTTGAAGTAGTAGATTTTAACAAGAGTGACATTAAGCGATGTCATCGCCTTGGTAGACCTACAGCTCCACACAGGCACCGACCCATTCTTATCAAACTACAACATTTATCTATCCGAGACAAGGTATGGTTTTCAAAAATCAAACTTAAGGGTTCAGGTATCACTTTGTCTGAATTTCTTACAAAACCACGTCACGATCTGTTCCTGGCTGCGAGAGAGATGTTTGGTGTTGCTAAGTGTTGGACCAGGGATGGAACTATATTCGTACTTGGGGCGAATGGGGAGCGTCATAAGGTAAGCGCACGAGCTGACTTAATGAAGCTCGCTCCAGTTATATCTGAGGACACGACCAACGTGGAGCCAACCACACGTAAAAATGTGACCACAAAGACCAAAAGAACGGCCACAAGGAAGTGAAATACTTGATTAATAGTTCTTTCTCGTGATTTTTTGTCAGTAGCGAAAATTGACTCCACAGTGTTCTTATCGTTGCCTACTAGTGTTAAACATGCCAATCTTCAATAAATCATTGTCGAAACCTATATGTAATTATCTAAATAGTATCGGTATTAATTTTTATCATTTACATGCACGGCACGGTACATATACATAACTTTTTATCTCACAGACCAATAACAGGAACAGACAATGTCATAATAAACTGTCATGTCATGTGTCAAATCTTAATCGATTTGTAAACGTGCCGACTGATATTCTCGTCACGGTACTCGCATAAGTCTTGAAAATTTCACTGATGTTTCCATTGTTAAATGACTGACTTATTTATTTTTAAATATGCATGTGATGTTTAATTTTGTATTTTTTTTTTTTATATTTATTTTTTATACCTTTTTGGTTAATTTTTATTTGTCTGTTTGTGGCTTAAATTGTGAACTCCAAGCAACTGGCAGGTGGACTATACTGCGGTTACTGTTGAAATTTTGAGTATTTTAAGGTAAATATATTATATATTTAATATTATACATTCTAGGTATTTTATATATATATACATATATATAAGTATATATTATTATTATTATTTATTTTTACTGTTCAGATTTTTATAAATAGTTTATGAACTCTGATAGTGATGAGTTTTACTCACTCGGTAGTGATGACAATGACAGTTTTGCTAGTATTTCTTCGCTGGCTGATACACTTCAGCGACAATTTTCCGATGTCCCGCGAAATTTCAATGTTATACATATAAATGCGCAAAGTATTCCGGCTCATTTCCCCGATATGCTGACAAACTTTGATTGTAAGGATATACACGCTATCCTTGTTTCGGAATCGTGGCTTAAGCCTTGTCTTCCTTCGTCCACTTATTCTCTGCCTGGTTACACACTCATAAGAAATGATCGAACAGTGGGTGCTGGTGGTGGGGTTGCTATTTATCTCCGACAATACATACCGCATAAAGTGGTTAGTATATCTCCTCAGCCACTCCCACTAAACGCTGGTGAACACTTGTTCGTAGAAGTTGAGTTGCACCACTCAAAACTATTATTAGGGGTTTACTACTGTCCATCCTTACGTGTCAACTTTTTTTCCTCCTTCGAGAATATCTTACAATCTTTTTTACCACTGTATACTCAAGCTATTATTATGGGTGACTTTAACACTTGCCTACTGAAAAATGACTCTCGTTCCACAGCACTACTCTCCATTGTAGAATCTAACAACCTTGCCCTTCTTCCTCTTAACGCCACCCATAATTTTCCTAACTGCAAACCCTCTCTTCTTGATCTAATTCTTATTTCGTCAGGCGATCGCGTTGCCAAACATGGACAGTGCGCTGCAGACGAATTTTCTTATCATGATCTCCTTTTTCTCTCATACAAAACCCGCCCTCCTAAGGCAAAGTCGAGACTTCTGTTACAGCGCAATTTTGCTGATATAGATCTTGAGCTTCTTAGACAGGATGCAGAGAAGATCGATTGGGTCCCTCTCCTGTCGGCATCATCCGTTGATGAAATGACTGAGATATTTAACAACAATTTAATAGCTCTATATGACGTACACGCACCGGTTCGCCCTGTTAAGATGAGACATTTACCTTCTCCCTGGCTTACAGATGAAATAAAAAAAAATATTAAGCGCAAAGCAGCAGCAAAATCTAAATTTAAAGCAAGACCTACAGACTACAACAAAGAAAAATACTTAAATTTGCGAAATCACTGCAATAAGGTGTGTAGGAATGCACAACGCCAATATATTCATAGCTCCGTTCAAAACAGTGATCCAGCTAAAGTCTGGAAATTTCTCAGGTCATTAGGGATTGGAAAACAGCGTCAAGAGTTATCCTGTAACCATCTTGATATTAATTTACTAAATCAACATTTCTCTGCTTCGTCTGAATTTAATAAGACAACCAAAATTAACACTCTACACTATCTTTCGACACTTCCAATTCCCGACTACCCTCCGCTAGTTCTTAGTCAAGTGTCTGCTTGTGATGTTGAGAAGAGTATTCGGTCCATAACATCTAATGCTACTGGCTCTGATTCCATCAGTCGTAACATGGTCCTCCTTATCCTTGATCAAATTTTACCCATAATCACCCGTATCTTAAATGAATCCATCATTGGCGGCGTATTTCCATCCAAATGGAAAGAAGTGCAGATTATTCCCTTACCTAAGAATCGTAACCCCATATCCTATTCCGAATATCGACCTATATCGATCTTACCTTTCCTTTCCAAAGTCCTTGAACGCCTTATCCATAACCAGCTCAACTCATTCCTTTGTAAAAATAACCTCCATAACCCATTCCAATCTGGTTTCCGCCCCGGCCATAGCACAACCACAGCTGTCGTTAATATAACGGACGATATTAGGGCAGGTATGGAGAATGGAAAACTCACTGTGCTATGTCTATTAGATTTTAGCAACGCTTTCAATACAGTTGACTACGACGTTCTCCTTGCCATACTAAACTCTCTCAACATATCTCCATCAGCTGTTGACTGGTTTCGTAGTTACCTGTTTGGCCGCCGGCAGCGTACCCGCCTTGATGACAACTACTCCACTTGGCTGAATACATCGGCTGGTGTGCCACAGGGTGGCGTTTTATCCCCTCTGCTATTTTCTATTTTTATTAATACTATCACTAACAATCTTCTTTCTTCCTACCACCTGTACGCAGACGATTTGCAAATTTACTTTCAAACCAAGCTAAATGAGCTGCCACTGGGTATCGATGCCATAAATAGAGATCTTAGCAATATATTTAGATGGACAACAATGTATGGACTCAAAGTTAACCCCAGTAAGACACAAGTTACAATCATTGGCAGCTCCAGACTTATGGCAAAGATTGACTGGACTGTACTACCACAAGTATCTTTCGAAGGAGTCATAATCCCTATCAGTGACACAGTTAAAAACTTAGGGATATTCATCGACAAAACCCTCTCTTGGAACACTCAATTACAAAATGTTAGTCGAAAACTATTCGCCTCTGCAGCCTGTTTAAAAAGACTACGCAATTTCCTTCCAACTCCCACTAAAATTGAGCTTGCACAATCGATTCTGCTACCGATTCTCGACTATGCCGATGTCAGCTATCTCGACCTAAACGAGGACCAACTTGATAAACTTGAGAGACTTCAGAATTTTTGCATCAGATTCATTTTTGGTTTACGCAAATATGATCATATATCCGAATTTCGCACTAAACTCAAGTGGCTCCCAATTCGATTTCGCCGGAATACTCATATCCTCTCTCTACTATACAATGTCTTAGTTAACCCTACAACTCCTACCTATTTGAAGAAAAGATTTACCTTTGTTCATGACACACACACACGATGCTTAAGGTCATCGGAAAATCGAACTTTAGAAATTCCAACACACTCGACAACTTTCACTGATAAATCCTTTACAGTGCAAGCTGCACGCCTGTGGAATGCCTTACCGGAGGCTGTAAGGCAGGCACAATCGGTGAATACTTTTAAGAGACTCGTCAAGGATCACTACCTATCTCTGTAACAACTATGAGCTGTCGGAATATGTATGTTTATGTATGTATTCATATGTATAATATGTATGTATGTAGGCGCATGAATGTATGTATATATATGAGTATTAGGAAACTCTAAATGTGCACCGCTAACTACAATTACCTTTAAGTATAGTCCATTTTAAGGTTGCCTGGAAGAAATCGCAGTCTGCGATAAGGCCGCCCATTGTACCACTGTTTTTATTTGATTGAATCCTACGATGTATTTTTTGTATTATGGTGTGCAATAAAGAGTATCTATCTATCTATCTATCGCTCAATAGAGCTATATAATTGTGATAGTGTTTTAAATTATATAGCTATTTAAAAATTTTGTGTTGTTTTTATTAATTTGATGGATATATGAAATAAATATCAACATATTTTATGTGGTATAGAGGGTAAACTGAACGAACTATTATGATGACCTTGTAAAATGTAAAACTGAACCGTGGAAGAGATGAGGAGAGTGAATGGGATGGAACTGAGGATGCGAGGTGACAGGGGTGTGTGGGAGAGAACAACGGAAAGCTGACAACGCGAAAATGGAAGATGGATAGACAAAGTAGCATATAAAGGACGACATAACAGAACGAACAAAACGGGTCTCCTGCTAGTAAATAAATAAAGTCAGACATGAACACCCTGAATTTAAGAGTTACATGTTTCTTTTGTTTAATGACTGCAGACAACTATTTGATATATATGTTGTTTTATGATATATTTATTTTAGGACTTCCACCACTTAGAATAAACCTCGATTTATTTTGAATAGAGATACCCATCGTAATCAAAAATAGCATAATCAGCAAATCTCTAAATTACACAGCTGAGTACAGCCATATTTCATTAATTCATCTCTTAACTAATTACTTTATCTCTTGAATAATCTATTATATTAATATTATAGACGGTTTAAAATAAATAAAGTGTTATCTTTCGTCTCGAACGTTACTTTCAGATACGACTGAATAAAATGCAATGTTTATGTGACAACAGATTTCGCAGCGTTGCTTTGTCCGGAGTTTTGCAAAAAAAAAAGAATTAGCACGTTTGTAATGGACTGGCGCATAAAAGAACAGTGTTTGATTTTTGTTTTGCTTTTCGTGGAAAAATTGCTGCCTTAGCACGTACTGGTAGACTGTATGTTTATGTATGTTTTTTTATCTTTTTGCCCATTAGTGGTTTTATGTCTAGATGCTAACGGATGCTTGTGCTACATAACTTAGTTTAATGTTTCATTGATATATTAAAAGTGTCATTTTTTATGTATATTCTTCTTCTATTACAACAAAATAGCTGCATAGATTTTTTTGTTTAGTTTTAGGGTTCCGTAGTTGAAGTCTTGGTGACCTTATGGTTATGTCATGTCCGTCCGTCCGTCTTCGACTTATTTTCCAAATGCATAATGCGTGAAAGATGAAATATTGCACGAACATGTGTTTTTATTACGACGACAAAGTGGTTAAATAAAATCATGATTTTTTGGGGTTTCATCCCTACACGTAATGTGGGAATCAAAAGTTATAGACGATTAAGTTGTAAAATGCGTTAATTGAAAATCTTTGTACAAAAATAACGAAATAAGAAGTAAATATAACAATTATCTATTTTAAATACACGTGCAATTGTAGGTGACTACGAAAACCTATTCTATGCGTGGCCTGACATGCACTTGGCTGATTTTCTTATTTAAGTTCAGGTCCCATTGTACATATGGGTAGAAAAATGGTTTGAACATTTCATAACTGCCTTATTTATTATATTCTACCTTAATATGTTAAGCTTCCAAACTATCGACATCAGAATCTTGCTTACTGCGAACTATCATATCTAACTATCGTTGTCTCTCTATGGAGTTAAAGTGAGCGTGTACTCTAAAGCATAATGAAGCAGAAAACAATTTCAAACTAGTTATGTATTCCATCATTAACAACCCATAACATCTCACTGTAGGGCTCGGGTGAGGGTTAAGGATATACATCCCCACACTAATCTGTGTGAACGGCTGGACCGATTTCCACTGTTAGAAAGCTGATGATCTAAGGAGTAAGTTAGCCTTTCTAGGGTTCTATTAGGTTATATTAGGGTTATATTGAGGTTTCTAATATCACTTATGTATTTCTAAACTGGATAGTTTGCGCGAGAGACACTTCCAAAGTGGTAAAATGTGTTCCCCCCTGTAACTTCTAAAATAAGAGAATGATAAAACCTAAAATCATATATGATGTACATTACCATACAAACTTCCAACGAAAATTGGTTTGAACAAAATTTAGTAAATATTATTTTTTAATACGTCTTAAATCGTAAATCGCAATGTCCCTTTCATTCAATCAATACACTATTACTAAAACATTGATCAAAGTTACAACGAACTACAAGAACTTTTATATGACGTTACTTGCTGGACGCACTTGGACGCTTTTTTTTAAACTAGCTTCGCTTCATGCGTTACTCGCGATTTAGAAAAATAACTGCGGTCTACTCAGCTACTATAAAGTGAAATATTTGAATAAAATATCTAGCTACTGTGTTTTATTCAGCCGAAAAAGCAATAAAATTCAGGAAACAAGTGAGATCGTTAAAACTAAAGTTGCAGATCGGTAAAGTGTCAAGTCATATAAAAGAAGAAATCTTGACAAGCCTTAATTCTTTTGAAAGTTTACACTATTTCCATTACTATAAGGTTAAATTTGCAACGCGTCTCGTTATCTGAACTGCAGAGTAAGATTACTGACGTAATATTTTGTTCCGAATGTGCTATATAAAATGAGGATTCGGAGACATCTTAAGATGTTCTAATATTCATCGCTAATTTGGAAGAACAGCTATTATTTATTATATTCCTAGCTATATATTACTACACAGCTATATCTGCGTCTTATATTATCGGTAGCGTAATGTTATCACCAATCAAATTTGTTTCCCATAAAAATATTATAGTGAGCCAACCTTAAAAGATACACATAATTATGCTGTCACGCACTTTCTTTCCGTGACGGATTAAGAATACAGAGTGTCACTACCCCTATTCATCCCGCTGTGTCGTAAAAGGCGACTAAGGGATAAACTACGCAATACAACATCAATGCAAAGAGAAGGAAAACTTGTCCCCAACCCTATACCAAGCCGTCTGGCCAGCGTGGTATAGTAGGCCAAAACCTCCTTTCTAAGGAGAGGCCTATGTCCAGCAGTGGACTGTTGAAGGCTGTTGATGATAATGATGCACTTTCTTTAAGAACTTTTAAAAATACCACAATTCTGTCATACATTATCTCTGGTTAAGAAATAACAGCAGTAAAGTCACGAGTACCTATTCAGTAATATATTGAAGCTAGAAAAGTTGAGCAGAATTGTTGAGGTCTCACGAAACCAGCTTCGAAACGCTTAGCAAGAAGTTTCTACTCTGAATAATTCATACATTATTATGTTTTATGCATCACAAAACAACAGTTACAGTAATAAAATGTGAGACACAAAGAATAAACTAAGAGTGAGCCGTGGAAAAACCAGGCTCGCAAAAAGTGACTTGACTGAAGTGATACCATGGTGATACAGAGAATATAGTAAGCCAATACTATACCAAGTTAGAAGCGCTCATAGTGGCCGTAGGTGATTGGAAACAATCACTGAGGGTAAGCAACGCCAGCGCGCTCAAACTCAGATAGGCTACCGTTTGGGGCATGATATGTTATGAGCAGTATATAGAGGACACGTTCAGCAGTTGGTCCCGGTTGTAATGAATTAAAACAGGTTTGACGGCTCGTTTTTGGTGAGATTCGCCAAAGTTTGGAACCACCTGTCTGGGTCTATCTTCCTGATAAGTTGCCTTTAAGAGTAGAGTGAACAGGTTTCTTTTGGATGGACGTGTACCATCTTCGTCTTCATCTACACTTTCCATCAGGTGAGATGGAAGACAAACGCCTATTCCATTACAACAATAAAAAAAAACAGTAAGATTACGTAGCCAAAACATGTCTTGCCAGTCCCCAACCCGCACTCAGCCAGGGTGGGGACGTATGGCCTTAACCGTCTCCTGAGAGGAGACCTGAGGCCACCTGTGGGACGTTACCAAACCACACTACTTAACCTTTTAATGTTCATAGGCAGTGGAAGTCACTTTCCGTCAACCTAACTTTATCTGTGCGAGCCTCTCCTCAGAAAACAGGTTTCAGCCTATTATACCAAGCTGGCCAGAAGATTTGGTATAGGATTTCATTTCATATCAAGTTTTCCTTTTTTTTGTAGTTCTGTTGTCTTGTGTAGTTAGCCCCCTTATTCGACTCCTATGACACACAGGGGAGTGTTTAAAAGGACTGTTTTGTCACGGATACAACCGTAAAATAAAATATTTTTTACCCTCAATAATATGCCGCCTAGAAAACTTCAAGAAGATCAATAAATATCTAAGATGTGAAAACTTAATAATTACAGATAAATAAACTCCAAAAAAAAACACTTAAGTGTTGGTTTAGAACAAACTTTAAGTATCAAATCAAGGCGTTCATTGCCCATAAAGAAACACATAAACATACAGATGTGTTATAAACGTGATTCTCAATGAAACCTCAAATTCATACATATATAAACATTTATTTTATTTCATTAACCATAAAAACTTTATAACTTGTGTGTGCATAAGGAACTGTGCCTATAAAATCTTGAATTTACGTCCAGTGTTAACGTGCATCCATTTTAAATGACTTAAGATATGCTAATGTTATATGTATACCAAAATCAAATTGCGCTCTGAGTAGTGTGAAACTATTCAATATTAACGATCTGAGTGTTAAAGACTTCAGAAAATGGTGTAGTATGAAATCGAAGATCAAAGAAATCCACATTTATTAATGTTAAAAATGGAAGGCACTAGAGTGCAACGTTTCATTTAAAGCAACAACGTTTTCTTTCAAAATATCAAGCAGTGGAGTGTTATAAGCTATTGATGATGATGATTTCACAAGATATATATTCCATTTGTCCATCCCGAATCAACATTTCTCAACAAAATGTTCCCAGTACAAATTTAATGGAAAAAGTCCGTTTCAGAATAAAATGTTCTCACACATTGCAGCGTCGCGATTCTGACGATTTAAATTCTATTATATTTCTCAAACAGCTTACCGCAAAGCACGACCTGAATAAGTGAAATAAATATAAAGTGAATTGGAAATAAAATGTTTTGCAGTGATGTTCATTATACAAATATTTGATTTATATGGAATAGGATACAATTATTAGAACTCCTACTTCCTGTAAAAGTCAGTCGATACTTATTTATTGTTTTTATTTTATATGAACCTCTAAAAGTGACTTTTCACAGCGTGATCAACAGCTTGAGCAGTATTTAAGAGTGTTGGTCACCATCCTTATTTTTTTTTTTTTTTTAAAGACAACTCCCGCATTAGGAATATAAATTCCTGTGTCGCAGGGGGCTTTACAAACATACATGAAACGGACACAAGTAACACCCAGACTCAGAACAACAAATTGTGAATCACACAAAGTGTTATCCTACGTGGGATTTGAACCCACGACACTTGGCGCAGTAGGAAGCGGTGTGGCGACCGCTTAAGCCACTAGGCCAACCGTGCAGTCATTTAGAGCGCAGTGCAGTATTGAGAGCGCTGACAATGCATCATGGTGACCCACACTATGGCGGCCTTGTGAGATGCTATGGCTTCATTTGGCCTTCTGTCTCTCACTCACCAATGCAATACGACAGCAGGAATGCTGATATTTTTAGGTTGGTCTCCCATGTGAGGGTAGGGCCGCCTCGATTGAGTCAGTGTAGATCTATTACCTTGAATTTTGAAATATTATATTTTTGTGTCAAATATTAATCAAAGAAACTTCATCATCATCACCATCAGTCTATTGCAGTTCACTGCTTGACATAACATTTACGATTACGCTACTCTGATTGATTTTGAGCTTCTCGCATCCAGCTCCTGCGCAAGTCGGCACTCCAAGAAACTTCTTATAAAAACAAAACTTAAAAGAACAATGCCCGCTCTCCATAATACCTTGGGCCTCGAAGTGGACAGTCAAAAATAGTACTACCTGTATCTGCATTAGAGAAAGGAGTGTTTAACTAAAAATCTGAGAATGGTCAGAGGTCTGCCATATTTTAAAGAATCAAAAACAATCTTTTTAAACATATATTTTGAATAAGTTTCTTGGTACAACTTTAGTAGTACCTATAAACTATGTTTAAATATACAATAACTCTCCAACAACTAATTAATACTGTGCTGTCCACGAGATCCAAAAAAATTAGGCCGACAACGGGCATTGTTCTTTCATATTATTATAAAAATAGATCCCTTTACTAGAGATATTAGAAACTATATTAAATATTATAATTTTAAACAAATGCAACAACAATAACAAAATTAATACTTGACATTTCAATGATTCATCATCATCATCAACAACCCATAACGTCCCACTGCTGGGCACTGGTCTCCTCTCAAGTGAGGGTTAAGGCCATACGTCCCCACGCTGGCCGAGTGCGGGTTGGGGACTGGCAAGACACGTTGTGGCTACGTAATCTTGCTGTTGGATGTTCAATGATTACGAAAAGGTAATTTGTTAACATGAACTATTTAGAAATGCCGCAATAACCATGAGTAATTCATAGTTAAATTATAACGTTAGACTGCTGTTCCTCTCATTTGCAAGTATAACATCTATTCGCATGTGCCTTGGAAAATCTACTTTATTCGTAAAACAAAGAGTGTATTTTAACATGACTCACAGATCGAACCGAATACCTAGCGTGGTTGTATAGCCGACATTTTGCGGTTGGTGGCAAGCCTTTCTTCTCGAAATACGTTAAATAAATGTGTGGATATATAAGTATTTGGTCCCTGTTCGTCTTCAACAGATTTCCATCCTTTTGTGTTAGGGTCCTTTGTACAAGTGAGGAAGAATAAAACGAAGGGGTTGAATAAAATAAACGTAACATTCTTGAAGTGAAATCAATTTTCATTTTGTTTGATTGGAACCCGAATTGAAGTCGCACTTCTAAGTTTCAAATGTAATATAAGATTACTTTGGAATATTATTTATTCTATATGTGTAAAATTCTCGTGTCACAATCTTAGTTGCCATACTCCTTCGAAACGGCTTGATTAATTCTTATGAAATTCGTGATTTTATTTAAAGGTAGTTTGTCTATAATTTTCTATTATATTAGATGTCACTACTATTAAACTAGATATTTATGATGTTAATTGTTGCAGTTAAATTTAATGTTTTTATTCTTTTTCAAACACAACACAACACACATAATTTTGAGTATAAAGAATGTAATAGTAGTAATTAGAAAAAAAAAAAAACAAATATCACATGAAGCTCAATAGGAGATTTCAATGCTGCTTTAAATAACTATCAAAATCTGATTACAGATGCAAAGATTGCTCATGAAACTCAATATATGATTTATGCATACAATTCACAGCAACACTGACCACTTAATTGCTTACTTAATTTAATAAAGACTGCATCTTAGTTTGAACTTCAACTAATAGAACTTAACAAAGCTCTCAAAAACTTTATAAAGCCATCTAACTACAATGTTTACAAAAGTATTATACATACTGAAATTCATGCTGATATAAAGAATATTTAAAAAAATTTTTGTACCTGACCAGAGGATTCGCTTTACTTCTCCTACCTGAAAAAAAATAAACGTTCTGCGTTTTTCATAGCTCCTATAGTAAACTTTAACGATAACAATTAAATATTTTTTCAATTGAAACCAAACAAATTTGGCACAGTCAACGTACTATTCAGTCTTACAATTTCAGAATAAATAGTCCCAAATCGTTTAAAATGTATCACTGTACTATGTTATTCAGTCACATAAAAGCCTGAGCTACGTTGGATAGCTATAATGAGTGCAGGTGTGCGACTGAACTCACTAATGTGATTGTGAGCGCACTATACTTGATAAGGTGTACTTGATGGCTGTGTAACTTTGTTGCTTTATAGAGCCTATTACATTAAAAAATAATGACAATGTAATCCCATTATATCCTAATACAGCCTTGAGTAGAGTAAGTTATGAGAAATATAATGACTTTAAAATTGGTAGTATAATAGCGTGTATTGAAATAGGTTTTCTTGTGTTTTGTCAGGTCCGATGGTCTAGTGACCTGAAATTTTATTTCGATTATTGCTGTAAAAATTTGCCCATGTGTTGGCCTAAGTTATATTATTGTAAAGTTTCATCCAAATCCGTTCAGTAGTTTTTGCGTAAAAGAGCAACAAACATACATATAAACATACTCACAAACTTTCGCGTTTATAATACTAGCTTTTGCCCACGGCTCCGCAGGCGTGTATGGTGGTTAACGTGGTTATTTGTAGCATATGCAATGTCTTAAGAATCAAAGTATCTTCATGGCAAAACTCATTAAAATCGATGCAGCCGTTTAGCCGCAAAAGTGTAACAAAGAGACCTAATTACTTTCGCAATTTTAAAAAAAAAACATTTAACAACCTAATAACATTAGCAAAGCATTTACTACTCCACCACCCCCGCGCCCCCCGCACCTCACTCTCCCTCAAATAAGCGCTTATTGTTGCTTCTGAATGTTGTTCTAACTGAATGTTCAGCCATTTCGTAAAATTACTTAGTGTAAAAGACAAAGTTTATCTCAATTCAATACTTAATTTGACAAATTTTTATAAGAGTTCGTATTTTTTCCTAAAACGAGCATTGTTAAAAAAAAACAAATTTAATTGTATTTATGATTCACTATTTTAGTCATAGTGGCTTCCACATAAAAGGTAGATATATGCTGTTGCGGACTTTTATTGGAACTATTTGAGACGAAAAATTCTACAGTTCTAATTTTATTCTAAATACCTTTGTGTAACTCCAACGGTTTGGGCAGCGCACGCCAAGATAGCTCTCAGAGGGCTGATTTTTTTTCCTGCTTACTTGACAGTAACCGTAATATGATGACCAAATTATGAAAAACCTCTATAAATGTTAACTCATGTTAAGCTATATTATATTGATAAAGAGTAACAAACACACACATACACATACACACAAATCCTTACAATCTTTCGCATTTATAATATTAGTAGGATAGGATTAGCAAGGATACCTAACTATTTGTTCACAACTGCTATAAATAGTAATACAACTCACTTAGGCTTCTGTTTAAGCTAACCTCAAAGCTGCTTAGCGAACAAATCCATTTAACCCTGTTCCCTTAGGACCGGACCGTTCAGTTGTTACGATATGATTAACTAATAAATATCGGGAATACGATCCACCTCAATTGATTTCTCCGAAGCGAAGTCAAATCATTTATGCATAGTTTTATTTTCAAAATTTGACTGGTGAAGAATTAAACATAGCCTCAGATAACTGCAGTGATACGACTAAACATTATCTGAAAACAGCACACGTTTCAAAATTCGTGTCTTCTTCTGATTTCTCAACTAAGAATCAAAACTGACAAATAGAAAAAAACTTTTTTTTTCCTGTTCTAAATGTACCCACCAAAGTAACGTTGCCTAGTGGAAAGCATGAGAAAAAATTCATAAGTTGTACTACATACCATACACCATACTATTTTTTTTTTTTCAAACATTCATCTTTTCTTTCACTATTCTAATGTAGGGTCGGTGCAGTATGTTTAATCCTTCCATTCTCTTCTGTCACTCGTCATTTCACATGCGAAACATTTTTAATACAAAATTACCTAAAGTAGTTTCTCAGAAGTGCAATAAATTCATTTATTTATGAAATTTGAATTGAGAAAGCCTGAATGAAGGAACTGATAAATAAATTACAGTCTTGTTGTTTCAGTGGTTAGTGATCTTGACTGCCAAGCCAAAAGTCGATGGTCTGGTCACCATAGGAAACTACAATCGATCTATATCGACTTACCTGTTATAACTATGTGATGTCGTATTAAAGAAATAATAAAAAAAATCTTTCTTTCTATATTCGAACATTGTATAGTTTGGAATTCAACTACCGACTGTGAGTTTATTTTAAAGTAAAGGCAAAGAATGAATGTTTAAGATGAAATAAAATCTTAACTTTTTTTGATCTAATATTATCCTTTGAGTAGGTAGTAGAGCCACGCTGATTTCTACCCTCACACAGAAGACAAATCTAAAATGACACCATTAGTACTGTCGTCTTTCGTTGGTGATTATAAGACCGAAGGGCTAATTTAATATGACCTAATAAAATGCGGAACATCTCACTAAGGCGATTCACACACTGCACCGCGCTCTGTTACGTAGCGCGGAGTGGCAGATTTTAATATTGTATGCAAGTACATCGATTAGTATAGAAAACACGACAGGTCCAACACACTGAACACGCGCTACGACGCGTGAGCGCGTGTGGCTAGCAGATTCGGGATTGGCTGCAATGGCTGCCCCGCGCCTACGCGTGTGTTCGCGGCGCCAGTGTGTGAATCGCCTAAGGCGCCATGGTGTGGGTCACCATGATACATTGTATACACTCACAATTAGGATGGTGGACCCCTCTTCTGGATACTACTCATGCTTTCCATCAGACAGAGTCACTTTGGTAGTCATCCTCCTAGTCATTATTCCCAAGTTTTTTTGTGGTCACCTACTAGTTCAACCGGTTTTACCTGAATTTCAGTTTTTCCACGATGCGACTGGCATCGGACCTCCGCAACCATAAGGGAGAACTGAAATTCGAAGATTGAACTAGTTGTCAGTATATTTGAGTGCACTGACTTGCCAATAACGATTGCCATAGATGTTCATGACAACCGGGACCGACGGCTTTACGTGCTCTCCGAGGCACGGGCGTGAATCACCGCCAAACTTCCAATCTCCGGGCAGCTATTAGGAATTTCCTAATAAAATCCCAAAAACACTTTTTGGCCCGACCCGGGATTTGAACCTGACCTCTTGATTAGCAGTCGCATAAACTAACCACTAGGTAGGCTATAATATAAACTTTAGGATAAAAATTCGTAGACCCAGTGGTTGAGATCTTATGTTAATGGATCGATCAGTCTGTCCGGCAAGTAATAACATGATTGTTTTTCTTTAAGATATGTGATTTGGCAAGGAAAGTATTAATTCATATAATCCAAGAGCAATTAAAAATTTTGCTATTAGCGAATAGTTTAAATCCAAGAAAATAGTTTTAAATATTCCTTAAAAAGTAATCAAAGTTGAAATTTGTTGAGAAACGAATTTCAAAGATCAAAGTTAAATGGAGTTAAGTTGATGGCAATCTGAAAACTTTCTTCATACAAAACTTCGTTCAAACACTTTATAGCCCATTAACAAATACTTACACCTATACTTGTATTTATTAAGTATTTTAATTAGGCTAGGCTAAGCGAAATTAGTTTTTGAGACTCTTTGAAAAGTTGTATTTGAGTAAACTCTTCCTTACGCCAATTTATGGTGAATGCACACTTATCGGAGCCGAACGCGTCGACCGAATCGAAGTCAAGGAGGCCCCGCACCAGAAGAATCGACCGCGCCGAAAGCATCGACCGCGTCGACGAAATCATTTCAAGAAATAGTACTCATGCGTTGCTCTGTCATACGCAACTGATAGAATGCGAACGCATCGATCGAGGCGACCGCATAATCCGGGCCGAATTTTATGATATCATCCGAATTCGTCTAGAATTTCTGGGGTACTTCCAGACACGGACGATTCGACGCGGGTAAGTGTGCGAGGTTTCATGAGATTTCATATAAAGAATTCTAAAATTCGTTTCGTTCCGCTCGTTCGACGAATTCGTTTCTAATAAGTGTGCGATTACCTTTACTGTAACTTATATACTCCAAGTTCAAAGGCAAGTGACCCACGAATACACCGAGTCATGAAACTCAGAAAGTCTAAGAAGAAAATTAGAAATTGGTATTAAGTCTATCTATCTAAGCCTTGTTTTGCAGGAAGTTTTAATAAATAAAAAAGTTAGATTAGTTATATAGTAATTTTAAATTTTCCACATTCCTCGTTATTAAAGAGGTAGACATAAATTAAGTTAAAATAAGCATACACCTACAGGCCCGAGAGGCTACGCACAGTTTTTCTTTTTGCCACAAGAAAATCATGACCATGGCGACGAGCACGTAACGGGATCTGTCTTGGTGGAGATGGATCGAGACCTGTTGGGGGTGGCGGAAGAATGCAATTGCGAATCTTGCCTCTCCCAGGTATTAGTTGGCGGAGGTGTAAAAAAAAACAAAAAAAACCTATTTCAAAAAGGTATTTATAGTAGTAAGTAGTATCCGTATCCGGGGTCACCCTGTTGCAAGTGTAGACAATGCAAGACGGCGACCCACATTATGGCGGCACAGTGAGATGTTTTTGTATCATTGGGCCAGTTATTTTTAGATCGGTCTTCTGTGTAAGGTTAGTAGTACCCCGGTCAATCCCGGTTTATTGCTGAAATCAGAGTTGCTCTACTGCCCTTAACAAACAGATATTGAATGCATGCATGTGATTCTTACCACTGTCGTAAAAAAGATGAAACATTTTATTTTGTTTTTTAGGAGTTTTACTTGACTCTGACAAATACTTAAGGATTTAAAGTGGATTTTAAGATGGTAAATCAATAATACTGAGCCAGAACTTGTAAGAAGCTTTACTGCTTAATTCAATTTACTTTTAATCACATTTCTGCTCACTGCTAGAACAGACGCGTACTATTAGACGCTTATTAGCCAGTTTGAATTTAGGCCGGCTCACGTAATCCTCGTTACGTGATTGAGACTAAATTTAAATTGGCAAGTCTATTGTTATTATCCAATGGGCATTTCTGAGATTAGGTGTGATTATTGAGAGTATTTTGAAAGGCATGGTAGTTATAAAAGATAGATAAAATTAGCACAGTAGTATGGGCATCTGGGACAGATACTTGGGTGATAACCATGGTCATTTCATCATCTTTCCTAGCCTTTATCATTACCTGAATATCAGTTTCCCTACGGATCGCCTGGCATCGGATCTCCGAGACCCTGAGAGCAAACTGAATTCGGAGGTTGAATTAGTTGCCAGTATATTTCAGGTTTGACGGATATCTAATAACGATTGCTATAGATCTCCAGGACAACCGCGACCGACGGTTTAACGTTCTCTCCGTGATTCACTGACAAACTTCATTGCTCAAGGGTCATTCCTTTCGTGTGTTCGCAAAAAGTAAAAGTGACTGCACGAATTCCGTAGTTATTTAAGCAGATACTACGAAGCTGTCTACTGTGATGATTATAATCAAATTCAACATGGGATAATACTTTGTGTAGTGTATTTGTAATACAGATTTAGCAAAGCTTGTACTATATGTACTAAATAACTAATATAAATACATAAATACTTTTATTTTTTATGTATACATAGAAAACACACAAACTCCGAAATAAACATTTGCAGATCATAAAAACAATTGGTCCGATCCGGGAATCGAACCCAAAGTTTAATTACAATTCATACACGTTTTGACGACTGCAATAATTTTGAAAAAACTATTATGAGTTGCCAAGACTTTCGGATTAATATCATCATGGGAAACGCCAACACTACACGAGAATCAAACCTAGAACTGCATACCAATCTTCACATCAAATAAAAGAAGAACAATCATTCATCGTCAAACAGTAGAGAATCAACGGTCCATTCAAATATATTGTATTATTTAAGTATTAAATAATCCCAGCCATACACAACGAGGAGTGACGAGAAGAGGATTGTATACCTACTAAGAGGATCAACACCAAAGTCCTCTAATCGCTAATAATGTTAAGCACTTTATTACGAGTTAAATATTGATCTACACTCGGTTCCAAAAATTACGGGTCAGTCACAAAAATTGAAATACCTCCAGAACTGTAAAAGCTAGATCAATGAAATAAAAAACAGAATAAAGACTTTTTAGTTGCGCTTCTAATAGCATATTATTTAAACTGGTTGATGAAAAAAACTTCATTAGAAAAACAAAATTTAAAAAAATGACTATTTTTAAAAACAAAATTTTTGTTTCATGTCATTAAGGATGCTTTCCATTTCTATTCTGTCACAAAAAAAAATATCGTGAACGTCTTCCACGTGCATAATTATTATTCTGTGAGGTGAAGCATGGCAGTCACGCTAGAGGAATGTACCACAATCCTAACTTTTTTGGAACTTGGGCGGAGCCAGCGTGAAACAGCCAGAAACATTGGTGTATCTTTGTCGACTGTTCAGCGGGTAGTCCAGCGGTACCAAGAGACCGGATCACACCTTAGAAGACCAGGAAATGGCAGACCAAGATGCACAACGGCCAGGGAAGACAGACAACTGGTGGCTACAATGCTCCGAAATAGTTTTCAAACTGCTGTTGGTCTAAAAACTCACTTTATTCGCTTTGGAGGTGGCAAACAGTAAGAAGACGTCTTGCTGAAGCAAATTTGAAACCATTGAGGCCCGCAAATGGCCCCAAACTGGAACGGGGACATCGAATTGCAAGACAGAGATACGTGCGCGAACACCTAAACTGGACACTAGACGATATTTTTTTTTTTTTTTTTTTTTTTATACTAGCACCTCCAATGTTCTTTGGAGCCTATTTCCTACTGTTTCCTTTCATATCAGTTCTCGCTTTAATGCTTCTCGCACTTTCATGCCGCATACTAGTTCTTTCTTTCATTCGGTCATTCATACTTTCCAGGTGGGATTCCTGTTTCCTACTCTATTCTCTCTATTGCTATTTCTTATTTTCTATTTCGGGGGTAAATAAAATGTAGACAACTTTTATTACTAATTTTCATCTGTACCCTACTGATTTACACATTATCCTAAAACTAAATTATGACTAATAAATTTAAACTAAATACAATATAATGCTAAATTATTGTGCAAATTGCTACTAGTTTTTTACATTTATTTACATTATGATTTACATTAATAAGTAACATTATTAAGGAATCATAATTTTAGTCTACTTTATTAATTATTACGCTTATTTACTAATTTTATTATATTTGTACAATATTCTATAAACTTTTTTCTATGTTTGCTTAAAACTATTTCACTTAAATTTACAGTCACAATTTTGATGCCTATTTCACTTTCCACATCATATCTCTGCCTGCCATATATTGGGCATTCTGTGATCAAGTGTGGGACGGTCTCCGCGACACTCGGGTCACAAATGCATGATGGGTTCTCCTTACACTTGAAACGCGTCAAGTATTCGGAGAACCCACCATGCCCCGTAAACAATTGTGTAGTGGTGCCGGCGATGTCCATTTTGCGGACAATGCTGTAAGCAGTCAGCGCGCAGGGGAAGAAGAGCTTGGTAACGGAGGCGGTCTCGCCCTCTATGTACCTTCTGTTCCATTCGCCAAGCGAGGCCTGTCGAAGACTTCGCTTGACGAACGAAACAGGGCACAGATCGTAGTCCGGTGCTCTCTTCAGTCCCAGAGCCGCCTCCTTGGCCAGCTGGTCGGCCCGCACATTACCAATCAACCCTGCGTGGGCCTTGACCCAGAATAAGGAGATATCCTTACCCTGGATCATGCCTTTTTGAATGGCAACTCTGGCCTCCACCGCGAGGGGATGTAAAATGTGAGGATTAGTCACTGTTTGGAGTGCGGCTCTGCTGTCACTGAAGATGCCAAAAGTGGTCTCGCCTCGCCTGAGAATCTCACTGGCCGCTTTGCATAGTGCCAAGAGTTCAGCCTGGTAGACGGTACAGTAGGACGACAACGCAAGTTTGAGGGCCTTGGTTTCGGTTTCGTTATTCCATACGGATAACGCCGCGCCGACCCGGCCCTCAATCTTGCTCCCGTCCGTAAAAATTCGTACCTGGATGTTATTTGTACTCTGAATTTGCTCCTCGTCTACCAGACTCTCGAACTCCAAGGTTGTATGCTCCGCGGGGTGAGGTGTCTCAATAGCCGGAGCCATTCGTTCAACCTCCCTGTCTCCCAACCATGGCTGGCCCACCCCTCTCTTGGCCTCGTATAGCGAGGCCACCTCGCGAACTCTGAGGTCCAGAGGGAGCAAACCAGCCAAGATCAGCGCTGAGTGCAGGGAGACCGTCCGATAGCTCTTGCACATCTTTTGGGCGAATCCGCGCTGTACCACATTCAGCTGCTTTCGGACACCAAGCCCTCCTGCCGCCGCACCCCAACTGCTAGCACAGTACAAAATGGTGGGCTCCACAGCAGCAACGTAGATGGTCCGGATCACCTCAGGGTGTAGACCCCAGCTGATCCGGGCCATCCTCGCGAGCTTATTGTAGATCCCGATCGCCTTTCTGCAAATGTTTGTTACGTGTGTGTTGAAAGTGAGTTTGTGGTCGATGGTGAGCCCCAGGATTTTGATTTTGGTGGACAATCCTATGTCTATCCCGCCCATGCTGAGGCGTGGGAGATCGTATTTCAGCCTCCGCGTGATTACCATCGCACATGTTTTGTGCGGTGCGAATTTCAGCTTCATCCCGATCCCCCACTCCCGCACATGCTCGAGAGAGGCATTGGCTTGTCTTTCAATCTCTAGAGCAGTATCCCCATCGAACACCAACACCACGTCGTCCGCGAATGCCTGAACGTAAACCGCCCTGCGTTCCAATTCGTGCAGCAATGGATCTAACAATAAATTCCACAACAGGGGTCCGCCTATAGACCCCTGGACGCAACCCTTCTCCGTTGAACGGCTACATTCTTCTCCCGCATACCTGAGCCTGATCTTTCTATCTTGGAGATAGCTGCCGATCACTCGTCTCAAATTTACCGGACACTTTTCTTCAGCCAGACGTAGCTTAATAGCCGGCCACCAGGCGCTATCGAAGGCGCCCTCTATGTCCAAGGAGATCATAGTGACTATCCTCTTTTCACCGAGTTTAGTCCTTATGTACCCCATCAGGTCATAGAGGGCGTCCTCGGTGCTTTTCTGGGGCATAAAGCCGTACTGACGAGTACTCATCCTCGGCAATAGATAATATTTGAGGCGAGCGATCAGCATCCTCTCGTAGATCTTCCCCAGTACAGGCAAAAGCCCAATCGGCCTGTATGATTTGGGGACTTCATATGTATCTTTTCCCGGCTTTTTCAATACCACCACCACTGCTTCCTTCCATATCTTGGGAAAGTAGCCGTGGTGGAGGCATTGATTTAGTAAATCTAGAAACAGTTTGGGGTCGGCCTCTATGGCGTGGGAGCAGATATCGGCTGTGAAACCATCCACTCCTGGTGCCTTTTTGGGGTTAAATTTTTTCAGTGCATCGACCAACTCGCCTATTCGAAAAGGTGGGTCATCGTTATGATGACCCGTTAGCTCGTCCTCCTTTCGTGCCGCGATGCGTATACATCGATGCACTTCCCCATCCTCTTCCACCAAGTCTTCCGGGTAAAATGTTCTCGCGAGTAGCTCAGCCGAACCTCTTGCGTCTAAATATGTTCCGTTGTCCTTTAACATCCCATCCTCTTCCCGCACGGTTGCTCTACCCAAGATCCTATACACTCCCTCCCAGACTCCCTCCCTATCCTGCTTTCCGCAGAAGTCTTTCCAACTTTCGACCTGTGCTTTTCTTACCTCTGACTCGTAGATTTCCTTCTGTTCCAGGTACTGCGAGACCACCCACTCTCTACGGATCGGCGCTGCACTCCTAATTCGATGTCTGCTGGTCTTGACGTTCTTCTTCAGTCGTGCTAGTTTCTCCGACCACCACGGCACAGTGAGTAATTCAGTCTTCTTTTTCTTTGGGATACTCCCCGCGCAGGCATCCCCGACCAATCTACTGTACTCTTTGATGGTGTTTTCCAGTTGGTATGTATCTGTTGCACCGTTACCGATGATATTGTTAACAGAGATTAGTCGGGTCAGCCGCGACCCAAAGTCATCCCAATTTGCCCGTCTGGTGTTATACATACGTGTAGTACGCATTACTTTCGTGCCTTTAGCCCTATTTAGACGGATATCAAACACTATGCCGTTGTGGTCGGAGCTCACCAATCCCTCGTCCACCTTCCAGCCGTCGATCCATGCGAGCATATCGCTCGTACAGGCGGTGATGTCTATGTGGCTGCAGTACCGTCTTCCACCTCGCACAGTGTCGAAAGTCGGAATGTTTCCACTATTCAGGACATGGAGGTCCATCTCCCCAAGCACACCACTCAGTTCTTCTCCCCTTCGATCTTCAATCCTACTGCCCCACCAAGTACTCTTGGCGTTTGCGTCACCTCCCACTATAAACCGCTCGGAGCCTAACTTGCGCCCAATCTTTTTTAATAGCTCCAGGTAGGGCCTTATGGGTTCATCCGGTTCAAAGTAAATCGATACCAGCGTGATCTTCCAGTTACAGGTTCGGACTCCCACCACCACGATGTTGTCAGTGGTGTGTTGCGGGTACTGTATCACGTCTAGTTGTGGGTCGAAGATGGCGATGGCCGCCTTCACAGTCCCTCCTCCATTTCCCGTGTTTTGGAAGACCCTTACGCTCTGGTACCCCTTCATTCTTCTCACCGTCCCCACATAAGGTTCCTGTATCAGGGCGATCGCGGCTTTTCGTTTAGAGGCCTCGATTATAAGCTCATCTGTGGCGAGCTTTCGCCTCTGGAGGTTCGCTTGGAATACTTTGTATGGGGCCGCATTCACAGAGGTGCCCTCAGCACCGGTACTGAGTGGTGGCCCTTGCTATATCGTCCCACCTTTTCCTCACTGGGCACAGGTTACTGAATACATTGTGCCCAATGCTGCTCAGCTTCTCCTTCAGGCAGTTGCAGCAGTTCGGCTCTGCACTGGTGGCGTAGTCGGGGCATTCGGCTCGCAAATGTAGCCCGCCGCAGTGACTGCACCTAGGCTCAGTCGTTGTGCAGAACTTTCTGCTGTGCCCATACCCTAGACACAGGGAACATTGTACCAAAGGGGATTGATCAGCTACCCTGATCGGCTGCAGATCTATATGCAGTCTCCCTATGTCTAGGGCACGCGTCCAAACCGCCGGGGAGACCCTGAGCACCACGTGGCACGTATGAGGATTCCTCGCTGTTTTCCGGTACAGAACGGATATTCTGTTCTGTTCCGGGGCCAGGTTTTGAAAGATTTCTTTGTTCCTGGTCTTTACGGCGTTAATGAGGTCCTCGTCCTTGTGTGTTTTGAGGACGCCGTACATAATGAGTAGAGGGTCTTTGTTCTTAATACCCTCTACGGTGAGGTCCTTTTCCTTCTCCAACAGTCTTTGTTGTGCCCTGTCCCTTTCTTCTTCTGTCTTGTAGCCTATTATTACCCTTCTGTCTTTTGCCTTTCTTATTCTTTCTACCCTTATCCATCCTTCATCCTCGTTCGAGGCTTTTCTTAACCTTTCCATGACCTGTTCCCCAGTTTCATTTTCGTTTTTGGACGTGACTACGACTGAGTGCAGCGTCGCTCGCTCCGGAGCCTGGGCACTCAAACCACTTGCTGCTGCCCCAGCATATGTCATTTGTCCTTTTCTTTCGCGTTCTTCGATTCTTTCCTTTAATTCTTTTATCACCCTTCCATTTTCTTTCAGCAGCCTTTCGTTCTCTTTCACTTTTTTCAGAATTTGGCTCCCTATATTCTCGTTTATATCGCTTGCATCAGATGTTTTTACGTTCTGTCCTTTTATCGACTTCCTCCTGTCCTCGTCAAACGCTTTTATTATTTTTTCTAGAAGGTCAACCTTGTCTTCGACTTCTATTCTGTATTCCCTCTTCATGTTCCTGGATAAACCCAACAGCTCCTTTATTGCCTCGCAGCATTGACTAGCTGTCGAAACACGTTTGGAGGGCGCAGGAACCGTTAGCAGGGGTCGTTCTATAGGTTTTTGTTTGGGTTTTTGCGGGACGGTTGCTGTTTTTGTGTCTTTTTGTTGTGTAGCTCCACGGAGCTCCAGCTCATCCACGCTACGTCTAACTGGCCTTGTCGGGTTTATCTCGACTGAAGGGCTGGTTTTGTCTCCGGGCGTTACGTCCGGCTCTGATGGAGAGGTGTTCGGTATTTTGACCGGAGTTCTGATGCCGATCATTGTCAGTGCGCGTCTTTCAAATAAAATAAGATTAAAAGGTAAATTTGTATAAGTTGTAAAAGAAATATCAATTAATTAAATTTAAAAATTTAAACTTAAATATAAAATAGAGCTAGCAATAATATAAATTGAATCTAAACTAAATTAGATTTGTCACGTACAGGCTCGCTCTACGACCGGTGGAGGCGCTCAATTCAGACAATGCCCTAGAGACACTATTGTCTTGTGTTACTGCTTGTGTACCTATGTGTTTTGTGTAGTATATTGTGTTAAGTGTAATTGTTTATGTCACCTAGGGTGTTCGTGTTTTATGTGTGTGTAGTTGTGTTTACGATGTTTGTGCCTCTGCCCACGTTCCGGACAGGGTCTATGTTCTGGTCAAAGTTTTGTGAACTTATGTAGTTCAATGTCTAATTGTCCAGGGCTTAATTCTAATAGTAGGTTTAAGTCCAAGTATATACAGGCAGAAATATTCAACTTCTAGGGTCAGCTCCAATTTTACAGTAGTTATACCAGTACCCAAAATCCCAGCTTTCGGATTTTACAATTTTCTTCAAATTTGGCCTTAGGAGCACCGAGTTTGGACTTATTTAAGTCCAGAATAACTCAATAGAGCCATCCCTGTGGTTAGAATTGAAGAATTTTTACCTATTTTAATTTAATGACACTAGACGATTGGTCTAGGGTAATGTTCACGGACGAGTCTAAATTCATGCTTTATAAGCATGATGGTAGGCAGTTGGTGTACAGAAGACCAGGGGAGCGCTTCCATCAAGCGTGTGTGGAGGAAAAAGTGGCGTACGGTGGAGGCTCCGTACAAGTTTGGGCTGGGATTTCTGCTGAGGCCCGCACCGAGCTGGTGCTCATTCAAAATGGAACTCTAAATGCAGAGAGGTACGTGGAAGAGATCCTCAATGAACATGTAGGTCCTTTCATGGCCAGGATGGACCGGCATGGCATATTAATGCATGATAATGCGCGTCCCCATACCGCCAGAATTGTACATGACTACCTTGAAGAGGTCGGTATCGAACTCATGCAGTGGCCAGCGCGAAGCCCGGACTTAAACCCCATCGAGCACGCCTGGGACGAGCTTCAGAGATGCGTGAAAGGTCGAAACCCCCCACCAATCACGCTTCCCGAGCTCATACAAGCACTGGTGGAGGAATGGGAAGGTATTCCTCAGCACCGGCTCCGAAATTTGGTGTACAGCATGCCTAATCGCCTGGAAGCTGTCAGAAGAGCTCGTGGAGGCAATACAAAGTATTAAATGAAGAAAGTGATGAAAAACAGCAAAAAAACAATCATAAAAAAAATGTAATCTTAAGAAAAATATGACTACTTTAGTTTTTTTTTAATTTAAGATTAATATTGTGGGTGTAACTAAGTTTTATTTTATTTTTTATCTGTATAATTAAATTCTCAATTGAACAGTCTTCGTTTCATTAGGATGGCATACGTAGTTCGGGAGATATTCGGGTTTATGTGACTGACCCGTTATTTTTGGAACCGGCTTTATTTAGACTTTAACTTTTAACTAGAGATCATGATAATGCGGTAATCGAGTTGTTTAGCATAATATATACTTAGGCAATCCTAATAGGTTTGTTTTAAATGATTCTAGACGTCTCTTTTGTCATACGAATATCTGTAGCTGTTATTATATGGATAGCTGGAACCTTAAAGTCCGACTACAGTCAACGAGTCTTTTATTTTTGTCTAAGGTTTAAATTATGCATATTTGATTACAGTTGTTCCACGTAAAAAAAATCTAAATTCAGCCATGTTACATTACATTGAAAAGGCTGGGAGGACAGTGAATTGATTGTTTATATTTTTAGTTTTTTTTGTATTAAAGACAACTCCATCTTGACATGGAGGACTTTAGAAAATAAATAAATTAATAAAGCAACGTTGTTATTAATAACTTCATTATAAGTTGTTAATTTATTTATCTTATAATGCAAGTTGTAAAACTCAAGTTGCTACCTTGAATAATTAATCTATTTCGTTGAATTAGGAAGTCAGGTCCCTCAAATATGCTGATAATTAGTTAAACTTTTAAATTCAGTTTGCCCTCATGGTCCAATGCCAGTCACTCCGTGTAAAAACTAACAAACGATTAAAACGTTTTTAGTTGGTGAGAGTGTGAGACCGCAGGCCCAATAATTCTGCATAATCCGCCATGTTGTGGTTCACCATGCTGCTTTTATGCACTCACAATGAGGATTGTGGCCCCTATTCTTGGATTCTGCTCATGCTTTCATTCAAGCAGAGTGGAGTCACTTTGGTGGGCTTCAATATTTGAAAAATAACCGTACTTACTACTATTCCATACGAAATACCTAATAGGCCCCGTCTTAGTGAGAAATATAAATTACTAATTCAGATAGTACTAATATTTTTTACGGTGACGGATTAAGTGTCCGTGTGGTGACAGATTAAGAATACAAAGTCTCACCACTCCTATTCATTAGATGGGTGTCGTAAGAGGCGACTAAAGGAACAAATTATGCAGCTAACATCACTGCCAAAAGAAGGAAAACTTGAAACCGACCCTATACCAACCCGTCTGGCCAGCGTGGTATAGTAGGCCAAAACCTCCTTTCAAATCAGAGGCCTATGCCCAGCAGTGGACTGTTAAAGGCTGTTGATGATGATGATGATAATATAGTATGTATATAACTTTTTTAAGTCACAGTACTTGATTTCCATCATATATGTCATCATATATCGTTAAAACATAAATAACAACTATGATGCCTTAAATTAAATTTTATTAAAAAATCAAATCGAAAAAACATCAAAATGTTAGATTGTCCAGAATGATAGCTGCTCTAAATTCAATTTACCTTGGCCGTAAATCTGAAACGTTAAATGAAATCATGCCGGCAGCTCAGTATCATCCCACCGAATCGTTTGGTAAAGTTTATCGAACTCAAACCAGTGAATCGTTCAGTGATATTTGACGCAATCAAAGTTTTCGCCACTTAAGTTGTCCGAGAAGATACCTTAATTTGTGGACCGCTGCGATTGAATGATAAATCATTGAATCTGTTGGTATATTTTGGAATGCGGCTTTCTTGTTTACTTTGTTTTTATACAAAATCAATTGTATGACATTACATACATTAAATAAGTTATGAACATGACTGCACAAAACACAAGTTATTCTAACGCTAATGAGAAAACTACAGGTTTCTGCTATTAAGTAAATCTTTTTAAATAATCCAGGCCGAAACCTCCTTTTTAAGGAAAGATAGGCCTTTCCAGTCCAGCAGTGGACTGTTGAAGGCTGTTGATGATGATGATGAATCCTTACTAATATTATAAATGCAAAAGTAAATCTGTATGTATGTCTGTCCGACTTTCACGGCAAAACTACTGAACTCATTTAAATGCAATTTGGTAAACAGATACTTCAGAGCCTCAGAAAGGACATTCTTTTTACCGCAAAAACCAACATTAAAGGCGAAAGCTAGTATTATATATATACGAAAGTAACTCTGTCTATTTGTCTATCTGTCTGTCTGTCAGGCTTTCACGCTAAACCTACTACAAACAGATTTAAATGAAACTTGATACACAGGAAGTTCAAGGCCTGAGAAATGATATAGGCTACTATTTACCGCGTTAACCGACATTCGGGATGAACGATAATATTAATATATTTCCTGTAGTATAAGAATTGAAATTGGCAGAGCAGAACGCCTAGTATAATTCCTGTCTGAGGGCCATGAAGACCTTCGCTAGAAAATTTAAACATGATACTATTCGTGTATTTATATAGTATAGTATTTATTTATAGTATTTACCTAATTTGTGTATATATCCCCCATGACCGTATCAGTTAGGAACCCGATATGCTTAAATATCGCTTCGTAATTTGAAGATGGTATGCGCGTTAATTAGTTGGACCAGTGAACCGAATATACAACTCTCGTACACACTTCTGTTAATATGCTTTAAGTTCAATGAACTTTATTTTTGCACACTTGTTTTTTTACTTTGCTTTGGGCATGGATTTATTTTCACATTGGCCTATACTACAAAAAATATACATTTTAGTGAAATTATTTTTGCTTTTAGTAAAATAATTGGGTTGTTTCGTGTGAGCTAAAAATGTTTCCCGTAAGCCATTTCTTCATGGTAGGGAAGAAGAAGAAGTATCAGGGAGCCAGGTAGGGTGGATACGGGGAGCAACGATTCCTAAAGCAATTTATTTAGTGTGGCTACGACAACTCCAGACGAATGTGCTGGTGCGATATCATGGTGAAACAACACCTTTTTTTTTAATCGTATAAACAGCTTGGTGACACACAGACGGATGGACAGTCAGATGGACAACAGAGTGTCAGTTTTTAAGCTTTGGGTGCGCTTTGGGTCTATCCGTTTGGAAAGAACGAGACCACAAATACCATTTAACATTAGATATATAAAATTTAGGTTATATTTTTTAGTAACTCAGACAAACCCTAATACTAAAATAAATTTCGAAATACGTGTTCAAAATTCCGTGACATTTATAACCGTTTGAGGTCGATTGAACAAACTTATATCGTAGTCGAACGGGCGTGAAGATATGCTTACACAAATTCAGTTTGGCAGGCACCCAACCGTCCGGACGCGCGGGCAGGTAGATAGCTTCTAAATCAGATTGATATGCAAGAAGCAATTTCAATTAGGTCTACAAATTGAAACGTGTACATAGTGCTAAACAAATATTTAATATTGCTTTCAGTTTTAAGTTTGAACTTGTTTCTAGGACCATTGGGTTGTTCATAGGATTACTTGCATATTTTTGTTACTTGTTATTGTTTTAAGTGATGCTATATCCATAATAAAATTTTACAAAAGAATCAACAAATAAATAAGTACTTCGGACATCTTACACACAACGACATCACTAGAAGCTTAGTTTGGGACTAGATGGCGTTGTGTACAAGATGTCCGAAGTGCTTATTTATTTGTTGATTCTGTTGTATAATACTGTTGTATAATAGCTTGTATTAAGATTTATGGGTACTAGACAACTGATATAAATACATAAAAAATATTTTTTCTTGTAAATACATGCATGTTATACATATAAAACAACCAAACTCCGAAACATTTTCGGGTCATACAAACATTTAGTCTAACACGGGCATCGAACCCGAGACCTCAAGCACATCAGTCGCATATAGGTAATGTTATTAAACCTTTTTGCCCCAGTACCAAAGGAGTTAGCTGCGGCAGCCGACCTACACGAGTGGAGAGCCACGGGCAGAAACAAGTAAATCACCAGTCTCCCCGGAATGTATCTTAGTTGTGGGGTACAGCAGGGAGGACTGCAAAAGCTACTGATGCGTTCCTGGAGCTCCTCCCGACTGCCTTAGTAGGTTACCGCAAGGTTTAGTAAGTAGTACCATGCAGAGATGGTCGTTCCGGCTGGAGACCCCACGCGCTGGCTTCGCCGCCGTGGAGGCTCTTCAGCCGGTCATCGCGGAGTGGGCAGGGCGGCAGCACGGGACCCTTTCCTTCCGGCTGACGCAGGTACTTTCCGGGCACGGTTGCTTCGGAAAGTACCTGCACTCGGTCCCTAGGAGGGAACCGAGTCCCGCCTGCCACCACTGCGACTGCAGTGAGGACACGGCCCAGCACACGCTGGCGGTCTGCCCCGCTTGGGCGGTGCAGCGCCGGGTCCTCACTGCAGTCATCGGAGGGGATCTCTCGCTGCCGGCCGTCATAAGATCGATGGTCGGCAGCGACAGTTGTTTCACCGCGGTCGCAACCTTCTGCGAGGACGTAATCTTGCAGAAGGAGGTGGCGGAGAAGGCCCGGGAGGACGATATCCACTCGGACCCGATCCGCCGCCGGCGCCCTGGGCGGCGGAGGCGCGCATACCTGCGTCTCATGCCGCCCTGAGAGTGGCCGCGGATGGGCGGGACGGGTTTCCCGTCCGTCCGCAGTAGAGGCCAACCGCGAGGGGGCGGCGTCCGCGTGTGACCGGACGTTGCCCAATAGAGAGTCGAGAGCTGAGGTGGTGCCCGCAACTGTGCGGGCAGGCGCCGGTCGGAGTCCAGAAGGAAATCCCCTCCCTGGACTCCTTCCAATACAAAGGCGCAGAGAGGGTCACACCGTGTGGTTTTAGTCGGTTCGAGTCCGACACACCACCCCGCCGTAACCCCCGACGGGGTGACGGTCCGCGGGGATTTCCACACGTTAAAAAAAAAAAAAAAAAGGTTTAGTAAGTAGTAGTAGTAGGTTGCAACGGGAGCGCCACTCACGCCCTTCTTTTATACCATGAAAGGTATGGTGCAAATAGTCTTCCCCGCGAAAAAAAAGGATGTTTTAAAATAATTTTCGCATCTGTATTTATTAAAACTTGTCTCACATGATTGTGTGTATAACTTGTGTAACGTGTATTTCTGTTGTGAAGATGATACTTCACAACAGAAATACAAGTCATGTTCTTATATCAAAGGCAACAATATCACATGAAGCAACAATAAGTAATCTGTACAGAAGTATCAAGTCTCACATGTTACTAACGTGTATGTCTGGGTCTCAATATTGAATTTGGTTTATGAAATGGTACGATATTTACCCACTGTATCGCATAATATAATCACGTGGCTCCTATATAGTCCTTATTGAAATTCTTTTAGGTATAGGGGTAAAACAGCAATTAGTTCACTGTAAATGATTATCATCTCCTATATCGCAAGTTCATTACTACTTTTGGATCCGCCTTACCTCAAAAAGGGTAAAATTGGAAATAGTATTAATAATAATAGAATTGCCCAGTAGTTGTGTTCCTATAAAACTATGAACAATAACAAAAAAAATTATCTTCAAAGAAACTTATCAGTTGAATAGTTAGCACACAATTTATTTCATTTAAACTAACCTATCCTAAGTACAAACTATAGTATTAATTTATTTTTCTTTTTTATTTTGTTTAAAATGACTGCTCCCGCATTAGGTATATAAATTCCTGTGCCGTGAGGGACTTAACAAGCAAACATGAAACAGACACAAAGAACACCCAGACTCAGAACAACAATTTGTGAATCACACAAAGTGGTATACCAAGTGGGATTTGAATCTACGACAGATAGGTAGATAGCGGCGTGGCAACCATTTAAACCACTAGGCCAACCGTGCAGCAAAGCTCATTAACATGCATCACAGCATTTACATTTTCTAGATTTAGAAATGTGACGGTACTCTGGAATCAACTTGGCTCCACTACCTAAACCATAAATACCATAAACTAAACAATAGCCATAAAATATGGTTCAATTTCAACTTAATACCTTATTAATTTATAACACAGTCGATTACACATTACGTTACCGTAAAACTTCGTGGTCTTTATATTCATTCTCTAAAATCAATGAACCGCGTTTGGTGAAATGTATATTTTTAAGAGTTTATGAATCACTGAATTAGATATTTGAGTGAAGATCGATGTATAATTGTATTGAAAATTGTAAGTCTGTCTAAAATTCGTAACTGTGTCGTATTTTTTTCCGTAATTTTATAAGTTGGCAATAATTTAGCCACCCGCATAGAAAACAGAGTAAATAATATTATTGTAGCCTTATTCACTTATACCTGTGATTTGAGGGGGGTGGGGGGGAATTCCAACAGCATCGAGACTTTTGTGACTCTGGAGGTTTAAATATCCACCAGCAGTAGTATTGACTGACCTTGGCTCATGCACTGATATCAATTTCAGTCAAATGTCTACTCTTGTCTGTCGGGTTGATATTGAGTTTGTTTCAAGTTTTCCTTCTTCTTATAGTGACGTTGCTCTGTTGAGACCCTAGTCGCCTTTTACGACACCCGTGAGATGAATACAGGGATCATCACATTCTGTAATTTTAATCTGTCACCGCATGGAACACCGAATACCGAAGGCCAACTAAACGTCATTTCAAAGAGGAGACTTATATCCAATCACACGCTATTAAAGGCTTAATATAAAACTAAGGCTACTATTGTAACTCTACCTGATGGAAAGCATAAGTAGAATCTAGGAGTAGGGGGCACCATTCTTATTGTGAATCCATAAAATGCAGCATGGTGATCCACATCATGGCGGCTCAGTGCGATGTTTCTTTGGCCCCCAGTCTCATACCCACCAACGAAAGATATAAATACTGTGGTCATCTTAGGTTGGTCTTCTGTGTGAGGGTAGCACCACCCCGGTTGAGTAGGCCCATTTGTTCTGAAATCAGCGTGGCTATACTACCTTTTAAAACTACTAACAAAACAATTTGAAGACTGCTTCTTAAGGCTTGTACTAATAATTACCAAATAGTTCTGACATTAAAAATATTCCCAACCAGCGCTATGGAACAAAACAATGCTAACTTCTACAACTTTAGAAATTCTATAGTAAATAATGAACTTAATCAGTAACAACTTGTTCAAACTGAACAAAACGACTCTTGTCGTGTAAACTTTGCCTGTTCAAATACCGTTTTGCTCATTGTCATATTTTGCTGTACATTATACAGTCTCAACTTTGTAGAATCTTAAATTATTATGTAATTTCTGTTGTTAATGGAATTAAATAGTTTCAGTAACAACCAATAACATCCCACTGAAGGGCGAAACCGACTGTTTAACGTGACCGCCGAAATACAAAAACGCTCATAGCATATCAAGCAACAAACGGTCACTCATCTAGGTACTGTAGTCCCACTGCTGGGCTCGGGTCTGTCCCCATATAAGCCCATACGTCCCTACGCCTGTCGAGAGGCCTTTGTACAGCAGTGGACTGCTAAAAGGTGATGATTATGTAATGTGTGTTGTTTTTATTTAGTTCTGCGTTCATTTAATTCGTTTCTATTTTTTCTCTTAGGTATATATAAATAAATAAGCTTTTGAATTTGTTTTCCTTAGGTGTGAAATATTGCTATTACTTAATTAATTAATTATTCTTATATGTGGGTTTGATGTTAGAATCAGGGTATAAATTTGTAGTAAATTTATATTAATTAGGAATTTCTTTTAGTCTCCAAAAGTTCTCCATAAGAAATAAAACTGAATTAATGAAAATTAAATTTGAACCATTGGGCTTTCATTTGTTCTTTAAAGACAAAGAAATGATTATTTTGATTTCTGGATTTACATTAAAATTGTTAATGAAAAAAATGTTGATGAAAAATTCCAATTTGCTATTTGTTCTCCAATTTCTTTCGCTACTTCTTTTTTTTTCTTTAACTTTACTGGAGAGTTTCTACCAAATATATATCTGCCATACATAATCAAGTTGGTACCAGGGATACATAAAACCAAGAAGATACATGCATTTAAGAACTACTAAACCTAACCGATAGAAAATTCAAATCAGTATCCATATTATTTAAATGAGAAACACGGCTGTTTGCACAAAGTAATAAAATGACAGCAACCTAAAACCATTCCCGTGGTCAAATTTGTATAGTTGAAGAGCTGGAAGCAGATGATTTTATTTTATAAATATTTATGACTATCATAGTGACTCTACTCTGTCCGGTGCAAAGCATGAATAGAATCCAGGATTAGGGGTCACCATCTGCATTGAGAGTATACTTGTTTTCTGCAAGATTAGCTATGTGGTTTATGCGGTCAACATGCTACTTCATGTAGTTTAAATTCTACACAGATATTAATTTGCGTGCTTCTCAAATTGGTATAGATTCTGGTTGTTCTTAGTGTCGGTTTCTTCGCGACACAGGAATATATCCTAGTGCGGGAGTTCTCTTTTTAAACAGGGAGGGCGCCAAAAATAAAAATAAATGTTTGCGGAAAGTACCATATATACTTTTTAGTCATTTAGCATTTAGTAAAAAGTTGCATTCTAATATTTTATTCTGTTTTCTTTTAATAGTAAATTACAAACTTGTAACTGCCAAATCTACAGTACCATTATATTCTCTGGACTGGAAAATTTATTTTACCAATCGAACGCCACATTATTTGTGAGTGTATGTTTTAAACTATATAATAACTTAAAAATGAATACCGTTATGTCCAAAATACACGCGAGCGGAGCTGCGCGCAAATCTTGTCTATGATGTATAGTAGAAACTTTCACCCACAGATCCGCCTGCGCGTATGTCGGTTATCGGAGTAAAGAGTAGTCTATGATTTTTCTCAATTTCTAGAACATTTGTCACTCAAATTATAAAGCTAGTTCTAGATAAACGAGAATGGTTCTACTAGGTTATTAAATTTTCAATGCGTGATTTTTGAGGAACGGGTGACTTCAATCTGTTTCCAGTAGAAATGTGATTTTTTTGTAGTGATTGACTTATAATTACTATACCTGCCACCAGCGCTCTATCTATAATCCACCTCTGTACCCACTGGTGTGCGTATAAAAGTCGCCACTTTACGAGTGCGTAAATATGGGCCGTCAACAAGATTTATTTGTTTAGGCTACCAATAAATCTGAAAGTTCGATGGCTCGTACATCCTCTGAATCATTTTCTTGATACGATTCTACCTAAAGTTAGGTTCATCCTGTTCTTGCTTGTTTTATAAAAATTATATCATGAATATATTTGCTACTAGCTTTTCCCGCTTCTTTGCCTGTCGGTTATGGTATTCTGAGCTTTTAGGCATATTACTGAATAATAATTAACCACTTCAAGTATTCGTTTTGTCGATTACACTTTCAAAATATTTTAACTAGGATATTTAATTTCCAAGAAATGTATTTGATTAAACTTAGTAATTTTGAAACTCCTTCTCGTATGTTTATTACGCACTTTGTCTTTAAAAACAAAGCCAGGTGAGCCTAATTTGTAAACATGACTGTTAATTGTGCTAATTGGCAATGTATTTATATCACGAGACAAGAGTATACAATAATTATATCAGACTTTGCTATTGAAATGTTTGTAAGATTGAATAGCTACTCAAATATATTAATCGACAATGTCACTGAACACCATGGTGCGATTTTTTTATTTCTATGGAAATTATGATTCAATTCTATATAAGTATGTTGGTCTAGTACTTTGTGATCCTGATCCTGTCAAGCCAGAGGCCATGAGTTTTATTGTCACCCAGTTCAAATAATAGTGAAATTAGCATTTTCTTTTCTTTAAAAAAGACAACTCCCGCATTAGGAATATAAATTCCTGTGTCGCGGGGGACTTTACAAACATACATGAAACGGACACAAAGGACACCCAGACTCAGAACAACAAATTGTGAATCACACAAAGTGTTGTCCTACGTGGGATTTGAACCCACGACACTTGGCGTAGTAGGAAGCGGCGTGGCGACCGCTTAAGCCACTAGGCCAACCGTGCAGTCAATTTGTTCTGTATCTGGGTATAATATTAAATAATAATAATAAATATTTCGGACATCTCACACACAACACCATCTTAGTCACAAACTAAGCAGAGCTCGTGTTATGAGTACTAAACAACTGATATAAATACATAAACTTACTTTTTTGTAAATACATACAATATTATACATAGAAAACACCCAAACTCCGAAACAAATATTTTTGGATCACACAAATATATATACCGACCTGGGAATCGAACCCGAGACCTCTTGATCAGTAGCCGCATACCCAAACCAGTAGACCAGGCAGTCAAATTTAATGAATTGAGTGAATTTTAAATTCAAAACTGAATCTTCTGAGCAAAGAAGCAAGTCACACAAATTCACTACTGTTCTCAAACTGAACTTAGAAACTAAGTCATTTAGTGCAGAGTCACGAACTTCGGACTGGTACAAATTAGTTTATGTACACAACATTTCTACTATCCAGTGACAGTAAGAGCTTTACAAACAGCTAACTTAACCTGTAACTAGTTTAGCTGCTGTCTTTGGTCTTTGTGTCAATTTTATCAACGGCTACTGGAAATAAATCCTCATATATATGTAGTGTTGAGGGATACTAGTAAAACCAACTTTAACTTTTATATGGTATATTTCAGCTTTAAACCCCTTTATAATATAATTTTCAACTTAACTACTTATCAAGCACCTTTCACTCGTTACATTGTATCGCCATCTTGTCAATTAGTATTTTATATCATTCATTCTTCCCTTTCTCTCTCTCATACATTCGTTCCATAGACTAATAATGTTTATGGAGAACTAAATCCTACATATATATGACGGCGCGTGATTATGTATCATAAATTACATTACTGTTATTAATGATTTATTGTTATCTTAACTCAGTGTATTAGTTTTGTTTGTTTTAGTCGATTCTGTAATCGATATTGAAGGATGTTGATGTATTTAATTAAGAGCGGATCATTTCCGAATAAAGTAGTCTCCTGTCGCGCCAGTAGTAATGGCGGTCGGTCATTCTACTGACGGCTACCGCACGGTGCACATGTGCGAAACTATTGGCTCTCTTGTTAATCGTTTATAATTTTGTGTTAATATGTAAGATGTCTAAATAAAAGGACATAGAAAAACACAAGTAAACGCTTATTTTGAAATTCCTGCCGTTGCACCGCCCACGATGGATAGCCACAAATAAGACCGCTGTGAGACCTTGACGCTCCGACATATATAAATCTCCTGTTTCTGTGTTTGTAATTGAGCTCCTTCTAAACGGCTGGACCGATTTTGTTGATTTTTTTGTGTGTGTTCAAGTGTGTTTGAGAATGAGTTTAGATTCACAATTGTATCTGGTAGATGGCGCTGCGATCAAGTTCTGGGATTTCAAAATTTGGAGGTACGAAGTTTACCGGGTTAGCCAGTATATATGTATATTGGAAGATTATGGTCACGTTCAGTAGGGTCTTTAACTCCTGGTCTTTAAACAGTGAGCGTCGTTGGGAAATGTTGGAGCAACGAAACAAAGTAGTTTACTTGATTTAATTATAAATGAATTTACAAGATTAGTTATGTGACACTGCCAGTTTTTACTGCCTCGTTGGTCTAGTGGTTAGCGTATGAGACTGCTATTTAAGAGGTCCCGGGTTCAAATCCCGGATCGGGTGAAAAAGTGTTTTTGGGTATTTCTTCGGAAATTCCTAATAGCAGCCCGGAGTTGGGAAGTTTGGCGGTGATTCACGCCCGTGCCTCGGAGAGCACGTAAAGCCGTCGGTCCCGATTGTCATGAACATCTATGGCAGTTGTTATTGGGAAGTCAGTGCCCTCAAATATATTGACAACTAGTTCAATCTTCAAATTTCAGTTCTCCCTTAGGGTTGCGGAGGTCCGATGCCAGTCGCTTCGTGAAAAAATTAAAATTCAGGTAAAATCGGTTGAACTAGTAGCCGATCCCTAATAAACTTGGGAATAAATAGCTAGGTACGTGAACACGTGAGGGTTCAATATCTACCGTCCTAGCTACACCTGAAGTGTCGTGTCCTCCTTCATTTCTCCAAATATGCAAGTAAATATGTATGGTATATGTATGTGTGTATTTATGTATATGTGTGTATTACAATTTGTTTAGCCAAACAGTTAACTTGTTTCAAAAACTTCTATCATTTAATATTTGCCCATTAAGTGCACCTACCTCATATTTTACTTTGCATTGCCTAATCGGTAGACTCGTTGAAAATGCATTAGTCATTAAGTCTACCGATGCATGTGTTTGTGCAATAAATTAAATTGACTTCAAAGCTACGTTTTTTCTTAAGTAAATTACTATGAAATTATATTTAAGGGTTGTTTCTGTCAAGAGGTTGTTTGATATTCATAATATCGTCATATCTATATTTTAATTAATTGGATATTTATTCATCCAAAAACTTTTTTCTGTACACTTAAGCTTTCCTATTAGATTCTAAATTATATACAGAGAGCTCTTTAATAACACCTCAAGCAAATCACTTCAAAAGTATTCTTAAGGGTACGCGTCCATTGGCCCGCGCCGGACGCACCGCACGCACGACACGCAACGGATTGAACGGATTTGCCTTGCTCATAAATGCCGGCGTTCGGTGAAGGCGGCGCGAATAGTGGACGCAGCACTATGTGTGTGCGGTGCGTCCGGAGCGGGCCAATGGACGCGCACCTCAAGACTTGCCACTTACCAGGCAGCAAAATGCGAATTGTAAGAAAAGAAATCGATTTGCACGAGAATTCATTGGGTGAATTAACGCTCCATAGAAATTGTTCAATGCAAGTCTAGTAATAATTAGTTCTTAGAAAGCGCTTCAATGCCTTTTAATGATTTCTTTAGAAATGCACGGCTACTATTAGCGAATGAAAAATTAATTATGATCGAGTTTAGTAAGTATATTGTTCAATTATTTTCAAGAATTCATTTCCTTAGTCAACTTTGTCAGGTCTAGTCTAGTCAAACTTGTCCAACAAAATTGACGTATATTTGTACCCAGATATAAAAAAAAACCATTACCTCTAGACCTAGACAAACATGAAACTTCATGAATAGTTCCATAAAATTAATACATATTTTATATTGTAGGATTAGGAAACTTTATTGATTATGCCATGTGTCATGTATGTTACAAAACTTGAGTGTATTTTACATAATTCGTAGCCTTCGTAGCAGCAACGTAGAGCTCATAGAAGGTACTCGTAGCTTGTAACGAGAATTAGAATAAATACTTGACTTTGTGGAATACAAATAAGTTGAGGCGGTCTGCATTTTGTAAACTGAGGTCATTGACTTGGTGACTTAACGAAGTGACCTAGAGAAATTTTAAAGTATTAATTTTGTATTTGAGGAGTTTAATCATTGAAAACATTTTACAACACTTAATTCGTAGAAATTATTTTAAGTCAACTTGGATCTAAAAATAATTGCATATTTGTCAATGTTTTTTTTTGTATTCATATGTGTAATTGGATAGTTTCTGATGTGTTAAGTAAGGTAAAATTTTAACATTCACATCAAAACTAAATTGGATAAAAAGTAGATCTAAACAATAAGAAAACTAATATTTAATGTACTTTTAAACATTAAAGTATTAAAATATTACTCTGAATAAATGAGTACTGACTACTGACGGAAATTACAGTGAAGTAATCCGAAGATATTATTTCCAAAGTTTCAAGAAGCAGCATATAAATAATTATACTCTATTGTCACGGCGTTGATTGTGTCTCATCGACATTGTGTTGGAAAAATGTCTCGCTCTCCTGAAGCTTTATCTTGCAAATGTTGCAGGTTATTAATCGTGGGATTATATTGAGTACGATTGGATTTTTATGGCGATTTTTTTAATTATTAGTAGTGGTCACATAGTGATCATATTTGCTTCTATATCCTCCTTGATCTAGTGGTTACCGTATGCGACTGCTAATCAAGAGGTCTCGGGTTCAAACCCCGGGTCGGGCCAAACAGTGTTTTTGGGATTTTCTTAGGAAATTCCTAATAGCTGCCCGGAGTTTGGAAGTTTGGCGATGATTCACACCCGTGCCTCGGAGAGCACGTAAAGCCGTCGGTTGTCGTGAAAATCTATGGCAATCTTTATTGGGATGTCATTGGCCTCAAATATACTGACAACTAGTTCAATCTTCGAATTTCAGTTCTCCCTTATGCGGAGGTCCGATGCCAGTCGCTCCGTGGAAAAACTGAAATTCAGGTAAAACCGGTTGAACTAGTAGCCGACCCCAAATAAACTTGGGAATAATGGCTAGGAGGATCACTTGGGTCTCCGATCTTCTCTCACCTCTCACCTCTCACTCACCAACAAAACACGACAGCACAAATTTTACGTGAGAGAGTAATACCGCCCTGCGTCGATGTAACCCGTTTGTGCTGAAATCAAAGGAGCTAAAATAAAATAAAAGAAAATAATCAATTCGATAAGCTGAGAATTCTATCGTACATACGAGTCACAAGGTTTGTCAAGTCAAATTTGGATTAGAAACATGAATAGGACAACCCTACTACACTAAAGGATATTTCAAGTTCAAATTCAATTTCAAGACACTGCAGTATCTCGAAGGTCAAATATTCTCAAATATTTAATCAACTATTCCGTGTCTTGCTACAAACAATTTAACAGTTTTCAATTTCTAGGTAGTTGTGGTAAAATCTGGTGCGCCCGTAAAATGAGGATCGATAGTGGGTATCGGTAAACTTGAACATCGCATGACTAGAAACTGAACACAAGGTCGGCATAAGAATGTCAGAGCAACCGATGCAATTGTAATCCTATATATAAAGATTTATACAAACATTTGTGAAATGCTTAGCATCTTTATGGATAGATACACTGAAGTTTTTATCAGCGAAGAAGTAGGTAGAGGTAATTCTAGCGTTGAACTGACCATTATTTTTATCGCCATCACAATAACATTCTTCAACACTGCTGGACAAGTACCTCTCTTCAGAAATGAGGTTTTGGCCTACCAAGTTTTCCGTCTCTTTTTACTTATGTTGTCTTACGTAGTTTGTTCCTTTAATTGCCTCTTACAACATCATCAACTTCCTAGCTTTTATTATTCCCAAAATTATTTGGGATCGTCTATTCAACTGATTTTACTTGGATATCAGTTTTTACACGGAACGACTGACATCGGACCTACGCAACTCTGAGGGTGAACTCAAATTTGAAGAAAAACCTAACAACACATTTTGACCCGATTGACTGTTTTTGTTTTTATTTATAAATGCAAACAGTTAATAAAGATCAACAGATTGAGAACCACTGCTCTAACAAATCAATGACATGTACAGATAATTAAAATTATCTAACCATGTTGAATGTTTACAGTTTCGTGAATGCGTGATACGAAATTAATTGAAAACGCAATAGTAATTAGTAATTAAATTACAGCTGCTATAATCAACAGCTGTTACAATTAGTTTGAGTGACAATGAAATGACGTAAAGGCGATGCCTATTTCAGAATCTATTCGTCTGACTGATGTTTTGAATGTAAATTAACTAGTAAATTATTTTAAATACATGATTGTATTGGATTTACAACTGCCTCGTTGGTCTAGTGAATAGCGTATGCGACTGCTAATCAAGTTCAAAATCCTGGGTCGGGCCAAAAAATGATTTTGGGTTTGTCTTAGGAAATTCCTAATAGAAACCCAGAGTTTAGAAGTTTGGTGGTGATTGACGTCCGTGCCTCGGAGAGCACGTTAAGCCGCCGGTCCTGGTTGTGATAAACATCTATGGCAATCGTTATTGGTAAGTCAGTGCCCTCAAATTTACTGAAAACTAGTTCAACCTTCGAATTTCAGTTCTTCCTTAGGGTTGCGGAGGTCCGATGCCAGCCGCTCCGTGGAAAATCTGATATTCAGGTAAAACCGTTTGCACTAGTAGCCGACCCCATATAATATTGGGAATAAGACTAGGAAGAAGATATGTATCGGATTTCCTTTCTCATCATCATCAACAGCCTTTAACAGTCCACTGCTGGACATAGGCCTCTCCTTAGAAAGGAGGTTTTGGCCTACTATACCACGCTGGCCAGACGGGTTGGTATAGGGTTGGTTTCAAGTTTTCCTTCTCTTTGCATTGATGTTGTCTTGCGTGGTTTATCCCTTAGTCGCCTTGTACGACACCCACGGGATGAATAGGGGTGGTGACACTCTGTATTCTTAATCCGTCACCACACGGACGATTTCCTTTTTATACACATCATATCTCTCGGACAATAATAAATTGAGACCGCGGACACACAGTCCGTCCCTGTTGCCTTTTTATTTAATGGAAAAGTTTTGTACAACTCTTAAGGTTTTGTTTAAGTTTTAAGAAAATCGTGGTTGTTTAAAAACTGATAATTTTAATATAATGTCTTACTACTGGTCTCGGGGTCTCCTCTTCACGATGGCCTAGTGAGGGTTGGGAACTGGCAAGACAACACAATACTGTGTACTTCGTAATCTCATCGTTGAATATTTTTAAGCAACCCGAAGGCCCTCCATGTAAGCCTCACGACTTCATGTTTAGTCATTATTTATGAGGAATCCAATGAATAAATAGATACTCTTATCCAGAATTTTCTAAAAATATATTCGTTTTTTAGAATAAGTAAAACAAATAGTACTTAGAACAAAGAAAGAGAACGAAGGAGGACACTTATCCGTTTCATTCATGTACATAAATAATTTATCAATTCATTCGCAAAGGTGTTAAAGGGATACCCACAGATTCATTAATAATTAATAACAATAATAAATTGAGACCGCGCACACACAGTCCGTCCCTGTGATATGGTAATACCTCCTGATAAACATACATACTTCTATATTATTACTCAGCACGTACGCACGCTTAACTGTGTTGCTGGTCTAGTGGTTTTGCGTATGCGTATGAATAGCAATGTCTATCAAGCAAAGTAGAGATACTTTGGTGGGCTTGGTTGTATTGGTTTATTTGAAATAAAAATGGTTTGATTTGATTTGATTTAATAAAAAAAGTCTGTCTAAGTAAACCACGAAAAAATAATATGTTTTCTATTTAATGAAAAAAAACTTTTTTATTAAACGTTGCATCGTCAGGGGATTAAAATTTTTGATCTTACTTATGTTCAAGATGGACACTTAATTATCTTAAAGTAAATTGTTATATGCGTGTCGACTAATGCTCAAGAGGTTTCGGGTTCGATTCTCGTATCGGACCAAATGTTGGTGTGATCTGCAAATATTTATTTCAGAGTTTGGGTGTTTTAATGTACTATATTTATATATATTTACAAAACAAAGTATTTATGTATATATATTAGTTGTCTAGTACCCACAGTACAAGCTCTGCTTAGTTTGGGACTAGATAATGTTGTGTGTCAGATGTCCGTAATATATATTTATTTATTTATTTCCATATTAATGAATAAATACACAACAATCGTCAAACTCCCACTATTTATTCCGTTAAAAACCTTGCTGAAATACCCACATATAAAACAATATCTCTGCTGCCAAACTTTGTTCTCAAACTAAATTGAGGTCGTCTTTTAAGTTTACTATGATACGGTTGAACTGCGGTTTTACGTTTAGCGACTTCCACCCGACTTCCATAACCAAATTAAACTAGGCGATGTGGAAGTTCTGTTAAGTCTTGTTGAACCTTTCAGGTTCTAACTACCTGTAACGTATAGCAACCAAGAACACCGACTTCACGTTGTCTCTGTATCACGAAGACACGTGGAACTATAAACATTTATCGTGCAAATATATAAAATGATTAACTACTGAGGCAATAAACTTATCGCTGAGCTAAAAATGTCTTTCAATTTAGAACCGCATCTTCTTTTATATTACGAACTAGCTGACCCGTGCCCATTTCGTTGGGCATAACTTAAATATAAAAGTTAGACATATGCTGTTGTTGACTTTTTTGTAGGCATTTTCAAGCTCCACATCTTTTCTCTAGAACTCAAAAAAATATCTTTCATAGTTAAGGCAGCGTTCGTAAGAAACGCTTTCATTCGACCGTTATCTCTCCGATTCTCTTTGCAAAACGGACTACCAAGTAAAAGCCTTTTTATTTTTCGGTTTTTTTATATAACCTATGACACTCAGCAATAATGTGGCTTTCTATTGGTGAAAGAATTTTTAAAATCGGTTCAGTAGATCCCGAGATTACCCCTCACAATTTAACAAACACACAAACTTTACTTCTTTATAACATTATTATTATTATTATTAGTATAGATTATCATGAACTAGCTTTCGCCCGCGGCTTCACCCGCGTCTATATTCGGTTATCACGGTAGCCTATATCCTTTCTCAGACTTTATACTATCTGGGTACAAAATTTTATTTAAATCTGTGCAGTAGTTTATGAGATACAGGCAGACAGACACAGACAGTAGCTTTTTTTTTAAAGACAGCTCCCTCATTTGGAATATAAATTTATGTATCGCATTGGACTTTGCAAACTTAAATGAAACGGACACAAAGAACACCCAGACTCAGAACAACAATTTGTGAATCACACAAAGTGTTATCCCACGTGGAATTTGAACCCACGACACTTGGCGCAGTAGGTAGCGGCGTGGCGACCGCTAAAGCCACCATTAATGATAGTGATGATTATGTATTGATTGTTTATTTATGCTTCTCCGACTGCCTCGTTGGTCTAGTGGTCAGCGTATGCAACTGCTGATCAAGAGGTCTCGGGTTCGATTCCGGGGTCGTACCAAATATTTGTGTAATCCACAAATATTTGTTTCGATGTATAATATGTATTTACAAAAAAAAATATGTTTATGTATTTATATCAGTTCTTTAGTACCCATAATACAAGCTCTGCTTAGTTTGGGACTGTATGATGTTGTGTGTAAAAGATGACTTCGGGTATCTGGTTAAATTGGTGTATCATTATAGTCATGAACTTTATCACAGACAGACATAATACAATTTTATAATAATGGTATGTAGGGTTCGGCGTAAGATCAACAAAGGAAAGACGACTGTTCAGTATAAAGTTATAAGATTTAATAATTAATATTTGATTACATGGTTCTTTAAATACTTTGAGTACATACTTTCATACACTATTCTAACTTATATCTATACATACACCACACGTCCGGGGGACATGAAAAAAAATAATAATTAGGCATGATTATTATTTTTGTTTTAAGTAAACAATACATAACATTAGATTATTTTCTTATATAATTTTGTCCTATTTTTATGAACAAGTTTTTCAAGATTATTGTATTTTATTTGTACATTTGGATCTACGTCCTTGATTACCTCAAAAGGTCCTAAATACAATGGATCTAACTTAGTTTTACATGCTTCATTCTTAACTAATATTAATTCACCTGGATTATAATTGACAATGTTTGTATATGAATCATAACGTAATTTCCTTAACTGCTTACTATTTTCTAAATTACACTTAGCCTCTAATTGCGACTTTTGAAGCCTGTACTTGAGTTCATTAGGATAGTCGTCAAAATTGTACAATGGATCTAATGTATCAATTAAATTACTTGGAATGTTACATCTTTTCCCAAATACAAGTTCGTACGGGCTATATTTAGTTTCTGTGTGTATAGTAGTATTGAACGCAAAGCACCAGTAGGGTAACCATGATGACCAATTTTCACTATTGTTATTAGTCATTATTCGTAAATAAGATATTAAGTTTTTATGGCTATTTTCAAGTGCACCTATAGTTTGATGATGATAAGCTGTTGACTGTAAGTGAGAAATATTTAATAACTTACATACATCCTGCATAACTGTAGAAATTAATTCGGTACCTTTGTCTGTTATGATTTCGCGTGGAATTCCGTAGCGTAAAACGAAATTATTTACAAACGCTGTTGCCACGGTCACACTATCCTTTGTTGTAATAGGATATGCCTCGACGTACTTACTCAAGTCGCACTGAAGCGTTAAAATATACTTATAATTATTACTATCATTACTTATAGGGCCCACTAAATCTAAAAATACTCTATCGAATGCTGATTTACCTGTATTGGTAATAACCATCGGTTGTTTTGTATACTTAAAATGCTTCTGTCTTTGACATTGATCGCATCTGGTAACAAATTCCGTGACGTCTTTTTCCATACCTGGCCAGAAATAATGTCTCCTTATGTTACTTAACATTCGCCTGATCCCAGCATGACCACTGGTTGGCAGCACGTGATAATCATTTAATATAACTCGTATAGTGTCTTTATCAATTATCTTTTTAACTCCTCGTACAATATGCAAGCGGGGACCGGTCCATTGAGGAGATTGTTTTATTAAATTACTTATTTTGTTTATCAACACTTTATTATATTCATTTAGAACAGAATATACGTTTTTAATATTTATTTCTTTGCAAAATAAACACAATTCCCTCACAAAGACACCTCGTGTACATTGCGATTGGGAAATTGGTTTTACACAAATTAAATCCTTTGATTTTAAAAACGCGAAATACTTAGACTCGCATGTTACGTCATTTTTTATTTCTTCCCATTCAATGTCATTCAAAAATAGAAATTCGGTATATTGTTTTGGAAGTTTTATCATCTCGACAACTCTCGGGTGATCAGTCCAATTGTCGTCGGGATTGTTACTTTCCAAAGTAGTGTCCAACCTCACGTACTCGTCATTCAACTTTTTCGACTGTGCTCTTGTCATTACAGATATAATATTTTCATGCATCCCTTTCAACTCCTCACTACTTATACGCATTCTGGGCAATGCATCTGCAGCCACATTGTCCTTCCCTTTCACATAAATCACATCAAAATCATACTCGTCTAGTATCAGTCTAAATTTCATACATCTACTTGAAGGATTTGTCATATTGAATAAATAAATTAATGGCTTGTGGTCTGTCTCTACTATGAACTTTTTACCGTAAACATAAGGTCTGAAATATTTTACCGCCCATGTAATTGCTAATAACTCTTTTTCAATTGTGGGGTAATTTTTTTCGGCTTTATTTAAACTTCTACTTGCAAATGCCACAGGTCTACGATCGCTATTGTTTAAAACTGCTCCTATAGCAAAGCCTGACGCATCAGTTTGTAATATAAACGTATTATCTTTATCGAAATTTGGATATTGCAGTACTTTAGGTGAGCTAAGTAATTGTTTCAAGGTTAAAAACGCTTTTTGACATTCCTCAGTCCATTCAAAGTTTACGTTCTTTCGACACAATTTATTTAATGGTAAAGTAATCTTTGCAAACGAGGGAATGAATTTTCGATAATAATTGGTGAAAGCTACAAATCTTCGGACTTCGTCGGAATTTCGTGGTACAGGATATTGGTCAATCACTTTTGTTTTTTTCGGATCTGGTTTAATTCCTTCAGCTGACACCACATGTCCTAAATATAGAACATCTTTCTTTAAAAATTTACATTTTGAAGGGTTTAATTTAAGATTAACTTTTCTGAGTCTAGTAAATATGTCAATTAAGTTTTTGTTGTGAATATTTAATGACCTTCCAAAACAGAGTAAATCGTCCAAATAAACCAAGCATTTTTCGTAGTTTAAGCCTGTCATTGTTAGTGTCATAGCTCTGGAGAAGCAACTCGGACTAGTTTTTAATCCCATTGGCAATCTAGTAAGCTGATATTGACCTTCGTGGGTTGTGAAAGCTGTGAACTCTCTACTGTCGGACTTTAAATTTAATTGATAAAATGATTGGTTTAAATCTAGGTGTGTAAAGTACATAGAGCCTGATAGAGAATCTAGTATATCTGCTATGTTGGGCAATGGAAATTTGTCATCAACGATTCTTTCATTTAATTTGCGGTAATCTATGACTAAACGCCATTTCTTAGTATTATCATCTGATTTTTTCGGAACCAATAACACAGGGCTGGACCATGCGCTACAGGATGGCTCGATAATATTGTCTGATAATAACTTATTAACTTGATTTGAAATTTCTTCTCTTTGTGAGCGCGGTAATCTATAAGGTTTTATGTAAGATGGTGAAACATTAGGCTTTAATTTAATTTCTGGTTCATAAATATTGCTAACCGTTAACTTATCTCCGGGGAGGTAAAATATGTCACAAAATTTTGCACAAATATTTTGAATCGAACGCCGTTCCTCTAAATTTAAATGTGAAAAATCCAACAAGGAAAACATTTTACGCACTCTTTCGCTGTTGACATCATCATCTCTTTCATAAGTACACACGTTGTAGTTACGCAAACTTTCATAATCAGGGCTAAAGTAACTCAAGCAAACGTCATCCTCGCGTGAGTTTAAGATTTGTATAGGTATTTTACCATTCACTGGCTTACAAATTCCTCCTGCCAAATAAACACCTTTACATAACTCTTTAGACCGTATCAAACAATCTTCGTTCATAAATGTATTGATATAAAATATTTTTTCACAACGGGGAGGGACTGTTAAAAAGTTATTTCCGTGAAGATGTCCTAAACCTAAAGGCAAGGTTAACTTTGTATTCGTATCCAAACATGACAAAGTCATAATATTCTTTTCTTAATCAATTATACAATTGTGTTGTTGTAAAAAATCTTGTCCAATTATTCCATCATGCAAGCATGTCAGATTTCTAAGAACATAAAACTTGTGTCTAAATACCATTCCATTTGTGAACAGGTTAATGTAAACATAACCCTCAGTGTTCAAATGTCCACCTATTCCTTTTATGCATATGTTTTGTTTAATGATTGGAAGCCGCAGCGCAACAACGGTCTCGTATTTCACTGCGGATAAGGATGCGCCTGTATCTATGGGCCATTTTTTGATGATGTAATCTACATTGAATTCTACATAATTGCTAGTGTTACAAGAAAATATGCAGTTGTTAGGCTCGAAAAAAATCGTTTTCCGATGTATTATTCGAGGTTGGGGTCAGCACATTGCTAGACGGACACTCATTAGTAGTATTCATAAAATGAATTTGCCTTGTTTGGTTCCCGCGATAGATATTATTATGAGACCACCGCGTACCTTGAGTAGTGCCTCGATGGAAGGTAGTACGCCCTTGGCCAAAATTCATCTGGCGGGACGTCCCAGGGTAGTTATGCTGTTGGCGCGGCTGATATTGCCCGCTGCCTGCACCTCGGCCGCCTCGGAATCCTTGTCGTTCCGAAAAGCCTCTGCGACCACCCCTAAATGACCTGTTAAAGTTACCTGACTTACGTTGATACTGCCCACTAAATATAGTACCTTCCGATTGTGACCGGGTACCATATGACGACAACTCTTCATCTTTGGCCGCTCGAATGACGTCTTTTAATGAAGAATAGTTACGCGCCGCTAATATTACTCTTAAATTCGCGTTCCTTAATCCATCTATGAAACTTTTTATGGCTAACTTTTCATTAATCGGCCTTAAAACCTCGTATGACGCATTGTTGCCGTCGGCCTGTGAAATAGTTAGATTGACAAACAAACTCTCTAATCGTTTACCATAGTCCTCAATAGTACTAGTATGTTGATTCTCTTTTATTAACTGAGTATGAATAGCTGTACTTGAAATTTTAGTCAATAAATGTTTTTTCATATCAGACAAAAGTAGCTCGCAAGAAGTGTAACATGATGCCAAACGAAGTTTCGCACTTTCAGACAAGCGTGTCTTTAAAATGAATTTTATTAAAGTGGATTTACCTTCAGCACTTAACATTGAGTTGTATAGTTCGATTGAATCAATAAGTTTTTTGGTGACTTCCTCTTTGTCATTCATTTCTGGCAAGAGGGCCACCGCCGTTTTTAAGTCAAAATTCGACATGGTGCTTAGTTTTTCAATATTACTAGTACAAAATTCCTCAATTTTTGAATACAATGATTCTATCCTAATACAAATTTCCTTACTATATATTATATCATCATTTTTAAATGTTCCCTTTCGTATTTTACTGTCCAAAACGTCAGCACATGAGAGATATCTACTAAACAATAAACTAGCTTCATTTAATTTCTCATTTAATATTTTTTCTGTTCGCCTACTTTTGTTTAACTTAAAGAGATTTTCTTTAAAAAATTTTAAGTCACTGTAAATTAAATCGAGTTCCTCAAACATTACACTTTAACATTACAATTACACATTATATAAAAAAAATAGCATAATATAATTGATTAAATGATTATTAAATTTTGCCTTATATAACTATGATTATAAGATTACATACCTATACCATAATTTTCGCTAGAAAAAAAAATATATTGAGGGAGGGAGGGGGATCACTTCACTTAACTTTCCGGGGGAGGAAACGTCACACTTCACACATTTCACAGTTCTTCTTCTTTTGTGCCTGGGGTGCTCTTTCAACACTCCGCCCGAAATTACGCCAAGATCGCCGAAGCATCACGTGGCCATCCAATTCCCTTCTAACTACGCGCTTATAGCAGCGATAGTGCAGTTTGTAGAGCCCATATAGCAGCGCCAAGGCCATCAGCAGCAAAATCACGGCCAAAATAATGGTGATTGAAGAGGCATGGAAACTGAGCTGCTCTATGCTGGTATTCGCCTCATTAACTTGACCCAGTTGAGTTAAGACCACTTGGTGCTTATCGCCTTCGTTAGTTTTACTGTTGCTGGATCCCATTATGCGAAATTTCAATCAAAATACTTGAACCGTGTAGAACGATCGAGACGACGAAAGTATGTGTCCCCATATTCATATCTTATTACACTCGGCACTGTAATTTAACACGCGCATGGCAGGGTCGCCATGTAGGGTTCGGCGTAAGATCAACAAAGGAAAGACGACTGTTCAGTATAAAGTTATAAGATTTAATAATTAATATTTGATTACATGGTTCTTTAAATACTTTGAGTACATACTTTCATACACTATTCTAACTTATATCTATACATACACCACAGGTACGTCAATCTTCACTATTTCAAAATTGTATTATGTATTAAAAAACACACTTTCTAGTACGACAGTTTTAATTAAGTTCCTTAATATTCAGATTTTTCTTGAATAAAAAAGTACTATTATTTATTCAGACAGTTTATTATCTCGCTGAGAGGCGGTGTTAATAAATCATCCTGTTCCGACACTATCCCAGCATCGTTTAAATAGAAATAGAGATGAAAGAAGTTACTATATTGCAAAATGAACGTAGCTTCTTCTTAATAAATCTCAGTTAATAAGGGAGGCTTACTTTCAACGCACATAACAATTTACTACAAAGATAAATAAGTTTCTATCATAAACAAGTGAAGTCAAGAATTTGAACTTCAAACGTCATTTTTTATCATGCATTAGAATACTAGCCTTACTTAGACAGACCGTTCTTCAAGCGTCAAAGTAAATCTACTCCGCCTGATGGATATCATCATCATCATCAACAGCCTTTAATAGTCCACTGCTGGACATAGGCCTCTCCTTAGAAAGGAGGTTTCAAAAAAATTCAAAATTCAAAATTCTTTATTCACTTAGGATGCAATACATCTCTTGTGACAGGTCAAGATTCTACATGTACATTTTTGCCATGTTCGCAAACAATAGGTAGAGCCGGAGAAAAGAACATGGCAATAAAAACTCGCGGCCACTCCTTTCAAATCGCCAATGTTTACATAGTTTTAATGTTTATAAACCTGATATGGGGGTAAGGTGCTGCCACCAATATACTATACACCATGTTTTGGCCTACTATACCACGCTGGCCAGACGGGTTGGTATAGGGTTGGTTTCAAGTTTTCCTTCTCTTTGCATTGATGTTGTCTTGCCTAGTTTATCCCTTAGTCGCCTTTTACGACACCCGCGGTATGGATAGGGGTGGTGACACTCTGTATTCTTAATCCGTTACCACACGGACGTGATGGATAGCATGAGATGAATTCAAGAGTCGGTCACCACGTTCATTACTAATGCAGCATGGCGACCCTCACTAAGACGGCCTAATGATAAGCTTTTTCACATCCCGCTTAAATATTGTCTTAACTTTAACACACCGTACTCGCACAGTTATTATTATTATTTTATTAATATGAAATTTGTTGAACAAATTGACACTTACGGTATTTTTAGCCTAACCTTCTAGTTTTGCGTACTCTCACCTCTAATAGTGTCAATGTAATTGTAGCTAAAGGTTCTTGTGTCAAAGTGTTCGTAAGCAGAAATGATCACTCACAATTGTGTTACCTTCATGCTTATTTTTTATCCCTCGTTGGTCTAGTGGTTAGCGTATGCGACTGCTAATCAAGAGGTCTCGGGTTCAAATCCCGGGTCGGGCCAAAAAGTGTTTTTGGGATTTTCTTAGGAAATTCCTAATAGCTGCCCGGAGTTCGGAAGTTTGGCGGTGATTCACGCCCGTGCCTCCGAGAGCACGTAAAGCCGTCGGTCCCGGTTGTCATGAATATCTATGGCAATCGTTATTGGGAAGTCAGTGCCCTCAAATATACTGACAACTAGTTCAATCTTCGAATTTTAGTTCTCCCTTAGGGTTGCGGAGGTCCGATACCACTCGCTCCGTGGAAAAACTGATATTCAGGTAAAACCGGTTGAACTAGTAGCCGACCCCAAATAAAATTGGGAATAAGGCTAGGAAGATGATAGTGTGAAAAAATATATTTATCAGCAGTCTTATTTTCGAAGTATAAGGTCTGCCTAAATTGAGATCAAACTGGCATAGCAGAATGTGGCAAGCTGTAAAAAATAAATAAATATTACAACAAAGTTGAATAGTACGTTTAAATGCGTATTAACAAAAATATGTTTGTATTGGAAATAACATTAATTGAAATTAAACTATCGCCGGCCGCTGCTGAATGAATGAAGAACTCCGATAACTATCTCAGTTTGGGCAGTACGCTGCTAGCTACTGTTTTAAAGTCGTCGGTCCTTTGTGCCACGTTTGAATAATCACGGTCTCCCCTCTAGCAAATTTCTGCTAAAGCAACCGTTGTTTTGGCTTGAGACGTGACTGACTCACTTACATTCTTCCAATACATCGTACTTATTTTCCAATATATATATGATTATATTTATATCACATCACGGACTTCAGAAAAAAGTTACAAAGCTAAACTCGAAACAGCTCGTAAAATAAATAAAATTTATTGGTGACACGCGAAAGGAATAATTTGAGCCCTCTCTGTCAAAGTTGCTGCCCAAGTTTGGGGAACATTTTGTCAATGTTATTAGGCGTGGAAACAGGATGAAAACACATTTTACTTGATAAAGGAAAACTAAAAGTTGGAGCGAACTTTTTGGGAAAGTTTATTTTATAATTTTAATAGATAATGGGACAGAAATTCAGTGGACCGTAGTCTTTGTTATACCTATTAATACAAACGAGTGTGAGTATAATGCTCGGATGACATTCAAGATTTTTTGGCTCACAAAAAGTTTTAGGTTTTTAAGCCTACACAATTATATGACTGACAGCAAATGGATGCGAACTACCCAAGACTGGGATGGTAGGCGCTTTTTATGAAAGGCGTGCCTTGCCCAAGAAGATAAAATAATACTAGTATTTACTAAATAAAACTTTTAAAAATACTTACAATGATTTGGGTATGTTACAATGTTTCACAACCACACTCGTGATGATACCCCGCAGCATTATATTCTTACCTTAACTCTAAAGGCGTAAGTGAATAAAATTAAATAACAAGGTCGTGCCATCACGCTTTACGTCATCGCCATACAGCGTTTCATGATATTCAAGAAAATTAAGGTACTCCTCTAAAAACCACTAGCCAGTTAATAACCTATTACTTACTGTGAAAGTGCATCTTATAATTTATTTCTAAATAAATCAAATAACAACCTTTCTAAAGAAAATAAATGACGAGGTCAGCGACGAGTAGAAATATTACAACGAATTATTTACAACCTTTCTGGTTTGAATTTACTGGTAGCTTAACAAATTAAAACTTAAAAAAACTGTTTAAACAATCTATTGTATATTACATATAATTGCATTTATGAACAAATAAATGAAACGAAAACAGTTACGAATGGTACGTTGTTACCCCTTTCAGCTATTTAAACTTTTATCGTCTTTAAGCCAAGAGAGCTTTGAAATTGAAAGGTATTCATTGTCAGAATCGTTCAAATACTTAACCGCCTCTGCATTGACCTATTGTTGGTGTAGAGGAAATTCTCACTAAGAGCTTGAAAGATATGCAGCTCTCTTAAAAGCATATCTTGATAGGAATGGTGAGAATGCTGCGTATTTGCCGAGGCATTTTATAGTTTATTTAAGAGGGGGTATTGCCAATCTTAGATTTGATTTTTACACTCGAAAATAAGCCACAAATCATGAAACAAAACATGCCCGTTAGCGCGGGTCAGGTGCGATAGAAAGGCAGAGTTCTGAGCGGAATAAGAATGTAGTAATTTTATTGTAATTACTCGTAAATTATACACTATTTTTTTAAAACACTATTATAGTCCCATTTCAATATATTTTTATACAATGTATTAAAATATTGACTCAGTAATATACATATTTATGATAATAAATTGATTTTAGTGGAAAATTGGACGTAACTTTGTTTTATATTTTTTATCTATAAAATATTACAATTTTATATTTTCACTCAAGCCAGTCCCTTTTGAATATAACAAAATATATATAAATATAAAAACAGATCATTTGTGGCTTATTTTCGAGTGTAAAAATCAAATCTAAGATCGGCAATTTAGCTTTATACCCCCTCTTAAGACCGTACTCAAATCATACTATTTCTGTACACACAAATAAATAAAATTAAAATGTTTGTTTGGAATTTCAAATAAACAGTGGTATTTTTTTATTTGTGTCTGTCTGTTTCTTCCGGCCAAGCTCTGTAATGGCTGGACCGATTTTGACGAGACTTTCACTGGAAGGAAGCTGATGATATATGAAGTAATAGCTACTTTTTTAGACAATGTTTGCCACTTGGCGTTACTTGTACCTTTGCAACAACAACCGCAGGTAACACCGCTTGATTAAGCTAGTGTATACACGTAAAATCACGCGTATGTAAGTAACAGTGTATATTTAAATACTGTAACGAAATTTTTATCTAAACTACATTTTTCCCGTGACTTCGAACACGTGTTATTTTAATGTATAAAGTTTCAATACTATAAAGTTCTATCTAATTTAAGGGTTTCGATGACATTAGATATACGGGTAGAATTCACTGATGGAAGTTATTTTGGTGATAAATATAGTCCATAAATAAAATTGAAATGTATACTTTAAAAGTAACCGCATTTTTTAAATTGCATATTAAAACTACACGTTGTTAATCCATTCCCGGTACTTATACAGTATTTTTTAACAGTGTCATCTTCGTAACGGCTAAACCGACATTATGAGGACTTTCAGTTAAAGGTTCGTGAAAACTAAAAAACCCCTTGAACAAATGTTATCATTCAAGAGACAGTCTATAAGGATTCCAAAACAGTCACTATTTATTAGCACCTAAAATTGCAATTAAGTGATCAGACGATCTGTCTGTTCATTTGTCCTTTTAGCCATAAAAAAAGAACAAGAAGGTTCCTTGCTTTAACACCTTTAGCTACTTTTTAGGGTTCCGGTGCCAAATGGCAAAAAACGGAACCCTTATAGATTCGTCAAGTCTGTCTGTCTGTCTGTCTGTCTGTCCGTCCGTATGTCACAGCCACTTTTTTCCGAAACTACAAGAGCTATACTGTTGAATTTTGGTAAGTAGATGTAATCTATGAACCGCATTAAGATTTTCACATAAACATGGACAAAAAACAAAACATTTTGGGGGTCCCCATACTTGGAACTGAAACTCAAAAAAATTTTTTTCATCAAACTCATACGTGTGGGGTATCTATAGCTAGGTGTTCAAAAATGATGTTGAGGTTTCTAATATCATTTTTTTCTAAATGAATAGTTTGCGCGAGAGACACTTCCAAAGTGGAAAAATGTGTGTTCTCTAACTTCTAAAATAAGAGAGTGATAAAACTGAAAAAAATATATGTTGTACATTACCATGTAAACTACCAACGAAAATTGGTTTGAACGAGATCTAGTAAGTAGTTTTTTTTAATATGTCATAAAGCGTAAACAGCAATTTACCTTTCATTTAATCAACGAACTACAAAAACTTTTATATAATGTTACTTGTTGATACGGAACCCTTCATGGGCGAGTCCGACTCGCACTTGGCTGATTTTTTTTACTAGTTACTACTACTGTTTACTAGGTACGTACTAGTTTTTTATTTTAATCACTTGAAATAGTTCTTGTATATTCTATATTCTGACAAATGTCATTTTTATATATTACTAGCTTTCACCCGCGGCTACGCCCGCGTCTATGTCAGTTATCGCGTTAAAAAGTAGCCCATGCCCTCTCTCAAGTTTAGACTATCTGGCTAAGTAAATAATTTAATTTTAATTGTAATAATTTAATTTAATTTTAATTCCTCCATAAGTGTCAGTACTTCATTCAAACATAGATCATCGTTGATTTCATCCAACCTTTCAAATCTGTGGAAGATATCTTCTACTAATGCACTTTTATATTTTTAAATTAGCCATTTACAAACCATCATTATGGTTGTTAAGCAAGTGTGTTATGCCTAGCAACCTGTGAACTTTTGACAGGAGATAAACAGTGATACATTTTGACATCTACAATTTAGTATATTTTTATAATATCCTAGCTTTAGCCCGTTTATCTCGATTATTGCAGTAAAAAGTAGCCTATGTGTTATTCTGATATATAAGCTATATTACTGTAAAGTTTCATCCAAATCCGTTCAGTAGTTTTTGTGTGCAAGAGCAACAAACATACACACATACACACATACACACATACACACATACTCACAAACTTTCACGTTTATAATATTAGTAGGATGTCAATATTCAACTATATGGTACTATTATATTCAACTAGCTAGCCTACATATGTGATTAACCAGAACTCATTTTTAAATTAGCCATTTACAAACCATCATTATGATTGCTATGCAAGTGTGTTATGCCTAGCAACCTTTGAAGTTTGGACAGGAGATAAAAAGTGATACATTTTTACATCTACAATTTATGTATTTTTATAATCACCTAGATTTCGCCGTGTATTTGCAATTATTGAAGTAAAAAGTAGCCTATGTGTTATTCTGATATATAAGCTATATTACTGTAAAGTTTCATCCAAATCCGTTTAGTAGTTTTTGCGTGGCAGAGCAACAAACACATATACACACATACAAACTTTTGCGTTTATAATCAGATCAGAACACAGTTATAGAACAGTGATCATTATCTGCGGGTAGTATTTTATATGAAATATTTGCGAGTGTATTAAATTACAAACTCGATCTCATTATAATTGTTTAGTTCTCTTTATCAAAATAGTATTTTTATTTATTCTTTATTGTAGTAGTAACGTCTACAATTGTAGACAAAACAATTCAGTTTTATTTCATTGTATTATATATATTTGTTTACATACTAGCTCTTACCTGTGATATAAAAGTTGTTTTTTCTAATATTCATATTATTAATATTTAATGGAAAATAACTATATATCTTTCTGAGTGTTACGGTTTCAAGGTTAAACTGTTACATAGATTTCAATGAAAATGTGCATAGAGACACTTTGGTTTTTGATGAAAGAGGCAGGTTACGCTTCACTGTGATATCCAATATAGATGCGGACGGAACCGCAGGCAATACCTAGTTCGGTAATTTTTATTCACTTATAACTAGCATAGCCCGGTGCAGAAGCCCTGACTGTAATATCCAATATAGACGCGGGTGGAACCGCGAGCAAAACATAGTTCGGAAATTTTTATTCACTTATAACTAGCTTAGCCCGGCGCGGAAGCCCTGACTGTAATATCCAATATAGACGCGGGTGGAACCGCAGGCAACACCTAGTTCGGTAATTTTTATTCACTTATAACTAGCTTAGCCCGGCACGGAAGCCCTGACTGTAATATCCAATATAGACGCGGGTGGAACCGCAGGCAACACCTAGTTCGGTAATTTTTATTCACTTATAACTAGCTTAGCCCGGCACGGAAGCCCTGACTGTAATATCCAATATAGACGCGGGTGGAACCGTAGGCAACACCTAGTTCGGTAATTTTTATTCACTTATAACTAGCTTAGCCCGGCACGGAAGCCCTGACTGTAATATCCAATATAGACGCGGGTGGAACCGCAGGCAACACCTAGTTCGGTAATTTTTATTCACTTATAACTAGCTTAGCCCGGCACGGAAGCCCTGACTGTAATATCCAATATAGACGCGGGTGGAACCGCAGGCAACACCTAGTTCGGTAATTTTTATTCACTTATAACTAGCTTAGCCCGGCACGGAAGCCCTGACTGTAATATCCAATATAGACGCGGGTGGAACCGCAGGCAACACCTAGTTCGGTAATTTTTATTCACTTATAACTAGCTTAGCCCGGCGCGGAAGCCCTGACTGTAATATCCAATATAGACGCGGGTGGAACCGCAGGCAACACCTAGTTCGGTAATTTTTATTCACTTATAACTAGCTTAGCCCGGCACGGAAGCCCTGACTGTAATATCCAATATAGACGCGGGTGGAACCGCAGGCAACACCTAGTTCGGTAATTTTTATTCACTTATAACTAGCTTAGCCCGGCACGGAAGCCCTGACTGTAATATCCAATATAGACGCGGGTGGAACCGCAGGCAACACCTAGTTCGGTAATTTTTATTCACTTATAACTAGCTTAGCCCGGCACGGAAGCCCTGACTGTAATATCCAATATAGACGCGGGTGGAACCGCAGGCAACACCTAGTTCGGTAATTTTTATTCACTTATAACTAGCTTAGCCCGGCGCGGAAGCCCTGACTGTAATATCCAATATAGACGCGGGTGGAACTGCGAGCAAAACATAGTTCGGTAATTTTTATTCACTTATAACTAGCTTAGCCCGGCACGGAAGCCCTGACTGTAATATCCAATATAGACGCGGGTGGAACCGCAGGCAACACCTAGTTCGGTAATTTTTATTCACTTATAACTAGCTTAGCCCGGCGCGGAAGCCCTGACTGTAATATCCAATATAGACGCGGGTGGAACCGCAGGCAACACCTAGTTCGGTAATTTTTATTCACTTATAACTAGCTTAGCCCGGCGCGGAAGCCCTGACTGTAATATCCAATATAGACGCGGGTGGAACCGCAGGCAACACCTAGTTCGGTAATTTTTATTTACTGATAACTTCACTAAGTCCGGTACCGCCCCCTTTTATGCATTGTGCTATGATGGGGTATAACTACCGCTGCCGATGTATTCCTGTAATTCACTGTACAGAATTACGTAACCAAAATTTAGGTGTGAAAACGCTCTTTACGTTCAGGTTGTTTATTAAATTTTGCCCGTAAATCTGTCCCTTCGCAATTATAGCATCTTACCATATATATACCCCTCAGGGGTCCAATTCTAAAGAAACGTTAGAGCTCAAAACGGAAACATTCCGCGTAACAAAAAAAAATCTTTTACATTTACATAAAATTCTCGTAACACTTTAAATCAAACAGTAGCAAAAGTACATTGCAATATCAACTTTATATTTCGCACTCTAGTGTATAAATTGACTTGATAAGTTATGTCTTTATCGTGGTGACAGAGCAGTAATCTGGTTTTTTTATCCTTTTTGTGAAACAACCCACCCTAAGACCGCACGAATGTTACGATTAGATAACTCTTAAAACTGTTTATTTAATTTGCACCACCTGATATTTTGAGTTCTTTAAAATAGGGTCCTTCAAAGCAAATATCATCATCTCCTAACATTATTTTTCTTAAGATTATTTGGGGGTCGGCTAGTAGTTGAACTGGTGTTACCTGAATATCAGTTATTTAACGAAACGACTGGCATCGGACCTTCTCAATCCTGATGGCGAGCTGAATTTGAAAGTTGAACTAATTGTCTGTATATTTGAGGGTACTGACTTCCGAATAACAACTGTCCTAGATGTTCATAACAACCGCGACAGACGGCCTAATGTGCTCTCCGGTTGATATGAAAAAGAAGAAAAATTCAACAGCCTCCCGGCTCATTATCCGAATACGAGACTTCTTGGTCAGCAGTCGCTACGCTTACTGCTAGACTAACGACGCAGTCAATCTCAAATTTAATTACTAACCGACCCACGTATCCCCGTCTGCATCTTTTATTACCCATAGTGTGATATACCGCGGAAATAAATTGTCACGAAAAAACACAAACAAAGAGAAGCAATTCTATCCCACGTTATTTTCACGATTCTTTAACTGGTTTTGCAGCCCATGCAATGGAAGCTCTTAGAAATATTTTTATTCGTTTAAAAAACATTTTTCACCTTCTATTGGAAACAGCGTGATAATAGAAGGTGAAAAATTACAGGGTTCCTCTATCAATGGAATATCTAATAGGAAAAGATTTTTTCAAATCAAATCAGTAGATTCTGAGATTAGCATGTTTAAATATACAAACAAACTTTCTGTTTGTTATATAAATAGACAAACAATCTATACTACTTCATAAAATAGTGTAGGTTTTTTTTTAAATATTTACCCTTGATGTGAATTGAACATCCATGATTTTTCAGTGTCACTAACCATTCAATCCCTGCGACAGTCAAATGTTAAACATTGACTTTAATTTGAGTAGAAGTCGCTAAGCCCTCCCGTCCTACAAAACGAGCTTAAGCAGGACCGACATGTTCAATCTGAAACTGTGTTAATCCCCCGCCTGTTATAAATCGACGGCAAGTGATAACGCGGCCTACTTCAAGTCTTAGTTGGTATCTGGAGTACGATATCCGATGTATCTAACAGAAACTTATTTAACTTTGTCGTAATCCAGTATTACAATGATTTATAAATTGAATTTTAAGTTTTAATATAGCGGACTAAAATTTATATTTCTTTGAAATTGTGGTACTCAATTTTTCTACGCAACCATCGTTAATCTGTCTTTTTAGGGACATTGTGTGGATATTCCTCCAACATAATAAATAAAGTTTACATGCTATAACAATTTATGCTTTATGTAGTAAAAATTACAATCGAAAATGCATTAAATTGTTGGCCCGCCCGCGTGTATTTCGATTATTGCTGTAAAAAGTAGCCTCTGTGTGATTCTGTATTAGGGACACACTTTAAAGTTGAATTACTCGAAAACGGATACCTAATTCGAAAATTAGTTGTAGCAACCTCACAATGTTTTTAAAAGACCTTTCTAACGATACCCCACACGATGGATTAGACGCGAGAAAAAACAATCATACCCATTTTACGTGTAGGGGAGGTACCCCAAATAAAAATATTTTTCATAATTGTATTGTAGCACTTTGTTGACGTAATTATGACACATATTCATGCAAAGTTTCATCTTTCTAGCACTAACCGTTTGGGCGGTAGGTCGAAGATGGACGGACGGACGGACAAGACGAATCTATAAGGGTTTCTAGTCATGAGCTACGGAACCTTAAAAAAAGGATATGTTATATTATTATATTAGTGTCTACTACCCGTAGTACAATCTCTTAGTTTGAAACTAGATGGCGCTGTATGTCAGATGTCTGAAATATTTATTATATCATCATCTATGATAAATGACCTCATCTTCCTAGCCTTATTCCCAAGTTTATTTGTGGTCGGCTACTAGTTCAACCGGTTTTACCTGAATTTCAGTTTTTCCACGGAGCGACTGGTATCGGACCTCCGCAACCCTAAGGGAGAACTGAAATTCTAAGATTGAACTAGTTGTCAGTATATTTGAGGGCACTGACTTCCCAATAACGATTGCCATAGATGTTCATGACAACCGGGCGGGACCGACGGCTTTACATGCTCTCCGAGGCACGGGCGTGAATCACCGCCAAACTTACAAACTCCGGGCAGCTATTAGAAATTTCCTAAGAAAATCCCAAAAACACTTTTTGGCCCGACTCGGGATTTGAACTCGAGACCTCTTGATTAGCAGTCGCATATGCTAACTACTAGACCAACGAGGCAGTTGACAAATGACCTATTTCCACATAATATTATGTAGACTTGCTACTATTTGCTATCACGATCTCTCACTTCGATACCCAAGAGATATCGAATTGCACGTGCAAACCATTTTCAAGGGAATTAGTTATTGAACTAATAACGGAACTAGATACATGTTGTGCTATTGCTTGTGATGCTAAATATAGTAAAGGCCACGCATATTGTTGGGTTCTGTAGCTTATTGATATCTTTTTCATACACAACTGTATTTGTTTTTTTTATGTTGTGTCATAGGTATCACTAGGTACATATTATAAAATTATTTCATTTTGCGATTAATTCAAAAATCACTATACCTATTTATTATTTAAATGATATTTTGTACCCAGGTAGTCCAAATCATAAAATAGACAATGACTACTTATTACCGCGATAATCCACATACACGCGGGCAGAGCCGTGGACGAAAGCTAGTATTTTATAAAATATTATAAACAAAACAAAAGATTTATCTCCTGAAGGCAAACAAGCTCTGTATATAAGTTATCCTGTGCTGGAACTACTTATACTTAAACATGTTTCTGCTTTCCGAGAAATTGCGTTTCAGGAGTGGACGAGAGACGCGGGTGGAGCCGTGGGCGAAAGCTAGTGTTTTATAAAGTAAGCGATTATTACGCGAAACTAAACCTTAAAGTACTTATTACTTTTTAAATTAAATTTTAATTTCCAAGTCAATTATCGCTTAACTTTCTGTTAAAAAGAATCTTGCAAAAGAAAACACTTAACTTAAACAAGAATTAGAAATTGTCGAACGAATCTAGAATTTGATATTAGAATTTTAAATTTAAAACATAAATAGTAGATAAGTACCCAAGGGCTGTAAGGCATCAATTGCAGCCCGAGATATTTAGGCGCACGAGCGCAGCGATTGCGCCTATAGTTCGAGGGTGCAATTGGTACTTACACCCGAGGTAACTATTCTGCTTTACATCTCCATTGTGAGGTAAGTAGAAAAAAACCGGCATTATAAAAATAAAACATTGTTAATTGCTTCTTCAGCTTCCATTTTCATTGAATCGGGAGTGCAGCTTTTATCTTCATCACTTGAAGAATTCATGTTTTTTCCTAATTAGCACGTAATTATAAAAAAATCCCAAAAAAAACAATATTTAAATTAAAAGTTTTCTATTCCCGCCTCTTTTCATTAAAAAGAAACAAGTAAAGAACTTTTTAATTGTTTTTTTCAAGAATCAAATTGAGCTTCGCCGTTCGATATTTAAAATTGATGACTATACTCACACGAAGACAAGGCTGAATAGCAAAGCGACCTCTTTGGGCATTGGGCTGAATGCATGATGTCTTTGCCAGTATGATGGTTAGATGTACGCGAACTTTTTGTAAGGAAGAAGCGTTTTTTTTTTAATTACTTACCGCCCTAGGGCTTTTTTAGCTACATTATTACCCTAGAGCGCTAATAAGTCACTTACAAGCCCCATTTGGAGGTAATAAGAACCTACTTACCGAACATGAGAGATGTAAATACTTTTTAGTAGTTACTATATTAAAAACTGACAAAAGTAACCATCTCTGGAATCCATATACCGTAGCATATACCATACTAATGTTATAAAATTTAAAAGTAACTCTGTCAGTCTGTCTGTGAGATTATCAAGGCCAAATCACTGAACAGATTTCAACGGAATTTAACGGGAAGATATTTTGATTTTTAAGAAAAAAACATAGGCTTACTCTTTATTGCGAAAACCGACACTCACTGGGCAAAGTTAAAAAGCTAAAGACGAAATAACGAAGGCCAAAAAGTCTTGCGAATCTTTAAGTATTCTGTGTTAGTACATACTATCATCATCAACCCACTATATATATATATATATATAGGTCTCTCCTATTGCACACCGCTTAGATTGCTTTTGGACTTCTCGCATCCAGCTCTTGCCAGTCATACTGCGCAAGTCGTCAATACCTATGAATAATACTTTACATTCATAAACAATCAAAATTTATTAAAATATATTACATCAAAAATGTACAGCCCTGCCTTTTGGAACATACATTTGTTAAGAAAAATGATAATACACTGACAAAATATTACCATTCTATAGAGTATTCGATTCGATTCAATTCGATAGAGCGAAATAAATCGTGGATGTCATGTAGACAACAGTCATCGTTCACAGCTAAGGATGGCAATAGTACGTAACTGTCACTAGTAAAGTGTTTTATTTCAAAGAAAGTGACAATGGTTAGTCCATTAGATACAACTATAGTCGTCACAAAATAAGAAGCCCGGTTTGACATTTGTCATCGTGGCGTAACTAATACGATTAATTCGTGTTTTTGAGTGCGATTTTTCAATGTCAAGTTAAACTTGATGCTTATTTATGATACGCGTTGTGATAGTGTATGGGTAACATAGTAATTAAATAGGATTATGAATTTGATTTTTCAATTTCTTACATGCGGCATGTCAAATGGCAAATGTCAAAACGGGCTTCTTATTTTGTGACGACTCTAGTGCTCGCCAAGTTTTGAAATTCTACCGTAATGACCTTGAATTATAAGTATAACGTAAACGACACTAAAGTTGATATTTATAATAGTAGCTTGCTAAAATTCACAAAAATCTTATATTAAGGTTAAATGTATATACCTGTTTAAAATACTATATTACACTACTATACTTTTTTACTTTGATAATATTCATCGATGTCGTATTTATCGTCGAAATATGGTTGCAATATTGTTTTAAGAATAAATAAGTAAATAATAAAAAAAACATTACGATTCTATTAAGAAAGACTATAATGACGGATTTCGCCAAAATAGATAGTAGTGTGTGTGACGTTTTATTTATTGATTTAATGTATTTTATGCATAATTTAAGGAAATAGTGTATTTATAAGTGTGTGAAATTTCATACTTCTTCGTCCACGCAATTCGTATAAAAAAATATAACAAAATATTGAAAACTCACACAGTTTATCTTCCAAGCCGATGAAAATGTATGTATTTATGCATTATGTAACTGGTGTCTTGAGTGGTCAATCAGAAGACGCTTGGTATCAGGCTTTCATTAGCCCCTCCGTGGCTTGAACGGCCCAAATATGACCATCTCACTCTCCCGTTTATAGTAAGCGGAATGTGGATGAAATTACATATAAATCGCGAACATGACCTAATTTAGGTGCAAATATCGATTACTTGATGAAGATTTCGAAATCCAGCTTATGAAATTTTTCCTTCCTATTTCAGTCTATTACGGACCTCTATCTTTCGTATTCAGTTCACAATTTTTTCTGAATGGAAGGCCTTCTACTTCAATCAGTAAAATAAATTCATTTGTTACATATTGTTAAATTAATATATATATTTTTTGCTGTTTTTGAATTAGAACTGAGAATGAGCAATTTATTTAAATGTATATCGTATGTTATCAATGAGTGTAATTCAATTTAAGATTGAAAACTGCGGGAAAAATTGTAAACGCTGACAACTTAAAAAAAAATCCGTTGACCGTTTTAAATTTGATCTTATTATTGTAAAATAAATGGAAGGGGAAGCCCAAAATCGATCAGCAGTAGAATGCGATAAGCTGATGATGATAATGATTGTAAAATAATTAACAAATTAAACTGAATAAACCTTAATAAGATGATATTTTAAATGACAGAATCGGCATATTAAAAATAGTTATAATAAGAATTATGATAATATTATCAATAACATTTCGATTGGCATTCTAAGCCTTTTCAAGTCTCGAATTAACTTATTTTATACTGTACTTGAAACAGTATAAAATCGAATACTACATAATACCTGTTTGTTTATAATATCACTAAAACATAAACAGCTTCATGAACTTCTAACTCAATATCCACTGCCTCCAGCACTCACTACACTGTTGCGTCATTAATTGAAAACCGCTAGTGATCTAATTACATTTGAAGCCAACAACTTTAGACTTGATAACTCACCTAAATATCAACCTTATATCCTAGATCATAAAATTTATAATCAGTGTATTTAATCAGTGTGTTTAGTACCCAATATTTTGCGGTTATCGACAAATGATGCTGATGTTATGAGTTTCAATTCGGTAGTTTGTGGTGAGCCCATACTTACGATATGTAGATACAGATCGCTTACTGGTTATTGAAGGGATTAAAAACAAATGAATTGTTCAGAATATATTATATAAATATTCTCTTGTTTCTTGATAACTAGAAACAAAATGTATCACAAAACAGATATGGACCATTTCTGTGGCACAATCTCTAACCTAAACTTTTGTAAAGGATTTTTAAAAATTATAATCTTTAATGATTTTAAAAAAAATCGTATTACGATATTTATGTATGGATCTGAAGAAAAAATTTGAATATTTCCGTCCCGTTTTGTAATCCCAAGATAATATCGTGAATCGATAATACCACAAATTGGATAAGTGAAAAGTTTCCTAAAGTCAATCCAATTAGGTCCTAATTTCTGTTTCGCGTGATATCCAATTTCAGTAAATTCTTAATATTTATACTGTAGCATGTGCAAAGTTTTGAGGTTTTAACTTTTTGAACCGAGGCTAAGTTGTTGTGATCTGTATTTGATTGAGTGTTTCATCAACATTAATCTTCAGTTTTGAACTTGAACTCATCAACAGATTACAAAAATATACAGCCACCCTGGTCAAGCGGGTTGTTATAGGGTTTGTTTCAAGTTCTCCTTCTCTTGGCAGTGACATTATCCTGAGTATTTCGTTACTCTTAAACTGTCACCACATGGACAGTAATTTTTAATACAGACTCATGAATGACTTTGAATATAACCAATGCCTATGCTGTTATCTACTGTATACTATCATTGCCTGAAATAAAGCTGTTCTCTGCTGCTCATATATTTATGGAAATGAATGAATTGAACATATAATTCTTAAGAACCCTCTGAATCAGAAGCTGTAGGTCGTTTCATACCTTGAACTTTTTTATGCATAGCCTACCAAAGTGGCTATACCCTGCCTGATGAAAAGCATGAGTTAAATACAAGAGTGAGGGGCCTCCACACTTGCTACGAATGGAGTCACTAAATTTTGGCAGCCTAGTAAAATGCCTTTCAACGTCCCGTTCACAGGACCCGGGATCAAAGTGGGAAATAACTTGAAAAAGTATAAAACTCTTCTAATCATAGTTTGGTAATTCCTGAAATACATGCATGATGTCTAACGACCTTAGAAAAATGTAGTGTTTTATCAGTCCACCCTCATTATGTTATTATCGAATAAACCAGTCTGCAATAGTCCGTGTTTCATTACGCATACATTACAGTGGCGCAGTCGGTTTTAAATAGTTTTTTTATACTTTTAGTGACAATTTCGTATAGGAACAATGCCTATCGGTAAAATAGAAGCATTTGAGGTCGGGGCACATAATTGGGACGCTTATTGTAGGCGAATTAAGCAGTTTATAGCTTTGAATAGCATCGACGCGGCGTTACACGTAGCTACTTTAGTTACTCATGTCGGCGTTACTTGTTACGAGTTAATGTGTGATTTGTGTGCGCCTGATTTGCCAGAATCAAAGACATTTGATGAGTTAGTGTGCATTGTGAAACAACATCTGGAACCCCAGAGGTCGGAGATTGCAGAACGGCACATTTTTCGGCAACGAAAGCAAATGGCGGGGGAGACCGTAAGCGAGTTTTTACAGAGTTTGAAGCATTTGGCTAAAACCTGCAATTTTAATAATTCCTTGGAGGAGAATCTCCGTGATCAATTTGTGTCAGGTCTTCACAACGAGGATATGAGATCCAGACTTTTTGCTGAAAAAGATTTAAAGTATTCGCGAGCTGTCGAGCTCGCGTTGTCATTGGAAGCTGCAGACAGAGATGCAGTGACGGCAGATCAGGGGGTCGGAGCAGGCATATCTGAAGGTGTACACCGTGTGATGGCAACCGCGCCGCGCTGCCGGCCGGGCGATCCGGCCTCGCCAGCAGGCGCGGGAGCACCCGGTACACACAGCTCGATGCAGCGTCGACCGTGCCCGCGTTGCGGCCGTACTGGGCATGCAGCTTCGAGATGTCGTTTTAAAGTGTATAATTGTGACAATTGTGGTGAGAAAGGTCATTTAAAAGTGATGTGCCGTAAGTTTGACGGAGAAAGTGAGTCACAGGTGAAACAAAATAAAGGTCAGTTTTGCTTATCTAATTCTAATTCGGAAGACAGAGTGAGTTTTTACAATTTATCGTGTAACAGCAGTGACAATCCGTACTATATTACGCTATATGTCGAAGGATATTCTTTACAATTTGAGGTGGACACGGGTTGTAAATTTTCAGTAATATCTAAGTATCTTTTTAATAAAATGTTTAGTAATTTAAAGTTAAACAATAAGCCATTGATCTTGAAATCTTATACGGGCAATTTAATAAAACCGTTAGGTAATATAAATGTAAATGTGTTATATCACAGTAGATCACAATTGTTACAACTTTATGTGATAGAAAATGGTGGTCCACCTCTGTTAGGGCGTACGTGGATTAGAATGTTAGGTATTAATGTTAATGATGGTTTTAGTTTGTCTGATTTTAGATGTGATCAATCAATTAAGTGTTTATTGAATGAGTTTCCTGATGTATTTGCTGATGGGTTGGGTACTTGTAATGTTCGAATGCAGTTACATTTGTCGGATAAAACACCTATATTTGTGAAAGCACGTCCCATACCATTAGCTTTACGCGATCGAGTCGAGCGTGAGTTAAAGCGTTTACAACGCGAAGACGTCATTTTTAAGGTAGACCGATCCGACTATGGCACCCCTATAGTGCCAGTTATAAAAAAAAATGGTGACATTCGAATATGTGGGGATTATAAAACTACAATTAATCCCCGTCTTAAGGATTTTCATTACCCATTGCCTAGAATTGAGGAGATATTTGCAACCCTTGCCGGAGGGGTGGTTTTTTCGAAATTAGATTTGTCCCATGCTTACCAGCAGGTATTATTAACTGAGGACTCGCAACCGATGACGGCGATCACTACTCATGTTGGTACATTCGTCTATAAGCGCGTCCCTTTCGGTATAAAATGTATACCTGAAAACTTTCAGAAAATTATTGAAGAAATACTGAGTGGCTTGCCTTTTACGGTTGTTTTTCAAGATGATATATGCGTGGGAGGAAAATCTTATTTAAATAACTTAGACAACTTACGAGCTGTTTTAGTAAGATTAAAAAATGCAGGTTTAAGAGTGAATTGGTCAAAATGTGAGTTCTTTAAAGATAGCGTAAGTTATTTAGGATATAGAATTGATAAAGAAGGCTTGCATGCCGATGAACAAAAGCTTGAAGCTATTAAATATGCTCCGACCCCTCGAGATGTAACACAGTTAAAAAGTTTTTTAGGTCTTGTTAATTTTTACTCAAAATTTGTTCCAAACATTAGCGACATTTTAAGACCGATGTATAGTTTACTAAAAAAAAAATTGTAAATGGTGTTGGAGCAAAGATTGTGAGTTAGCTTTTGTCAAAATTAAAAACATGTTGAGTAATAGTCCGGTGTTGGCGCATTACAATCCTAATTTACCTTTGATTTTATCGGTTGACAGTAGTGCCTACGGGCTGGGTGCTGTATTGATGCATAGATATAAAGACGGTACAGAACGCGCGATCAGCTGTGCCTCTCGCATACTCAATGAACACGAACAAAATTATTCACAACTCGATAAAGAGGCATTAGCTATTATTTATGGTGTCACTAAGCACCATCAATATTTATATGGTAGACATTTTTTATTACGCAGCGATAATCGCGCACTTAGTTACATTTTCGGTAAAAATAAAGGCATTCCTCAGACTGCAGCGAGTCGCTTACAGAGGTACGCAGTTAAATTAGCCGCTTATAATTTCGATATTGAGTTTATACCTTCTGCGAAAAATTGTTTTGCAGACGCGTTATCACGTTTACCGTTACAATACCTGCACAATTGCAATAGTTTAGATAGTGATTTTTCCGATGGCAGTTATTTAAATTTCATAGAAAACAACTTCCCGGTTACTTTTAACGAAATATGAAGAGAAACAATGAAAGATAAATTTTTAAATAAAATAGTTGGGTATGTTAAATTTGGTTGGCCAGATCGGATAGATAACGATTTTGATAAAGTTTATTTTCAAAAGAAAGACAACCTGTTTATTGAACATGGGTGTTTAGTTTGGGGTTACCGAATCGTTATACCCAGTAATTTACGTAAATATATTTTATCAGAATTACACAATGGGCATATCGGCATAGTAAAAATGAAACAGGTTTCTAGAAATTATTTTTGGTGGGAGGGATTAGACGCAGACATTGAACGTATTTGTCGTGAATGTAGTGCGTGTGCTTCTCAACGCGATAATCCCCCTCATTCGCCGTTGCATGCTTGGCCGTGGCCAATGGAACCATGGACCAGGTTACATATTGATTTTTTAGGGCCGTACAAAAATAAATATTATTTAATTATAATAGATTCACATACTAAATGGATGGAAGTTGAGAGTGTCACGACTACTTCAGCGCAAATAGTAATTTCTTGCTTACGCAAAACATTTTCTAGATTTGGTTTACCGAAATGCATCGTAAGTGATAACGGTCCACCTTTTAGTTCTAAAGATTATTTAAATTATTTAGACAAAAACGGAATTAAACGAATTCTAATCGCTTCTTATCACCCATCCAGTAACGGCGCCGCCGAAAATGCGGTACGTTTAATTAAGCAAGTACTTAAGAAGGCCACCATAGAAGGTGAAAATTATGAGATTGCCATCTGTAGATTTTTATTTGCATATAGAAACGCCGAACATTGTACAACACAGAAAGAACCGGCAGTGGCCATGTTCGGACGACGTTTACGAGGACGGCTCGATCTAATACGGCCATCCACTGCCGCTGTGGTACAAAATAAGCAGAGTCAGCAAGAAGCACACTTTGGTGGTGCTACACGCGATTTCACACCCGGTGAACAAGTTTTAGTTCGTAATTACAATGATAAAGAGGTTAAATGGAAAACGGGTACGGTTGTGAGTAAAACCGGTCCAGTTTCTTACACTGTAAAAACAGACAGTAATGATCAAGTTACCAAGCGACATGTCGATCAGCTGATCAGTCACAGAAAATCGCGTTACTCGTTGCCCGATACCGAGGACAACGCAGGTTGTGTGACGCCGTTAGATCATTCTTCTACTTCGGATAAATCGTGTTCACCTTTACAAATAGATTTAAGCAGTGGGGAGGGGGAGGCAGATGTAGATGTAGATGAATCATTTCATATACCGAATGAGCGCCAACATCGAAGCTATACTCCACATAAAATGGTCCTGCGTCCCCGTGTTAAAAAAGTTAATTAAGTTAATTACCTGTTATAATGTTATTATTGTATGTATAGTGCTTGATTTAAGGAGGGAAAAATGTAGTGTTTTATCAGTCCACCCTCATTATGTTATTATCGAATAAACCAGTCTGCAATAGTCCGTGTTTCATTACGCATACATTACAATATTTAATAGCTTTTAATAATCATTCTTGTCATCATCAGAATATCAAAGCTCGCTGCATGACATACGCCTATCCTAATGCACACATCTTTGATCGATATTCAAATTCCTGCATCTTAATACACTTTGAGTTTAGCAGTTTTATGAAAAGTGGAGCGTGCAGACTACTACTTTGAATAGGCCCTCTGAATCAACTTCTCGTCAGATAAGGAAAAGCTCTTGTTCATATGTATGTAGTTCAGCAAGGCGTTGCGGCTAACTAAACATCGCAAGAACTCGTAAACCTCTGAAACTTGTACAGTTTTACGACTTCTGACGAATCACTTCGAGATTGTCTCTGACAGCTGTCGCTTATTGTCTACTTGTACAAGAAACTTGTCATACGATGCATGGTTTTATCAGCTCTTAGCATATAAATGATTTACTTAAGCAACAGTTTGTGTTCTAATGTGTTCGTAGAAGTATTATTACAAAATTTTATTTTGTGTTCTAGTTACACTGTGACGTCTATAATATCTGCACTGGTATGTTTTACATTATACCAAACTACCAAAGAACAATGCTGTGGTTATTAGGTCGATACCCACTCAGGACATATTAATATGCAGTGAGCAGAATTATCTGTCTGAGTTTATATAGTTTACTAATTGATTACAGTACTTGTTATTTTATCAATAATTGTAGACACATGAATACAAATTTCAAAAAACCTGCTTTGCTGTTTGATATAATAGATTTACTATTTAAAACACCTCAAAAACAACAAAAACGATCATTCATAATCCCTATGTATTTCTTTCATCTTTTTTGCTGATTGCTGCAGTCGAACTATAGCAGTAAATTTCAAAACTCAGAGTAAGCGCAGTATTCAGGGTTCCGTAGTTCTTGACTCGGTACCCTTATAGTTTCATCATGTCATGACGAGCGTCCGTCCTCGACTTACCGCCCAAACGGTTGGTGCTAGAAAAACAAAACTTTGCATGAATATGTATTGTGATTACGATGACAAAGTGCTACAATAAAATTAAGAAAAATATTTTTATTTGGGGTACCTCCCCCTATTGATTTATTGTATTTTATGCATAATTTAAGAAAATAGCTTCCTGAACTCCTCCTTAACTAATTTAAAAGTGTGTTAAATTTCATACTTCTTCGTCCACGCAATTCGTATAAAGGGGTACAAAATATTGAAAACTCACACAGTTTATCTTCCAAGCCGACTAAAATGTATGTATTTATGCATTATGTAACTGGTGTCTTGAGTAGTCAATCAGAAGACGCTTGGTATCAGGTTTTCATTAGCTCCTTCGTGGCTTGACCGACTTGTAAAAATGTCTGAAAAGATTTACTTACAGAAATAAATATCATTTATCATTTATCATTTATCATTTGAACGGCCAAAATATGACCATCTCACTCTCCCGTTTATAGTAAGCGGAATGTGGATGAAATTACATATAAATCGCAAACATGACCTAATTTAGGTGCAAATATCGATTAATTGATGAAGATTTTGAAATCCAGCTTTTGAAACTTTTCCTTCCTATTTCAGTCTATTACGGACCTCTATCTTTCGTATTCAGTTCACAATTTTTTTCTAAATGGAAGGCCTTCTACTTCCATCAGTAAAATAAATTCATTTGTTACATATTGTTAAATTAATATATTTATTTTTTGCTGTTTTTGAATTAGAACTGAGAATGAGCAATTTATTTAAATGTATATCGTATGTTATCAATGAGTGTAATTCAATTTAAGATTGAAAACTGCGGGAAAAATAGTAAACGCTGACAACTTAAAAAAAAATCTTGACCGTTTTAAATTTGATCTTATTATTGTAAAATAAATGGAAGGGGAAGTCCATTGATCAACAGTAGAATGCGATAAGCTGATGATGATAATGATTGTAAAATAATTAACAAATTAAACTGAATAAACCTTAATAAGATGACATTTATAGACAGAATCGGCATGTTAAAAATAGCTATAATAAGAATTAAGTAAGATAATATTATCAATAACATTTCGATTGGCATTCTAAGCCTTTTGAAGTCTCTAATTAACTTATTTTATACTGTACTTGAAACAGTATAAAATCGAATACAACATAATACCTGTTTGTTTTTAATATCACTGAAACATAAACAGCTTCATGAACTTCTAACTCAATATCCACTGGCTCCAGCACTCACTACACTGTTGCGTCCTTAATTGAAAACCGCTAGTGATCTAATTACATTTGAAGCCAACAACTTTAGACTTGATAACTCACCTAAATATCAACCTTATATCCTAGATCATAAAATTTATAATCAGTGTATTTAATCCGTGTGTTTTGTACCCAATATTTTGCGGTTATCGACAAATGATGCTGATGCTATGAGTTTCAATTCGTTTGTGGTGAGCCCATACTTACGATATGTAGATACAGATCGCTTACCATTTATTGAAGGGATTAAAAACAAATGAATTGTTCAGAATATAATAAATAAATATTCTCTTGTTTACTGATAACAAGAAACAAAATGTATCACAAAACAGATATGGACCATTTCTGAGGCACAATCTCTAACCTAAACTTTTGTAAAAGATTTTAAATAATTATAATCTTTAATAATTTAAAAAAAAATCGTATTACGATATTTATGTACTACCAGCTAGTACCCGGTTCCACCCGCATGTATATCGCTTATCGCGGTAAATAGTAGCCTATATCCTCTCTCAAGAATCAATGTCCTGTCATGCCAAACTTAACTGTTTTTACTTAACTAGAATTTTAATCGATTTAACTCTTGATTGCCAAGGCAACCTCTAACATCGATTTTGTAGGCGATTTGATTCGGAAAAACTGTATTTGAGTTTAGTTATAATAGATGTTGAGGTGTAAATTTGTCTTACTAATGCGAAATCTTTATTATGTTTAAAGTTGCACGATATGTTCATTTTAAGAATATCTTCAGAATTTGTATTTGTTACCGGAACTTTAAAACCTAAATTTTTATAAATGAAATTGACAAACCCACACATTACTTTTATTGTACAATTCAATTTGAAAAAATAGTGTAAAATTTGCCACAGATATTTGTACGACAAATGGAACCAACGAAACACCCACAACTTCATGTCCTATTCGAGGTACGGCCCCACCGTCATTGTCTTAAAAATAGTCACTCATCTTAAGACTGACCTTACTACAATTTGCCATATCCTTAACTTTAGGATTGCTTGACCTTATGAATCTGTTTAAGTATCTATGCTAATTTGAATATTTTTTTAGTAACACAGTATTATGCTTGAAATCAATAAGGGGAAATGCGGGCGGTGTGTTTGTCAATTAAAAGGGGGTTTGTATAGCGCAAATATTTATCATGTTCGCGTGTTGACTTTTGTCTACGTGCACGACGTCAAGCGCCTAATGGCTGCGTGCTCTGTTACATGCTCTTGTTGATCCATCACTCACTACGCTATACTTACTTTTATGCATAAATATGCAACTGTATCCCAATAAATCATTTAGCCTGGCACGTTATTATATATTGTAAACGGATTTGTAAAGGATCGTGTACTTTCTTCACAAAGGATCCTTCGATCAGGCGAGGAGATAATGCCTGGCAGGCTGTGGCCAAACTATTGATGTATGGATGTTGTATAAATGTTAATAGGAGCTAGAATGTCTAATTCGCGATTCAGGATTAGTAGTTACTAAGTGTACTTCGTCACTCCGTGGTTCAGTATTTCTTCGGAAGATGGCGATGTTGAATGTTCTCGATTGCACTGTATGTGGAAGTCACAGACTCGAACTAATCAAACTTTTGAATCCAGAAATCTACGTACTGGAATCCATTGTATTTTGAAATCATAGATCTGCTCCCATCTTCAAGTCAAGTGCGCCATTATTTATCAAAGTATCAGCTGACAGTCATTCTACAGATCCTACTGGAAGAAAATCAGAAAGTTTTTAGCCATCTAGCAGGATGGAAGTATTGCTTTTTTCCGTGCATTTTTTCCGAAAATAAGGAATCGTAATCAGACGTTTTGAAAACTTTATGTATAATGCTAATGCACTGATGCAGCTCTCCAATTTCGTTCAGAAAGTAATTATGAATCAGTTATCTCATCCTCGTACAAATGTATAAATTCGAAATTATTTACCATTTACTGGAGTTACCAACTTAATCAGTTAAAAATCATGTATACCAACTTAATTAATTCCTTACTCATATATTTTCATTTCAGGTAAGAATTAGAGAGGATAAAAAAATGACACAATTTCCGCCACGATGATAATTCAAATAATTCTGACATACTAATCTTCATTAATGGATCTGGCGAAAATATTTGAGGTTTTCCGTCCCGTTTTGTAATCCCAAGATAATATTATCGTGAATCGATAATACCACAAATTGGATAAGTGAAAAGTTTCCTAAAGTCAATCCAATTAGGTCTTAATTTCTGTTTCGCGTGATATTCAATTTCAGTAAATTCTTAATATTTATACTGTAGCATGTGCAAAGTTTTGAGGTTTTAACTTTTTGAACTGAGGCGAAGTTGTTGTGATCTGTATTTGATTGAGTGTTTCATCAACATTAATCTTCAGCTTTTAACTAGAACTCATCAATAGATTACAAAAATCTATTGCTGAATAGCCACTCAGACGGCCAACCCGTCTATATATAATATACATAGGGTTTGTTTCAAGTTCTCCTTCTCTTTGTAGTGACATTATCCTGAGTATTTCGTTACTCATAATGGACCACATGGACCACATGGACAGTAATTTTTAATACAGACTCATGAATGACTTTGAATATAACCAATGCCTATGCTGTTATCTACTGTATACTAGAATTTCCTGAAACAAAGCTGTTCTCTGCTGCTCATATATTTATGGAAGTGAATGAATTTAACATATAATCCTTAAGAACCCTCTGAATCATAAGCTGTAGGTCGTTTAATATCTTGAACTTTTTTATGCATAGCCTACCAAAGTGCCTATACCCTGCCTGATGAAAAGCATGAGTTAAATACAAGAGTGAGGGGCCTCCACACTTGCTACGAATGGAGTCACTAAATTTTGGCAGCCTAGTAAAATGCCTTTCAACGTCCCGTTCACAGGACCCGGGATCAAAGTGGGAAACAACTTGAAAAAGTATAAAACTCTTCTAATCATAGTTTGGTAATTCCTGAAATACATGCATGATGTCCAACGACCTTAGAAATATTTAATAGCTTTTAATAATCATTCTTGTCATCATCAGAATATCAAAGCTCGCTGCATGACATACGCCTATCCTAATGCACACATCTTTGATCGATATTCAAATTCCTGCATCTTAATACACTGAGTTTAGCAGTTTTATGAAAAGTGGAGCATGCAGACTACTACTTTGAATAGGCCCTCTGAATCAACTTCTCGTCAGATAAGGAAAAGTTCTTGTTCATATGTATGTAGTTCAGCAAGGCGTTGCGGCTAACTAAACATCGCAAGAACTCGTAAACCTCTGAAACTTGTACAGTTTTACGACTTCTGACGAATCACTTCGAGATTGTCTCTGACAGCTGTCGCTTATTGTCTACTCGTACAAGAAACTTGTCATACGATGCATGGTTTTATCAGCTCTTAGAATATAAATGATTTACTTAAGCAACAGTTTGTGTTCTAATGTGTTTGTAGAAGTCTAACGGATTATTACAAAATTTAATTTTGTGTCCTAGTTACACTGTGACGTCTATAACATTTGTACTGGTATTATATGTTGTTTTACATTTTAGTAATTCTAACTGTCAAAGAATAATGCTGAGGCTATTAGGTCGATTCCCACTAAGGACATATAAAAAAGCAGTGAGCAAAATTATTTGAATTGTCTGAGTTTATTTAGTTTAATTGATTACAGTACTTGTTATATTGTAGACACATGAATACAAATTTCAATGAACCCTATATGTTATAATAGCTTTACTTTTTAAAACACCTCAAAAGCAACCAAAACGATCATTCGTAATCCGTATGTTTTTCTTTCCTCTTTGTTAATGATTGCTGCAGTCTAACTATAGCAGTAAATTTCAGAGTAATCGTAGTTTGTTGGGTTCCGTAGTTCTTGACTCGGAACCCGTACAGTTTCGTCATGTCCTCCCGTTCGTCCTCAACTTACCGCCCAAACGGTTGGTGCTGGAAAAATCAAACTTACAAGAATATGAATTGTGATTACGATGACAAAGTGCTACAATAAAATTAAAAAATATATTTTTATTTGGGGTACCTTCCCTACACGTAAAATATAGGATAGGAAATAGAGGATATCATTAGATAGGCCTTGTAAAAACATTGCGAGGTTGCCAAAAGCATTTATCGATTTAGTTATCCGTTTGCAAGGTATTCAATTTTTAGCGCATTTTTTTGTTAAAACATAACAATTTCCATTGGACTCGATTTTAAATCTACCTACCATTATGGGTGATTACGGAACCCTATTCTATGCATGACCAGACACGCACTTGGCCAGTTTTTCATTGCGTAAAGTAGTCTGCGGTATTCTGCTAAATATAAACGAGCTTAAATATTTGCAACTTGTCTCTTTATTCGATGTTAAGTTTCTTGTGTTTTATACTGTTTTCAGTGGGAATATTTTAATTTGAAAAGTTTGTTGTCTCTGGTAACTGTGAGCGTTTTGTGTTTTATTCTGTTTTATAGCGAGTTATATTTCGCTTGCTTGCAAAGAGTATTATCGAGTGTTGGTATTGCCATATTATTTACAACAATTTATTATCATATTCCTCGATTTCTTTATTTTACTTGGAGTTAGTGCAATTTTATATCCATATTATTATTAATTAAGAGACTACCAATAGCAAAATGGTCAAGATTATAAGTTTTTTACATAGATTTCAGCATAAAACTTTATAAAAAACTAAAATAAATCTCTTGGGATATTTACAATGAAAAATATATCACACACATTCCTGACTATGTCTATGAGTGTGTGTGAAGCGTAATAGTTTTAGAAAGAAGGAGCATCCAAGTATGAACTATAGTACTAAATAAATATCTATATCTTTTGCATGCAAAAGATGTTTCATTAATCAACAAAATACCACGTATCATGTTCCTCAATATAAATACAATATTTGCAGTTTCCGAGCCATTCATTTGCCTGGGCGAGCGCTTGTTATTATATTTATTACATTTGCGGTTAAACTTTGCCAAACCAGTTTCAAGTGATAGACGATGGCGTCAAACATTTCTCTAAAATATATATGGACACCATACATCATCATCAACAGCCTTTAACAGTCCGCTACTGGACATAGGCCTCTTCTTTGAAAGGAGGTCTTGGCCTACTATACCACGCTGGCCAGACGGGTTGGTAAAGGGTTTGTTTTAAGTTTTCCATCTCTTGGCAGTGATGTTAGCTACTTATTTTGTTCCTTTAGTCGCCTCTTACGACACCCATTAAATGAATAGGGGGGTGTCACTTTATATTCTTAATCCTTCACCTCACGGACGTAAGCCCTATACATAAGGGGTACTTTACAGGCATTAGTGTATTCCACACAAAGAACGCCCACATTTAGAAGATTAATTTTTATATCTTAAGTAGTATTATTATATGTGTGAATCGATGCAGATATACATTATATACTAGCTGAGTCCCATTGTGTTACCCGCGGGTATTATTATAAATAGTGGGTAGTAAATAGGGGCCAGTGAAATTCCCATCAAAATCGGACCACCCTTTCCAGATATTATAATCCGACACAAACAGACAGACAGACAAAAAAAATATAAATGTATTTTAGGTGCAAGTAACGTATACGAGGATACTTTAATATGCATTTAATAAAAAATGACAATTTGATATAACACACAGACACTTCGATTTTATTTATTTGTAGATATGTGGCGACTTTCACATACAGCGCAAGCGTCTAACATTCTACAGCGTAAATCTACCGAGGAAGCATTCAACTACTGTACTTCTATACTGAGTAACTACTAATCCTGAATCGCGAAAGTGAAATTCTCGCGCTGATTAACAAATATACAACATCCCAACATCAACTGTTGGGCAGTGACCCGCCAGGCATGATCACCTCGCCCGGTCGGAGGATCCTCCCTTTGTGTTGGAGGAACACGACACCCGTTCCTCCACAGATATTTAAAGTTACCAAAATGACTCTACTCTATCTGATGGAAAGAAGAAGTAGAGTTTAAGAGATGTGATCACCATCCTCATCGTAAATGCAAACAACACAGCACGGTACATTAATATTGAACTTTCAAGAAATTCCACAACTTTCGGTAACATAATGTTTTGATAACTCTTTTATTTCAGTAGTTATAGGGGCCTAACTTGTAAAATGCACTCACTTGGAAAAATGAAGAAATAGTAAGCACATAACAATTATCTATTGGACACTATTTTAAACCTATCAACCATTATGGGTGACTACGGAACCATATTCTATGCGTGGCCTGACACGCACTTGGCCAATTTTTTGTATAGTATTCCATATAGTGATATTCAAAACATACAATGTACGAGTATTTAGATTTTTCTCAAATGCACGTTAGTATCGATAATACGAATCCCACGAACTTACAACTGAGGAGATGCTGAGATACCATTTATGCCACAGAATAGCTCTTCTACAGTTAGTCGATCTTTTTCATGGAACCACACCCATCTTAACTTTAATACTAATGTAGGCAATACCGCACTAACCGCAGCATCTAAAGTTGTGCTCCAAATATTTTCATAAAATACTTGCACGTTCAACTTTGTGACTAGACAGACTTTTGTGTCATGAATGCCTGGAACGTGGAATTTTTGATGAAAAGAAACTGCTTTAAAATGTTTGCTTTGACATCGAAGAAAAGAAGTTTTACTTTTTAAACTGGGTCAAGTTGGCTAAGGTATCCATAATCCTTCACTACATATTATAAAATAAAGTCCTCTGCCGCTTTTGTTTGTTTGTCTGTCCGTGAAAACCACTGGGCCGATTTAAATGAAATATTGTACCTCGATAGTCCAAAGTCTGAGAAAGGTACTTTTTACCAGATAAAATTATCGTATAACAATGTTAGTTGAGACATTCCTCCATAACGACGTGATGTATTCTCGATGGGAAAGGAGCCGTGAATTTTATATGTCTAAAACTAGCTAGTGCCCATAAGTTTTAAATACTAGTGGTCACCAAATGGTCCAAATTCAACTATTGATAATTTGAATTACAAGTGGCAACATTACTAAGGTTCTATTGTCAAAGACTAACTTCTATAATCATAAATATCCAAGACTACGCTACAATGTTAATTTGACAAAATAGTATCTATGCATGTGTATGTCAAACACATTAAGTATTTTTTACTCCTCCGTCCAGGTAATTTTCAGAAAAAGGGGTACAGTTTTTGGTTCACGTATTACATATAAATATAACATTTACTCTTAAAATATAACTCTTTAAGTTGTAAAACGATACTAGTGACAACTACCACAGAGACGGGTTATATTTTAATGAACATATTAATATATTACAGACATTTGTAAAGCATTAATAACATAACATTATGTACCTATTTGTGTGACTCGGTAACGCGGGAGTCTTTGTGGCTTACAAACACTGATTTTATTACAGGGTTGCGCTTTATTTGCAATAGGTGATTATGAAATATATTTTAAACCGAAAGCGCTTTATGCTGAGTGGTCTTAAGTGATTGGGAACAATCTCCGAGGGTAAACAACTTAATTGGTCTTTATTGAGGCTGGCAACCTTAACCGGAATTGGCTTGAAGTACATCACCAGCATTTAAATGAGTAATTCGTTTGAAAGCCACTTCTAACAGATTACGATTTCTACGTAATGAAAATGAACCACCTGTTTTTTTTTTCAAATTCTGACATTAAAAACTAATTATAGTAGAATTTAGTAGCTAGCTATTTAGTAGTTCTCACACAGAAGACCATCCTAATAATGACAGCATTCTTGCTGTCGTATTTAGTCGGTGAGTGTGAGACCAGAAACCCAATCATTCTGCATCATTCTCCCAGCTTCCGAATAATGCAGAATTATCTGACCAAGTCGCCATTGTATAGGTGACCATACTCTTGATAGTGAACCCTACTCTCTGATTCTACTCATGCTCCATCAGGCAGAGCAGAGTCTGCTAAAACTAAAGCTACTACAGCTAAAGCTAGACTAAAACTTTGAAGCCTGTTTTTTTTTCAATTCAAGGTATAACAACAATTAGTACTAACATGATACCATACGACAAGAACACCATGATCGACATAAAAAGGTGACTTGAAACAAAATACATTGTTCTAATTCTTATTAGAACAAAAGGAGCAACCCTATAGCCGTTGAACATCACAGGCAACCTTGAAACGACGTCGACACGCGACGTAAGCGGTTTTGGTTTTCTACATAATATGTATAATTTCACTGAATTTGTACCCACAGAACAAGCTATTTTATTTCGTGCGAATATTGAATTCGAATGGAGGGAAAATGTCAACCATGTACTTCGACATAATGATCGGTTATTACTCTGTTATTGATTATTACCTACAATTTCTTCATTGATTTTCAAGAAGTATTTTAGTCTTTTGTGTTTTAAAGCCTATGATCTCTAGCTTAATGGTTTGTTTTAAGTAATGTCAGCGACAGTCATATTGGTGTTAGTATTTGAGTTCCATTTTAATCATTCTGGATTGAAAACTTTTCTGAAAAATATGGCGTACGTACACACTACCGCTAATAAGTCGACGAACTAAGTGAGTAGAAATTTCGTATCCGTAGTTTAGAAGCAGACGTATTAATAAGTTTTTAGTCCAAAAACTGTTATATAAATAACATTATTTCACTGAAGTTTGTATTTGCTACATTTAAATATTGTTTGTTTACTAGATTTCATCCATTTTATAGGCTAACTGAGTCCCGTCGAAATCGGTCCATCCGTTCCCGTGATTATCCGGAACTAACAGATAAAAAATGAGCCTCACAAAGCTATAAGCTATTTGCTGATCTGAAAGACGAATACCTTCCAGGGAATTTATCACCATACTACCTGTACGTAGAGGTACGTGATCGGAATGTGAGGCGTGAACGTGAATTGATCCATCAATCTAGGTTAAACTGTAATGAACGTTCACTTCTATTCGAATTCCGGTACCAAGAGTGCAGATCATAATAAGGTTGTGCTTACATCAAGCTAGTAATTGGATAGTGCCTGTTTGTAATGTTCATTTAAGAGCTTTTTACTAAATGCATTATACACTGTCTTTTTACCAATAAACATTTTAACACTATTATTGCCAAACAATATAATCATCCTATTAATCGAAAGACAGTGACGACAACTAAACATGGAACATAATAGTAATATGAGAATATATTTGGAATAAGTCCTTGTCGAACTGCAGTTACAATCGTATTCTCTATACTTTTTTAACACGGGGTGTTAGGTTTTTTTCGTTACGGAATTTCTTGATTCGGTCGCCGCACTCAAAGCCGGCGATAAAAGCTATGCAATAGCTTAACATTTTTTAAATCTTTGTTTGTCTGCCATCGGTTTGTACTGGCTAATCTCTGGAACGACTTGACTTGACTTTCACTGGCAGATAACTGATGACATAAGTAGTGACTGAGGCTACTTTTTAGGGTTCCGTAGCCAAATGGCAAAAAACGGAACCCTTATAGATATGTCATGTCCGTCTGTCCTTACGTCCGTCCGTCCGTCCTCGACTTATCGTCCAAACAGTAAGTGCTAGAAAGATGAAAATTTGCATGAATATGTATTGTAATTACGTCGACAAAGTGCTACAATAAAATTATAAAATATATTTTTATTTAGGGTACCTCTACACGTAAAGTGGGGATGTTTTTTTTTCTCACGGCTACCCCATCTTGTAGGGTATCATTATATAGGTCTTTTAAAAACATTAAGGGGTTGTTAAGACGATTTTTTGATTTAGGTATCCGTTTGCGAGAAATTCCACTTTAAAGGCCACTTTTTTGTAAAAACAGACCGTCCCGCCCGCCGAAAAATTTGTGATAGTGGTCCATATAATGAACTTTAAATGAAAACTATAACGAATTAGATGACTTTGTTAGTTCAGGAGTTATAGAGGCTTAACTTTTACAATGCGCTTACTTGGAAAAGTCATACAAAATCAACGCATTAATACGTAAACATAACAATTATCCATTGGATACGATTTCTAATCCACGTACCATTATGGGTGACTGAGGAACCCTTTCCTGTGCAGGGCCTGACACGCACTTGGCCGATTTTTGGACTAGCTTCGCTCCGCGGCATTACCCGCGGTTGTTGCTGTACCTTTGCAACAATACACCTGGGCTCAGCTAGTACTTGAATATAATAGATACAATTTTTTCTTGGATAAGAGACGTGATGATTAATATCTTAGTCACTTGAACTATATGGCCTACATAATGAGCAGCAGTAAGATAGGCTTATTTTAGTGAAGAAGATTTATTATTAATTTCATATAGAATGTGAACCGATTTACGTAATTCTTACTATGATGCCCTAAATTTAATTGATTTAAGCAAAATTGATACCTGTAGCTTTTTTTGGTGTTAGTTCCTTTTATTTATTGATTATTTCTCAACATAGCCGAGTTCATCAAAATACAACGTCATCTAGTCCCAAAAATATTAGTAAATTACAAGCTGTTTAGATTACTAACCTCTCGATAACTTTGCCTTGTCAATTCCTTATTATTATAATGCTCTTCTTTATCTATACTAATATTCTAAATTCAAAAATAACTCAGTATTTCTATCCATCTATGTGTCTGTCCGTCTGTTACGCTTTTGTAGTTAAACTAAGGCAACAATTCTACAAAATAAGGCATGGAGATACCATAGTATTTTTGAGGAAAGACAAAGGCTATTCTTTGCCGCGAAAACCAATATACACGCGTTCTAACCCGAGAGCAACAGCTTGTTTCAAATATAATATTATACAGCTAGCAATGCTTCTATAAGTTAATCCTCACTAACCAACCGATGCCAGTCAATATTCTCACTAATAAACCGAGGTGTTTAGTGCAAACAAGCAATGTCCTTATCAAGTAGCAGCTATTTGCTTCCAAGGTTCCAATCAACCTGTTGATTGCGAGTTAAGTGCCAGCCCTACTGACATGTTGCGGGTTGTTATGTTATTTTGTGTTCTCTGTTCTGTGTGATAGAAATTAAAGTCGTATGATAATGATGTTATTAGAAATGTTTCTTCGTTTTTATGATTATTGTAGGCCTTATTCAGCAGACTGAATCTTATATATATATTTTTTTCTATGTAAATCGATATCTCCACCGCTTAATTAATTCCAATGGTTAGCCATTTATCATTAAAAAGGTTACATGTTCTTTTTTTTATTTAGTCTACCAAAGTGACTCTACCCTGCCTGATAGAAAGCAGGAGCAGATTCAAAGAGTGGGGGCCACCACACTTGCTGCGGATGCAGACAATAAAGTATGGCGGCTTAGTGAGATGCTTTTTCACGCCCCGATTAAAGGATCCGAGAACATAGTAGGAAGGAAACACGTAGTCTGTTAGTGAGTTCCAGGTTTTGACTGCTTGGCATAGGAAGGGAGATCCGAACCGACTTCCAAATCCAGCACGTGTTGAACTGTAAAGGAAAATCAGATCAGATAGAAGAGCTCTTCAGAACGCTCTCTATGCTAAGGCGATAACGGACCGCCATGGAAGCAATGTCTCTCCACAACTGTAGAGGTTCAAGGAACTCGGGAATTACCTGGGTCTTCTCTAGACGACGAGAAGAACCGTCTCACCTAGTTTAGCACACCGAGGTTCCGCGATGCCGTCTTGGTGATGCTCTCAATGTACTCCTGTCGGTTGATATTTAGTTTCATTTAGTTACAATATTTATGCCCTTTGTCTCAAACACAGTGAAAAAATCTATTTCTATTTACAGTTTTATACAGTTTATAGTAACAATAATCATTTTCAATTTTTAAAATTTTCAAAAATATTAAATATTTTAGAATTTAATAAGTAACAACTAAGTCGCTATAAAGCATTGCGTTCTGAAGTGCATTTTGCAGTGGATGCGCTTACTCCTAGTTAAATATAGATAGAAAAAGAGAGGTTAAATATAAACTGAATAATAATAAATTTAAGAAAATAATAATAATAAATTTGTCTTTGTATTTATAAGTAATTATAAAAATACTGTGTTTCTTATATGTATATATAAAAACTGACGCAAGATATTTTATACCAAGAAAATTCTCGATTCTGCTCCTATTGCGATATTTGGTGTAAGATTAAGAACTGCTGTATTTTCTACATTCACAAACAAGTATTGTGATTGTGACCACTACTCTTGGGTTCTCTTCATGCTTTCCATCAGGTAGAATAAAACTATTTTTTTCAAAGTTAAAAGCTCACTTGTGACTCTCGTTAAAAATGGGTCCTCAAATAAATTTATGCACTACCATAATAAACACCGTCTTGGCAGACGTGGTGTTAATGATGATACTGAAGACAACCGTAGCCGTTTCATTTTCTATTTTTTAACCCTATCGTAACATGTTTGTCATGTAATATCCCCATTTGTTTCAATATTAATAGTTTATTGTGTTGCAATATCATTTAAATAATTGTTTTCTTTTTTTCTTTCTTATAAACTAATCTCAGATAATCATCACTTACAGAAAATATGACATGCCTCATCCATCCTTTGCATTCCAAGTATACAAACGGATTATCCCAGCCTCTCTTGTATCACGCTGTGAATATTGAGTAGATTCCCATGTACAATTCATTCAACAATTCATTAACATTCTGTGATAAGAAAATGAGTAAGCTACGATTTACGTAATAGAAGTCAATTATATGAGTTTATTCGTCAGCTAATTTCAGTTGCAGACCGTTGAGGTAGTAAATCCACGCTGTTTTAAGAACGAATGGGCTGGCTAGCACACTGAAGACCAACCTAAAAATGACAGCATTCATACTGTTGTATTTCGCTAGTGAGTGTGAGACCGGAGGCCCAATCATTGTGCATCATTCTGGCAAGGCCTCTGGAGGCCGGGAGAATGATGTAGAAACATCTCACTAGGCCGCCAAAGTGTGTGTCACCATACTACATTGTCTGCAGCCTACTCTTCCTGGATCCTACTTAATTTTTACATTAGGCAGAGTAGACTCACTTTGGTACGCTTAAATATACTTAAAGAAAGAAAAATGAAGATCCTACTAGATTTACTAATAAATCTCCCTCTAATAGAACAACAGACGTTGAATGTTATATATTATGCAATTATGTAATGACTTTTAGAAATGCATCTACATTGTGATTGAGTTCTTCTTACCTTTATTGCAACTGGTAGGTATGTTATTCTGTATTCTTTGAATCTTTGAAATAAAAAAAAATTATTAAATAAATTCACAAACAACGGGACCATGTACAAAAAGTATAGCGAATAGGGGAGGCTGCCTATTCCTTCTTTTTTATAATCGTTAAAATATTTTCTAAGACAAAATTTGACATTGAAAATGTGCATACTATGTTGGTTTTCTTACCAATGTTATTTGCTAACCCAGATGTGTTAGAATAAGACTATGTTTCTAGTATCTATGCATGAAGACTATTTGGTTCTCGGCGTTGCAAAACTACGTCAATATATACAGAATATGGAGAGAGCTTTTTTCTCCAAAACTACGGTACGGTAAACAGATCAAAATGAATATTTTTATGAGAAACTTTATCGACCAAAAGAGAGACAGTTCATAGCTACTAGAAATGAAAGAGATTGATATCTATAACTTTATTACAAATATACCATAATAATTTTAAAATGATAGTTAAATATAATATGCCAATAAATTTGTAAGATTAAACATTCACAGAACCAGGAGTAAAATCTCTTGGTAGCCTATTTTTAGGGTTCCGAAGTTTATGACTCGGAACCCTTATAGATTCGTCATGTTCGTCCGTCCGTCCTCGACTTACCGTCTAAACGGTAACCGCTAGAATGATGAAACTTTGCATGAATATGTGTTGTAAGTATGTCGACAAAGTGCTACAATAAAATTATGAAAAATATTTTTATTTGGGGTACCTCCCCTACACGTAAAGTGGGGATGATATTTTTTTCTCGCGGCTACCCCATCTTGTGGGGTATCATTAGATAGGTCTTTTAAAAATAATAAAGGGTTTCTAAGATGATTTTTTGATCACTTGGCACTTTTTTGTAAAAACAGGGCGTCCCCCCCCCCCCTCTTAAAGCTAAACGGCTGGCTCAAAAAATCTGGAAAAATTCGTGATGGTGGTCCATGTATTGAACTTGGAAGGAAAACTATAACGTATTAGATGACTTTGTTAGTTCAGGAGTTATAGAGGGTTAACTTGTAAAATGCGCTTGCTTGGAAAACGTCATACAAAATTAACGCATTAATAAATAAATAACAATTAACAACTGGAAATAATTTACGTACTGTTACATACCCCTTATATATAATAGGCTACTTAAAACAGATTTCAAGAGATTTTACTCCTGGTTCTGTGAATGTTTAATCTTACAAATTTATTGGCATATTATATTTAACTATCATTTTAAAATTATTATGGTATATTTGAAATAAAGTTATAGATATCAATCTCTTTCATTTCTAGTAGCTATGAACTGTCTCTCTTTTGGTCGATAAAGTTTCTCATAAAAATATTCATTTTGATCTGTTTACCGTACCGTAGTTTTGGAGAAAAAAGCTCTCTCCATATTCTGTATATATTGACGTAGTTTTGCAACGCCGAGAACCAAATAGTCTTCATGCATAGATACTAGAAACACAGTCTTATTTTAACACACCTGGGTAATCAAATAACGTTGGTAAGAAAACCAACATAGTATGCACATTTTCAATGACAAATTTTGTCTTAGAAAATATTTTAACGATTGTAAAAAAGAAGGAATAGGCAGCCTCCCCTATTCGGCGATACTTTTTGTACATAGTCCCGTTGTTTGTGAATTTATTTAATTTATTTTTTTTGTATTTCAAATGTTATATTTTACGTTCCGATTCAAAGAATACAGAATATCATACATACCAGGTGCATTAAAGGAAAGAAGAACTCAATCACAATGTAGATGCATTTCTAAAAGTTATTATATAATTGCATAATATATAACATTCAACGTCTGTTGTTCTATTAGAGGCAGATTTATTAGTAAATCTAGTAGGATCTTCATTTTTCTTTCTTTAAGTATAAGTGAAGTCTACCAAATGTAAAAATTAAGTAGGATCCAGGAGGATTAGGGTGTAAACAATGCAGCATGGTGACCTACACTTTGGCGGCCTAGTGAGATATTTCTACATCATTCTCCTGGCCTCCAGAGGCCTGGCCAGAATGATGCACAATTATTGGGCCTCCGGTCTCACACTCACTAGCGAAATACAAGAGTATGAATGCTGTCATTTTTAGGTTGGTCTTCTTTGTGCCAGCCAGCCCTTCGTGATTAAATCAGCGTGTATTTACTACCACAACGGTCTGTAACTCAAATTAGTTGACGAATAAACTCATATAATTGACTTCTATTACGTAAATCGTAGCTTACTCATTTTTTTAACACAGAATGTTCCCATGAATAAAAAGCTTATTTATAAAAACGTATTATTACGAATTGTACATGGGAATCCACTCAATATTCACAGCGTGATACAAGAGAGGCTGGGATAATCCGTTTGTATGCTTGGAATGCAAAGGATGGATGAGGCATGTCATATTTTCTGTAAGTGATGATTATCTGAGATTAGAGGGAGTGTTAGGAATATGGTTTATAAGAAAGAAAACAATGATTTTAATGATATTGCAACACAATAAATTAATATTGAAAAAAATTGTGACATTACATGACAAATATCTAACGACATGGTTCATCAATCATCATCAACAGCCTTTAACAGTCCACTGCTGGACATAGGCCTCTCCTTGATAAGGAGGTATTGGCCTACTATACCACGCTGGCCAGACGGGTTGGTATAGGGTTGGTTTTGGAGGCGGAAGTGCTTGGAGGCGGAAGTGCTTGGAGGCGGAAGTGCTTGGAGGCGGAAGTGCTTTGGAGGCGGAAGTGCTTGGAGGCGGAAGTGCTTGGAGGCGGAAGTGCTCGCCGACGTTTATCGGCGAGTGGCTAACTACCGGGCGGAGAGTGGTGGAGTTGGACCTCCGCCCGAGGACGTGCGCGAGTGGCGCGAAGCCGCTCACCGAGCCACGATGGATCGCTGGTCGGTCCGGCTGGAGACTCCACGTGCTGGCTTGGCCACCGTAGAGGCGCTTCAGCCGGTCATCGGCGAATGGGCAGTGCGGCAGCACGGGACCCTTATCTTCCGACTGACGCAGGTTCTTTCCGGGCATGGTTGCTTCGGAAAGTACCTGCACTCGGTCGCCAGGAGGGAATTGAGTCCCGCCTGCCACCACTGCGACTGCAGTGAGGATTCGGCTCATCACACGCTGGCGGTCTGCCCCGCATGGGAGACGCAGCGCCGGGTCCTCACTGCAGTCTTTGGAGGGGATCTCTCGCTGCCGGCCGTCATTCGTTCCATGGTCGGCAGCGAGAGCTCATTTACCGCGGTCGCAACCTTCTGCGAGGACGTAATCACGCAGAAGGAGGCGGCGGAGAAGGCCCGGGAGGACGACATCCAATCGGACCAGATTCGCCGCCGGCGACTCGGGCGGCGGAGGCGCGAACATCTGCGCCTCATGCCGCCTTGAGTGTGGCCGCGGGTGGACGGGACGGGTTTTCCCTCCACCCGCATTATGTGGCCAGCCGCGGTGTGTGCCGGACGCCGCCTAAGAGAGACAGAGACGGTGCCCGCATCAGGAGCGGGCAGGCGCTGGAGAAGTTCAGAAGGAGATCCCACCCTGGACTTCTCCTACTCCTAAACAGAGAAGCGCGGAGAGGGCACAATTTTTGAAAATTTTAAAAATTGAAAATGATTATTGTTACTATAAACTGTGTAAAACTGTAAATAAAATATAGAATTTTTCATTGGGTTTGAGACAAAGCATAAATATTGTAACTAAATGAAACTATGTATCAACCGACGGGAGTACATTGAGAGCATCACCAAGGCGGCATCGCGGAAGCTCGTTGAGCTAAACAAGGTGAGACGGTTCTTCTCGTCGGAGCGTCTGTGTCATAAAGAAGACCCAGGTTAATTCTTGAGTTCCTTGAACCTCTACAGTTGTGGAGAGAAATTGCTTCCATGGCGGTCCGTTATCGCCTTAGCATAGAGAGCGTTCTGAAGAGCTCTTTCATCTGATCTGATCTTCCTTTACAGGTCAACATGTGCTGGATTTGGAACCTGGAACTCACTAGCCGCTTACGTGTTTGCTTCCCACTATGATCCCGGATCCTTTAATCGGGGCGTGAAAGAAGCATCTCACTAAGCCGCCATACTTTATTGTCTGCATCCGCAGCAAGTGTGGTGGCCCCCACTCTTTGAATCTGCTCCTGCTTTCTATCAGGCAGGGTAAAATTTTGAATTCTCCTACTCCTGTCGTTTCCAAATCCAGCACCGTGAGCTCCGCGCCTGAAACAAAATTTAAAAATGATAAAAAAATACACAATATTACATCAAATCCATCAAGAAAATTCTTACCTTTCATTGAAGTCCAAACATCCGTATCAACCAAACCATTGAAGTTCCTTGTCGATAGTGGTGCATCTATAAGCCTTATCAAACAGTCAGCGATAGAAACAATGGTCACATTAAAAGACCAAATTGTAATGTTCTCTGGCTTAGGCGACGAACAATCCTATGAAATCACTAGGATGTATAACAATCGAGTTTCATTCCCTCAAACATGAGTTCAATGTCATCGCTGACATCGATTTCCCTTATGACGGAATTATTGGAAATGACTTTTTATCAAACACAAACTCCAAAATCGATTTCCAAACTGAATCGCTTTCCGTAGATAGAACAAAATTCCGTTTAAAATTCAATGAGCCAACTTATACAATCGCACCCAGAACAGAAACCATTATAGAATGTTCAGTACTAAACCCAGAAATCCAAGAAGGCCTAGTTCTAGATCAGAATCCTATCGACTCAATCCTAATTGCCAACTCCATTGTGAAAGTAAAGCCCAATTCCAGAGTAAACATTTCCGTCGTTAATGTATCCGAATCTCCAATCACTTTCAACCCCGATTTAAAATTAAAACTTTCACCCTTCGAATCAAGAAATACTCATCAAATATTTCACACAACCCTTTTTGAAAATTGTCAAGCTCGAACAAATCAAGTTCTAGATCTCCTAAGAGTATCTCACCTTAACGGTGAAGAACGAGACTCACTGTATTATATTTGTGCAAACTTCTCCGATATCTTCCATATCCCAGGGGATAAATTATCTTTCACTAATGCTATAACTCATGAAATACCTACCTCCTCTTCTCTACCTATAAATACAAAATCCTACCGATTTCCTGACGTACACAAACAAGAAGTAAATTCCCAAATCAATAAAATGCTCGACGAAGGGATCATTAAACCTTCTACTTCTCCATGGTCATCCCCTATATGGGTAGTCCCTAAGAAAATTGACGCGTCTGGCCAACGTAAATGGCGTGTGGTTATTGATTACCGCCGTCTTAACGACATCACGATCGGCGACTCTTACCCTATTCCTAACATTTCAGAAATCCTTGACCAACTAGGCAAATCCAAATATTTCAGTACTCTCGACCTAGCATCTGGTTTTCACCAAATCCAAATGTCCGAAGTTGACGCTCCCAAAACTGCCTTCTCCGTTCCTCAAGGGCACTTCGAATTCACAAGGATGCCATTCGGGTTGAAAAATGCGCCTTCCACATTCCAAAGGTTGATGAACTCTGCTTTATCAGGCCTACAAGGCATTCAATGCTTCGTTTACCTTGACGACATCGTAATATATTCCTATGACCTTGAAACCCACATGAAAAACCTTTCCAATGTTTTTGATAGGTTGAGACATTTTAACCTTAAACTTCAACCGGACAAATGTGAATTCCTTCGCAAAGAAGTATCCTATCTTGGTCATGTCATAACCGACAAAGGTGTAAATCCAAATCCCGATAAAACTAAAGCTGTCCAAAACTTTCCACAACCTATGTGCCCAAAAGACATTAAATCCTTCATGGGATTGGTATCTTACTATCGCCGTTTTATACCCAACTTATCTCAAATAGCTAAACCCCTTACAAACCTTTTAAGAAAAGATGTACCATTTGAATGGAAAAACGAACAACAACTAGCTTTCGACACCCTTAAAAATAGCCTGACCACTGCTCCTATATTAGCTTATCCTGATTTTACTAAACCCTTCAACCTCACTTGTGATGCTTCCAATTTCGCCATTTCCGCTATCTTGTCCCAAGGTCCAATAGGAAAAGACCTACCTATTGCCTATGCCTCTAGAACTCTCAATAAAGCTGAAAGTAACTACAGCGTTACAGAAAAAGAATGTCTAGCAATAATATGGGGAACTAAAACATTCAGACCATATCTATATGGTAACCAATTTAATATCCTAACTGATCATAAACCATTAAAATGGTTATTTAACTGTAAAGACCCAGGGTCTAAGCTCGTAAGATGGCGCCTGAAATTAGAAGAGTTTGATTATAAAATCGAATATAAAAAAGGAAAAATTAACAGTAATGCTGACGCTTTATCCCGATTTCCCGTCAATCCATTAATCCAAGATGAGTCAAGACGAAATCAAGTCAATCCAACCTCAAATAACTCCAACCAATCTCCCCCATTTAGCCCAATGACGATAGAAGGCCTAGACATACAAATTCCTATTTCCGACGGCGAAACAAGCAACTTACCTCAGATAGATCTTTTAGAAAATGATGACCTTGACCTGCTTTCCGATATCCTCAATCCTGAAAACCAAAATTACTCACCTGACAATCCTCAGCAGACTTCTCCTCAGATCCCTGTAATTCAGGAAAACTCACCTGCTCCTTCGAAATCCGCAGCTCCAAGTCCTGATGCAATTCCTACTAACTCTAACAAAGATTATAACGAATTCCTAAAATCTATCCTAAATAAAAACGAAACTTTTAATTCATATATCAAAGAACATAATGAAAGCCTTCTCAAAAGCAATTGCAATACTCTACTAATCCCAGTTTCAATCGACTTAGACGAATCAAACCCCTATCTCCAAGATATCCTAACTACCATGGCAGATTCTACAGACATTTCCAATTCTGAAAGAGAACTTCACTCATTCAAAAAACTCGAGAACCAAAACAAAACATTCTATCTTCTTTTTACAAAAGTCTACTATTTCGACAACTGTCCTTATCCGGATATATTCAAGACGCTTAAATCCGTTCGAGATGATCTATTGCTTTCGGCAGATATTGGTGAAATTGCCATCTCAGACTTTAAAAACCAATTTGAACAACATTCTTTCGTCAAAATTTACAACATGCTCATGTATCTATTCAATAATACAAACATCACCGTAAATATACATCATAATACTATAATATACCCAGTTCCAACGGAAATTACAAAAATCCTTAGAGAAAATCATGACATTCCAATCGCAGGACACTTAGGCTGTACTAGAATGTACAACAGGATTAAAGAACGCTATTACTGGAAGAATATGCGTACAGATATCGAAAACTACGTCAAAAACTGTAAATTTTGTCAATCAAACAAAGCCTTACGGAAAATAAACCAATCTCCTATGCAAATTACTACAACTTCTTCTCGTCCAATTGAAAGAATCAGCCTTGATATAGTCGGTCCTTTACCAGAAGCCGGAATCCATAAACTGAAATTCATACTTACTCTTCAAGACGACCTAACAAAGTTCTCTTCCGCCTATCCAATCTCAAACGCCACAGCTGAAGAAACCTGTGAGTGTTTAGTACATTTCATCTCCTTGTTTGGAATTCCCAAATTCATACTTACCGACCAAGGTACCAATTTCACAGCCGAATTATTTAAGCGCACTTGCGGTTTTCTTAAAATAAAACAACTTTGGTCCTCACCTTACCACCCGCAAACCCAAGGCGCTCTAGAAAGAAGCCATTCTACTCTTAAAGAATACTTAAAGTCTTATGTAAACGAGAACCAAACAGACTGGCATAAATTCGTTTACACTGCCATGCTCACCTACAATTCCAGTGTTCATACAACAACGAAATTTACCCCATACGAACTCCTTTTTGGTCACAAACCTTATCTCCCCGATTCAGTATTTGGTTCTAGTCCAGACGCTACCTATCCCGAGTATATAAAGATGCTTCATCACCGATTAAAGGTGTCTCATGAAAAAGCCATAGAAAACATAAACGCTTCAAAAGAAAGATCCAAATCCTACTACGATAGACACTCTCGTCCCATACAGTACAAAGTAGGTGACTACGTCTATTTAAAAAACCATGTCAGATTGCGCAAAGCACTTTCACCCTTATGGAAAGGTCCTTACAAAGTTGTGAAGATACATGGCAATAACACTCTTTCACTTCTTATCAACCGACGTCATGTAAAACACCATTTCGATGAACTAAAACCAGCACATTTGAATGATTAATATGATTCCCGTTTATGACAAATTTGTTATTTACTAACCCAGTTAAATTAAATTACTATTACAGACTGGAGGCCGCTTTTACAATAGCAACAACCGAGAATCAATATGTTGAATACATCACCCAAGGTCCTGGTATATTCTTCGATCCAGTTGGCTCTCTCAAAGTAGTTAATGATCAGTTTCACATAGTTATCCCTGTAGATATGTCCGCTTTCAAAGGTCACATCGAAAACATTCAAAATGCATTCAATAGAATACGGTACCAATGTCGAGAAAGTGAAGAAATAGACGAAAAACAATGCTCAAACATGTTAGAACCCTTAAATTCATTATATGCAGACATCTTACGTGACTTTGATTCATTCTCCCATATTATTTCTAATACCTTCTCTAAAAGATCCGCTTGGATATCTGGAATAGGTGTTATTTTTAGACATATATTCGGTACTTTAGATGAAGATGACGCTGAAAATTATAATAACGCTATCGAAAAACTATTTACAAATGAGAAGAAAATTAAAGATGCAGTCAAAGAAAGCATAATTGTTTCTCAGTCAGCTATTTCCAACGTTAATAATTCTTTACATGAAATCTACGTTAACCAAGCAAAATTGAATGACGTTATCGACAGTATAACTATGTCATATAACAATTTATCCAATATTGTAACAACTAACAGCTTTAAAATCAAATTCGAAAATGTTTTAAATGTTCTACAGGCTAACCTATACACCCTCTCTTTTAAGATAGAGGATATTTTAAACTCTATTCTATTTGTACAAAGTAATACTCTTCACCCATCTATTTTAACACCACGTCAGCTATACGAAGACATTATTAGTAACCTTAAGGTAGTTCCTAAGTATAAAGATTTCCCAGTAAATTTAGAATTAAACAATATTCATACTTTAATTAATATTGCTGAGTTAGTCTGTTACTATTTAGATAATAAGCTAATATTTGTAGTAAGAATACCCTTAGTTAGTGCATTAGAATATAACCTATATAAAAATATTCCACTACCTATTCCACATAGCTCAGAAACACCAAATTCTTTTAGTTTAATTTTACCTACAGAACAATTTTTAGCTTTAAGCAAGGACAAATCCTCATTTGCATTTGTAAAGAACCTACATGATTGTAGAAATATATCCTACAAGACCTACCTTTGTAAACTATACGAGATTTATACCGTGTCGGGTAACCAATATTGTGAAATAGACATAATCACTAAAGCTGTATCCTCATTACCAGAAAACTGCCAATATAGATTCCTTCATGGTAATATTGATGTTTGGCATAAGTTAAGTAATAATAATTGGATATTTGTCCAATCTAAACCTACAAAACTTACTATTGAATGTTCAAACAGTATACTATCAGAAACAATTGTATCCGGCACTGGAATACTTAATATACCATATAACTGTGCAGCATATTGTAGAAATACTAGATTAGTAAGAGAAACCACCCCTACTTTAAAATTACCAATAGTTTCTTCTAGTTTTAATATTATTAACGATAGTTGCTGTAATATAGGTCGTATAAAGAAACTAAATATATCTCCTTTTAAAATTAATAATGTAAAATTAGATGATCTTAAAAATCTGAAAATTGTATCTAACCAGATTATAGATGAGTTAAATTCTGTAGATAGTTCCAATAATTTTAATAAACATATAAGTTTCCCAATCCTTAGTGTAATTTCTGTACTTTTATGGTTAGCTTTAGTTTTACTATATTTTTGTAAAAAGGGCAAGTGTTCAAAATCAAGGACGCATACAGTAACAGATGAACAAAATGAAAACACTCACATCGAATTAGAAGTAATTCCAAATCAACCGCGTTTGCGGATGGAATAATTTTCCGGAAACTTTCCCTTACGGTAAGTTTCCTCTTAACCGGGGGGCTGTTACATACCCCTTTAGTATGGGACATTGCTGACCTAACCATTACTAAGCAGGTATCATATGTCCCAGTACTCAAAGCGCCTTAAAGGGATGTCAGTCTCTTCCAAACCCTAAACTTGAACACTCGTCTTTTCGTTTTAATTGTAACCTTTCTATTTCTATTTCTATTTCCATAAGTTTCCAAAACTAGTGTAAATTTAATAAAATCAGTGTTTAAACCTCAACGCTTTTTTTTAAAAACGGTTTCCCGGAGTACCGTATAACAGTACCATTATAGGCGACTGAGGAACCTTTTTCTGAGCGTGGCCTGAAATGCACTTGGCCGATTTTTTTGAGCATCGTTATGATACCTTAATTTCGACTATCTGTATTACAAACCCTTAATCTTATCAGGCAGCCATGGTATGGGTCAAAATGCTGTATTGCCTACCCTCACAATGTGGATGGTAGCCCCTACTCTTGGAAGCAGGCAGAAAACAGTTACTTTTTAGGCTTAAATCAAAAATAAAAACATGCAGTGAGATGGTTTTTAAAAGGCATGGTTTAATATTGGAAAATGAAATAAATTTACGAATATCTTCACTATAAAATCCTTTAGGATAGAAGCCACAATCAGTTTTTCATCGTCAAAGTTTGTAACCACAGAACATGTTTCAAAAATATTATTATAGTAAATGTACAAGCAGAGTGTTTGAAAACACCAGTTCAATGAACTCATTTAGTGATTCAAAAAACCTTTATTCAAAGCATTCATTTTGAAATCTCAAACGAAACCACAATGCATACGACCAAAGGATATTCAACCTTATTATTATGGTTATAGAACTTATATGAGACATGTGTTTTTATCTTTGAAGCAGCAGCAAGGGAGATTGCATTCTGTTCATACTTCGTTCATCTCGAGGTCGTGAGCCGAAGCTAAGCGCGGCCACGATGCAAGCCATAGACGGATTTCGGTAATAATGTTTGAAGATAGTGAATTAATAATAAACCTCAAAAGACTATCTAAGCGTGTTTTACTAAAGTACTCAAACATATTATATATGTCTGTTCTACAACTTTTTTAATCTAAAAATTTGTTGAAATCTTTCATTATAATAATAACTTTATTGTACACCTGGTACTTTAATCCCGGAGGCAATCTCTTACAGGCAACCATAGGATAGAGAGGACACGATTGGGAGAAAGTATAGGGTAGTGTCTGGTGAATAAAAGTAGAGAAGAAGGGAAAATAAAGTACCTAGTAAAGTGTAACACATAGTGTGATAGTTATACATGATTTGAATATTTATTTAATACTTTACCATCTAATTTTGTTCTATGTACTGTAACTACTATGAAACTATCATACGAGTATATTATTATCGCAGCAAGTTTACAACTTATCTTACTACTTACCTACATTCATTTCACCGGCTTTCAAAAAGATATGTGATCAATATTCTTCTCCATTAACAGCTCCAAGGGGACAAATAACAAAATTGTTGTATAAGCTACAAATCCATGCAATTGTTAGCTACAACAATTTAAACTAAAATTAACTAGAAAGATCTGTTTACAAAGTTCGTCATACTCGTAAGTGCAATTAATAAAAGCATGTAGAACTAGATACACTCGTAAACAGTCACAATCAATATCAGTTTACTGCTATCGTCTTCACAATCGTAGAAACTTTAATGGTGCTGTAAAGCTCCTAGCAATAAATACACAATGTCTGTCTTAAGATAATCTGTCTGTTTTATATCCAAAAGCAACGAGAGTGCGGTCAGTACCTAGATGGGAGACCGTTTAAGATATGTCATGAGCGTTACCGTGATTTAGAGGTCACGTTAAGCAGTCGGTCCCGGTTATAATCATAAGATAACTGTTGTGAAGCTTAGTTAAAGCCCTTCGGGCCTCGGAACGTGTCATGCAGGTCCCCAAACCACACTCGGCCACTGTGGGGAAGACTGGCCTTAACGCTCTTCTGAGACGTGACCCGGGCCCTACAGTGGGACATAATGGGTTGTTGATTTGATATCATCAGCATCCTAGACGTATTATATAGTAACGTCTGATAGATGGAATTGCCACATGTCGCAACGCTGCTGACACTGGGTATATTATAAGCTTTAATTGTTGTTTGTATTTCATACCAATTTACTAAAACATGTTATGATATCTGTAACGAACAGTGTATTGTTTATGTTTATTATAAACATAATATAAATATTGATAACAATATGATAAGAAAGTAACTTATAAGGATAACAAATTTTCAAAACGTAACGAACATTTTCGAAGGAATGTTTTACTTTACACCGTCATTTTCATTTTTAATATTGATTTCCATCACCTGAGTGATTGATATTCAAGAGACGTACTGTTCACTTTATGTATACTTCGCTAAATTGACCTCTGGAAAAGACCTATTCTGATAATCTCTGAATCATGATACAAATTTCAAACCTTAAAAAAAGAATTTACCTCAAAATCTACTAAAATTTGACTTGCAAAAACCCATAGATCGCACAGTTACTTTCATTATATGACTTTCTTCCTCGTTTATCCATAACCAGTAGCTTTAAATTGCATACTAGATTGTCTTCGTACATTAGATTATAACTCAATTTCATATTCGGCACATCTAAGCAGTTTATACCTTAACTTTATTTCTCGCTCCCCTCTTCTACCTTTCGGCTTACCCCCTTCCCATTCCACGAGCACATGGGATCGTATGAATACGAAAAGAGGCCCTTCATTCAGTCTCTAAGAAGAGGATCGTTACGCATCTCCGGCTCAAATGGAAACTTTTATCGCGCTGTACACATATTCCACAGGAACGCTAACGTGTTTTATGAACTGCTGCTGTTCCGGGAAGATAGTTTTAATTCAGTACTTGTGATGGATGTTTAATGGAACTATAAAACTTCTAATGGTGCTATAGCTTCATCTCTGATGGAAGGCAAGAGTAGCACCCAGGAGTAGGGGCCACCATCCTCATTGTAAAGGTAAGCAATGCAGCATGGTGACCCCTACCATGGCGGCTTACCTGCTGGCAACACAGTACATCCATTACAGAGTTTTTTCTCTGTGACTTTCATTTCATAATTTTTGTTGATCCGATAACGAGTTTTTACTCTCCATGACACAATTAAATACTTCAATTTTATTTTTTTGAAAATATTTGTCTTCTATGTTTTAGTTACATATTACAAAATTAATTATTTATTTTAATTAATAAATATTTATATTGATAAATATTTTAATTATTAATCAATATGATTTCAAGCTAAATGATTTTTTAAAAATTCTACCACTATCGAGAAGGTCATTAGAAAACTACGAAGTACTTGGTTTTGTGGTCAAATGTAAAACAGCTTAAGGTAAGTATAATACTCCGACATTAAAAGGTAAATTTTAATAGTCCCTTGTTTCAATCGTGAAGCACACTCACAACCAAAAAGGTCTTCATAAATTATAACCATGTGTGAAGGCACTTAACCGCTGCTTCGGACTGTGGTTTTTGCCAATCTAACGGAAAACTGGCAGATATCGTTTTAGAATTTTTTTTATTATGTAGTTTAAATATTTAACAATAAACAATTATTTGAGACTTATTTACTTTTTATCATTTTTAGTTAGGTGATTTTTAAGGCAAGGTTACAAAAAAAAACATAAAGGAAACCAATAATTATTGTTTTGTAAATTTGTAAGGCAGTAAAATAAATATACTATATATACTATACAAGCTGCGAAACAAATATTTGTAGAACATACAAACATTTGGTTCGACCTGAAAATTAACCCAGGACCTCTTGATCAGTAGCCGCATACGCTAACGACTAGATCAACAAGGCAGTCAAATTTCTTTTTGGCTTTAATTGGCTGCGAAATTTTGCTATCATTAATGAATCATTATCATAAAGCCTGTAATCAATATATAAACACACAAAATCATTTATCATATTACAAAATTTACCTTTATAAAGTAAAGCAAAAATTATCTGTTACATAAACTAGCTTCAGCTCCGAACTTTTCCATACAAAGTTCATTCAATTTAAATTCAATCCGTATTTTTTTATGACCAACAGTAAAAACTCAGCTATTTTTTGGTCTGGTATTAAATTGCCGGCAGGTGCAGGGTCTGCCATTAGGCTGAGAGTCAATTAAGCCACTTGAAGCGCTTGAGTCCCGACTGAAATCTCATTACCGGCCAACTTGCGGGAATTATTGCTACGGAATTTGTTTGTTATTCTCAACTAAAAAGTTACGAGGTAAGGCGAGTAAGAATTTTAAAGACTTTCTTAGCAATGTGCTTACTTTTTATGATAGAAGGTACCATAAAATACTCTATCCAAAAATTTAATCTACTTGAAGGTACGGCATGATAAGTTTTACTGCGAACTAAATTACCTGATTGAGACAATGTCCTCATCCTAAAGAGGAATTTTAGGCGACCAAGTGATTACGGGTTCAAATGTCACCTAACACTTTTATAGTAATAAGTAAATTTGAAATAAGGTTAAAATATCTTTAAGGAGATTTTTCTCATTATTGCACTGGGGTGCAATAGGTGCATGATATGTATGGATGTCGTTAACCGCTTAAAATTTAAAAACAGATACGTTTATTTTTGTTTTGATGTTTTATGTTAAGCTTTGACAGAAAAGGTGGTTGCAATATTTTAGCAAAATGTAAGCTCACTTTTGGCTCAATTTTTGATTAGCTGTTATAGGCCGTGATCTTGCTTAAGATCGATTCCTATATTAACTGTTTTTTTATTTGAATCAGCAGTTTTGGAAATTGCCATCAAACACGCAAATGTATGGGTGAATATGAGATGTATATTATTGAATCAAATTATTGAATATTGCTATTTAGAATTATAATGTGCATCTTGCCCTATTTCTAGTGAAACAGACTCAACCGAACGGAACAGGATTGGTATTTCAAAGAAGGTTGCCCACAAAGAAAATGAAGCGCATTTTGTATATCCAATTCAATGAGCAGATGCTGACACGTTTCAATACTTTTACCAAACAAGGTTCTGAATTCTTGACATGAATATATTTGTTCTAGAATTTCTTATTTTTATCTTATTTACTTGGAGTTTCTTTTTCTCTAAGTTTTCCGCTTTTGGATAGACAATATGTATGTATGTGGTGATACTATGATATGCGTATGTTTAGCAGTAGACTGCAAAGGGCTGATAATGATGATGGGGCTATGAATGATTGATTTCCTTATTTTTTTTTTGTTGACGGATTGGAAAACCTCTCCCTTGAGTGGCTCTTCGGTCACTCAAGACCCACCCCAAATGTGCTGTTTGTTGCTTTCGGCGTCCTGAAGTAATGACTTCAAAAACTCGCAAATAATTTCAGTCAGCTAGTTATCCCTTATACCAATACCGCTGCTAATACCAATACAGTACTTAACACATGGCTATACCTTGACCACACTCGTAACTCGTACCACACATCATGCGGTGAAAAGTAGATCATGACTAGCGAGTAAGTAACACGAGCATTGTAGCTAAACAAACTGCAGTGAAACCTAATCAATCAAACGCATGCATGATGACACTTAATCGAGAAGTTTGCAGAGGTATTGAGCACATCCATTATTTAACGTCAGCTGAGGCCATGATACATGGTTGATGTTATTTTAGAACCTGTTGAGAATTTACATAAATCGCAGTAAAATGTGTAGTCGGAATATCCACGTTAAGTCTGTATTTTATTATTACACATTAATTATCGGCACATTAATTCCCGTATTTTCTTATTTTTATGTATTTTTTAATATGCATTATTTGTATGTGCATTTTTTAATTTACACCTGTGAAACGGATACAAAGAACATCCGAACTCTGAACAACAATTTGCAAATCACGCAAAGTCCCATTTGGGATTTGAACTCACAACACTTAGCACAGTAGAAGGCGACCGTTTAAACCAGCAGGCCAACCGTGCAGCCAATTTTGACCTTAATTTAGAATGTTGATTGCTGCTTCTTATGAAGCGATGAGTTAATAAATATTTTGTATGGTATATCTCATATATTTATGTGTTTATTTTATATTACTTGTAATTACAAAATGGCATTTGATTTTATTTATGCTACTGATAAAATTAAATTACTTTTGTAATTGTCTGCCTGACTCTTCCGTAATATTTACCCGAAAAGCTACGTGGTTTCAATTTTTCAAATGCGTGTATAAATCATTTTATAAATTTCTAACGCTTTGAAGTAATGGAGTCTTTACCTATCGCAACTCAAAGAGTTCTAAGTAAGGTAGAAATGAGGAAAACTCTTAACTGAATCGGGCCCTCTATTACATGTGATAGTTTACTTTTGAGTTGCCAGCATGGCCCTTCGAGCCCTACAATAATGTTGTGCTATTAAGTGAATTACATTCGAGCAAGAAAAGTTACTACGGCTACAGTTGCACACGTGCGTAGTGGTAAGAAAGAAATAGTATCTACTCAAAGAAATCGAATGAAGAATCATTCTGAGTGTTGCAGAATAATCTGCAGCTGCTTCGTTGCTTGTGCGTTAGGCATGTAGAAGGTATTGTAAAGTTTGAATTATTTTGGACGCTATACGACAAAAACTATTAGTAAAAGTCGCGATGTTTCTCTCAGAATTTTTTTAGTCAAGGTCCCAATTAAAAAAATAAATTATTTTTACTAGTACGCTTTTGTTTCATTAATCAAATACCACAACTACTAAGCGCAAAAAAGGATTAGGACCTAATATATTCACTTTTTCTTAGCTGAAGAGGATCTACTTTAGTATTACTCAATAACATAAATTCCTAATTTAGCACATCATACAAACTCATGTGTGTGTGTGTGTGTGTAAGCGTATTGTGTTAATTTTGACGCAACTCGGAACAAAATAGAGCTAATTGTAATTGGCATTCCAACAATCAACTTCGCAAAGATATGTACGTGAACAGAATACTTATATGTATAAAATATATTTCGATTCGATCGACGATTTTCATTATCGTTTTCGATTTTCATCATCGTTTTATTGCCTATAACCAGCGAACGATCAAGACGCTTCTAACGATATCTCTTTTGTCCAGTTCTAATAAGGAGTTGAGGAGCTATGCGGAACAGATAAACATACATTATTCTGCATCATTCTCCTAGCCTTCGGAGGCCGGGAGTATTATCTAAAAAGGCCGCCATGATATGGGTCACATGCTACATTGCCTACCCTCACAATGACCCTACTCCTGGATTCTACTCTTGCTTTCCATCAGGCAGATTAGAGTCACTATGGTAGGCATAAATATAAAAAAAAAACACATAAGTACATAGCCTGTCAAAATCATAATCGTGTTGTTAAAATGTTATGGTAGTTTTCTATGTAACTTGTGACTAAGGCTTTTTAAACTTGAATATGTATATCTCAAACACAGTTTTTCCAAGTGGAAAACATGACCAACAAGTCTACATGATAGGCATTTAATTGGCAAATAATTACAGGCATGCGGCTGTCGGAGACCGCCAATTTCACTGCAAGGAACACAGAGCGTTCGTTTGACGCACATTTGCATTACAAAGCCGTCGAAATGACGGTACGGGCTGACGCGACCGCTGAAGTGACGGACAACCAAAAGGCCTGATTTTTTTGTCATGCGGGCTTTTAAACAACAGAGCTATTTCGGTTTCAATTTTAGCTGACGTGTGTTCCTGATACTGATTCGTTGTGGTATATATTTTTAACCGACTTCAAAAAAAGGAGGAGGTTCTCAATTCGTCGGAATCTTTTTTTTTTTTTTTTTTTTTTTTTTTTTATGTATGTTCAGCGATAACTTCGTCGTTTATGAACCGATTTCAAAAATTCTTTTTGCATTGGAATGGGCATAGCCCACAGGTGGTCCCATTGTCACCATTTCGGGATCTGATGATGGGATCCCAAGGAAATCAAGGGAACTCCTCAAATATCATAGGCACAATGTCGCGATTTGGGTACTCGGAATAGTTTTTCATTGAAGTCGGTTCCTTTTTGTTAAAATTATTGTACCGAACAATCCCTTTTTAACTTGACAAAATTTATTTGAAAAGTTTATTTATAGATACTGATAGTTGAACTAAAGTACTATAAATAGTTGATTTGTATTTTAGTGTATCATTTGTAGTCTCAGTAATCACCTAACAACAAACTCTGAGCACGAGTGCACTGTTTAGTCATATCACGTAACGCTTTCCTATCTTCCTGTAACACATTTCGGTCCCTTTATACAAAATTTCGAACATTTTGGACATTTTACACACAACAAAAATTATTCTCAAATTATAGTAAAGATAAAGTATCTCAAGAAATTTTGCACTAAAATAAGTTACGATTGCATGTTTTTAATTAGTTGTAGTATAATTTATAAATATATAATGTCATTCAAAATGTAAACCTTGAATAGAACTATTTTCATACCCAAATAACGATGATACCAACATACTGACTAATCATATTATAGTATGGACAAAAAGTCAATCTTATTAAGAATCATCTCCTCTTAGAATTCTCTTTACCTACTGTCATGTTATGAGTTAACCTTTTAAACAAAAAAATCTTTGAAACTGAAACATCGTTCATCAAAAGTGGTGGTATCATTATTATTTATTAAGATTTACATTTAGCTATCAAATACTTTGTTGTGATATTGCAATTATACGGAACAATTTTTCAGTAATTAAAGTTAAATTGTCCTCTCACGTATGCAAACAAAGATATTACCCACACACATGTTTGGGTGCGCGAGTTGTGCGACGCGACGCATTTCATTCCGATCGTAATACGTGACAATGGGCCGTTGGATTCGCTTATACTGCAACTATCATGAATGTTTACGTTGCGGGAAACTACACAATTGCTAGCAAATCCAGAGATATTTGTTGGCCTATGTTGATGAAGGCATCACACGATACAGATTCAATAGAATTGGTCTCTTGCGTAGACCTACATTTTAGAATAGATTTACTATACATGACGATCCTTTGTTCTATTGTACTATATCAACATCAATCATCATCAACAGCCTTTAACAGACCACTGCTGGACATAGGCCTCTCCTTGAAAATGAGGTAGGTATTGGCCTCATCAGTAGTGTAGTTATGGCCTTGAACAAACTGAAACTTTAGTGAGGCTATCGATGAAGAAAAGTTTTGGTTGATAAACGGATTTAATTTGAACAGTATAAACGTAATTTCCATTACATTTAGTTACATACTACTATTATTAAAATTTCACCTACGTTTTATACTGAATTTTGATACATGTCCATTCGTTTTACTTAGTGCCGTGTTTCTAATTACCATACAAATATTGAAAAAAAATACAAGGAAAATATCTTTCTACAAGTTAGGTTTCAAAATTAAACTGGCATTCTTAATACGTATCAAGGAAAATGATATTTGCTCCAAAATTACCTTCAACCAGGCTTATGTAATTTGCCCCTAATTTAAGACCCAGGCCGACGTATATTTATGGCTGATGTAAATTAAAAGGGGCCCCTTTCTTGTACGTATATTTTAAGCTCCACTAAATCCTAACCTCCTAGTACCAAAAGCACGTTTTAGAAAAATCTACATACATTTCGCATTTATTACCTTTCTGTAACGCAATTAAATTAACTCTCGTAACCCGATAAGATTTTAGACGATGCATTTATCGATTTTGCTGACAAATAGTGAGAAAAAAATTTTGAAAATCAAAGTAACATCTCTCTCTCTCTCTCATACGATCGACATTGACAGAACTGTCAAAATGGACACAGTTTGCCACATTAAAAAAAACATGTGAACTCCAGACACATTAAAAAAAAAAATCGTATGTAGCAACACTGGCCAATTCCATAAAACGCTAGGAATCAGTCATTAATGAATACGACACTGTCTTGTTGTACGAATTCTTTCCATTAATAACATCATCGGAAGTTTCGGCACCCGATGGAAGGTGCATACTACTACACCAGGGAGCGTGTGACCACGCCCAATATAACCTAATCGAAACGGTAAACATTGCAAATATATTAGATCTAATATATTCGTGTGTTGTCTTTATGGGAATTAACGTGCTCACTATGGAGTGAGCACGTTAATTCCCATAAACATATCTTAATAATATTAGTAGGATATAGCAGTATAACTGCCATCATAACAACTTAAATTTCTACAAAAAAAAAAAACATAGGTTATGTTGATCACATATCATTTATACATATATTTCTACTTAAGAATGGCGATGTCAGCAAGTAATAAATTCTTTTATGTTACCAACTGATTGAATTTTGTTCAAATGGTGCGTGAAATGAAGCAACGAAATAAGGAAATGAAAATGATGTACTTTTTGTACAAGGGAAACGTTATTTATTATTAAGATTCTACAGCCTTAAACGAATGGTATATAAAAAATAAAACGACATAGTAAGTGTCGTGCCACACGGAGTTTAGGGTTCCGTAGGTGATAAATTGATGACTTTTTTAATAGAATTTGTTTTATATAAATTTTTATCGTATTTCTTCTTTGTTAGATATATTTGTACGACCCTGACTTACTGTAATTGTTTGTTGCACTCAACACTGCATCTATTTAGGTAATAAAATAATATTTCTCTTATTTTTCATTTTTCATGAAAATATATCATCATCATCATCAGCCTCAAACAGCTCTCCTTAGAAAGGAGGTTATGGCCTACTATACCACGCTGGCCAGACGGGTTGGTATAGGGATGGTTTCAAGTTTTCCTACTCTTTGCATTGATGTTGTCTTGCGTAGTTTATCCCTTAGTCGCCTTTTACGACACCCGCGGGATGAATAATGGTGGTGACAATCTGTATTCTTAATCCGTCACCACCGTGTGAAAATATATGTCAAAGAGAAAATAATGGATCATAAATATACTCACAGTTTTTCTATCTATAATATCTAAACTGTAACATGTTGGCGTGCAATGGAAGAGGCCTATCTCCATCAGTGGACTGGTATATTAAAACTTTTGAACATTTCAAATCAAATATCAAATAATTAGGTTTATTTCAGGTTCATACTTGAGATTTTCTCAAGTAAAGCATTGTCTTAGATAGGTATATTCGTAATTACCACATAAATCATTTTCGTTGAAATGATCGCGAGGCAGCCATCTTGTTAAGATGTCATGCGATGCCTTTCAACTCCTTACTACTGATGAGCTAGCATTTTCTGCATCAAAGAGTAAAACTTACTACAGAGCATCCATATTATTACCTAGCTATAAATAAATAAATATTTCGGTCATTTTTCAGACAACGCCATCTAGTCCCCAAACTAAGCAGAGCTTGTATTATGGGTAACTAGACAACTGATATTAATACATAAACATACTTTTTTTTGTAAATACATACATATGTATGTATTTACAAAAAAAAGTATGTTTATGTATACATAGAAAACACCCCAACTCCGAAACAAATAAATATTTGTTTTGGAGTTGGGGTGTTTTCAGTATTAATATCGCAAATGCGGATCACACAAACATTTGGTCCGACCCCGGAATCGAACCCGAGACCTCTTGATCAGCAGTCACAATTATTTGATTTTAGCTATTGCATGCATAGGCTTCGTACCTATTTTTTTTAACATATAATATATTTTCTTTCATTTCTGTGATACTGACTTCGGAAAGAAAAGTGTAAATGTTACAGAAAGCCTGTCAGATGATAGATATCTTATACAATATATTGACATTAAATATCACTTGTTCCTTCATCCTTGTCAGCGATCTAACAGTTCTTCATTAAGGATTTCCTCGAGCCAGTATACCTCGAAAATTCAATAAAAGAGGCGATTTAAAACACAGTGCAAAAATAGCTAGTTGAAAATGGCTTTAGTATGTGATGGATTAAACCTGATTACACTAAATATACTTAATTCGTCACCATACGAACAGTTTCATTTTAATACTATACATTCAAATACATATTGAGCTGCGATAGCACAACATATATATCACGATCACGAATCACGTTCGCGATATACTTAAAAACCACTGGTTCAAATGTTTTTTTTTACCTATGCTATAAAAATACTTCATAATGTTAATTTACCACTGAAGATGGGTCGACAAGATGTTCTGGTATAGATAAATACGCCTTAGTATGTTTAAAAACTATTGGTTTTAAAATTATTCTCAATAACCTAAATTTGGAGCAAATATCGGAGCAAAGTAGGACCATTTTACGGTATCCATATAGTCTAAAGGCTGAGAAAGGACATAGGCTATTTAGTAGCTAATTTTTAGGGTTCCGTAGCCAAATGGCAAAAAACGGAACCCTTATAGATTCGTCATGTCTGTCTGTCCGTCCGTATGTCACAGCCCCTTTTGACCGAAACTATAAGAACTATAATGTTGAAATTTGGTAATCAGATGTATTCTGTGAACCGCATTAAGATTTTCATACAAAAATAGAAAAAAAAAAAAAAAATTATTGGGATTCCCCATACTTGGAACTGAAACTCAAAAACATCTTTTTCATCAAACCCACACGTGTAGGGTATCTATGGATAGGTTTTACCTTTCATTCAATCAGTACCCCATTACTAAAACATCGATCAAAGTTACACCGAACTACAAGAACTTTTATATGATGTTACTTGCTTTTACGGAACCCTTCATGGGCGAGTCCGACTCGCACTTGGCCGCTTTTTAGGGTTCCGTAGCCAAATGGCAAAAAACGGAACCCTTATAGATTCGTCAAGTCTGTCTGTCTGTCTGTCTGTCTGTCTGTCTGTCTGTACGTCCGTATGTCACAGCCAATTATTTCCGAAACTATAAGAGCTATACTGTTGAAATTTGGTCAGTCGATGTATTCTGTGAACCGCATTAAGATTTTTACATAAAAATAGAAAAAAAACAATCCATTTTGGGGGTATCCATACTTGGAACTGAATCTCAAATTTTTTTTTCATCAAACCTATTCGTGTGGGGGGTATCTATGGATAGGTCTTCAAAAATGATGTTGAGATTTCCAATATCATTTTTTTCTAAACTGAATAGTTTGCGCGAGAGACACTTCCAAAGTGGAAAAAGGTGTGTGTCCCCCCTCTAACTTCTAAAATAAGAGAGTAATAAAACTAAAAAAAATATATGTTGTACATTACCATGTAAACTACCAACGAAAATTGATTTGAACGAGATCTAGTGAGTAGTTTTTTTTTTAATACGTCAAAAATCGTAACACGCAATTTACCTTTCATCCAATCAATACACTAGTATAAAAATATCGATGAAAGTTACAACGAACTACAAGAACTTTTATATGATGTTACTTGCTGGTACGGAACCCTTCATGGGCGAGTCCGACTCGCACTTGGCCGCTTTTTTTATAATAACCGTGTAAATTAAGTCATGTGCAACAGCTGTTGTTCGATTATAGCTAGAAGAATTACAAATCAATTGAGCAGCATCGGCCGCATAGCCCGCAATAATCGATTAATCAGTGACCTAATTGTCTGCATATTGACTAGTTAATTAACATTAAGTACACTTAAAGTCATTATGGTACTAATGATACAAACGTTACTTCATTGAACATAAGCCTTAGATGACTTAACAATTTACTTCAGTTAAACAGAGCCTCCTCTAGGCTTCAGTTATTACACTCAATGGGTAAAAGCAACAAAAGAATTATTAAACAAGAACTGAGTTTACCTAACATCGGCAGAATGTAGCATAACAGTTGGCAGCCACGCGGATTTGAGCACGAATCTCGACCGGGGCAGTACTACCCTCACACAGAAAAACAACCTAATAATGATAGCATTCGTGCTCTAGTATTTTATTTGGAGTATGAGACCGGAGGCCCAAAGATGCAGAATCAACTAAATAAGACGCTATAGTGTTGGTAACCGTACTACATTATCTTTATTCGCAATGAGTATGGCGACTGGAGTATGAGACCGGAGGCCCAAATATACAGAAGCAACTAAATACGACGCTATAGTGTTGGTAACCGTACTACATTATCTTTATTCGCAATGAGTATGGCGACTGGAGTATGAGACCGGAGGCCCAAAGATACAGAAGCAACTAAATACGACGCTATAGTGTTGGTAACAGTACTACATTATCTTTATTCGTAATGAGTATGGCGACTGGAGTATGAGACCGGAGGCCCAAAGATACAGAAGCAACTAAATACGACGCTATAGTGTTGGTAACCGTACTACATTATCTTTATTCGTAATGAGTATGGCGACTGGAGTATGAGACCGGAGGCCCAAAGATACAGAAGCAACTAAATACGACGCTATAGTGTTGGTAACCGTACTACATTATCTTTATTCGTAATGAGTATGGCGACTGGAGTATGAGACCGGAGGCCCAAAGATACAGAAGCAACTAAATACGACGCTATAGTGTTGGTAACAGTACTACATTATCTTTATTCGTAATGAGTATGGCGACTGGAGTATGAGACCGGAGGCCCAAAGATACAGAAGCAACTAAATACGACGCTATAGTGTTGGTAACCGTACTACATTATCTTTATTCGTAATGAGTATGGCGACTGGAGTATGAGACCGGAGGCCCAAAGATGCAGAAGCAACTAAATACGACGCTATAGTGTTGGTAACAGTACTACATTATCTTTATTCGTAATGAGTATGGCGACTGGAGTATGAGACCGGAGGCCCAAAGATGCAGAAGCAACTAAATACGACGCTATAGTGTTGGTAACAGTACTACATTATCTTTATTCGTAATGAGTATGGCGACTGGAGTATGAGACCGGAGGCCCAAAGATACAGAAGCAACTAAATACGACGCTATAGTGTTGGTAACCGTACTACATTATCTTTATTCGTAATGAGTATGGCGACTGGAGTATGAGACCGGAGGCCCAAAGATGCAGAAGCAACTAAATACGACGCTATAGTGTTGGTAACAGTACTACATTATCTTTATTCGTAATGAGTATGGCGACTGGAGTATGAGACCGGAGGCCCAAAGATACAGAAGCAACTAAATACGACGCTATAGTGTTGGTAACCGTACTACATTATCTTTATTCGTAATGAGTATGGCGACTGGAGTATGAGACCGGAGGCCCAAAGATACAGAAGCAACTAAATACGACGCTATAGTGTTGGTAACAGTACTACATTATCTTTATTCGTAATGAGTATGGCGACTGGAGTATGAGACCGGAGGCCCAAAGATACAGAAGCAACTAAATACGACGCTATAGTGTTGGTAACCGTACTACATTATCTTTATTCGTAATGAGTATGGCGACTGGAGTATGAGACCGGAGGCCCAAAGATGCAGAAGCAACTAAATACGACGCTATAGTGTTGGTAACAGTACTACATTATCTTTATTCGTAATGAGTATGGCGACTGGAGTATGAGACCGGAGGCCCAAAGATACAGAAGCAACTAAATACGACGCTATAGTGTTGGTAACCGTACTACATTATCTTTATTCGTAATGAGTATGGCGACTGGAGTATGAGACCGGAGGCCCAAAGATACAGAAGCAACTAAATACGACGCTATAGTGTTGGTAACAGTACTACATTATCTTTATTCGTAATGAGTATGGCGACTGGAGTATGAGACCGGAGGCCCAAAGATACAGAAGCAACTAAATACGACGCTATAGTGTTGGTAACCGTACTACATTATCTTTATTCGTAATGAGTATGGCGACTGGAGTATGAGACCGGAGGCCCAAAGATACAGAAGCAACTAAATACGACGCTATAGTGTTGGTAACCGTACTACATTATCTTTATTCGTAATGAGTATGGCGACTGGAGTATGAGACCGGAGGCCCAAAGATGCAGAAGCAACTAAATAAGACGCTATAGTGTTGGTAACCGTACTACATTATCTTTATTCGCAATGAGTATGGCGACCCCTACTCCTGATTCCTACTGAAGCTTTCCATCAAGCAGATTAGAGTAACTTTAGTAGGCCTTAATATAACAAAAAATCATCAGTTTTTCAGTGATCTTTGACATTTCTAAATTAGGAAATCAACCAACTTTAGACCGTGGCTTCGCCCGCGTGTATATTGTTTATCGCGGAAAATAGTTGTGTATGTCATTCTCCAAGAGCCAAAGTATCTCCATGACAAATTTAATCGAAATCGGTGTAGCGGCTTAGCCGTGGTAGCAAAAAAAAGTTTCTAAATTACTTTCAAGTAAACAAAGAAGTATTTGTACTTAAAAGAGCAGCATTTTCACCATCACATCAGGTACTCACCTAGGGCAAAGCTTGAAAGTACGCAACCTTATATAAATCTACGATACAATATAAAATTGAAATTCAGGTAGCCATTAAAAATCTACAGATTTGTAAAGCAATCGTAGCGTAAGAGCTATCCGGATTTTCGCAATTGCCCTTACATCGGCGAGCGGGAGTGCACGAACCAAAATAACGTGAACATGCCCTACATACCAGCGGAGCATTTGTTACGCCTTCAATTCATGAGAGCTCAGCGTTTTTTAAATATATTTAAGCCTACTAAAGTGACTCTACGCTTTGAAAGCAAAAGTAGAATCTAGGAGTAGGGGTTACCATCCTCATTGCGAGGGTAAGCAATGCAACATGGTGACCCATACAATGGCCTGGTCAGATGTTTCCGCGTCATTCTAAGAACAATTTGGCCCAATCATTCTGCATTCTATTTTTTTTAAAGACAACTCCCGCATTAGGAACTTTTACACATTTTAATTATACAAACTGATTCAATACTGCGAAAAACACATATCATTTTCCAGATAGAGACAAACTCCGCAAGATCATAGGAACCCTTACCGGACATCGTCTCCTAAACAAACACCTACACACCATAGGAGTAACAGATAGCCCTTTATGCAGAGGATGTATGGCAGCAGAAGAAACGCTACAATCTGTCATCATGGAATGCAGCAGTGTGGCCGAGCAACGGGCACAAAGTCTACAGTCACCGGCAACATTTCAGGAGGTCTGCGGAAATCTTCGGAGGCTGCTTTCCTTCTGGACCAACCTAAGCTGGCTGGAATGAATGGGAAAAACTCTTTACCCACAATGGTCAAATAGCTAGGACTAAGTGTGGAAACCGCCTAGGAAACCTAAGTAACTAATTATATCGTTTTCCAGCTTAGTAGAATAATGAAATGTTTTTTTTTATAAAAAAACGCATTTAATACACAGAAAACAAGTAAACTCCAAAATAAATATTTGCAGATCGGACAAACTTGTGCTCGACTTGGAAATCAAACTCAAGAGCTCAAGCATAGCAGTTACATACACTACTACTGCACCATCGAGCATCTTTAGTCCAAAGCTCACTATTGATTTGTTCTAAAACCACTACATTGGACTCCTACAACTTGGACCATACTGCAAAAAAGTTGAGTATACCAATAGAGTACCCTATTTTTATATATTTAAACCTGCCAAAGTGACTCTACTCTGCCTGATGGAAGGAATCAGTTAAATTCAAGAGTAGGGGTCACCATCCTCATTATGAGGGTAGGCAATGCAGCATGGTGACCCATACCATGGCGGCCTGGTCAGATAATTCTGCATCAGTCTCCGGGCCAGAGAATGATGCAAAATGATTGGGCCTCCGGTCTCACACTCACCAACGAAATATGACAGCAAGAATACTATCATTATTAAGATGATCTTCTGTGTGAGGGTAGTACTGCCCCGGTCGAGCCGGCCCATCCGTGCTAAAATCAGTTTTTTTTTTTATATTTAGCCTACCAAAGTGACTCTACCCTGCCTGATGGAAAGCATGAGCAGAATCAAAGAGTGGGAGAAACCACACATCATTGCTGCGAATGCAGACAGTAAAGTATGGCGGCCCACACTATGGCGGCTTGGTAAGATGCCTTTTCAGGCCCCGCTTAAAGGACCCGGGATCATAGTGGTATTAAAAAGTTTGAAAGGATTTCTAAAAATGTCATTCAATATGTGGCAAAATATGGGATGAACGATTGTATAGAAGAACATTGTGAAAAATAGAAACAAAAAAAGAAGAAAAAGTCCCGCAAAAAGTTCTAATTTAATATGAACTAGCTGAGCCCCGCGGTGTCACCCACGGTTATTGTTGAAACGCCATAATTCCATAGAGGGAAGGTAGTCCAGAAAATGCCTAAGTTATTCTTCATATCACCAGCTTTGTGCCAATGAAACTCCCATCAAAATCAGTCTAGCCGTTTCCAAGATAACCCGGAACAGACAGACAAAATTTAGAAAAAAATGCTTTTTTGATATAAGTACCGTATATACTTTCATATTTATTCACTGAAAAACTGTTAAATTAATATTACATACAGATACTGCAATTTATTTATTTTTATAAATGGATGTATTTAAATGAAATTAGTCGTGAACGATTTAAAAGTCTTCTTTATAAAACACTTAACATTGCAGTCTCCGGCTTCAAGACTTGCAGAAAAAAAGAAAAAAAAACATCTCTAAGAAAATGTAAGTCTCCAGCAAAGTACCACTTCCATTGCCAATAAAAATACGAAGCCAAGCCGGAAACTAACTGCAGATTTTCAACTTGCATTTCAAACAAAGTTTCGAGAGTGTAATATAGTTTACAAGTAAGAAGGTCATGAAATCACGAGTTTGTATTAAATAAAAAGTTTATAACGAACGTCAAGATAAAACAGTTTTTGGCAAAAAGTACATTTTAGACTGCTAGATATAGTTATAAATAAAAATAAGTCGAAATTACTTGAAACATTAGTTAACTGCCATTGAAACCTCCGAAAAGTGGAACAAACAGATGTAGCTTGAAAATTCTTACACATGCATTTAGTGAAAAGCCGTTGATTTGAAATTGCAAATAAATACTTCAATTTTTATATATATTTCCAAGAATGTACACATGCTTTTAGGGTTCCGGAGTTCATGACTCGGAACCCTTATAGATTCGTCATGTCCGTCCGTCCGTCCGTCCGTCCGTCCTCGACCTACCGCCCTACGTTTACAAAGTGCTATAATAAAATTATGAAAAACATTTTTATTTGGGGTATCTCCCTTACACGTAAACTGGGGATGTTTCGTTTTTCTCGCGTCTACCCCATTGTATCTTTAGATAGGTCTCCTAAAAGTGTTATGAGGTTGCTAAAACCATTTTTCGATTTAGGTATCCGTTTGCGAGTTATTCAACTTTAAAGCGCATTTTTTTGCAAAAACAGGGCGTCCCCCCCCCCCTCTAAAAGCCAAACGGCTGGCATGAAAAATCTGAAAAAAGTCATGATAGTAGTCCATATATTGAACTTTCAAGGTTTCAAAACTATACCGGTTTTGATAACTTTTAAACTTTAGGAGTTGTAGGGGCCTAACTTGTGAAATGCACTCACTTATAAAACTTCGTACCAAAAAAAGAAGTAAACATACCAATTATCTATTGGGCATGATTTGAAATCCACATGATATTGTGGGTGACTAAGGAACCCTATTCTATGCGTGGCCTGACACGCACTTGACCGATTTTTTTATTTTTAAATCATTTAACAACAATATTTGTACGATAAAATCCCAAATTAACAAAACGTATAGATAAATTGAGGAATTAAAAACATAAAAGGTAAGCTTTTGGCATTTAAATCCTTAGCCCAAACGGTGGGAATTGAGAATAATGAAGCTTTATTAATTTGGATTCAATTTGTCAGATATATCACTCAATTACAAACTCAATATAACAGATAATCCGGATTTATGTAGAGCCATTTACATTCATTTATAAAAGAGATATATTCCTTTAATTTTGGGAAGAACGAAACCCGAAGTTACTTTTTAAAAATTAGTCTTTCTTACTACTATGAATGTACGAATTTGCTATATGTATTCCTTTAAAGAAAATTCTTTCACTAGGAATATATTCTACGTCACTAGTGACTGTAAAAACATTTATGATAATAAATAAATATTTCTGACATTTTACACACAATGCCATCTCGTCCCCAAACTAAAGCAAAGCTTGTATTATGGGTAACTAGACAACTGAAAAAATACATAAACATATTTTTTGTAAATAAATACATATTATACATAGAAAACACCCAAACTCCGAAACAAATATTTGTAGATCACACAAACATTTGATCCGACCCGGGAATCGAACCCGAGACCTCTTGATTAGCAGTCGCATTCTCTAACCACTAGACCAACTAGACAGTTAAAAGTTTATGATATAAACACAAAGAATAATCAGACTCGGAACAGCAATTTGTGAATCATACAAATTGCACACCTCTGCATTTAGCATCTGCTTTGCATCTTTATGGTTGGTTTTAGTGTTGTTGGATTGTTTGTAACAAAGGGAAGAAAGTTTCTTCAAACGCATTTTTCTACTAATTGAGGGTTCTGCAACATATTGCAGAACATATTGCAGATAAGAAGAACGGAACAGAAAGGATATTTATAGGATTTTATATATAAAAGCCTATAAATATCCTTTCTGTTCCGTTCTTCTTAATCCTGTCCACTCTCTAATGTTTCTGAGCCACTATTTCCTCCACCTTTCGATGTCGCGATAATCCAATATTTTTCCTTCTTAATTACACTAAGAAGAGGGTACTGTGGATAACGTAAAATGTGAACCCACGTAATCGACTATACGCTTTTCGATGGGCAGAAGTACTTCACAAGGCTTTTGATTGTTTAAGACTAATTTTTAACCATCAATATTTAAAAAAAAACAGTTTATCACGGTTGCGAGTTTTTCATTTTTCATCTAAACGGTGGTATAAAAATGTCCATTCAGCGACAGTCGGCTGGTCGACAATAATCGCGACAATAGCATCTACATTGTACTCAGCACAGAGTTGGGACAATGCGCCTCACTCCACGGCCGTTTATTTTTATTTTGTCCGTTGAGTGAATCCGTTGTTATATAAATGTTTACTAAAAGATTCCAGTTTTTGATGTTTTTTGTTTTCATTCTCAATAGATAAAATACTTATGCAAAATCATTTTCTTTATAAAGAATTTTTTTTTCAATGATCTAATTTAAGCTCATCATCATCAACCTATCGCAGTCCACTCCTGGACATAGGCTTCTCCCATTGCACACCACTCTGATCGATAATTTATGCTCATAAGATTAAAACCACGATAATAATAGAAAAACAGAATGGTTTAATATTTCTATTCTAAAATGTTTACCAAAATAACTCAAAACTTTCAAAACTTACACATTATACGTTACTTTAAAAAAAACAACTCTCCTACTAGGAATACTAGTATATGCCACTGTCTTATGTCTCAATTCTCACCACTAAAACTGTCGCTATTAGTGACGACGGCTTAACGTGCTGTACAAGAGGCACGGGCGTGAATCACCGCCAAACTTCCTAACTCCTGTCTGCAATTAATAATTTCCTGTAAGAAAATCCCACCAACACTCTTGGCCCGACCGATTCAAACCCAAGACCTCCTGATTAGCAGTCGCATACGCTATTAACTAGAACAACGAGGTGGTCCAAATAATAAAACTAAAGCTCATAAAATCATAATATAAGTCTGCTTCCAATCGACATAGCAATTCTCGAACCAATCAATCAATCGTTCTTATTTGCACGTTTTTCCAATACTGGTGAAATAGAAATGGATCGTCTATTTTTGCCTAACTGATCAGAGTCAAGTGTGACCTACATCCACACATATCAGCTTGGGGGTCTAAAATTAATGAATATGAATTGATGACACAGAGTAATAAAATATCATTCAGTTGGATAACAGATATTTTGAAAAACATCAATAAGTTGTTTTTGAAGCAATTTTATGTATTCGACCTCATATAATTACACTTACCTAAATAATTACAACTAACAATTATAACAGTAATATACAATTCACAGTTCGTCCTTCCGTCCGTCCTCTACTTACCACACAAACGGTTGATGCTAGAAAGATGAAACTTTGCTTATATATGTGTTGTTATTACGTCGACAAAATGCTATAATAAAATACCTCCGTTTGCGAGTTATTCAACAGCCCCCCCCCCCCCTAAATATCTAAAAAGAAAAAGATTCTAGTCCATGTGTCCATGTGATGAACTTTAAAGGAAAACTATAATGACTTAGCTTTATTAGTTAATGAGTTATAGAGGCCTAACTTGTCAAATACGCTTACTTGGAAAACTTCGTAAAAATAACTAGGTAATTTGGCCATTTTATTATTTAAATATTTATATAGGAGATATTTTTATTTTTATTAATATAGAAGATATTTTTATTTTTATATAAATAGGAAATATATATAATAAATTTATATAGGAAATATTTTTTTTTGTAAGTTTTGTGTACTGTATTTGTATGACTGTCTAGATCTAATAGGAATTTATATTAGTACGGTCGTCGACGGCAACCTCTTATACAGTGCCCACAATTGTTTTTAAATAAGATTAATAGCTGTAAGAGAAAATTGTAAAACTATTTAATGAATAAACTATTATTATTATTTACCTATATTTATGTATGTACGTATGTACTTCATGCACTTGTGTACATTGGCAGACTTCATGCCAAGGCATTCTCTACCAGCCTTTGCGGGGTGTGGAGATATAGTATGGTAGGTGCATCGAGTTTAGAGCTGTTCAGGGCAATATGCAATTGATATAAAAGTAAAACTAAACTAATATAGCATAAATTCATATATAAATATACAAGAATAGATACATACACTCATACATAATTACATACATACATTGTGCACTGTGAACAGGGACTTACAAACATAACAAAAAATTACAAACGTTCCTTCAAAAAAATCTTGTTCAAATTGGACTGCTGTTAAAATTATTCTGTGGTTACGAGAAGGTGGACTACCAATTAAGAATTGATTAAGAATTCGTGCGGGGTGGACTCATGGATGATTTAGTTTGTTTAATAAATGTACCACTTTCGATGTAGCTCCATTCACTAGCATTGATCGATTTGGAACTAAAAGTTAATAAAGTAGGAGGAAAACTTTCCTTTAGAGCAAGCTTTTATTGAAATGCACTAAAAATCGGTAATTAGTGCAAACTGTCTGAAGTGATCGTTGAAGAGCCACCTAGTCAAGGATCAAGGCCGGTGCGAAGACCGAGTTAATCAGGATAGAGGCGCTGGTGGGCGGACCTCGATGAGGTATATGAGGGCCTCCGTCTTATCCAGGGCCATTCGTAAGTGCCTGTGGTGGCCAGGCGTACCGACTCCTGGAAGTTCAACCTGGGGGGTCACACAAAGTGTCATCGGCGTAACAAATTACACCCAGCCCGAAGGAGAGACGACCTCGTATATATAACGACACCGCCAACAGAAATTCAAACAAACCGTATACCAACACCTCTGTTGCATAGTAGGTCAAACCGTCCTTGTATAGGAGAGGCCAAGTCCAGCTGTGGACTGTTAAAGAATGTTGATGGTAATGTATTATTATATCACGGCCTCAAGTAAAACTATAGTCAGTATTCACCGAGTATATAAATCAAATAACCGCTTACCTCCGGCTGTTACGCTTTCAAAGCTATACCGATTTCAATTTAATTTGGCATGGACATACTTTTGTTCTATAACATGATAACCGATATACACGCAGGCTTGGCGGCTGCTAGTCATCGATTTTGCAACTTCTTCTAGTACTGTATGCATTGCGTGAGGTATATGGGCTATAAAACATCACGATAATATCAATAACAGCCGAGTATCAATAAAAAATGTTAAAAAACAATACAAAAATATTCCTTTCTAATGAAACACACAAAGTTAGGCCGAACTAAAATAAAAACCTTTGCAAATAATCCTCAGTCTATTTAAAAATAATTTTCGTGAAGATTATTTCCTTCGGTTCGCCATCCAGCGTCATTCATCATGTTCTTACAATAAATTCCTTGTAACAATACATTAGATTCTCTTACACGCCACACCTAATGTTGGAGGTAATTGAGGCTACATGATATATGAAGTCGATCCGTTTTATCGCGCCCCAACATTCCAACGCTTTGATTTGTCTATATTATTGTTGAAGAAAAACATTTATTTTATGTTTTCTTATGATTTCTTTTAGACCTAGTTCTAGGTTCTAGCCCGCTTGATAAGTTAGTAGACACACACTGATTTCAGTACAAATGACATAGAAGAGCAACCTAATAATGACTTCATTTGTGCTGTTTGCCTTTAACACTTTACCTGATGTAGAGCATTAGTAGAAACTCATGCTCAACATCAGGCAAAGTAGAGTCACTTTGGCAGCCTCATACAAAAAGGGGCTTTTAAATTCTACTCACGGTAGACTGGTAGAGAATGCCTTTGTCATTAAGTCCGCCCTTGTACTCTCAGTGCATAAAATTGTTAAAATCAATCAATCAATTTAGCCAGACTATATTTAAGTTCAGGTGTCCAATATAAAATATTTATACTAATGAAAAAGCTTAAACTGCAATTTATTGATTGGGACCGAAATAACAGAACTTAATAGGATTTTCACAATTTGGTAGTAAAAAGCATCGCGATGAATATGACAATTTATTTAAACAAGAATAGCATTCATTTTCTTCACTCCGAACTCTAAATAATAATAAACTAAAATAATAAAATTTAAACTGTAAAAATTAAAAAACACAAGATGTAATTTTTTTTTGGCTTTTAACATTTGGTAATGTCAACTGTCAAATGTAAATTAAATTGAAATGATATATGCGTTTGACAGATTGTCTTTCAAATACATGACATTGGCAAAGTTGTGGCTACACTCTACCACAAAGCCATCAACCAAAAGTCAAGTCAAGTCATGATATTTGCTACAAAGTTTTAAAAATTAGTTGGGTATTTTCAGAGAAATGCCTAAACAAATAAACATATGGTGAGAAAGGACTGATGGTCCGAAAGCTAGTAGACATTTTGGAGTAGGTGTTTGGGGTAAGCTGAAAATTTGTCATATACCTCATATACCTATATATATACATAGCATCAATAAGTACAAAAATGCAAACTTAGCTAAAGGGTAGTTGCCAAATTCAGCATACCTCAATCATATTCTCCAAAATAAATGACTAAAGCGACCTTAATCGTCGATGGCAGGCGATGCCGTCAAAACTATTATAAGGTTAAACTTTACGCAAGATAGAAATAGATTATGGTAAAACTCATTCATATGCTACACGTTGCCTCGTTGGAAATGCCTCTGATGTTCTCGATGCCACCTTCTTCCTTAAAATCAACCTAATGTCGTTATATTTCAAACGATGCACAGTACATCGTTCAGTTAAAAACCAGAACAATTCTTCTTGTGACTTTCGTTTTCAGCTCGTGAGTGCCGTCTACGATCTTTTAATTTTCTTTTTCCTTTAAAATATAAAGGTATAGAAAAGCTGTTAATTTGAAATTACAAACAGACCTCTCATTTTTAATTTATTTGTCTAGATTGAATAGCCATAGATGTCAGGCAACACGAAAATTTAAAAAGTTAAATTAAGAATATTAAAACATATTTATCTGCTAAGTATGTGTGTACTAAATATTAGTACACAAGAAATCTTTGAACAAAATTTAAGGCTCGTAAATCATTCGTAATATAATCCAGTTTACTTTCCCACATTCCAAATAAATCCAGCTTAGCTTTATAATTTAACTTAGGCACGTTCAATACAAAATAATCATTTCTACTAAAGCCCATGTATTTGTGAAAATAAATAATTTTCATATTTTTCAGGAAGACTTTCGGCTCGAACCGTATTGCGGCTCTTTTAACTTTAATGTTGCAGTTAAAATACTAAGGTAATCAAATCAATTATCCTTACTAATATTTTAAAAAAGTGGCCAAGTGCGAGTCGGACTCGCCCATGAAGGGTTCTGTATCAGCAAGTAACATCATATAAAAGTTCTTGTAGTTCGTTGTAACTTTGATCAATGTTTTTATAATAGCTCATTGATTGAATGAAAGGTAAATTGCGGTTTACGATTTATGACGTATTACAATAAAACTACTTATTAGATCTCGTTCAAACCAATTTCCGATGGTAGTTTGCATGGTAATGTACAACATATATTTTTTTTAGTTTTATCACTCTCTTAATTTAGAAGTTACAGGGGGGGGGACACACACATTTTTCCACTTTGGAAGTGTCTTTCGCGCAAACTATTCAGTTTAGAAAAAAATGATATTAGAAACCTCAACATCATTTTTGAACACCTATCCATAGATGGGTCCACATATGGGTTTGATGAAAAAAAAAGCTAAATTTAATGCGTATTTATTATAATCATCTTCAGATTCAAGTCACAAAGCACAAACTGGTAATATACGCGTATCTATAAATATAAATAAAGGTTTCAAAGTAGTAAAGATTTTCAAGTCAGTAAAGCCACGTCGATTTCAGCACGATGGGTCGATTAAGGACGATGACTTCTTCTCTTTTTTTCCGATGATGATTCCGGTATGCAGAGTAAAGTAACTTTTGTAGGCTTAAGTATATTTATAAAAAAAAAAAAAATATAATAAAATTCAAAGACAACGAACATAATAAACTATGTGGTGTGAGAAAATTAGTGCAGGAAATATGTTAAACATATCAACAGTGTTCAATAGTACACTACTCGACATAGGTCACTCCTTAGAAAAATGGTATTGGCCTACTATGCCACGGTGGTCAGATGAGTTCGTAGTGGTACAGGATTTGAATCTATGTGTTAATAGGTGAAGCAAAAACTTTGTATACCTTGTAACGAAAATTATTTATGTAGAGGATATGTTTATGTGGAGGACGAGTGCAGTAAACTATTATTTATCAAATATGCATAATAAATACATGAAATCAATAAATTAACCTTGTAACTCTTTTGTTAACTAACACTAGTTAAGTTAAATACGTTAAAAGTATAACCTAAATGTAGAAATTAAACATCACAAGAAAATTAATTCAAACTCTCATGGCATTGTGAAATTAAACTGTGCAGCGGAGCTTAAACGACTGCTTGCAGAACAGTTACAGGCAAAATTTAAGAGCTACTTAATTTCAAAACATTATTATGTTAATATCTGGTTTTATCGCTATACTGAAAATTACCAATAGAACGAGATTTAATGTTCGTCATTACTTACACTCGATCTAAAAAAAAGACTAGTAATTATACAGTTTACTTATAGCTCTTGATGGAAATTGCAACACTTATTTTATTGCACTATAAAATACTTGTAATTATCCACAAAACTTATCAACTAATTCAAGAAATAGAAAAGAATATTGTCGTAATATCTTTAACAAAAGAGGCTAACACGGTCAGGATTTATGATCTCCAACATTCTATAGCAGTCAATGGTTGGACAAAGGTAGTAGAGCTACGCGGATATCACTACGGGACGGTGTTAACCTCTCTCAGAAGACCAATGACAGAATCCGAGCTATCATGTTTCGTTGGTGAGGGCGAGACCGCAGCCTCAGTGATGCCGAAGGAACTCAAATATTCCGCCAAAGTGTGTGTCATGCTGCATTGTCCACATTCGCAATGAGTATGTACTCTGCTCATGCTTTTCATCAAGCAGAGTAGCGTCACTTTGGCAGACTCACAAATAATAGAAAGATAGAAAGTAAAGTAAATAAATGTTTATTTTTATAAATATATCTGACATTTATATGGATTATAAACTTCTACCAAACTATCATCCTAATAATGATTCTTTCGGTCTCCGGAGGCCGGGAGAATGTTGCAGAAACTTCTGAGCTGACCGCCATGGTATGGGTCACCATGCTGCATTGGCTACCCTCACAATTGTAAACCCTGATGAGTTGAACTCTGGAGCCTTTAAGAGTAGAGTGAACAGGTTTCTTTTGGATGGGCGTGTACCATCTTCGTCTTCATCTACACTTTCCATGAGGTGAGATGGAAGACAAACGCCTATTCCATTACAACAATAAAAAAAAATAAAAAAAATCGACCCCTTCTCCTGGAATCTACTCATGCTTTCCATCAGACAGATTACAGTCACTTTGGTAGGCTTAAATATATATAAAAACGTATTTAACAGTTTGAATAAGTACTCAAATATTGTGGTACATTAAAGTGACTTAATTTAATATGACATCAAGAAAGGGTTTCACAATCCATCTGCTCCGAAAAATCCCTACTATTATAAATGCGAAAGTAACTCTGTCTGTCTGTCTGTCTGTTACGCTTTCACGCCTAAACCACTGAACCGATTTTAATGAAATTTGGTGTGCAGATAGAACTGAACTTGGGAAAGGACATAGGGTACTTTTTACCGCGATAACCGACATACACGCGGGCGGAGCCGCGGGCGAAAGCTAGTATTTTATAAAAGGTAAAAATGTGTATTATGCCTTATGAGAAATGGAAAATATGGAGTGCGGGGAATAACTGTGCAGATTATCTTCAAGGTTACACTCGCTGCGGTGATGTTAAATAAAAGAAAACAAAAAAGAAGACGGGCTTTGTTTGAATATAAACAACTCCTACATTGAATATTAAAGATAGTTTTCCTTTTCTTTCTTTTTGTTTTAGTTCAGTTCTTAGGGTTATTAATTTCATAAAAGCATAGTAAAATGCAGTATAAAATGCACTATAGTTCTTTTAAAACGTGGTTTTATTCGCAGTTATGAAACGCGGTGTCTACTAGAGAATTTTAGTCAAAACTAGCTGATGACCACTGTTCTTCTCGCATCCATTTCAGCCTTCGCTTGCTAAGGGTATAAAAAAAGTTTCACTAAATAAACATACAAAATTTCATTAGAACCTCAAGCTATTTCGAAGGAGTATCGCAACTAATATTGTGACAAGAGAATTTTATTTATAACACCTATGCTGGAAGAAAACTCAGGTTTGGGTTAAGCTCGCCTATAATATAAATATATTATATCTCTTAATTAAATGTCAGAATTGATATCACTAAATTGGATTTTGAAATCGATACGCAAGCAGGATCATATTTATCTGTTTATATATTGTTGTTATTAATGTTGTTGTTAATTTGCTTTTTGAGGCAAGAGCAGCATCTTATAAAAAATAAAATACTTTTTACTTAAAATTCTGTATTTTATTATTTATATTAATAAAGTTAATCGGTAATACATGATATCACTCAGAAGGTGCTGTCGGCACGGTCTCAGGCCTCTGGCATGTGAGTGCTCCACATCTGTTGGCACAACACTTCAGCGTCCGCGGGCAGTCGGAATCACCTGTACATGTGTGAGTGCACACCCACGGCCCTCGAGGAAATTCTGGGCAACTACCTGGTTTAACTGGAAGGAGAATAAAATTGGTTAATTTTTAACAATTGCTAGTTTTAACACCAGAAAACTATATACCGGCCTTGGTGATGAGCAAGTTTACTTGCAATCATTCAGCCGTTTTAACTAGAAACAGATAAAAAGTGACAACGAAATCATCCGTCTTTCAACAACTAAACAGCAAGTAGGATAGTACAAATTTGACAACCCCTGTAAAATGCCAATGAGATACATCTACATAGATTTTGTTATGGCTTTTGACTTTCGTGAGATAATCCCTGTTTGTGTTTTGGTGTACCTTAAAACCTAAACACCTTTTTTTTCTTTTTCTTTTTTTTTTCTCAGCATCCTGTGACGCGTGCAAGTGTCACACATTGTTAATTACTATTTGTATTGTACACTTACATTGAATTTTATATGATTGACCTAGAAGAGACTAGACCGACTAGTCTAAATCCATTATAATATCATGACAGGCTGCTCCTGAACATTTAGAACCAGCGTGTCTGTCTCTGCTGAACATTTTATTACAAAACATTGTTGTATCTATTTTTAAGCTTAACATCTATTTTATGCCATTTCTTATTCTATATATAAATATTACGGACATCTTAAATTATATAATGCTTACTTTTAATAATGCTATATATCTAATGTTCATTTTGCAAAACAATTTTCTTCTTTAGTTATTATCTATCTTAATTATTACTATTTATTATTTACTATAGGCCTTATCAAAATCAAAATCAAAATCAAAGCATTTATTTCAAGTAGGCCAGTTACAGGCACTTTTGAATTGTCGAAACAAAAATGTAGCTACAGTCCCAGTCACAAGACATAAAAACTGTGAAAGTACTGTAGTTGCCCATTCCTTAGCGTAGATCTCTATGGAGAAGAACGGGCAAGAAACTCCATGGACACTCTTTTAAATCAAAATGTTTCTTACAAAATCTTGGTTACATCATTCATGTTGAGATGGTACATTATGTGAGAACGATGTAGCAAGACGTGCACGTTAAAAGTGTCCATAGTACAACAAAAATACAATTGAAAATTAAAATAATTAATTCAAATAAGCCGTGGCAACTAAGAGATGACCAGTCACAACTGACAGCGCCCGTTCACGAACATGACGCATGGATCCGCACCATTCAACTCAACCATTTTGAAGGGAATTAAATGATCCGACACACGCGCCACCATCAGCGTGACATTTGAGTGAGCATGACAAACTCTCAACCGCCAGGGCAGATTCAAGTCAAGAAAAGACATAGGTTTTCAGTGAATGATAGCTTGAATAGCTTCCTAGTACATAGTACTCACACAATATGGGCCATGCGATTATATAATACTAAAGAGATTGAATCTATACAATGCAAAGAAAGTTGTACAATCTTCAGCAGCTCCAACAATACCATTTAATGCTATCAATTTATGCGCCCCTGTCCTTGTGAAGCAGGACCAGCATTGAGCCAAGCATTTTTATCAGCGATATAATCGCTCAACTTGTAATATGCTTGCTTACATAGTGTGCGTTTAATGCATGTTTTAAATTTTGTCTCATTCAGTTCAAGAATACTTTGTGGAATTTTATTATAGTATCTCAAACAGTACTCCATAAAAGAAGAGTCTACTTTAGCGAGTCTAAAGCCTGGCTGAACTAGTTGGTCCCTATTTCTAGTACTGTAATTATGTTTGTCACCTCTTTTGCCAAAAAGATGAAGATTTTTCCTGACGTACATTATGTTTTCGTAGATGTATTGACTATGTACCGTCATGATGCCAATATTCTTAAACAGTTCCCTTAGAGAATCGCGCCTACGAAGATTATATATGGCTCTGATGGCTCTTTTTTGCAGAATAAATATAGACTCAATATCTGCAGCCCGTCCCCATAACAAGATGCCGTAAGACATTATACTATGAAAGTAGCTGAAATAGACCAGTTTAGCGGTATCTGCATCAGTAAATTGACGGATTTTTCTAATAGCATATGCTGCTGAACTTAGCCGCCCCGCAAGAGATGTTAAATGAGAACCCTATTGTAGCCCTGCATCAAGCGTAATCCCCAAGAAAACAGTTTTATCTACGAATTCCAGTTTCTCTTTATTCAATATTATATCACAATCACTACTCTTAACATTCGGTAAAGCAAATCTTATGCATTTGGTTTTTTTTTCATTTAATACCAAATTGTTTGCTGTGAACCAATTCTGGACTTGAACTAGGGCATTATTCACGTCATCTAGATTTTGGGCCCGTCTATTTATCTTAAAAATTAAGGAAGTGTCATCAGCAAATAACACCATATTTTGAGGTTGATTTCTTAATAAATATGGTAGATCATTTATATATACTAGAAAGAGGAAAGGACCCAATATTGAGCCTTGAGGAACCCCCATTTTTACTTTTAAACCCTGTGAATTAACACCATTTATTTGCACATATTGTTGTCTATCACTCAAATAAGATTTAACCAAATTCAGTGCAAGTTTTCCTAGTCCGTAATGCTCAAGTTTCAAAAGTAATGTGTCGTGATTTACGCAATCAAATGCTTTGGAGAGGTCACAAAAAATTCCTATGGCGTCTTGGGACTCTTCCCACGCAGTAAATATATGCTTTAATAAGGTTACACCGGCGTCAGTTGTACAACGTCCCTTGGTGAAACCATGCTGTTGATCATGTATGATTCTGTTGGTGTTAAAATGATCGAGCATTTGATTAAGCATTACCTTTTCTTATCATTGATAATTCTTATATATGCTACTATATATAATATATCAATTGCTTAGACTACTTATTTCTATTGTTTACCTTGGTGACGATTTCTTCACAGTATTTTATTAAGGGTCTGCTTCTTAGTTTACAATTTATTATTTCGCTCAAATTATCTTTACACAGTTTTGTGTCTATTAGGTGTTCTAAATCATATCTAATTCTAGCATGAATAGGGCATTCAAATAATAGATGCAAGACGTTTTCTTCATTATTAGGATCGCAGACGCACGAAGGATTATCCTTACACTTAAACCTGTGCAGGTATTGAGAAAAACCTCTGTGCCCCGTGAGCACCTGAGTCAGTTTAGGTGTTATATTTAACCGCCTAACGGTGCGAAATGCGTTTAACGCATCAGGAAAGAAAACTTTTGTGACGGAGGCGGTTTCGCCTAACTGGAACCTCCGGTTCCATTCGTCCAGGGCATCGTCACGGATACCCCTCTTGACGAACGAGATCGGAACTCGATCGTAGTCAGGCATCCTCCGGCACGAAAGTGCTGCTTTCTTTGCCTAAACACCTTTTGCGTTCCTTTAACAGTATTGTTACCTACATAATTGTCAGTAGTAAACTATCTAGTTACTAAACCATGAATACAATTTAGAGTTAAAAGGCGTAGATTTTTAAATGGCAATGACAAAGAATTCCAACTTTTAAAGGGATAGGGGACGGTGTGAAGTTAATTAAAGCGATATACTCACCATAGTCCACAAAATGTCTTTCTGACACAGCATCAACACACATAGATCCTCCACAAGCGGTAGCACAGCACAGCTGTTCTCCTTCGCAAGGTATTTCAGGGCCACATGCTGGCTCGCAGATGTCCACTGGTAGTGTTGGTGGGCAGGAGCCCTTCTTACGAGGTATTTGTGCGCTTGTCAGAGACACCAATGCAAACGCTGAAACGTACAAGGTTGATATTAATTTATTTATGAATTATTTATAATGCTAGTAGTAAGAAATCAATTCCAATGTTACTATTTTTGTTAACTTTTCGATCTACTCCGATCCTTTTGTATGTGTAATCTATAAAATCAGCTGTTTTAACACTTCGGTTGAAAATGTATCTGTAAGTCTGAGGGGTGAGGGCCTGGTGATTTGTAACACGGGCATCTCATGACTCTCACAGAAACCAGCTCCTTATGTATTTAAACTAAACTGTGTGAAATGGCTAGCTATAAGTGTATCATTGTGAGGAGAATTAAAGAAATTAATAATTTAAATTATTAATTATCGTATCAGGGTTTCTCATCAATCAAATAAGAAGTCTTTTTTTGACAAGAATTAATTCATTTAATAAGTATCACCTTAAATACTTACGTCTTCTATGAAATCAAATCTTTAGTATTTTACTTAGCCAACACTACATTTTTCTTAAATTTATTTTAAGTTTGGTGTGTGCTATTTTATACAGTTAAAATGTGATCAGGGTGGATTATAGTGGTATCTTTTTGATTTCTGATTGGTAACACATGATTCGCTCACAATTTCCGTGGATTTATTTTCCTCGATCTAGTTTGACACAGGGCAGAAGACCTTATTTGAAACTCTAACATCTCATATATCTTTTCTTCATACTCATAAAACTACACAAACATATACTTTACTCTAATGTTTTAAAAGTTGGAGTAGCTTTATAATTACCCTACAAAATCCCGAACAGAAATCAATGGAACTGAAATATAAATATAACATTACAGAAACTAAATCTTATTTAGTGAGTTTTTGTTTTGCTCACAAAAACAAATTTAGCTTCTCTGTAGGAATGAATACTACAAATTGTAAATTCAATTTTAAAATTATTCTTCCACGAAATCAACGGAAATCTCAACAGCTATGAATTTCTTAGACCCTGATTTCGTTCCAAATTAAATATTTCTAGAGAGCAAACCTTCTGACGTATAAATTATTAATAAGTTTGTTTATGAGCTGCTCATTGATATTCTAAAGGGAGCCGACAACGCTAAATGTATGAATATATCAAATTTAAAACAGGATCTGTATAATAAAGTGTTTGTAATCGGCCAGTTTTACATTCTTCCATTGTAGAACAATGGTCATGACTTTGTTTGCCCTATTTTTTGAGATAGTTATATATTTGGGATCTAGCTAATATAGATACTCGCCTTTAAAGGTCCAGTGATGGACAAAGACCTATATATAGGACTTATATAGGAGAATTTGGCTCACCTAGCGGTTGAGCGGCGGCACTACAAAACATGTATTAACGTGTCCATTGCCACCGACATCTGGAGCACACCGATAAAATGATGACCACGCCTATTTGAGAGAACTGAGCCACCGATATCTCGCCACGGTAAATAAACGATCGCCGCGCCGTCACGTCAACGTGATCTCGGCCAGAAATAATCTCGGTTTCGGTGACGTCCCGGTACCAGGCGCGGTACACAAACGGCCTTAGTCACTTCTTATAAAGCCCATGAAATGAACAGGCGAAACTGCGCATTCTTAATATGTCGCCACACGAAATAGACAGATCTTAATTTTAGTTGTTGTAATTTAGCTTAAACCGCAACCTGCTGTTGCATTAACATTTTATGTGCTTCTGAATTTCGAATATAGAAATTGGTTTTTTTCGGGATTTCTGAATTGAAAGATAATAATATACTGTGCTTCATAAAGATTTTACTTTCATTGTTATTTTATGACATGCTTTGGATAAATTAAATATCTACATAAATATAAAATGCAACTGCAGAAGAAATTAAGTATACTAATCAGAAAGAATTGATAGATTTTGGCAAATCGATGGCAAATCGGTTTTAACCGATGATGAATTATCTAATCCTTTAAATTAAAGGAAAAACCAAAACCAAAGTTAGAAACGATTAAATAGAACCAATGAAGTCATAATTGAGTCCATTTCAACAAAAAAAGATTGATCGTCGTTAAAAAAATGAGTCCAGAAATCAAGTGGCGGATCTTAAGTTATATATCGACGGGTGCAAAGTAAAAAGAGTTATCTGCAAAATAGCTACTTTACAGGAGAGCGAAAAGATCTAAAAAGTGTGTTTTTTTTAAATTAATGAATCGATTTTTCTGTAAATTTTATTAATACATCTTTACACTCTTACACATTTATATATGATATTTATTTCAGGAATTTCTTGTTATTTTACGAAATTTTGCAGTTGTTCGCATCTACATTGTATTATAAATAATACTAATTGTGTCAACTGCCAGTTGGTCGTATATACGAGGGACTTTAAATTTCGTGTATAAATTGAATTTGATTTAATTTACTGTATTAAGATTTTATTGAAACATTTAATTTTAATGATAAATACTACCCAACATCCTTTATATTAATAATAGATCTATTACAGAACATAATAATGTAGATAGCTTTTTATACGTCGTATTTCTAAAGTAATAAATGACACACAATGCGGTCAAATGAAATATTAAAACTTGGTTATATTTTTTTTTTTTGGATTTTTTTTTCCAATTACGTTTGAAAATAATAGAAATTAAGTAATAACATTTAGATAAAAAAAAATACACATATTTTACTTACTTTAGCCTGTCAAACAATTATCACAGAAACAAAATATATAACTCTTTTTATGTGATGATTAACCAAAACCTGAATCAACATTTAAACTTACGTAGCTATTTAATTATATATTATTATCGATACATAATTAAAAAAGTAACAATAAATTAATCTCGTTCTCTATAGTTTCGTGATTCATAAAAGAAAATTCGTGATACCTAGGAAGTATTAAATTTTGCTCTCAAAGCTTTATCAAATCGTTGTATTAAGAATCCATCATCATCAGTTGCAATTGCATTTCAAGTGCAAATGTTTGTAGAGTCAAAAGCTATCACAGCTAAGTTACTTGCGAGGCCAACTTGTGCTTAACCACTGAAAGAGAATGACCACTGAAAATGATTCAAAACGCAACTTCAGTGTAACTTATACACTGCCCGTTGGCTTGAGACAAATCTATCCCTAGAAGTGTAAAAGTTTGCAAAACAATCATTTGTCCATCCATTGTCCACAACAATAAATTTTTCCATCAGTAACCAATTTAGATAGAGCGCTTTGGATAAATATGATAAAAATACTTGGAACCGTTCAAAGGAATTAAGGCTGTAATCGAAGGTGTCTGTAATCACGTAAAATTTTGTCAGCCTGTGGAGTCTCGTTATATAAGAAAAGACTCAAATAAACTTTACTTATCCGGTGGCTTGAACTTCTCAATTATGTTCAAATTATATCAAGCATGGACAGAGGAAAATAATGTTTCAAAAGGGTTTAATCAACACATGAAAAATAAAAATATTGCAAGGTCTCTAAAGAAACAGGATAAAATCCAAGCAACTGCACATCCTGACAGTGTAACTTCAGCTACTTTCGACTTTCAATTTATTTTATCTACGCCTCAGGGAGAAGCAAGTTCATTTTATTATAAACTTTCTTTAATTTTACAGTGTATAACATTTCAAACATAAAAAGTGCATAACATGTAAAGAGCTTTAAGACCCATTGGTTTTAAAAAAGGAATATGTTACATGTGGCCTGAAACTACGGCTAACAGGGGGAATAAAATAAATTTGTTGCTCCCTGAGGCGTAGATAAAAAAAAATGAAAGTCGAAAGTAGCTGAAGTTACACTGTCAGGATGTGCAGTTGCTTGATTTTTATCCTGTTTCTTTAGAGACCTTGCAACATCTTTATTTTTCATGTGTTGATTAAACCCTTTTGAAACATTATTTTCCTCTGTACATGCTTGATATAATTTGAACATAATTGAGAAGTTCTAGCCACCGGATAAGTAAAATTTATTTGAGTCTTTTCTTATATAACGGGACTCCACAGGCTGAAAAGATTTTACGTGATTACAGACATCTTCGATTACAGCCGCTGTGTTTATCTTATTTTTGTTATCTTAACTCCTTTGAACGGTTCCCAGTATTTTAATCATATTTATCCAAAGCGCTCTATATAAATTGGTGACTGATGGACAAATTTGTTGTTGTGGACAATGGATGGACAAATGATTGTTTTGCAAACTTTTACACTTCTAGGGATAGATTTGTCTCAAGCCAACGGGCAGTGTATAAGTTACACTGAAGTTGCGTTTTGAATCATTTTCAGTGGTCATTCTCTTTCAGTGGTTAAGCACAAGTCGGCCTCTCAAGTAACTTAGCCGTGATAGTTTTTGACTCTACAAACATTTGCACTTTAAAGTTTAATATTTCGTAAACGGAGCACTGAATAAAAGAATGTCCTATAACTACTCTGTACATTTTTGAAATACCTCTCTAACGATATAATATAGCCTAAACGAGAAACAAAATCATCTCCACTTTGCGTGTAGTCATGTTTTCTTTTTATATTTTATACTAGCTTAACTCCGCGGTGTTACCCGTGGTTATTGTCGTACCGCGGGTAACGCCTCGGGACGAAGTTAGTTTAAAAAAGTAGCCTAAATTACTCCTTATATCATCAGCTACCTATCAGTGAAAGTCCCATCAAAATCGTTCTCGCTGTTCCAGACATTTGTCGGAACAAACGTCTCTAAGCTAAGCTGCGGATAGACAAACTGATATGGTGAAACTATAAGGGTTCTTTGTAAGGACTATTTAACCCTAACAATCTTAAAAAACACCTTACAAATAGGTAGGTACTTTATTTTCCACAAAATTAATCGAAGTAAATTGTAACATCTACGATGATAGCGAAGTAAAATGATTCAGGTGGCAGATGGTCGTTTATGCGTCGGTATTTTAAAATATGACCTCTCTTATAGATTAATTATTCTACAAACAACAAATCTAAGAATTTCACATTTACAACTTTGAATATTTACTAAACAAAATTAATTCACACCAGCAGTTTCACGACTATCACTTAATTTTGTGAGTTTTATTAGATTTTCTGTTTTCATGATAGTGACTTATTTTCCTGTTCTACATAATTGCTTCAACAGTTGCCGTCGTTCTTTATTGATTTTACTAATTCAAATGAAGACTACAACAAACCCTCGAAATATCACAGATATCAGACACAAAACCTCATTTAACATAAATAATAACAAAAATCTAATCAAGCCGACGTAGCGCATGTCAACTGACTGATGTCCTTTTGTGTATGCACGGGGAAAGTCCCGCGGCCCCGTGTAAATGCGGCCAACGTTACTTGGTCGTATTTACTTCGTAGTGTTTGAAAGAACATACGTAGTTGGCTTTTTTTACGTACGAAAATTGATTGAAATAATGTGATATTTGCAAAAAAAAATATGTCATATTGTAAAGAATTGTTTTCTTAAAACGATTGTACAATAAACTAAAAATCAGCATTTTGTAGATAACTTTATTTACTTTGCACCCGTCGATATTAAGCGGTGATGTAATCTTAGTGTAATCAACATATGTGTAGATAAGTATGTATTCTTTGAGATATTGTTTACATTGATCAGTTATGTGGACCTTGATAGCCTATAACTATATATAACAACAATTTAATAGTACACATGCGAATATAAACTGCTCGCTATTTCAAAAACTTTGTAATTAGTATGTTTTTTTTATTATATGAGAATATATGCATGTAGTGCTTACCCATATAAATTCTACACTTAAATTATGACTTGTTTTGTGTTCTTTTTGTTTTGTATGTACGAATGTTTTATAGCAATAACTACGGGTAAACCAATAAATAAATTATAGTTTGTGGCAAATATCAAAATTATACTTTACAAATTTATTATGTTTTAAGTTACACAATTGTAAAGCACATAAGTACACTGTCGTAAGGTTTACATAACGTACTTTGTATTTGTTATATTTGTATACCGTTGTCTTTTTCACTAGACAAGTATCATAGTCATTTTCTCTTGTTGAAGCAGTTTTGCTGTGTGAGCATAGCAGACAGACAAAGTAACTTTCGAATTTATAATATTAGTATAGATACCAAGAGTAATTTAAGTCCCACTTATAGAAGTATAAAGTGGACCCTTGAGGAGTTAGGTCGAAAAACTGGAGATAGGAAAACAATGTTAGAAAAAAAGAAAACGGAACAAACGGCTTTGGGACTGCAAGCAATGGTGTGAGTATGTCTGGGTCGCATACCTATAGCTTGAACTGACTGTTGCTTGATAATTCAAACTCTAGCCGGCCTCTAAGCACGGATGCTGATCAAGAGCTTTCAGGTTTGATTCCCGTGTGAACCAAATCTTTGTATAATCTGCAATAACTGACATATACTCGGGCGGAGCCTTAGTAACTCATAAAGTAGCTAACATTCAGAAAATTATTCCGTTTACACAAATTAATCTCACACAAATCACATTTATTTACACATACGCAGCAAACACAAACTCATTTAGAATAAGCCTTATCACCATGCAGTAATGAGTCTTATTTTAATAATCACTTTATTCATAAAATCACTTACACTTGATCACATAACACTAAAATCACAAATACTTGATAACACATTAATATTTCATTTCAGTCTTCAAAGAAACAGGTGATTTTTATGACATATTTAAACATAAGCTCAATCTCATGTTAGCAAATCATTTAGGCGTAATAAACTCACCGATTACGAACACAAGCCGCATTTTGTGGCACACACTGTTGATACTCCGCTGGTTTGTAAATTCTCGCTACGTCTAATACATAATCGCAAGGCGTTCAGTCACAAATAACATGATACATAGTGTTTCAAAGAATGAAGAGCTCAGGAACATGTCCAACAAGTGAGAATTGATGTTTATCTTTTTTTATTTGTACATTTAAAAATAATCTGAGCAAGTTAAAATACGGATGTAGGTAAGTAGTTGTCGTAGCTTATTCCTGACAAGTTAAAGACACACTCCACACACTTTATACAAAATAAAATGATTATAGTAATAATAATAGATAGTATGTTTCTGGAAACCTAAGGCAAACTTTAAGTTTTAAATTAGCAGAGGCTAGTCACAGAGTTATGGCTATAGTCACTATGGAATATGGAAGAGAATGGTATTTTTTCTTCAACCTCGTTAGATAGGAATGATGTTAATAAAAATCAACTGACCAATAATAAGAGATTAATACTTACCTTAAAAACATCTACTTATGATGTTATGCTATGCCAAATAATGAAAACACTTATATTCCTACATTTTGTTGAGCTTTTTTAAGTAAAATAAAATAAAATGAGGACACTAATTAGGTTGTTGCGTTAAATTTAACAATAGGTATAGAGTAGTGATCTTCGTATATAACTCAATTCCCAGATCATAAAATAAATCTACCGCCTTCCACAGCTGGACGCAGGTCTCCCCCAAGGAGCGTCGCGTCAACTATCCCGGTCTTGTGCCGTTCGCATCCATTCGCTGCCAGTTATTTAACGCCTGTCAAGAAGAATAGAGATTCTGCCTGATAGAAAGCATGAATAAAATCCAAAAGTAGGGTTCACCACACTCACTACGAATGCAGACCGTATAGAAAAAACATTTCAATATCACGTCAGATCATGTGATTGTGAAATGGTTTTTCTCGTCCCACTTAAAGCTACCCGGGATCACAGTAAGACTGTGAGTTCTAGATGTTAACTACTCAACACAGGAAGGAAGATCCAAACCGTTTAAGTGCGTATTTATTCCACAAAAAATTGTTCGTGTTTTGTCATATCGGTGTTTAAACTTGTACATAAGAAAAAAACAGCACGAAGTTTTTATCTAACAATATAAATATGTTTTTTTTTTAAATTTAACTTTAGTTCAGCAATGGAGAGTTATATTAAGTTGGTTTGAAATGTTGACTATTTTTAATAGCAGTATATATTATATTCATTAGTGACACAGTGATAAGTCTGACGCACCGCTTGTAATTCTTGTAATTCATCACATCATTATTATAAGTAATTTACAACATAAGAAGGAAAAAATCTAAGAAAAATAATATTTTAATTGATGTGTAAAGTGGAATTTAAACAAAAATGTTTTAAGTGGTGTTTGTAATTTCAAATAAACAGTTTTTTAATACATGCACAAGTATATAGGCTACTTGCATCATGAAACCATTTTTTTTATTGTTTGTTTCGGCTCTTCTCTTTTTTTTGTTGACGGGGTGGAAGATCCTCATGGATGTTCATCGCAGATTGGGTGGAGCAAAGGTGGTCTTACCGAGATCCGGTTCAACTTTGGAACGACTGCTCCGATTTTGACGGGGCTTTCACTGGAAGATATCTGATGTAATAAGGGGTGACTTGGACTTCTTTTAATGTAGAAAACAAATAGGATTACGAAATGAAATAGTGAACAATACGCAATTCAAAAGCAACATACCTCTCGGGTAATAATCACGGGTATGAAATTTGAAAGAACGTTTTACGTGTTATATATCCAAAACTCGTGAGATCTAACTAACACTAAGCCAAGTGAAGCTAGATTTATTCCTGAATAGAATATTGTCGAGACAAAGCCAGTCAAACTTTGAACAAAATTCGGCTTTGAGCAAAATCTCCTAATAGCTTGCACAAAGCTAGTACTTATCGGACCTCCGAAGACAAACTTAGATCATCAAATGTCTAAACTTTGAGAACCGGCTGCTAATATTAAACATCAGTATGACATGTGAATACATTGATCATTTAAACTTCGACCTTATGTCTATTCGTCATGGCTCAAAATTAATTGAACAGATTATAGGACGCTAAGCTAAAGTCATATCCAGGCTCCCGAATTAATTTTGTGTTCAAAGATACCAATGAGGAGCAATACAAACACGATAAATTACCTAAAAATAAAAAAAACGAGCTAAACACAAGCGATTTTATGGGATAATTGATAAAAAAATCATTTTCATTAAATATTAGACAATTGAAATAACTGTTTTATAGTAAGTAGTACCTTGGATTTAAATGAACTTTTACAAGAAATTTTGAAACAATAGATAATAATTTGTAAATGTATAATTATGTGTTGAAATCAGATGTTTAAAATTCACTTGTCAAATGTATATTATATACATATAATAAACCTGGCCAGTAACGATTTATCTACGTTATATTTTGATTATTTACGAGTCAAACTTTCAATAGCCCTGTAAGAAGATGTGTAGAAAACACGTAGCTGATGGTAATAGGATAAAATAAATTTACCAAAAAGGCAATTACACTTCAAAGCAATTCAGGAACATGAAGAACATATACATATAAATAAAAAAGGGGCCAACTGCAAGTCGGACTCGCCCATGAAGGGTTCCGTAGCAGCAAGTAACATCATATAAAAGTTTTTGTAGTTCGTTGTAACTTTTATCGATGTTTTAATATTAGTGTTTTGATTGAAAGAAATGTAAATTGCGGTTTATGATTTATGACGTATTAAAAAAAACTACTTACTAGATCTCGTTCAAACCAATTTTCGTTGGAAGTTTGCATGGTAATGTACAAAGACCCATCCACATATGGTTTTGATGAAGTATGGGGACCCCCAAAATTTTATGCTTTTTTTCTATTTTTGTGTAAAAATATTAATACGGTTCACAGAATACATCTACTGGCCAAGTTTCAACAGTATAGCTCTTATAGTTTCGGAAAAAAGTGGCTGTGACATACGGACGGACAGACAGACAGACAGACATGACGAATCGATAAGGGTTCCGTTTTTTGACATTTGGCAACGGAACCCTAAAAAATGTCGGTTTAGGTTAAGGCACCATTCGTTACTTCGGTTTACAGTGACAGCTGTCAGTCTGATGAAACGTCACATGATGCAGCGATGCGGCCATCTTGTTTGACAACTCGAATAACCTCCGACGATGCTTAATACTTACAGAAAATTGTATATTTCATACGCAATCATTAAGGTTGTGTTTCAGACGTAGTTGATTTATAGCAATCAAGTATAGAGGAATAAGTTACTAGGTTGACATTGAAAAGATTCATTGCGTGATGTAGGACTAATGTATACTAATATATTTAGAAGTAAAGTTTATGACGTTGTAAATGGTAATCTCTGGATCTACTGAACCAATTTAAAAAATTATTTTACAAATAGTAGGTTACATTATTTGTGAGTTACATAGACTGCATATTAACCCTAAAATCAATATTATATGTTCCCGTGAGGAGCCGGGGCGGGCGACTAGTGAAGTATATTTTTCGTTGTATTTAAAAGTTGTGCATAATTAAATAAAATGAGGTTATTTTCTTGTGCAGAAATGTATTTTTATATACATATATTTAGCCTACCAAAGTGACTCTACTCTGCCTGATGGAAAGCACAAGCAGAATCCAAGAGTGGGGGAAACCACACACCATTCTGCGAATGCAGACAATAAAGCATGGCGGCCCACACTATGGCGGCTTAGTAAGATGCTTTTTCACGCCCGGTTTAAAGGATCCAGTATCATAGTGGGAAGGAAACGCGTGAGCTGGTAGAGAGTTCCAGCTTTTGACTGCTCGGCACAGGAAGGAAGAGCCGAACCGTTTCGTTCTAGTGTGTATTTCCTCTATCCTAAAGCGGTGACATCGACATCCAAATCCAGCACGTGTTGAGGGACCGGTAGGAAGAGCTATTCAGAACACTCTGCATGGTGAAGGCGATAGATGACCGCCATAGAAGTGCCATATTTAGGTCAAATGATTTTTTATTATTGAAATACAACTTGTAATAAAAATTATCAAAACTTTGAAGTCAAGTTATTAAGAATATCGTTTCACAGAATTTGTAAGTAAATACGCGTTGTTATCAATTAAAAGGTCAATGATTGTAATATGTCGAAGATAATTGTATGTCACCGATAGTAAAATTAACGGTTGAAATCACAATTATTTATAAACTAATAAAAACATAAGTATCTAATCTGAATTTATAAAGAAGAAATGGGAAATTAATGAATGTAACAATAGAGTGAATACAAAAGACAGAACATTGCTTTTTGCGGTTTACTGTTCGGTGCTATTGTTCTCCTCAGCCCCCCCTAGCCAAGTTGCAAATGTTTTTCGTTTTCTATTCTATTCTCTATTCTCATGTCTCATTGGCAATAATTTGTTTTGATCACGTGACTGAGTGACATTACCCAATACTACTACTACTTATCGTATCAATGGCAACACTCACTTTTAACGGTTTTGGCCCAGTGCTCGTCGACGCGGATTGCGTTTGGCCTTGTGTTGAGAGGATTTGTCACCTAAACTCTGCGTTGCCGAGTGTTAGGTGTCCAGGGTGCGCCGGACGTCGGGACTCTTGTTCTCTTTTATACGTCGCTCGGGTAGCAATGAAACAAAAGAATAGAGAAATAGAATAGAATAGAGAGCTTCACCAAGGCGGCATCGCTAAAGCTCGGTGTGCTAAACAAGGTAAGACGGTTTTTCTCGCCGGGGCATCTGTGTCTTCTCTACAAGACCCAGGTTCGTTCCTGCGTGGAGTACTATTCTCACCTCTGCGATGGATCCGCGCAATATTTACCCGACGCTCTCGACCGGTTGCAGCGGCGAGCAATCCGCATTATTGACAGTCCCGAAACTACCGAGTTCCTGAAGCCTCTCCAGTTGCGGAGAGACATCGCTTCTATGGCGCTCCTCTACCTTTACCACGATGAGTGTTTTGAAGAGCTCTTCTAACTAGTCCCACCTTCTCCCTTCCTTTGCAGGACAACACCTGCTGGACTTGGAAGTCACCGATTCGGCGTAGAGGAAATACGTACAAGAACGAAACGGTTCGGCTCTTCCTTCTTATGCCGAGCAGTCAAAAGTTGGAACTCACGACCAGCTCACGTTTTTCCTTTCCACTATGATCCCGGGTCCTTTAAGCGGGTCGTGAAAAAGCATCTCACGAAGCCGCCATAGTGTGGGCCGCCATACTTTACTGTCTGCATTTGCAGCAATGATGTGTGCCATGTGTGGTGTCCTCCACTCTTGGATTCTGCTCATACTTTCCATCAGGCAGGGTAAAATCACTTTGGTAGTCTAAATATAAATAAAAACTGTTTGCAATTTGGTTGGGAAGGATAGAAATACAACAGATAATAGTAATATGGTGTTTAGTCTTTGGAATGACGTATTTAAAATTCGAAATGTCACTATTTCTTTCACACCGTGGACCGTGGGCATCGTAAGAGCCGACTGACGACACAAACTACGTAGGACAAAAATAATGCATAGGAAAGGAAAACTTTACTTAAACCCTATTCTATCCCTTTCCAAAGAGAGGTACATGACCAGTAGTGGACTATTGAAACCTGTCAATAATGATGATGATGGTGATAAATACTACAAATGACACACAAATAAAACAGTACTTAATATATTATTTTATTACTTAAAAATAATATCAAAACAACAAACATTAAATATATAAATTAATTCTGGTAAAATTGTTCGTCTTTGCCTTTGTTGTCAGCCAGATATTTATCAAGCCAGGTGTCAATCACAGGTAAGTTCTCAGCGGACCACGTGACCTCTTCCCTAATATTCCTCATGGACTTCTCAATAATGTGCTCAGCGGATCCAAACTCTCCCTGATGCGTGACATAGAGGTGGGAAACAAGGTCCAACCCTTCTTCAGTTGTGAAGTCCGATGTGGCTGATGTTATGAGATTGTCCCAAAGATTAGTACGACTTGAATACCTGAGGATTTAAAAAGAAATAGAAATGAATCTCGTTATACTTTTTTTTCTAAAAAGACAACTCCCATGGATGTAAAGAACACCCAGACCCAGAACAACAATTAGTGAATCACACAAAGTGTTGTCCCATTTGAACCCACAACACCTGGTGAGGTACAAAGCGGCGTAGCGACCGTATAATTCACTGGGCCACTCGTGCAGTCATATAAAATTATAAATTAGACTTGTCCAACAGTCTACAATTCTCTTTTTCTCTCTTTTACTAAGAACATACAACGACAATTAAAAAACAAGATATAAAAAAAATAGGTACATATAATTATGTAAAGTCTAAAGGAAGTACATATTTAACTAATTCTCACATAGAGGTCATGTTTTGCAAGGTCACTGTCAAAAGTAAAAAATGAACACACGTATTATTCAAAACTCTTTGAAACATAGTCTTGCCTCATACTCATGACTTACTGACATTCAATTGTCAATTCGTTACAATCTACGTGTCAGAGTTGGTCTCTTTATTAATGTTTGTCAACTACTCGAAGACCTGCCTATCAAAGAACCAAACATATTCAAATATTGTTCTAAACTGCGTCATTTGTCGATGTGGAAGACGCAAAGCAATGAAGTCAATTTACATTTTCTAAAAAAACGTCAGTCGGCAGCAAGGTTATGAATAGTGTAAGCCATGACTCTTAGAAATAGTATAGGTATTACTTTATAGAATCAATATATATAAAATAATGAGTTTTTACAAGCGGACGGCTTATTGTTTATGTTCCTTCTGAGAAAGGTTACATTTCAAACGATGTCGTCAGCCAATTGTTTGAAATGTAACCGACATTTCAAACGATTGGCTGACGACATGACTAATCACAGGAAAATAAAGTGTATTATATAACTTTATTCACTCCAGAAACATAATAATAATAAGTATTTATGACATCTTATATACAACGCTATCTAGTCCCAGACTAAATAGAGCTTGTATTATGGGTACACAACTGATATAAATACATAAACATACATTTTTTTGTAAATACATACATATTATACATAGAAAACACCAAAACATCGAAACAAATATTTACGGATTACACAAACATTGGGTCCGACACGGGCATCGAACCCGAGACCTCAAGGACAGCAGTTGCATACGCTACCACTGAGGCACCGAGGCAGTCAATGCATATTATTCACTCCTGAAAGATTCTTTACACCTTGACTTAAATCTTGACTAGTACCTAGATTGCATGTAGTAATTTCAATATTTTTTTGGAGCAGAAGTCAACCGTACTGAATGTACCTCTAACCTAATATACCTCACAGTTTTTCAAAAGTAATGAGATCGTTAAGACCTGTACATTTTAATGATTTCATCATCATCAGTCTTTCGCAGTCCACTGCTGGTAATAGGTCTCTCCAATTGGACAACACTTAGTTCGATCCTTGGCTACTCGCATCCAGCTCCTGCCAGCCGTCTTGCGCAAATCATCATTAATAATTTAGCTCTGAGTAAAATATATGTCCAACTAAAACTCACCTCTCCTTCAAAACGTCCCAGTTGTTGCTCAGGAAATGGAAGAGCGTCGTATAACCTGCTGACGATCCAGTCAACATACTCAATATTAAGAACATGTCCGTCTCCGAAAAGTTACCATTCCCTTCCAACAACGTGACATTTAAAATCCTGTTAATCTTAGCTTCAGATTCGGGACATCCTGCTAAGGTTTTTAATAGGAATGTACGTTCACTTTGTTTCCTTGAAGATGGGAAGTTGATGACTCGTTGTAACCCAAATTCCCATTCCTTTTGGGTACCCCATCTGAATACTGGACAAATGTACTGGTTGGCAAGCCTAAGCAGATAAAAAAAGAAGATTTATTGATATTTATTTTATTTTATTTTATTTTATTTTATTTTATTTTATTTTATTTATTTTATTTATAACAGGTACGCTTACAGATCGATTATTATCGTTACAAGTAAATAAAATTGGAGTGTCTGTTTGTAATATCAAATGAACAGTTTTTTTACTAAATGCATATCAAAGTATGTACGGTACTAATATCAAAAAAGCATTTTTTTAATTTTTTGTCTGTATGTCTCTCTGTCCGTTTGTTCCGACTAATTTCTGCAACGGCTGGAACGGTTTCGACAGGATTTTCACTAGCATATCGCTGACGACGCAAGAAGTAACCAAGGTTATTTTTTTAGACTAGCTTCGATCCCCGGCGTTACTCGCGATTATCGCGTTACAACAATAACCGCAGGTAACACCGCGGGACTCACGGGACAAACTATGTGTTGGTGTTATTTAGTAAATAAACAAATATATACTTATGTGACCAACAAAATGTGTTCGGTTTAAATCTTTTTATTCTTCTTCTTCTATTCCCAATATTATTTGGGATCGGCTTACTAGTTCAACCGGTTTTACCTGAATTTCAGCTTTTACATGGAGAACTGAAATTCGAAAGTTGAACTAGTTGTCAGTATGTTTATTTATATTGTCATAGATGTTCATGACAACCGAAAATCTTTTCATTGAAATGTTTTAAATTTTTTCTTGGTTACACGTGTCTAACATATTTAAACTCGGATATATGTATGTATTAACATAAACACCCGCATGTGTAAGCAAACACGTTAGGAACCTCGTTTCCCAGAACAGCAAAACTCAAATGAGCTTCTACAAACTTTTAATGATGATTACTTTACACCTTCAGCCGACTCATTAACGTGAATCTTGATAATAGTTTTAATACTATATTTCTTACGACAATTAAATATTTAGAACAATATCGTTCTCCACATTCTAAATTTTGCATGAGGTATTGATAAATAACTATCAATTCAGAACATTTTTTCACTGGTAATAAATATATTTCCAGTGATCGGAATTGCACGAATCAACGACCCAAAAGAATTTTATCTTGACTTATTACGTTCCCTTTCACAATATTGATTTCGATGAAGCTTTATATTTAAAGTAATATGCTCGACGTTCAAAAGCTAGATGGCCGAATTTAGTGTTTGAATTCTCAGTGTATAAAGTACTGGTGAAATTTTGTGTTGGAGGAGAAACTATATAAACTTGAAAACTAGAACAATGGTACTCAGTAACAATTTGGCCAAAAGTGCGTGCATCGCTTCTGATAAAGAGAATTTAAGAAGTGATTCAGCAGATAATTATAATTCATTACCAACAGTTTTCTATCTGAAATTGGTTTTTTTTTGTCTCAAATACTTTCTTATGCATTGCTAGCTATTCACATAGTATTAAACGCACATCTCATAAAACGATAGCAAAAATCTGAAGCGCTGTAATACTCACGGGTTACCTTCGTCCGGATTCTTAGCTTGCATCCATATGTTGTAATGTTCCTGTGCTTCTCTGACGCAAGGTTTGTATCCCGCCTTGCAGAGGAACGATTTTGTATATGAGCGTAAGTTCTTCTTCCAAGATTCTTCATCTTCCTTTTCATCTCTAGCCAATTCTTCATACAGAGGGCTCAGTAGGATTCTGACGTAGGCCTTTAAATTAACAAAAAATATAATTCTACAAAAGTGAAGAATGTAATGTCACTAAAACATTATATGATTGCCTATGTATTTGTGCATGTATGTACACAATCTGATGAAATAAGGAAGTGATTCAGTAAAGGCAATAACGCAAAATTACTAAATTTGTTGGTAAGAATTCTCATGTTCAGAAGGTTATTTAAAATTAGAACTTGAAAATTAATGCATAAAAGTAAAGCCACGCTGACATCTCACTAAGCCGCCATAGTGTGGGTCACCATGCTGCATTGTTTGCACTCACAATGAGAATGGTGGCCCCTACTCCTAGATTCTACTCATGCTTTCCATCAGGCAGAATCGAGTCACTTTGATAGGCTTCACAATAAAAAAAGCTTTTCGTTATATGGTTTCTGCATCCTGATTTTTGCAATAAATAACTTACCTGGAACTTTCCTTGTAAGCATTGGCAAATTTGTCTTCCAAGATGATCGATCATAGTAAATACAGGATCCCATACCAAGTGATGTCGTTCGTTCTTCAAGAATAAAGTCATATTGAAGGCAGTAGCGAAGGAAAGTTCTCCAGCATAAGCCAAGTTCCAAGCGTCATGCAAAAGTTTTGCTCTTGTTAATTCAGGCATTTGCTGTCGTTTGTCACTTTGAAGGAAATTCGATAGAAGAATCCAATTCTCTTGATCATAGTTTACTGGGTATGGAGCTAAAATAAATTAGAATGTTATAAAACTGATACTATAAAATATTTAATACCAAATTCTTAATTTCTATCTATGTGCACTAAATTTGATACCTTATTGGTGTACAATGAAGTTATAAAATGGAATAAAAAAATAAATAAAATAAAAGTAACAGTGTAGACAATTACGAATCGTAAGGTTTTGTTTTTTTTGTGCAAAATGTAGAATCGCAATTTGGGTTCCCCTAACCCTGCAAATAATTTTTAGTATTCTTTTAAACTTTTTAAGAAAACTTTTCTTCTGTTTGTGTGGGTTCATAGATAGTTGATATTTTTGTAGAGTAAAAGTCTTAAACACTATTTTTGATGTTAGTTTTATTGTCAGCTGTTTGAACAAGACTAACATGTTTCTTTTTAGCATAATCATTAAAATTCTTATAAATGACTTTCCTAACAATGTTACTCTTATATTTATCTTGTGGCGACTTCCACATTCAGCGCAAGCAAAAACATACAACAGCGCCATCTACCGAAGGAACATTGAACTACGGAGAAAACACGTAACGATCTATACGGAGTAACTACTAATCCTGCATCGCGAAAGTAATATTCTCGCGCCGATTAGCATATATACAACATCCCAACATCAACTGTTGGGCAGTGGCCCGCCAGGCATGATCACCTCGCCTGGTCGGAGGATCCTCCCTTTGTGTTGGAGGAACACGACATCCGTTTCTCCACAGTGGTGACCCCGACGTGATGGAAGCAGCCTTGAAGAAAGCAGATCAGCAGCGCCATCTTGTTCACTCCCGCAGCGATGTCTCAGCCAGCCAGCAACCTCGGCCTCAACAGGGATACCACACGCAGGACGCGACCGCTCCAACCTGGTTACCCCTACGGCCTCAACAGCGTCTAGGCACAGCACTCTGCACCTACGGTCCACGTAAGAAGAGCATCTCTCTCCCGTCTACGCAGCAGCCAGCCACTACGCAGCAACCGCCCCGACTCACTGGGGACTTCACCGCAGCACCGCGCACCGCACGCCCCACTCACTGGGATCAGCGGACTTCAGCCCCGACTCACTGGGACTAGCGGCATACAGTTCCGACTCACTGGAACTAGCGGCACTCAGTTCCGACTCACTGGAACTGCTCACTCCTGGCACTGGCAAGCTCCGCAACAGAGCACAGACAGCTGACTCCATCATATATCGACCTCCGGTCTTGGAGGGGAGTGATGAGGCGACTTCCACATTCAGCGCAAGCAAAAACATACAACAGCGCCATCTACCGAAGGAACATTGAACTACGGAGAAAACACGTAACGATCTATACGGAGTAACTACTAATCCTGCATCGCGAAAGTAATATTCTCGCGCCGATTAGCATATATACAACATCCCAACATCAACTGTTGGGCAGTGGCCCGCCAGGCATGATCACCTCGCCTGGTCGGAGGATCCTCCCTTTGTGTTGGAGGAACACGACACCCGTTCCTCCACAATCTCAATGCATGCTGACACCAGCCTATCCTACTAATATTATAAACGCGAAAGTTTGTGAGTATGTTTGTATGAGTGTTGCTCTTTCACGCAAAAACTAGTGAACAGATTTCGCTGAAACTTCACAATAATATAGCTTACATATCAAAATAACACATAGGCTACTATTTACCACTCTAATAGACCAACATCTTTATATTTTCTTCTTACAAAATATTAAGCCACCTTCAACAATTTATATTTAATATCTAAAATAAAGATCATAAAATTTCCAAAAACTAAACTATTCTCTATAGGACATTTAAAAATGCAAGACATATAATTAGCATCTTCAGTCAAGGGCGAAACTGCAATTAACTCAAGATTCGTATCATAAGTCACGATTACAATACAAAGATATGCAAATAATAAGCTAGCCCATTCTTCAGTCTCTTTCAAACAAAGAAATTGAATGAAACACATTAAAATGGATTTCAGAGTGCCATTTCAGACTCTACTGCTTTTTGATGAGCTAAATCTAACGGAGGCAATCTTTAAAACATTTTAATATTTGGTAATGGAATCCAGATAGCTATTTCAATAAGCAACTTGTTATAGTAACACGATTTCCCAAATGACGTCTTATCCATACAGCATTTTATTTGTATTGCTGCTGCATCTATATTCAGACCGTCAAACATTTTATGAGGTTTAATACGATACATCTCGTAATATTGTATATTCGCAATCTTTGATTATATACATTTATATAATCAAAGATTCGCAATATTTTTAAGACGAACATATTACTGTAAATACTCCACATGCTAAAAACTCACCAATTTCTTCAGGGTTGACAATAATAAATTTGTCTTTGTCAGGCATGTTGCTAATCTTTAATTCCTTGTTATTCATCCAAGTAGCAGATTTCATATTCTTCAAATCCAGTGTGTCTTCTTGGACTACAACAAGGGGTACCCACCAAGACATTTTAGCTGCCTCAGGAACGTCGTGAGGACGATCGCGGAGATAGAGTTTCTGTATAACAAAACACAGTTGTTAAATCTCAATGAGATTGGTTCTTCTTGACTGTTTGGTTGTCAAAAAAATTTGATTATGGAATGGGGGTAAACAAGGAATGCGGTGAACTGTAACTCAAGAGCAAATGCATTATACTTTGAGTAAATTCTCCCCTTTTTGGCAGAATTTAGTGATTTAGTTCATAAAGTTATAGAGGAAATATTCTAGAACGACCAAAAAAATACAGGCGAAGCACACTCACACCGCACTTTTGATAGACACTTTGATTTAAAAATAATTTAAAACTGATGACGTTGTGTGTAAGATGTCCGGAATATTTATTTATTATATATTTATAATTTCCGTGTTTATGTTTGGGGATAAGCGAGTTTTCATTTTTCCATTACAGCAACACTACAGCTACTTGAGATAATAGATGACGTTCTTAAACAATAAATAGTAATACCTAACCGAGCCAAGCTCGGTCGCCCAGGTACTTAAAAATGAGATTGTTTATACTAACTTGGGTTACAAGAGCAGTTTTGCTATCATATTGTCTCCGAACATTAATCAGAGGCAGTCGATCCTTATTGATCCAGCTCTTGGCAACTGTCTTGATATCAACCTCCTTGGGAATCTTGTTGTCTTCCAAAGCCGCAGTATTTAGAGCATTCCAAATGTCATCACCGGAGAATGTTTTGAACTTACTGTGAGAGTAAATGAAATAATAGTGGTTAAGATTAAATAAAAGTTTATATCTATGCATTTAAGGATGCATGATGGGTTGTTGATTGCATATTTGAAACTTAATTCAATATTAACATTTGTGTTCAGATTGCATTGCCTATCCTCAAAGTTATAATAATTTATGATGTTATTTTAAAATTACCTAAGAATGTATTTTTAGGTTCGATTTGATGAAAAAGATCTAAAACCTCTTCCTTCTCATAAAAAGGTATAATAACCCTTTTAATGTGACAGAAGACATGAACAAAATTTGATTGCTTATTTATTTGTTTATTCATAAGTTTAAGTACGAAGTAGCACTCATCATCAACAACCCATAAGGTCCCACTACTGGGCTCGGGTCTGACTGCTGGCTGAGTGCGGGTTGTGGACTGGCAAGACACGCTGTGGCTACGTAATCTTGCCATTGGATGCTTTTAAACCTTCCGAAGGCCTCCAACTAAGTACTAACTAGTAAGAACTACTATAGGCCAACCGTTTATCTGAGTCCTAGCCTGCGGTAACAGGGGCGCGGGGGTATGACGACAAAGGGGACTGAGACAGGTGCGGGCGGACATCTCGTGTGTATCTCACTAAGCGCCCCCGCCACCCGCACCTGTCTCAGTCCCCTTTGTCGTCATATTCCCGCGCCCCTGTTACCGCAGGCGAGGACTCAGATAAACGGTCGGCCTATAGTAAGAAGTAGTACTCACCGCGATTCTAAAAACCTTGTCAGTCCCTTCTTGAAAGTCTCGTCTCCAAGAGTGTAGTTAAACATACGAAACAGTAGCTCAATCTTCGTACAAGCAGTCTCTTGTTTCATACCAGTGATTCGAGAATGTGGATAGCGTTTGCTGAACTCGTAGTACAGAGAGTAGAGGACCGTTAGTGGCCATTTGCCTTCCATTTCTGAGCCGTTGTTTATCTATACAAATAAATAAAATTGTAGTGTCTGTGTGTATTATCAAATTAACAGTTTTTTACTAAATAAAAATCAAAATATATACGGTATCAATATCAAAAAAAGCATTTTTTGTCTGTCTGTCTGTTTGTTCCGGCTAATCTCTGGAATGACTGGACCGATTTTGACGGGACTTTCACTGTCAGAAAACGGACGTCTATGTAGTGTCAAACGTTTTTGATTTTCCTTCTACGTTCCACATTTATTCCACGTCTATTCATTCCACAAATACCAAAAAAAGTAGCAAAACAGATGGAAATGAAATATTTTAACCTAAATTATTTACTCATTATCTTTACTAATAGCGAGCTTATATGAATAGAACTTTAAATAAGAACACAATACGCACATATTGCGTTAATATAAAATATACAACACAAGAGTAAAAAATACACAATGATCCCTTTCAAAAGTAACTTAGCAAAACATAATATGGTAAAATATCAGGCGTCGTGTTCTTTTAGCTTGTCATAGTTACCATCGACGTGATTGTCCTCATTTCAAAAAATATAGACTCAGTTCAGAGCAGTACGATTGTAAGCAACAGTCTTCGTTTACCAGTATTTTATTGTTAAGAGTAATTTTGAGCAGTTGACGTTTGTAAAACCAGCGGCTATTAACACATGTCCGATCTGATTCAGTGTACAGGAACCCAAAATGTTGATGTTAAGTACATGTGACGTTAAACCGCCACTGATCGTTATATGATAGAATAGTCCAGTCAAATAAGCAAACTATAGGGGTCAATCACGGAATGGGAGGTCATCATCATCATCAGCTTATCGCAGTCCACTGCTGGTCATAGGCCTTTCCTATGCACACCACTTTGATCGATTTTGGGCTTCTCGCATCCAGCTCCTGCCAGCCATCTTGCGCAAATCGTCACTCCACCTCGCCTGTGGGCGTCCTACATTACGTTTGCCGAGATGCGGTCTCTACTCCAGAACTCTTCTACTCCAACGGTCATCAGTTCTGCGCCTAATATGGCCAGCCCACTGCCACTTCAGCTTGCTAATCTGGTGGGCTATGTCGATGACTTTAGTTCTCTGACGGATTACCTCATTCCTGATACTCAACACTTATTCCTAAATCATAATCACAAGAAATACAGCCTCTCTTGTCAAGTTACAATCGTTTTTCGTTTTCCATTCTATTCCTTTTGTTTCATTGGCTAATGTCACACAGTCACGTGATCAAAACAAAATATTAGCCATGAAACAAGAGAATATAGAAACAGAAGAAAACGAAAAACGTTTGCATAATTTTACCTGATTTGCAAAATTGCGGTGAAACATCGAGTAGGCCGTAGAAAAAAATCGTGGCTTCGAAACATCCGCGAGTGGACCGGAGTCAAGAGGCGCCACGGAACTCTTTCACCAGGGACAAAGCGAGGTTTTCAGGGCTGATGTCCAACCTCTAGTAATTGGAGAGAAAGAAGAAGAAGAAGTTTACCTACCTTAAACGCTGTAGCAGCAGCGATATAACCAACAAGCGCCTTATTAAGATGTGCATCCGACCACCAAGCTGGAGTAGTGAAGGCACCGAGCCATTGATAGGATAGCTCCTGAGCTAATTGAAAATAACCACGACTGCTCAAGTCACTCTCTCTGAAAATATAGATGGACAAATTGCATCAAATCAAAATGAAGTCATTCAGATCATTGAAGGACATTAGATAAATATTTTGGACATCTGACACACAACATCTTGTCCCAAATTAAACAGAGCTTGTACTATGGGTACTAGAAAACTGATATAAATACATATATAGTTTTTTGTAAATATATATTAAACATGGAAAATACCCAAACTCCGAAACAAGTACTTGTAGATCATAAAAACATTTGATCCGACCCGGAAATTGAACCCGAGACCTCTTGGTCAGCAGTGTCATACGCTAACCACTAGACCAATAAGGCAGTCAAAATAAAAGTTAGTTTATAGAACCACAAAATTTAAATATTAGAAACATAAAAACGGTATCCTACTAATATTCTAAACTCGAAAGTTTGTGAATATGAATGTACGTTTTTTACTCTTTCACGCAAAAACTAATGAACGGATTTAAATGAAACTATACAGTAATATAACTTATATATCAGAATAACACATAGAATACTTTTTACTGCAATAATCGAGATACACGCGGACGAAAGCTATTATACAATAATAGAATGTAAATGGGTCACTTCTTATAACATTATTAAGATCTCTGTTTACCTTCATTTCTGCAAAACAAATAAATAAATAGAATCTCGTCAATACTTTCATCATCATCATCAACAGCCTTTAACAGTACGCAGCTGGACATAGGCCTCTCCTTTGAAAGGAAGTTTTGGCCTACTATACCACGCTGGCTAGACGGTTTGGTAAAGGGTTTGTTTCAAGTTTTCCTTCTCTTGGCAGTGATGTTAGCTGCTTATTTTGTTCCTTTAGTCGCCTCTTCCGACACCCATGGAATGAATAGGGGTAATACCCGTCACCACATGGACTTACTACTTTAATGTTTCTCAATTATCTCAAAACCGTACCTGAATACAATAAGGCCCCAGTTATCAGCAGGCTTCACTCCTAGGTAATTTGGCAAGGCTACAATATCTAATCGGCGCAGAGGCAAAGGTACCCGCCAAAATTGTGCGAGTTCTTTGAACACTCGCATAAGCTTTTCATTAACGCCTTCAAGAGCTTCAAGGTATTCTGGGCGGCCCCAAACTCGGAGTTCTAAAATAAAATCATATAATACAAATTATGACAATGATACTAATTATACAAATTTAAAAAAAAGGAAGTGTCTGTTTGTAATATCAAATACCTAGTTTTTTACTAAATGTATATCAAAGTATTTACGGTACTGGCGTCATCATCATCAACAGCCTTCAACAGTCCACTGCTGGACATAGGCCTCTCCTTAGAAAGGAGGTTTTGTCCTACTATACCACCCTGGCCAGACGGGTTGGTATAGGGTTGGTGACAAGTTTTCCTTCTCTTGGCAGTGATGTTAGCTGCTTATTTTGTTCCTTTAGTCGCCTCTTCGACACCCATGGAATAAATAGGGGTGGGTGACACTTTGTTTTCTTAATCCGTCACCACACGGACAAATTTACGGTACTGACATCCAAAACTGTTTTTTTTTTTTTTTTGTCTGTCTGTCTGTTTGTTTGTTCCGGGTAAACTCTGGAACGGCTGGGCCGATTCTAACGGGACTTTCACTGGCAGATGGCTGATGACATAAGGAGTAACTAGGGCTACATTTTTTAGACTCTACTCCACTCGAGATTGACAACAATAACCACGGGTAACACTGCAGGACTCAAGTAGTATATTAATACAATTCTTGTGTCACAAACTTAGTTGCCACACTTTCAAAACGGCTTGATCAATTCTTACGAATTTTTTGTTTTTGTGTTAGTTCGGGTAGGTCTGAGAATAGGACCTAAACTATTTTTTCCCCTAGGTAATGGAGGATGAAATGGACACAAGCAGAGCCGCGGACATTAGCTAGTTTTTATGTATAAATCAATTATCGGGACTCGAATGGGTAGGATCCAAATGTGTTGTCAAACCAAGTCCCAAACTAAGCAGAGCTTGTACTCTATATACTATACAACTGATAATAATGAATATATCATCAGCAACACATAACGTCCCACAACTGAGCTCGAATCTCCTCTTAGAGGGTTTAGGCCTAAGGCCATACGTCCCCACGCTGGCCGAGTGCGGGTTGGGGACTGGCAAGACACGTTTAAGCTACATAATCTAGCCGTTGGATGTTTTAAGGCCTCCATTAAGTAACAGTCGTGAATCTTTCACGACTGGACGCGCTGGACGCACGGCACGCAACGGATTGAACGGATTTGCCTTGCTATGAAATGCCGGCGTTCGGTGCGAGCGGCGCGGATAGTTGACGCAGTACTATGTGAAATCATACAAAGCAAAATAAAATCTGTTGCGTGCGGTGCGTCCGGCGCGGCCCAATGGACGCGCACCTTAAGTCGACCTTTGTCACTGTTATGTGTATAAAGTTTATATAAAAATAAAATAAATAACCTATAACCTTTCCGAAAATAGGCTAATGCTAAAAAACCCAATCTAACAGGTAAAACCAAAGCTTTATTCAATAATAACAATTTAATCAGGTTTCCTTTATCACCAAAAAAGTCCATTCTAGTGCACGAATAGGGGAAACGTTATAGTTACTGGCCCCTATACAGTTACTGGCCATTTCAACTTTGATTTTAAAAAACTAGCGACTCTTTGATTGAAGAGTAGATTTTAAAAATATATAATGGTAACAATTTTATTACTTCTCAAAAAGGTACAACAAAATGCCGCTAGGCGATTTAGTTCTTTTGTGATTTGTGATTTCTTGACGCTGGAAGAAAAACCGGTAAGTTTGATAAAAAAATATTAAGACTACAATTTTTTTTCATAACATTTTTTGAAAAGTAATTAACATAGTAAAGTCCCTAGAATCCTGTCAAATATACAGCAGCTAAGCATTATAATCGGATTTGAGGCATAACATGATGATAACTTCGTCTAATCTAAAAAAACTATTGTGGCCAATAACTGTCACGATTATTTCAAAAAAATATAGTTACGGGCCCCGTAGGCCAGTAACTATATTTATCATATTCTTAAAAAGAAGCGTTTTTAATAAATGTCTTCGAATAAAATACCTATTACTAAACGGTCTATTCAATTACCATGTGTTTTAGAACCTTCTAGATAGTTATTAGCCTAGGCCAATTACTGTGTTATTCGTAATAATAGGTATTACAAAACTAGGCCAATAACTGTAATACTTTTTAATTTATTTTGAACAAGGTCACAGTAACGTTTCTTTCTTTTCTATCAGGTTCATGCCAAAAAATGCTTAAAATACGCCCTTGATGAAGCACTAGAAAAAGTAAATGGTAAAACAATGTCTTTGCGAGCGGTCGAAAAAAAATATAGTATCCCAAGGGCAACTTTACAGTTCAAACTCAAAAATTCTACTTCTAAATCTCAATTTGGGCCAACACCATATTTAACTGATGAAGAAGAAGATACTATTGAAGACTCGTTAGTTAGAATGGCTCGCACAGTGTCGAGGACATCATCTGAATTCTTGGAAACCCTCCAAGAATTCAGATGATGTCCTCGACACTGTACAAAAGTTTTTGTCTGATAATCCACGCGATACTCCTTTTGTCAATAATAGACCTGGTCAGGGGTGGCTGAAAGCTTTTTTAAAACGTCACCCCAATCTAGCTCAAAGAACCAGCAAGGGAGTCACTAAAGGCAGCACTTGTGTTTCTGAAAGTGACTTAAAGAAATGGTTTCTTGAAATCAGGAATTACATAAGCAGTGAAAACCTGTTAGAGGCAATTCGTGATCCGCAACGTGTTTTTAACGCTGATGAGACAGGATTTCAGCTTTGTCCTTCTACTGGTCGGGTGCTTGCCGTTAAAGGTGTTAATAATGTTTATGCCGTGGAAAAGAGACGAACAAGCAACCGAAAGAAATTGCCCTTAAGAAGACAAGAAAAGGTAAATGCATAGGAAAGAAGTCAAAAAACGGAAACATAAAAGTAAATCCTAACGTTGAGACTGAAACTGAAAATTTAAATGATGTTAAAGAGGGAAGTGAAAAAGAATTTAAGACTGAAAACAAAACGATAGCTATAAATTAAAAGTATTATCAAACTTGGTGGTTAACTGTGATACATGCCGGCGTCTAGCTCTGAAAAATGAGTCTTTATTATGCAGTACTTGTAATAAATATTATCATCGTCAGTGCGATCCCATTAAGCATCAAGAGCATATTCCAGATGATGATGAAGTTTTTGACTTCATATGCCATAAATGTTTATTGTTAAATGATGATTCTGACCCTTCCGAAAATGAAAATCTTCATGAAGATAATATTATGTCATAACAGCATTGATATTTTTAAATATAGCTAATAACTGTATGATCTCATGGCCAATAACTGCACTTATACGGCCAATTACTGTTAATTTTAACGTTTGTATTTTTGTGTTCATTTTATGCAGATAATATATCATAAAAGTGTATATAAAAAATATGAATAAATAAATACATTAATAAAGTAGCATACATACATACAGTTACTTATGTTTTACTATAAAATTTATTTTTAATTCAATCCGTCAGTCTTCGGGTCGCTTAAGTGGCCAATAACTATACCGGTTCCCCTATTTTTAGCACCAATATCTACAGGGAAATACCTAAGTTTTTAAAACACTACATATTTGAATGCACACGAGAAATTTTAATCAATTCAATTTTACATGACGTCATTTTCAATTTTTATAATTGAATACTTCGTTCAAACTTTTAATTTAAATGGTATCAAGCAAAAAGCCACCCCACCCAGTTCCCATCAGTCAATAATCAGTCCCCAACCCACACTCAGATAGAGTGGGGACGTATGGCCTAACCCTCTCTTAAGAGGAGACTCGAGGCCACAGTGGGACGTAATTGGCTGTTGATGAAATAAAAGTATTCTCTTAAATAGGTAGGCCCAATCATTCTGCATCATTCTCCAGCCTCCGAAGAATAATGCAGAAACATCTGACTAGGCCGCCATAGTACGGGTCACCATGCTGCATACTGGATGGTGACCCCCTACTCTTGGATTCTACTCATACTTTCCATCAGGCAGAGTAGAAACACTATTATGAAGTTATAAGCTACTGAACCTTCAAAAATTATAGGAACTTCTCTATATTACAAATGACATACCAATCTCATTGCCAATATCATCCTTGTAAGTATCAGCTTTTCCCAATTGTTTTAAGTCTGCAATCACTAAGCCCAGTGTGAACGTTGACATTGGAGGGGTCTTTTCAAAATGGTCACGTACTGCATCAGGTTCATCCGAACTATAACAAACAAATAATAATAAATATTTTTCGGATATCTTACACAAAACGCCCTTACGCATCTAGTCCCAAACTAAGCAGAACTTGTATTATGGGTACTAGACAACTGATACAAATACATACTTTTTTTTTAAATACATACGTACATAGTTTACATAGAAAAAACACATACTCCGTAAAATATTTGCGCATCACAAAAACAATTTGTTCACCAACCCAGGAATTGAACCTCAAGCATAGCAGTCGAATACGCTACAACTGAGCCACCGAGGCAGCCAAAAATGAAATGAACAGACGGTATTGCAGCTATCACATTAAACAGAATTACAATAATAAATTTACAAACAATTTTAAAATACATGACAATCCCTACTAATATTATAAATGCGAAAGTAACTCTGTCTGTCTGTTACGCTTTCACGCCTAAACCACGGAACTGATTTTGATGAAATTTGGTATGAAGATAGAACTGAACTTGGGACAGGACATAGGCTACTTATATCGCGAAAATAAGGGTAAAAAGGGTTGAAATAGGGGACGAAAGTTCCCACCCGCGAGGGGGCGGCGTCCGTGTGTGACCGGACGTCGCCCAAATTTAGAGAGGAAATGGAGATGGCGCCTGCAACAGTGCGGGCAGGCGCCGGGAGGGGTCCAGAAGGAATACAGTTACCTGGATCCATTCCAAATACAGGCACAGAGAGGTCACACCGTGTGGTTTTAGTCTCTTCGAGTCCGACACACCGCCCCGCCAAGAGCCCCGGTGGGGTGACGGTCCGTTGGGATTTCCACACGTTAAAAATTAAAAAAAAAAAAAAAAGGGGGACGGAAGTTCCTTATTGTCAAACATAAAATCATGTAAGACGTCTAAACCTTGGGAAAGACTATAGGCTACTCCTTACCATGTCGCGCGATATAACCGAGTTCCACGCGGGCGAAGCCGCGGGCGAACAGCTAGTAATACTTTAAGTTTGAAGATAACTTTGTCTTTGTGCAACACATGCACGGCTGAACCACTTCACCGATTATAATTAAATCTAGCATGGTGCTATTTTTGTTCTTGGAGAAGGACATAGGACTTTACCGCGATAATAGACATACAAACGGGAGGAGCCGCGGGAAAAGTTAGTGAAAGTTTTCGGTTGACAAAGCTTTCCGTTGAAAGCTAGTACTTTAAATTTTCAGAAACTACTTATTTGCATTACTTCTATCAGAATTTGCAGCTCTCTCTCGAAGAATTGACACAGCCACCAACTGCTTATGCGAGTTTTGATACAAAAATGAAAAAAATCTATTAGGCACTTACTGATTTATTTAAGGTTATTCTCATGTATGAGACATCTCATGTGTCTCTCAAGTTTAGAGATAGAAAGACCGATGACGTATAATTTCTAAGAAATCATATGATGACGGTACTTATCATTTACTCAATTTAATGTTCATAATCCGGGACTTACATATTGAAGATTAAAGAAACAAATTTTGTAGAACTTGATGTCATTATAAAATTCTTAACCACATAATCATCATACTTTATTTCAGTTTTCACTGTAGAATTTGTTGTCTGTAATTTGTACGAACAAATCGGAGAGGGTCGATCTTGGATCCTCTACTATATGTTTTAAAGATATACAACATGTATAATTAATAAGCCTGTAAATCAATTTGTATTGGTACTTAATTAGTAGTGTTTTACTTTTATAAAAGGTGTTTAGGTAAAATGGCAATCAAGCTAATAGTTCTTCTGCTACGATACAGCAAAATACGAGGTAACCACCAAGTAACCAGCAAAGTAGTTTTATGTGAAGTGGCAAAGAAGTGAAACCTTTAATTCTACCCAAAATTTGTTATGATTAAGAAACACAAAAGTTTTCAAACTACTTACATATTTTCTGTCCGTGCAACAGGCACATTGCTCAGAGCTAACATGTTCTTCGGCCTTACAACGCTAAGCTCGAAAGGTGTCTTGTACCCAGGTTCGTCAAAACATGGGAACATACGGCGTGCGTTGTTCGGACGAAGTTGGGTCGCCGCTACAGTTCTAGAAAAGCATTACTAAAATACAACAAACGGTAATATGAAAGTTTTCCACGAAGCGACTGGCATCGGACCTCCGCAACCCTGAGGGAGAACGAAAGTCGAAGCTTGAACTAGTTGTCAGTATACTTGAGGGTACTGACTTCCCAATAACGATTGCCATATATGTTCATGACAACAGGGACAGACGGCTTAACGTGCTCTCCGAGGCACGGGCGTGAATCAACCTTTCATACTCCGGACTGTTATTAAGAATTTGCAACAACACTTTTGGCCCGACCCGAAATTTATCCGAGACCTCTTAATCAGCAGACGCATGAGCTAACCACTAAACCAACGAGGCAGTCATACTCATAATATTTATTTTAAATGATTTTACTAACCTTTCTACTTCTTGATCAGTCATATAAGTTGTTTTAAAGAAAGCCTCCGTGGATCCAGTTTCCATATTTCCCTTAAAACTGAACTTCAGAACTCCTGTTGAACCTTTTGGAACAGTTTTTTTAAGTGATATAGTTATGATAGGCTTTTTAGGATCCATGGTAGATGTATCTATTGTGATATCCTGTAGTTCTTTGCTGAAATATCAACAAGGAAAATTATTTTACTTAAGTTTTTGATCATAAAAAAGTCTTTTAAAAACTCACTTATCCTAGATTGACTACAGTTTTTAAATACTGATACTTATTGTATATTTTTCATCTAATTTGGATATAGTCGATGAAGTTTTGGATAGTTGTAAGGACTAGTTTAGAATTGTCATCATCATCATCATCAACAGCCTTTAACAGTCCACTGCTGGACATAGGCCTCCCCTTTGAAAGGAGGTTTTGGCCTACTATACCACGCTGGCCAGACGGGTTGGTAAAGGGTTTGTTTCAAGTTTTCCTTCTCTTGGCAGTGATGTTAGCTGCTTATTTTGTTCCTTTAGTCGCCTCTTACGACACCCATGGAATGAATAGGGGTGGTGACACTTTGTATTCTTAATCCGTCACCACACGGTTTAGAATTGTAACTGTAACTATATCATACGGAAAATTCAATTCAAATATTACGACATATTTAGCTTAACCCCAAAGATGAATTTGTAAGATACTTTGTAATACAAATAAATAAAATTGGAGTGTCTGTATGTAATAACAAATTTACAACTGCAAGTGCATACTAACAACGAAAAAGGGTTTCTTTTTGTTTTGTGTGTCTGTTTGCTTGCTCCGGGTAATTTCTGGAACGACTGGACCGATTTTGACGGGACATTTACTGGCAGAAAACTAATGACTCAAGGAGGAACTTAGGATTTTTTTTTATACTATCTTCGCTCCGCGGCGTTACTCGCAATTTACAACAATCACCGCGGGACACAGCTATTATAAAGTAATAATGATAATGACATAAGGATTAAATTAGGCTTATTTTTATAGACTAGCTTATATAACGACGATTTCTTTGAGTTATTCCTAAAACTGTTATTCGGTCCCCTTCCCAAAAAAGTCATCATCATTATCTACAGACTTTGACAGTTTACTGCTGGACATAGGCTTCTCCTTAGAAAGGAGATTTTGGCTTATATATATGTCCTATACCATGCTGACCAGACGGGTTAGCATAGGGTTTGTTTTCAAGTTTTTCTTCTCTTTGGTGTAATGTTGTGCCATGTAGTTTACTGCTTTAGTCGTTTTTACTGGATCCATCACCACTTGGACACGCACAAAATCTTTCAAAACCATTTTCTTCATTAGATCCTGAAATTATAATTATTAACAAATTCTCATACTTACGTGTCAGGGAATTGAGCTTTAACTTCGGTCTCCAAGATCTCAATTTCATGAGCACAGTGTACGTTAAGTTCATTGCTATTTTTTAGCCAGGTAATGTTGATAGCTACATGTCCCTTGAAGAGAGCGTCTTCCAGGTAAGGTTCCAAGTCTAGTCGGTAGAAAGTCGGCTCCACGACTTTATCAAGACGCGTTTCCATTGCAAGACCGTGAGCATTGTTTAAGTCTATGCTTCTAGCTCTTATGATGTGGTGAGGGGCCTGCAGTTGAATATCATATTACTGTTGTTGCTTTGGTATATTCACTCATATTCAATATCAGTAATATAATTTTATTTATTGAACGAACTCTCATTTTACTATATTAATGCATACGTGTATTTGAACTCTTAGTTCTAAGTATAAAAATTATATAATTTCTAGATTGGATTCATAATACAATTTTACAATAGTCCTTTCAGTGGTTTTCCTTCGTAAGTATATGATTTTTTTTGTAAAAATTTTTTTATATATTTTCATTTTAAGCCGAAAGACTCGAAGACTAACAAAATCGTTCCATAGTCATATCTCATGACGTAAAATAATTAGAATTTGGTAGTCTAATCAGAAGACTCCCACTTCTGAATTGTACTCATGATTTGCAGCAGGCAGAGTAGGCCTAAATATAGAAAAAGAAAACTGAATCTGTCCAACCCCATTTCAAACCCATTGTTAAGGAGAACAAAAATCTAAAACTTCATGCAGTAAACCCAATTTACGGTCACTGACTAAGATGACTTATCTGGCTTAGCAAGTTAGGATTTTCTAAGCTGATAACAATGTGACACCACCGTGTTGATGACTATAATTTTCATACGACGAAGTTAGCCATGTCATTTGAAATCACCGAGCCGTATCATTAGGTAATCTTACTGCGGAAATATGTCATGCTGACAAAGTAATAGACTCCTCGAGTTAAAATAATTACGAAGGTTCCAAAAACTACACATAGGAACAGACAAAATTCTTTGGTGAACAGTTACAACTTGTTTTTAAATATGTTGATCAGAAATATACTAGAAAAATATAAATAAAATATGATTTTAGCAGCCTCGCAATGTTTTTAAAAGTCCTATTTAATGATACCCCACACGATGGGGTAGACACGAGAAAAAAGAATCATCCCCACTTTACTTGTAGGGGAGCGACCCGAAAAAAAATTTTTACGTTATTTTATCGATATCATAATAATACATATCCATGCAAAGTTTGGGCGGTAAGTCAAGGACGGACGAACATGACGAATCTATAAGGGTTCCGAGTCATGAACTACACTAAAAAGCTAATAGGTTCTAATGGGAAATTCGGAAAACAAAAAATTGTGATATAAACCGTCTATACTGGCCAATAAATGATAAATGGTTTGTAAGTAAATCTTTTACAGATATTTTAACACGCCAGACTTTAACTTGTGTGTTGTGTGTAACTATCATCCGATTTAACAAAAAAAGACTCGGATAGTAACAAATTTTTGAGAATCATCAAATCAACATATTTTATCCCTGCTACCCCTGTTACCTACCACAATTAAGAATTTTCGCACAGGAACAGTTGGGCGTCTCATCGGAAAGAAGCTACTTACGGAAAATTAGCTTGATAGTAATAATCAAATCTAAAAATGAACCAGGGATCCTGGACTATTAGAGTTAGAAGGCAAAGCTGAATAGTGCTGAAAAGCCAGAACTTGTGACAACAGAGAATAGTACAATATGATGCATGTGCAACAAAAACTCTGAAGTAAATTTTAAAGTAGTCAGCGAGATTTAAAAGGATACGAAAATAAAACTGTAAGTTGTTGATATATGCAATTTTAAGGAACCAGGTTGTATAATTACGATTAACAGGTATTTAAAATAAAATTAAAATGTACCTAGTACCTACCTAGTTTCCGACACCTGTGTCAATAAAATTTTATATGAAATTTAGGAACCTACCGGAGACATTTTGGAATTTTGGTCAAATAAAATAAAAATGCTAAGTACTGTACTAAAGTAATGTAATGAAATGTGTTCAACATTTCATTACATCGGTGCAGTGGTGTTTGAGTTTATCGCGAACTGTCTGCCTGTCTGGCAGACAGACGCGCAGGAGATCTTTATTTTATAATATGTAGTGGTTTAGTAATTAGCATAAACTATGATCTATGTTTACGAATGGTTTGGTAATTATAGTACAGACTCCGTCTAGTTGGTCTAGTGGACCATATGTGAGATACAAGAAGTTATTATTGTTATTATTGACGTCACAAGCTATTTATAGAAGAATCAAACTACAATCCTAATTGTTTATAAATACATTACTGATTATGACTAATTCGCGGTGATCATAACAAGCACCTTGTTTGTGTACACATTTGCTGATAGCACTAACATTGCTAATCATACCCTCATAATTAATGAGAGAACGGCCAATATTTATTTCGAGGCTGGTCATGACGTTATTGGTTTAATTTTTGAATGCACGTGTTAGAATAGGTCATTCTCGTTGGTTTCAAACTTTCATCTACATAGATAACATTTTTAAATATTTTAGACATCTGACACACAGCGTCATCTCGTCCCAAACTACATACATAAATACCCTTTTGTAAATACGTACATATTAAACATAGAAAACACTCAAACTCCGAAACAAATATTTGCAGTTCATACAAAAATTTGAGATCATTGAGACCCTGGAATCGAACCTGAGACCTCTTGATTAGCAGCCGCATGCGCTTACCATTATATGACTAGATCAACAAGGCACCTATTACTTTATTTTATTAATAATCTCGATAATACATGTGCCATAATATCCAAGTCTAAAATTATATAAACAGTTTCTTAGCTTTACTTTAAGTAGGACTCAGGCTTACTAGCAAAATGTAACATGTTATGTTTATGTAATAAATGTTATTTGTACATATTTCAAATAACTAATCATCTGGCATATAGGCACAAAAGACTAAAAACAAAATAGCAGATCAGATTTACATAAAGAATTTGACATAAATCTATAACAGACAGGCTTACTATGTTTAATATGTATGTATTTACAAAAAAAAGGGTATGTATATATATCAGTTGTCTAGTACCCACAATACAAGCTCTGCTTAGTTTAGGACTAGATGGCGCTGTGTGTAAGATGTCCGAAATATTTATTTATTTATTATTATTATTTATTACTTTAAACTACATAAACGTCAGCCAGGGATTGACAGATGAGGCCGTCTGACACCCTAGCAGAAACAGGCTGTAACGTGACGAGTCCTAGGATCATCAGTATCCCTACTCAGAAGAGGATCATCTGCAAGTAGTAGATGACCAGAGGTACTTCGGTGTGCCTAGATTTTTCCTTTTCAGGTACAGCTGGTATCCAAAGGATTTTACGCACACACAAAATGAATTATGAAAGAGGTATTAAATTTGTTAAGAAAGGTTGAAGAATTCTCGAAGTACACTATAGTCTTAAAAATAAAAATCCAGCAGCGATGATGACAAACTGACAGACCTAAAAGAATTACGTGCAGGAATTGACAATTATCTAGTTACATACCTTATCCGGTGGCATGGAGTTTGCCACTTGGAGGCTCAAGGAAACGACGAGGAGGAAACGGCCGAACATTGTGTTGCTTTCGGTCAATTTTTGGACCTAAAAACAGAAAAATCTTTTATAATAACAACCTAGGTGATTAGAAATTGTATGACGATCAGTTTCTTTCTGGGTTTCATACCACGCTATACTTTTTTTTCGAGGACGTTGACGTAAATCATCATCATCATCATCAACAGCCTTTAACAGTCCACTGCTGGACATAGACCTCTCCTTAAAAAGGAGGTTTTGGCCTACTATACCACGCTGGCCAGACGGGTTGGAAAAGGGTTTGTTTCAAGTTTTCTTTCTCTTGGCAGTGATGTTAGCTGCTTATATTGTTCCTTTAGTCGCCTCTTACGACACCCATGGAATGAATAGGGGTGGTGACACTTTGTATTCTTAATCCGTCACCACACGGACGTAAATGGCCTTCATAAAATATTAAAACGAATTCAATAACTGTGCATCTTTAAACAGATACATTTAAATATATTTTTATAATTCAGGTGCCTTTGTACTACAGCAATTTTATCAATCAGAATTTATAATGTTTTAATTATACTCTCATATAGCTAGTCTGAAATGAGTTAAAATAAAAGATTACATTTTGAAATACTTCTGAAATAACCCTTTATTTTTTAATAGCTTTAGCTTTTAGGTTTCACCCATGCAGCGGCTTACCTATGAAAACGTACCAGACAAACAGGCAGACAGACTTTCGAATGCAGTATAAAGAAGGAGGAGAATATCAATATTTATAACTTAATAATATGGTTTATGAAGTGATCTCGAAAAAATGCCAATTTTTTGCACTTACTGAATCTAAACGTCGCGTTGCAAAAGAATGCTGTGAAAATGTTAGGCTAGATTTGCAAATGCGATTGATAAAACTTTTTTGGTCCAATATTTGAAAAAAATACACAGTAATAAACCGAACTAATGACATACTATATTAAAAAAAAAAAATTTAAATATTAAATATTAAAATTTAAGTAAAATATTAAATATTAAAAATATATTAATGTTTAATATATTTTTAATAGTTAATATTTTAAATATTTATTATTATTATATATTTATTATTAAAAATTTATTAAAAATTTATCTTTATGTCTTAACTGTACCAATCGTTAACGGATGCAGAGAACTGTGTTACATATAATTCCCATGCAGGTAAAGAATCAAGATGAAACGCAGATCTGCCGCCCTATTAGGCGATTCATACACAGGCCACGCGAACACTCGCGTAGGCGCGGGCAGCCAATCCCAAATCTGCTAGCGGCACGCGCTCATGCGTCGTAGCGCATTTTTGGTGTGTTGGACCTGGCTTGTTTTCTATACTAATCGATGTACTTGCATACAATATTAAAATCTGCCACTCCGCGCTACGCGACGGAGCGCGGTGTAGTGTGTGAATCGCCTTAACTTATTTTACATACAAATACGAGTTTAAGTGCTTTATAGGAAAATCGATTCCATTGCTTTTATAATAAGGAAAATGATCATTTCATTTAATATAGTTGGGTGTAGAATGGAAATCTAATTGCATTTGTTTTGCAAAGATCAAAGAATGCAAAGTGAATTCCTGGAACGTGAGCCAGTCAATTTCTGTCTGTCTGTCTATTACGCTTTCACTTCTAACTTCTAAGCCACTGAACTGATTTAGATGTATTTACATACGAAATAGCTATAGATTAAACCATAAAAAAGAATATAGGCCAGGCCCAAGATCTAGTTTTCTATAAAATACCGCGTAATGCTTATATCTGCTTACGATTGTGAGGGAATTTTGGACGGACGATTTGAAGAATGTGCTTGGTATTGGATGAACACGGACTGACCAATACCGGGATACTCCTTTCGGGAGACCTTCATTCAGTAGTGGACAGCGACAGGTTGATTTGATTTGAAGATTGTAAATGTGCAATTGATAGTATCGACGTTGTTAGACTTATTTCGAGCAGGTACATACTTATATCTCCGAAATAGACCCTACAATTTTTCTTATTAACAGACTTTTCTAGATATCTTCTAATTGTCTAAACCGTAAAAGATACTATTAAACCTCCTTAGTACAAAGCACACATGATTTTTGTCACAGGAAGGTCACCTCTATTAGTGACTTCTCTTACAATCAGGATGTACTCACATGATCACAATACAGTGTAGGTCCAGAATAAAACTTATCTAAAACACTTTTTCAAATAAAAAAAAATAGTATAACGTCTCAAATTTGAAAAAAAAAGAAGATAAACGTTTTAAAACTAAACTATTTAAATAAAAAAAAATACAAAAGAGTTTACTTACCTATGTGATGGGGCCAACCCGAGGCCCAGATTATCACTGGCGGGTACGAACGGTGTCGGGCCCTCTCAATTGCCGCCAGGATATGCCTCATTTGCAATGATGACCGACTGTTGTGAACCTCTTAAAGCGTTGTATGCTAATATTATTTACGTGTCAGATTGTGACGACAATTCCTTTTCAATGATCCTATAACGCAATGTCTCCTGGTGTCAAATAAGTGGTGTCAAATAAGAAATGACTGAACCATTAATAGTGAGGTAACTATTGTGTTGTATGCTACCATCTATTTTGATCGAGAATAATCATAAATCATATCGTCAAAGAAAATTTAACTACTATTGAACCCAAGGTTTTTTTTCTAATTATGTATGGTTTGTTTCTGGCATGATATTTTTTCCTATAGTATATTAGCTTTTCCCCGCGATTCTACCCGCATGGTATATACGCAGTAATGTAACCGTAGTAGCAGTGATTGACGGAGTAATGTAGCAGTAATGTAACCGTAGTAGCAGTGATTGACGCAGTAATGTAACCGTAGCAGCAGTGATTGACGCAGTAATGTAGCAGCAACGTAACCGTAGCAGCATTGATCGACGCAGTAATGTAGCAGTAATGTAACCGTAGCAGCAGTGATTGACGCAGTAATGTAGCAGTAATGTAACCGTAGTAGCAGTGATTGACGCAGTAATGTAGCAGTAATGTAGCAGTAATGTAACCGTAGCAGCAGTGATTGACGCAGTAATGTAGCAGTAATGTAACCATAGCAGCAGTGATTGACGCAGTAATGTAGAAGTAATGTAACCGTAGTAGCAGTGATTAACGCAGTAATGTAGCAGTAGTAGTAGTAGCCTATGTCCTTCCTAAAGAATTAAAGTACATATTATACATCTATACAAATAAATAAAAATGGAGTGTCTGTTTGTAATATTAAAATAACCGCTTTTTACTAAATGCATATGTATGTATACACGGTACATATGCCAAAATATTTTTTTTACAATTTATGTCTGTCTGTTTGTTCCGGGTAATCTCTGGAACGGATGGACCGATTTCAATGGGACTGGCAGATAGCTGATAATATAAGGAGTAACTTAGGCTACTTATTTAGTCTAGTTTCGCCTAGCGGCGTTGCCCGCGGTTACAACAACAAACGCGGGTAACATCGCGGGGCTCAGCTATTCTATACTAAATTTCTTTGAAACCAGTACAGACAGACAGGCAGAGCTATTCTCGAATTTGTGAAATTAGTATGAATGGTAGGTTCCATGTATTGTATCTTTTTCTATGGTATATAATGCAAACGACATTGCAACTAAAGGCTCAGCAGATTCGTTGACGTTCCTTAGAAATGTTAGGCCTTATTTGTTTTTTTTTCTGTTGTTTATTTAGACTCTCACAGTTTTCCTGTAAAGCCCAATGTGCGCCATGCTTTAGTACATACGCGTATGCAACAAAAGCATGGTTTTGACACTTTTATACTTTGTAGATTACTGCACGGATGATGAAGTAGTTAAAGCGGTCATCTCACTGTCTCCCACAGTGATTAGTGTTGCGCGTTTAATTCCTACATGACAACACTTGTGCGATCCAAATATTGTTATAAGTTTTGATCTCCTTTTATCCGTTTCATTTATTGCAGCAAACCCCATGATAATCAAAAATGATTACAAAAAAATTTGCTGTTAGTAAGTCAAAATAATCAGTACTACAGAGGTGCTGTCATAGAACAATAGATTTATTTATGAACGGGTGTCACGAACCGATGACCTTGCCGCATCGTCAACTGTACCTTGGAAAATTGCTCAAGGCCAAATCTGACTAGGCTAATAATCTGCAGCAGAATTTAAGACAATGGTTTCTGCTAAATACTAACTAAATTTATATTTTCATTTACTTTATGTACCGAATGACACGGAAGGAGTACTATAGAACTTTTACTACAATTACTTTTAAGTATAGTCCATCTTAAGGTTTCCTGGAAGAGAAAGCAGTCTGCGAAAATGCCACATTGTAACACTGTTTTAATTGGATTATATCCTACAATGTATCTTCTGTATTATGGTGTGCAATAAAGAGCACCTATTTATCTATCTACCTATGTATATAACCCATATATCTATATAGATACTAGTTGATGCCCGCGGCTCCGCTGGCGTCCTAGGGATATAAAAAATAGATGTTGGCCGATTCTCAGACCTACCCGAAGTGCACACAAAATTTCATACAACGCTTCTAGCCGTTTCGGAGGAGTATGGGAACGAACATTGTGACACGAGAATTTTATATATAAGACTAGTTGACCCAGCGAACTTCGTACCGCCCAACTTTAAAATTCCAGAACTTTATCGCAGCGCCACCTACCGGGTCCAATTGCGAATCTAAACCATTCCCAGATCCCCTTGAACACACACAAAAAATTTCATCAAAATCGGTCCAGTCGTTTGAGAGAAGTTCAGTGACATACACACTCACAGAAGAATTATATATATAAAGATAATAAATAATAATAATAAATATTTCAGACATTTTACACACAACGCCGTCTAGTTCCAAAACTAAGCAGAGCTTGTATTATGGATACTAGACAACTGACATAAATACATAAGCATACTTTTTTTATAAATACACACATATTATACAAAGAAAACACCCAAACTCCGAAACAAATATTTGCGGATCATACAAACATTTGGTCCGACCCGGAAATCGACTATGTCCTTTCCTAGAATCAAAGTATCCACATGCCAAAAATTATTGTAATCGGTGCAACCATCAGCGGTTTAACCATGAAGGCATAAGAGATATACATATAGAGAGTTACTTTCGTATTTATAATATGACTAGCCACCCTTGGATTCGTCTCAGTTAATGCAATACGTTTTAGCCATCTCCTTCCTCGAGAATCAAAGTACTCATTCCAAATTTCATTGAATTTGGTGAAGTGACTGATAGACTTTTGAATTTATAATATTAGTACACATTTATTTTAAGTTATTTAAATGTTAGTAGAAAAATTTATGTAGTTTTACAAAGATGAACATAAATTATGCTTATTTGTACGTCACGTAAACAATGTATTGTTTTTGACTCAAATTATTAAAAAAAAACCACCGAGCCAAGGCCAATACTTCTAAGTTTAAGTTAAAGACATTGCATTAGCGAAAACATGAATAACAATGACTGAAAGACACCTCATTTTGGGATTCTAAGGCTGTATCCGTTTGAACTATGAGCCCAAAATAGACTGAGCGTACTATGGCATCTCAATTGTCGAGATTAAATACACACATCTCGTAGATAAATTTCGCCATACTTTTAAAATAATTATTACTAACGAATATGCATACGCACAGTTACATATATAAACATTCGATTTGGCTTACCAACGTATGGACGTATGACCTAAACCCTCTCCTAAGAGAAGACCAGATCCCAGCTTGCGAAATATGGGTTATTGTTGAAATGTAAGTATGTATGTATATCACACAACGCTTTAAGAATTTTAACTTTGGATGTGCTTAAAAAAATGTATAAATATGTAAAATGTACTTCATCAATCATCATCAACAGCCTTTAACAGTCCACTGCTAGACATAGGCCTCTCCTTGAAAAGGAGGTATTGGCCTACTATACCACGCTGGCCAGACGGGTTGGCATAGGGTTGGTTACAAGGGGTGCTGCTGGCTAGAAAACCTCCACGTGGTGCACCCTGGGCGCTGGCGATAGCACTGTTCCTCCTTATTTCCTCCGCGTTATCTGGAGGGGAGGATTATCGCCAGCGGCTAATATTCTAGCTGGAGAGGAGCCATCATCGGCTCCCGGGCAAGGCCTGGTCCAGCGGGGCGGGCGTTTCCGCCGTTTCCCCTGCTGGCTCTTCGCTCTTCGGAGCAAGGAGGAGGTTAACCTCGTTAAAAAAACCGAAGGTGGGACCCTTCATGGGTCGGAGTTTCTCCCGCTGGTAGCGGTGGAGAAAGGAGGGCGGGCTCGGCGTGTACTTACACTACCACCGAGCAGGCAGGGGGACGTAGTCCCCCTGCCACCGTCGGCATAGCGTAATCCCGGCTCGTCCGGGGACGTGGGTCTTGGCTTAACCGCCCGGACCGCGAGGAAGAAAACCTCTATAAAAAATTACCCCGAATCCCAAGTTCTGGTGCGTGGCCAGGGGATGCATGGCTGATGGGAAGTTCAGTCGCAAGCGCACCCCAAGCCGAGGTACCTGCGGCCCCCTCGGCTGGGTTAAAAATTTTCGCTTGCCCGGGTATTGGGGGATCTCTGCCCGGGTCGACCTTTATTTCTCCCCCAATCGTGGGTTCAAATATGGAAAATGAAAACAAAAAACAAACGAAACAAATAAACAACGGCACGGAAAACCAAAAACATAACGAAACGGCACTAACAACGGACACTGATGTGAAGAAAGGAAAGGGAAAGAAGAAGGGCATCCTGAAGGGGAGCTCTTCTGGAGTGGACGTCTCTACGTCGATGGAGGCTGTGGTGGCACTCGGGCCGCCCACCTCGGTGGGGCTCCCAGCAGTCAAAGGGACTACTGGGAGCCAAAGAAGAGGAAGAAACGGGCGTTTCGAGCGGGAACGCTCTAAGTCGGCAGTCGCGAGCAGGAGCGACAGCCGAAAGCGGGAGGCGAATAATCCGGACAGCGACTCGTCCATCGAGACGCCAGTCGCGAAGGGCGTCCGCACAGACGAGTCGCGAGCCCCTGTGTCACTGCCGACGGACTCCGTGTTCTCGAATGCGGAGTCCTACAGGAGGAACAGGGCGGGCAATGAAGCCGAAGCGGAGGAGGAGATCGCCGATCTCCTACTAAAGATTCGGGAGCCGGTGGAGGGGGAACCCCCCAAAGCTCCCGTGTCCGTGCAGGAGAGGGCGAGCGCGGCGGTGGCCATAATCAACAAAGTGGCCATCAAGTCCACGAACCTGAAGGGCGTCTTCGTGAAGGCCCTGAAGGACTCCTCCTCCGCCTTGTCGGAGGTGGTGGGGAAGCTGTGCGGGGATATGGCGCGCCTCGACGAGGCCAACACCCGCCTGATTGCCCAGATGGCCGAGCTGAGTGCGCAGTTCGCCCAATTCCGGGCTCAGCGTGCTCAGCCGGTGGCCCCGGCCTTGCCTGGGTCATCTCAGCCGAAGGCCCCGGCCCTGCCCGGACCGTCTAGGGCAGAGGTACCGGCCCCGCCCAGCCCGTCTCGGGTAGAGGTCCCGGCCCCGCCTGCGCCGCCTCGGATGGAGACCCCGGCCCCGCCTGCGCCGTCTCGGCCGGAGGGCCCTGCTGGCGGCGAGTTCCCCGACGCCATGCTGCGTCAGGCGCTCGACGCCATGACGCGGATGTTGGACGGGCGACTGGCCGGCCTGGAAGCGAGGCTTCCCCCCGCGCCGGTTGTCCGCCCCCCGCTCGCGTCGCAGAGGCCACCGGTTGCCACCCTGGTGGGAAGCCGCGTAAGCTACGCGGCGGCGATGGCGGCACCGCCGCCCCCCCAAAACCAAAAGGGGCCGAAGAAGGGGGCCGCGAAACCGGCCCAGGCGCCGGCCAAGGCACCGGCCAAGGCGCCGGCCAAGGCTCCGGCCAAAGCGCCGGCCAAGAAGGCGGCGCCCTCAAGTGGAGCGGACTTCCCCCCGCTTCCCGCTCCGGCGCCTCCGACGGGTTCCTCGGGACCAGCCCCCTCGAACGAGGATTGGCAGGTTGTGGGGTCCTCCAAGAGGTGCCAGCAGCGGCAGCGAGCGCGGGCGAGGAAGGCCGCCCAAGGCGTAGCCCCAGCCCCGCCGTCTCCGCCGGTGGCGGCAGCGGCCTCTAAGAAGAGGCCGCGGAAGCTACAGCCGCCCAAAACCGCGGCGGTAGTCGTCACCGTGTCGCCGGAGGCGGCCAGTGGCGGGCTCACATACGCGGCCCTCTTTAAGGGGGCCCGTCCCGGGCTCGCCGCTGAGTTCGGGGCCGCGGGGATGAGGCTGCGCCGCGCCCAGACGGGAGCTCGAGTATTCGAGTTCCCGGGGGCTGAGGGCGCCAAGACGGCCGACACCTTCGCCGAGAGGCTGCGGGAGGTGTTTGCCGCCCAGGACGGTGTCAAAGTCGCCAGGCCCACCAAATGCGCGGAACTGCGCATATCGGGTCTGGACGACTCCATCACGTCGGAGGATGTCCGCGATGCAGTCATGGAGAAGACTGGCTGCACCGCGGGCACCATCCGAGTCGGCATCGTCCGGCCGGGCCCGGGAGGCCTCGGCTCGGTGTGGGTGAGCTGTCCCGTGGCGTCGGCCAAAGTGTTGGCCGACGCCGGGAGCATGCTCGTCGGCTTCGTCAATGCCAGAATCACGGTTCTGGCTGCGAGGCCGATGAGGTGCTTCAAGTGCCTAGTCGCGGGACACACTCGCACCAAGTGCGAGAGCTGTTTCGACTGCAGCGAACTATGTTTCCGCTGCGGTCGACCCGGGCACAAGGCGGCGGAGTGCTCTGCCGCCCCTCACTGCCCGATGTGTGCGGCGGGCAATAAGCCCGCCAACCACCAGATGGGGCAGGGGGGCTGCAAGCCTCCCCGCGCCTCTCGGCAGACTTCGGAGGCTAGCCCGGCGACCCAGGCTGCCTCCGACGTCAATCAGGCGACGACGTCGTCGCCCATGGAGGGGGTTGTAGAGACGATCCAGTAATGGATCAAGTCTCCAACCTCCTGGTCCAGACGAACCTCAACCACTGTGCCGCGGCGCAGGATCTCCTCCTGCAAACGATGGCACAGTGGTCGATAGGTGTTGCCGTAGTCGCGGAGCCCTATTTTGTCCCTCCCCGTCCAAATTGGATGGGTGACTGGGACGGCTCCGTGGCAGTCGTCAGCTCCACGGCGGCTCATTCCCCGCCCTTGTCGCTAAAAGACAAGGGTACGGGATATGTTGCCGTCGAATGGGGGGGAACCACCATTTATGGTGTATATTTCTCCCCCAACCGGAGTCTGAGCGACTTCGAGGTCTTCCTCAACAACCTGGAGACCTCGATACGGCGATTGGGGTCTGGGCACGTCCTCGTGCTGGGGGACTTCAATGCAAAGTCCATTGCGTGGGGTTCCCCGGCGACGGACGCCAGGGGCGAAGCCGTCGAGGAGTGGGCGGCGTCGGTGGGCCTCTGTTTGCTGAACAGAGGCGCCACCAACACGTGCGTGCGACAGCAGGGGGGGTCGATAGTGGACCTTTCGTTCGCTACCCCTGCAGTCGCCGCACGAGTAAGGAACTGGAGTGTCCTGGATGAGGTCGAGACGCTCTCGGATCACCTATATATCCGATTCGAGCTCTCCCGGTCCCAGGACGCCAGTAGGGGTCACGCGGCGCGGCGTCCCTCCCGTTTTCCGCGGTGGGCTGTCGCCAAGCTGGACAGGGACCTACTAGAGGAGGCGGCCATTGTTTGCTCTTGGCTGTCTCCGCAGGCCCCGACCGAGGAGGTCGACGTGGGGGCTGGTCGCTTCGCCGATGCGTTAACGCTCATCTGCGATGCGGCCATGCCCCGCGTTCGTGGCCGTCGGCCTCCTCGGAAGGAGGTCTACTGGTGGTCCCAGGAGTTGGCGGACCTCCGTGCGGCTTGCGTACGTGCCCGGAGGTCCCACACCCGGAGTCGGCGACGTCACCGCGGAGGCGGTGAGGAGGTGGACCGGCTTCACGAGGAGTACCGAGCAGCTCGGGAAACTCTGAGGCTGGCCATCTGCCGCGCCAAAGACGCGTCTAGAGAGGAGATGCTGGAGAGTCTCGAGCGTGACCCCTGGGGTCGCCCTTACCGTGCGGTGCGTCAAAAGCTCCGCACACAGGGCCCCCCCCTTACGGAGACTCTCCAGCCCAGCTTCCTGCAGGAAGTGGCCGAGGGCCTATTCCCGCAGCAGGCGGAACACACACCCCCATCGATGGCCCGTCGTGGTCGTCGTCGGGGCAGCGTGGGTGATGTTCCGCCTGTCAGGGAATCGGAGGTAGGGGCGGCTGTTCTACGGATCCGGTCCAAGAACACCGCCCCCGGGCCGGACGGGGTTCCAGCCCGAGTGATGGCCCGAGCCCTCGACTACATGTCGGACCACCTCAGGGGAGTGTTGGACGCTAGCTTGGCGTCCGGACGCTTCCCTGAGCGCTGGAAGTGCGGGAAGCTGGTGCTCATCCAGAAGCATGGCCGGCCTGCCGATTCGGTCGCGGCCTACAGGCCCATCGTGTTGTTGGACGAGGCGGGCAAGTTGTTTGAGAGGGTTCTCTCTGTCCGCATCGTCCGGCACCTCAGCGAGGTGGGGCCCGACCTGTCGGACGCCCAATTCGGTTTCCGAGAAGGGCGTTCGACGGTCGACGCGATCCTGCGCCTGAGGGCCGTGACCGAAGAGGCAGTGAGAGGCGGTGGAGTGCTGTTGGCGGTGTCATTGGACATCGCCAACGCCTTCAATAGTCTGCCATTCGGCTGCATCAGGGCCGCACTCCAATACCACGGAGTGCCAGGGTACCTGAGGCGGCTGGTGGCAGACTACTTAGAGGAGCGTACCGTCGAGTACGAGGACCGAGGTGGCGCCTTGAGACGCAGGGCCATGTCGTGCGGTGTTCCACAGGGGTCTGTCCTAGGACCACTCCTGTGGAACATGGGATACGACTGGGCCCTACGAGGGCGTCTCCCCCCCGGGCTGGGTGTGATCTGTTACGCAGACGACACCCTGGTCACGGCCCGGGGGGCAAACTTTGAGGAGGCGGCGCGCCTGGCCACAACGGGAGTCTCCCGGGTGGTCGGGCGCATCGAGGCGCTGGGTCTGCGGGTGGCCCTGGACAAGACGGAGGCCCTATTATTTCATGGGCCCCGTCGCGGTCCGCCCGCCGGCGCCTCGATCGAGGTCAACTCGGTCCTCGTACCGGTCCGGGCCCAGATGAGGTACCTGGGTCTGGTCCTCGACGGTAGGTGGCTCTTCGACGAGCACTTCCGACAGCTTGGTCCTAAGCTGGTGGGCACTGCCTCCGCCCTAGGGCGACTTCTGCCCAATTTGGGCGGGGCCAGTGTCCCCACTAGGCAGCTGTACACGGGGGTTGTCCGGTCGATGGCACTTTACGGTGCACCGGTGTGGGCGGCGGCTCTGTCCGCCCAGAACAGGGCGCGCCTCTGGCGCCCCCAGCGGATACTGGCGGTCAGAGCCATACGCGGATACCGCACCGTGTCCACAGAGGCGGCGTGTGCCTTGGCCGGAACACCCCCGTGGGATTTGGAGGCGGAAGTGCTCGCCGAAGTTTATCGGCGAGTGGCTGACTTCCGGGCGGAGAGCGGATTTCGCCCTCCGCCCGAGGACGTGCGCGAGTGGCGCGAAGCCGCTCGCCGAGCCACCATGCAGAGATGGTCGCTCCGGCTGGAGACCCCACGCGCTGGCTTCGCCGCCGTGGAGGCTCTTCAGCCGGTCATCGCGGAGTGGGCAGGGCGCCAGCACGGGACCCTTTCCTTCCGGCTGACGCAGGTACTTTCCGGGCACGGTTGCTTCGGAAAGTACCTGCACTCGGTCGCTAGGAGGGAACCGAGTCCCGCCTGCCACCACTGCGACTGCAGTGAGGACACGGCCCAGCACACGCTGGCGGTCTGCCCCGCTTGGGCGGCGCAGCGCCGGGTCCTCACTGCAGTCATCGGAGGGGATCTCTCGCTGCCGGCCGTCATAAGATCGATGGCCGGCAGCGACAGTTGTTTTACCGCGGTCGCAACCTTCTGCGAGGACGTAATCTTGCAGAAGGAGGTGGCGGAGAAGGCCCGGGAGGATGCTATCCAATCGGACCCGATCCGCCGCCGGCGCCCCGGGCGGCGGAGGCGCGCATACCTGCGTCTCATGCCGCCCTGAGAGTGGCCGCGGATGGGCGGGACGGGTTTCCCGTCCGTCCGCAGTAGAGGCCAACCGCGAGGGGGCGGCGTCCGCGTGTGACCGGACGTTGCCCAATTAGAGAGTACACGACAGAGGTGGTGCCCGCAACAGTGCGGGCAGGCGCCGGTTGGAGTCCAGAAGGAAATCCCCTCCCTGGACTCCTTCCAATACAGAGGCGCAGAGAGGGTCACACCGTGTGGTTTTAGTCGGTTCGAGTCCGACACACCACCCCGCCGTAACCCCCGACGGGGTGACGGTCCGCGGGGATTTCCACACGTAAAAAAAAAAAAAAAAAAAAAAAAAAAAAAGGGTTGGTTACAAGTTTTCCTTCTCTTTGCATTGATGTTGTCTTGCGTAGTTTATCCCTTAGTCGCCTTTTACGACACCCACGTGGGATGAATAGGGGTGGTGACACTCTGTATTCTTTATCCGTCACCACCAAAATGTACTTAAATGAACTTTATAATAATTAAAATCACCCACATTTTTTCTACAACTAGCTTGCCTATCAAACATTTTACTACACAGAGGTCGCTTAAAGTATCAAGCACTTAAGGTCCATCTGTTTTTACAATTATTGGAAGAACGTTTATTACATACTTTTTACACTGCTTTTTACTGCTGCTTTTTACCCGCATATTTTTGGGATAAAAGTAGTCTACCGTTGCAGTGTGAAGAAGTAACAAACATACCTACATACACACTCACAAACTTTCTCCTTTATAATATTAGTGTAATTTGTATGATTGGTATGTAGATAAGCAAGTATGTGTAGTTCAAATATTGTAAGCTAAAATCTTAACCACTTTTTGATGTCTGATTGTGGTGTGTTGGTGGTTATGTCGAACTCAAACTGACCAAAACCACACACCGTCTCAGGTACCAATAGCCAGAAACCAGGCGTACACTAGAAAGGAAATCCCTAGAACCTGGATATTCCTCGGGCCATCTATATAAGGCTTTAAGATGACCCTCTTTATAATAGGAGCCCCTATTTCCCCAGATGTTTATATCTGGCGCAAGTCTTTATCAAGAGGTGATCCCTCTGGTGGTTTTTTTTTTAAATAGACCCGCGTTAGGACATATTCCGGGACTTTAAAAACACAAGAAACGAACACAAAAAACACCCAGACTCAGAATAACAATTTGAGAAATACACGAAGCGTTATCGCGTGTAAGATATGTACCTACCCACAACACTTGGCGCAGCAGGAACCGTTATTTATGACGTAGGTTATATTATGACCAAAATAATAAACTAAAACTAAAATGCCCATATGAACAGTTAAGTATACAAATAAGTTAAATTTTTGTGTTTGTTTTTTGTTGTTGAATATTCTGATAAATCTTTCAACGGCAAATGATATTTCGTAACTCTAAACCAACATGCTGACCACATGGCTAGTTATTACCTAAATATTTAAAGTGTTGTATTTATATATATAGTGTTGATAATTTATATTTTAATATGCAACCAGTAGTAATAGTAAAAGGAATTATTAATACACACTATGTGAGTCTCGCGGTAACACCGTAGGGAGAAGGTCATCAACAGCCTTCAACAGTCCACTGCTGGACATAGGCCTCTCCTTAGAAAAGAGGTTTCGGCCTACTATACCAAGCTGGCAGACGGGTTGGTATAGGGTTGGTTTCAAGTTTTCCTTCCCTTAGCATTGATGTTGTCTTGCGTAGTTTATCCCTTAGTCGCCTTTTACGACACCCGCGGCATGAATAGGGGTGGTGACACTCTGTATTCTTAATCCGTCACCACACGCACAACATAATATAATAACACTAGGGAGAAGGTAGTCTAAAAAATATCTTAAACCACTCTTTATAACATCAGATATCTGATAGAGAAAGTACTGTCATCAGACTCATCAGTTCCAGAGATTTTCCGGAAGAAACAGGCAGACAGACAAAAACTTCTTTTTTTTATTGTAGGTAACGTATAAACGTACTTTCGTGTGGACGTAGTAAAAAGCTTTTCATTTGAAACTACAAACATACACTTTTATTTCGTTCACCGTTCTCACTGTTAATATTAAATGATGGCAAAATACAAAAAATATTTCTAAAGATAGAATTTATAAGCTCTTGAACTATGTATAGTATGCGTCATGATCATGTGGTATAAATCTGACCATGTAATTACATTACACGGGAAATATATCATGTATTACTTTGGCCCATAGCCAACAAACGCAAACAAAGGTATATATTATGTGTGAGCGCGATGGGTTAACACTGACCACCGCAAAGTGAACCTCGATTTAGATTCTTGAAAAAAGAAGTTACTTTTTATTAATATAGATGTGTTTGACATTTGCATCCTTTGATTTTATGACCGGAGGCCCAATGACGCAAAATCATCTGGCTCCTTCCACATACTTCTCAAGAAATACATAGTACAGCGCCATCTATCGAAGAGACACTGAACTACGGAGTAACGAACTATACAGAGTGAGTACTAATCCTGCATCGCGATATAGAAGTTTCCCCACCGAACTGCCCAATATCAAACGTTGGGCCGATGCCCGCCAGTCATGATCACCTCGTCTAGTCGTCCTTTGTGTTGGAGGTACACAATGACACTCGTTCCCCTACACATCTAACTGGCCCGACTATTGTCTGTAATCGCAATGAGGATGGTGATTCAGGCTAAGTACACACGAAGCGTTTTTTTCCCGTGCCCGCTGCGGTTGCGGGCCCTCAGCTTCCGTAGAATGCAGATTTGTATACAAAAAAACAAAGCAAAACTCACGACGCGTTTTTCGCCCGCGGTGTGCGCGGTTGTTTGCGGCTCCCGCTGCACCGGCGGGCAACCTGTAGAACCGCGTGGGTCGCGGTAGCCAGCGCCCTCGGCGGGTTGCGCCCGCACGCTCTTCGTTCGCTTGGCGGGCGACCGCATCGTGAAATTATTAGTGGATGCACCCAAAACCTTCTGGTCTTTCTTTTTTTAATTCTTCTGTGAAGTAAATATAATGTAACAGCTCGTTTCTGGTGTGTGTCCATGACGGTCTGAACCTCAACTGAACATTACCGCATCTTGCAACCGCCTGTCTTGCGATCATTGCCTGCAAACGTGGCGGGCGAAGATCGCAACCGCGACGTTCGCGTAACCGCGCAAATAACCGGTTTCGTGTGTATAGAAAAAAAACCGCAGTTCTACCACCGCAGCGGGCACGGGAAAAAAACGCTTCGTGTGTACTTAGCCTAATAGTTTTGAAGCCTACTCATGCTTGGCATCAGGCAGAGTAGTCACTCTGGCAGACTCTTTGATACGCGATATACGTAAATATATTCTATTTTCATTAGTATTTTAATTGCATGGATTGTTGGGTCAATAAAACTTCAAGTTTGGGCTAATTATTAATACAGATGGCTTAAGGAACATTGAGTTTGTGTTTTGTTATCTAAATATTGTGACAATCATCGCCCCTATCCTTTTACCGAATTTATTTAAGGCCGTTGCCATAACGTCATCCTTGAGCATAGTCTTCGATTTCCTTGCAAAATGTTTCCTTGCAGTATTTTCATTTTTTTTAAATCATAGTTTTTTACACATATTATAAGGGTTTGCCTTACACAGGCCTATATAATTAAACCTCCTTCTTCTTCTTCTTTCTAGACCCTTTCGGAGTTGGGCCTCCATTGTCCGCATTTTCTATGATGTATTTAACATGTTTTCGTGCCTATAATGGGAGAGGCCTATGTCCAGCAGTGGACTGAGATAGGCTGATGATGATGATGATGATGATGTGCCTATAAAAGTTAATATCTTAATTGTTAAAAAAAATGTTCTGGAGTTGATACCGCATCTCGGCAAACGTAGTGTAGGACATCCACAGGCCAGATGGAGTGGCAACTTGCGCAGGATGGCTAGCAGGAGCCGGATGCGAAAAGCCCAAAATCGAACAGAGCAGCAACAATGGGAGAGGCCTATGTCCAGCAGTGGACTGCGATGATGACGATAAAAAATATATTTTTATAAGCTTTAGCTATAAAGGCATCTTATTATGCCGCCATACTGTGAGTAACCATGTTGCATTGTATGCACTCACAATGAGGATTGTGACCAACACTTAGGTGCTTTCCATTAGACAGAGCAGAGTCACTTTGGGAGGCTCGTATAAAAAAAATACTCAAAAGCCGTTATCCGAACAGTTATTATTGAGTTGTAAATTGGCTATTTACCAGCAAGGGCGGAGAAGCAATTTTTATCGCATTAGACTCTTAAGTGCAGCTATCAGCTGAAATTTTATATCGACGACCAAAAAGGAAGTTACATACTTCTTTATATAGAACTGCGTAAATATTCTCTAATAATTTGGCCCTCGATTCATAATCAAAGACTGAATCTTTGATTATCTCAAACTAGTCCTTTTCACGCACTGGTTAAAGGACCCGGGATCATAGTAGGAAGGAAACACATGAGCTGGCAGTAAGTTCCAGTTTTTCACTGCAAAAAAACGAAGATCCGAACCGCTTAGTTCTGGTGCGCATTTCTTTTACTTTAAAGCGGTGACTTCCAAGGCCAGTACATGTTGTTCTGTCGAGGAAGAAAGAAGATGGGACCAGATCAGAGGCTCATAACTACAAACGCTCGAGGAACTTCACTACTGCTATAGATAGTTTCTGTTTCGATAATTTTCTTCTATCTTAAGATAATGTTTATTACATTCATGTAAATATAAAATAGACATTTGCTATGGAAAAAATCTGTCATGTCAGAATGGTAGATTTGAGGTGTGGGATCATTGTGGGATATAAAACGTAGATGTCAATTATATATATTCCTGAAAATATGCGTTATTTTTATACGGTTTCATTACTTAATATTTTTTTTAAAGATACACCTAAGTATTTATTACGAATTCGTTACGTAAACTTTAAAAAACAACAAACAGGCGTTTAAAGAGTTTTATTGAAATAAATATTTATAGCTTGATTAAAATAAAAAGCTGAAACCATTTTAGCTAATAAGTCTACAAGATTATCACTTAGTCACTGTCCGCAACTAATGCTTCGTTTAGTTCAAGCATTAGTGCTAACTCACGAATTTATAAGTGCGGCTAAGGTACTAATTCTGATGTTTAAAACTTTCTAACCTCGATTATATAGTACTGTAAATAATTTTTGGCCTATAAATTATGAAAGATTGACTAAAATTAGATATGTTAAATTAAGAAATATGTTTTTCTAATTTTTCTTATCAAACTATAACATATAAAGTTAATATGTATAAGTATTAGAGAAAACCTATACCTATACTGTATTATGCAGCGATAATAATTACACATATGAATAACTTGTTTATATATTATACGTCTGAATACAGCAAGTAAACCACTGACGGTTATCTTGAAATCACCACAATTGTCTTTAATTAAAAACAATAAGACAGCAGTTCATTAGACACTTTCTTTGCTATAAATCATAGTGATTAACAATTCACGTTTAATTTCATGTGCGATGAATATTGGCGAAACTTAAAAGATACTAAAGTATCCTCAACATCCATCCTACACAACATGCCGGT